>OU611919.1:0-626817 GCA_914767705.2 Tenthredo notha | reverse complement strand
CAATCGTTGAAATATACCTCGCGGCACGTAATTTATCTAAAATCCCGTTAATATACGGAATCGGATAGGCGTCTTTCTTCGTGACGCTATTCACTTTACGAAAATCTAAACAAAAACGGTAACTTCCATTCGGCTTTTTGACCATTACAATCGGGCTTGACCACGCGCTCTGTGAAGGCTCGATTACACCTTCGGCTAACATACGATCGACTTCAGCATGAATCGCGGCTTGAACTACTGGCGATACTAAGTAGTATCTTTGTTTAATCGGAGAATTTCCCTGCGTATCTAAGGTGTGCTCGGCTAGGCTTGTTAGTCCTAGTGGGCCCGTGACCGCAGGTAGTTCTTCCTCAAGAAACTTCTCCAGTACCGTTTTTTCTGCTGATGTTAGCTCGATTTTTTTTTTTTTTTTTTTTTTTTGTTGTTTTTTTTTGTGTAATATTTCCCTGTGCATGAATTGTGGTGGAGGATATATTGTGCTATAGGTGATCGGATAGCGACATACCGCTGTAAACAGTCGTACCGAGTACCAGCGGAGTCCTACCACGACACTTGCCAGGTGGACAACATTTAATTCGCGAAAAAAACAATAATAGCTAGCTAGCGAGGTTATTATCCAGAGTCTAACGGCTGAATAATATTCTATTTCGGGTTTCGCGAAGATATCCTCTAGTCGGTGGGAAGAACATAGTCCATATTACGACGGACTTTTAGCCTACCCCCGCACCGAGGGGAATATTTATGTTTCGTTCGCAACAGTCAATTCGAAACTAATAGATGTCGCGTACATTCGGGTTGTGAATTTCGTATTTGTCAGTGGTGCTCAGGCGTGGGTTCTGAGTATCGCACGAGATCCAACAGTGGTTCTCAATTCAAGGCGATATCGACGAGATAGACTCGTCGAGAAGATAGGGTACTACTTCGGTAGTATGTTTTGAGCTTTACGTGTATTTTTTCGGGTTCGGGTTCGGGTTCGGGTTAGAATTCGAGTTCGAGTTCGGGTTAAAGTTCCAGTTCACGTTCACCTTTACGTTCGGGTTGCACTTGAAGTGAGAACTTTCTGCGTGCACTTCCAAATACTGATTGGAAACACTCGCGTGTGTGAAAATTATTTTTTGTGCGTGGTCATACGTGACTACGTGAGTTCAAGTTTCGGGTTAGATTGTGCTTTCTTACGAGCGAGCGCGTGACTTTTACACCCTTCCGGTAAAAACCAGCCGAAGGAAAAAGTGTCGCGATAGCGTTTCGGATTTCTTCGGGAATTTTATTCGCGCGTTCGTGTTTTAGTACAGTTTTTTTTTTTGTGGTGTCGACTGAGTCCTAGCTTTCGTATCGAGTCATGGCGTCGATAGATACCCCCTACGGAGGCGGTCTTTGGGACTTAAATCACGGGGAGTTGTCACGCTTGCTGCGCTCACTACACGTTAGCGACACAGGCTCAATCGCAGAGCTGCGAGATCGGTACGTGCGATATTGGCGACGAAGTCAGGGGGAAGTGACGATCCCATGGGAGGCCGAAGACGAACCAGCGGTCGCATCGGGCGACAGCTCGCGACCGGGTTGTAGCCAACCCTATCAGCCGAACCCCTCGCCACCTCGAGTCTCGTTCGCGACTAATTTCGGATCGCACCCGACGACTACGACGACTGCAAGCATCGTATACTCCGTGGCTCAGTCAGTCATGTCGAACATGGCCGAAACAAGGCCCGTGGCCAGCGTACCGAGCTCACCAGTGAGGCCAGCTCAAATTCGCGAAATCCCCGACGCGAACGACGCGTATGGAGATTTTTATAGAGATTATGTGGCGCTCCGGGAAATCTTAGGCGAAGGTGCACCCGCGGTGATGCCTCGCCGATCGACGGCTTACCCTCGCGTATTAGAAGAATACGGTCGAGAGTACCAGCGAGCCTCTCAAAACGAGGCCTTACAGCGAGCGCCTCAAAACGAGGCCATACAGCCAGCGATACCCGAGTCGGTGCGCGAAATAGAGGACCACTACTTCAGACTTGGAGTATTAGCCTCGAGACGGGCCATGGGAATCCCGGAAGCAGTAGAAATTAATAATAGACCGGAACAACCTGCACCACGCGTAGGAACGGGACAGACGTTAGGCCGCATACGCCAAGACGCGGACGCCGCACGAGAGCGTAGTCTATCGCCTAGTAACCTCGCGCAGCGGAATCACCCGCCGATAAGTCATCCACCGTTCAATCAACAGCCAATGCTGCAACTAGTGAATACCCACCCACCCTCCCAGCATACACAACATAGTGGAGATGGCGGAATAGTACCCGTGCGGTCACAATTCAGGGATAGGGCTAAAGAGGTAGTTGAGGCGTTGCGTCGGTGGAATCTAAAATTCGGAGGGGGTAGCGAACAGAGCGCGGAGGATTTTTTGAGTCGCTTAGACGACTGTAGGAAATTTACCCCGTTAACCGGTGAGGAGGTAATACAATCGCTACCAATAATTTTTACGGGATTCGCCTCAGAATGGCTTAGACTCGAGCGAGACAACTGGTCCAGTTACGAGGACTTTCAACGGGCATTTAGAGGATGGTTCGGCGACTCAACCGTGAACAAACGTTTCCGTCAGCAAGCCGCGACGCGTACACAGGGTGAAAACGAGTCAGCGGTGGAATATATCACCTGCATTCGCGGATTATTAAGCCGTATGACACGACCGTACGCGTTAGAAGACCAACTCGATCTAGCCTTCGAAAACCTCCGTCCGAATATTCGCGAGACGTTAGACAGATCACTTATTAGGAATTTTCAGGAGTTAGCCCGAGCCGCAACCGCGAGGGAGACAAATTTAAGGCTTTCGCGTTCGTATAGACCACCCCCATCCCCCGAGGATTCGTACATGGCCGAGTTAGCCTGCAGGAAGGAACTAAAACAAACGAAAAAATCTCCTGCACTTGCGGCAATCAAAGATGTACCAGTAACGACCGAAGCCCCAAGGGCTGAAACTACCCCGAGCTCGCGGAAGAAGGGTGGCAAGGGTCAAGGGGGGGGGAGGATGTCCTTTGAGAAGTCCATTAGTGAACAATTAGCGGCCATGGAGCAAAAATTAGACAAGAAAATAGATTCAGTAGTCGCGAACACGCAGCAGCGTCAGACTAGGCCAAGCGCTCCGAGGCGACCAAATAACGTGAGTATAGCCACAACAGCGGCTAACTCACAGGCACAGACAACGTCGTATACCACGCCAACGAGGGATGGTGGACCGACAATTGTCTGTTTTAATTGCGAGCGCCGAGGTCATATATGGAGAGAGT
Organism: Tenthredo notha; assembly: GCA_914767705.2. Taxonomy (NCBI): domain Eukaryota; kingdom Metazoa; phylum Arthropoda; class Insecta; order Hymenoptera; family Tenthredinidae; genus Tenthredo; species Tenthredo notha. The sequence continues at coordinate 623,539 of OU611919.1, read as the reverse complement.
GCCCAGCGCCTAGAACCCGGTTCTGCTACCACTGCGGTAGAAGAGGGGAGATCGCGACGACGTGTTCCCGATGTAATCCGGGAAACGAACAGGGGGAGTCTCGAACAGGGACAACGAGTCACCCACGATAAAAAACCCGAGTCCCAATAATCTAACCGAGCCAGATGCAGAATGCTTACCAATGCAGACTCTCGAGTTACAACCACGCTGGTTTTTAACCGTAAAAATCGGAGAGTCGGAAATTCGCGCATTAGTAGACACCGGGTCTTCCAGAAGTTTCTTAGGAGCTTCAGGTAGGAAAATCGCCGAGGAAAATGGTCGGTCACTGAGTCAACCAGCCTTTGGAAGAGTCATACTGGCCAACGGCGAAACCGAAGCCGTAGTAGGTGAATTTATCGTACCTATAGAGCTGGCAGGAAGAACCCACAATCTCGCGATTCGAATTCTTCCGTCATTAGCGTGGGAGTGCATCCTCGGTATGGATTTTATTAGATTGTTCGGGTTAGAAATGTTTGGCGGAGACGACGCGTGGCGATTAAAAGATGGACCAGACGGCACAAAATCGTTTTGCGAATCAACCGCAACGACCACGGGGTCAGCTGACGCGTGTTATGGAATAGCCGAGCTAACATCAGCAGAAAAAACGGTACTGGAGAAGTTTCTTGAGGAAGAACTACCTGCGGTCACGGGCCCACTAGGACTAACAAGCCTAGCCGAGCACACCTTAGATACGCAGGGAAATTCTCCGATTAAACAAAGATACTACTTAGTATCGCCAGTAGTTCAAGCCGCGATTCATGCTGAAGTCGATCGTATGTTAGCCGAAGGTGTAATCGAGCCTTCACAGAGCGCGTGGTCAAGCCCGATTGTAATGGTCAAAAAGCCGAATGGAAGTTACCGTTTTTGTTTAGATTTTCGTAAAGTGAATAGCGTCACGAAGAAAGACGCCTATCCGATTCCGTATATTAACGGGATTTTAGATAAATTACGTGCCGCGAGGTATATTTCAACGATTGATCTGAGTCAAGCATATCATCAGATTCCCTTGCACCCAGACAGTCGGGAAGTCACTGCGTTCACTGCACCGGGCAGAGGCCTATTTCATTTTACGAGAATGCCATACGGACTCACCGGAGCCCCCGCGACGTTTCAAAGATTAGTCGACAAATTAATTACACCGGATATGGAACCGCATGTTTTCGCGTATTTGGATGATATTATTGTAGTTACGGATAATTTTGTGAAGCATATGGACTGGCTCAAACGCGTTTTTGATCAAATAGCTAGAGCTGGGTTAACCTTAAATCCAGATAAGTGTGAATTTTGTAGGGACGAAGTAAGATATCTGGGGTTTAGAGTTAACAGCGAGGGACTACAAATCGACCCCGACAAGATCGAACCAATTGTTAGTTATCCGGCACCCCGGAACTTGAAACAATTGCGACGGTTTTTAGGGATGGCCTCGTGGTACCGCCGATTTATTCCAGCGTTCGCGGGCTCCTCGGAGCCATTAACGCGGCTTTTACGCAAAGATAGACGGTGGGAATGGGGTGAAGAACAAGAACAAGCTTTTAACGAATTAAAGTCCGCGTTAACAACCGCCCCAGTATTATCGTGTCCTGATTTTAGCGTACCTTTTGTAGTGCAGACGGATGCCAGCGACTTTGGAATAGGCACCGTCTTGACTCAGACGATCGACGAGGTCGAACGAGTCATAGCATATGCGAGCCGTACTCTCTCGGAAACCGAGAGAAAATACTCAGTTACTGAAAAAGAATGTTTGGCTGTAATTTGGGCTATAAAAAAGTTTCGCGCTTATCTCGAGGGGTACCATTTTACGGTAATAACGGATCATAGCAGCCTCCGATGGTTGCATAACTTGCATAATCCGACCGGTCGTCTTGCTAGGTGGGCATTGGAGCTCCTGGAGTATGACTTCGAGGTCGTACACCGGAAGGGAGCTATGCATCATGTCCCCGATGCATTGTCGCGAATGTACGAAGACGAGGTCGAAAACCTCTCAGCCGTACATTTAGCTGCGATTAATGAGGCCCAAGATCCGTGGTACACCCGTAGAGTACGAGAGGTGCTCGAAGCACCAAAGAAATATAGAGGTTGGTCGGTCTTCGAGGGCCGACTATATTATTTTCGACCGAATCCGGTGACCGAGCCAATAATCGACGAACTTAATCCGTGGAAATTAGTATTACCAGCAGAGCATCGAGCTCGAGCGTTTACTGAGGCACACGAGGACCCTCAGGCCGGACATCTCGGCATCGAGAAAACGTATGCTAGAATCCGCGAGGAATATTATTGGCCGGGAATGTTTAGGGATATTGTAGTCGCAGTGCGTAAATGCCAACAGTGCCAACAGTGCAAAGTCGACCAAGCTCCGCCAGCTGGTTTAATGGGAGATCGCGTAGTCGATCAACCGTGGGCAGTTGTCGCAGCTGACGTAATGGGTCCGTTTCCGCGTAGTCGATCAGGCTTTGAGTATTTGCTAGTCTTCGAGGACTTATTTACCAAGTGGGTAGAGTGCATTCCGTTGCGTAAAGCTAATGGGAAAAATATTATCGCGGCGTTTGAGGATTTGATTTTATCCCGGTGGGGTACCCCTGAGGTATTTCTTACCGATAACGGGACAGAATTCGCGAACAAAGCCGTAGATGGCATGTGCGCCGAGTACAACATCGTACACGCTCACGTACCCCCTTATCATGCGCAGGCGAATCCTGTAGAGAGGGTAAATCGGGTCCTGAAAACTATGATAACGGCCTATATCGAGAAAGATCATCGCGAGTGGGACGTCCACTTACACGAATTTCGATTCGCATACAATTCCGCAGTGCATAGTTCGCTCAAAGTAAGTCCGGCGTTTTTGAACTTAGGCCGAGAACCGCGGCCTCGAGTACAATTCCGACGCGCGGAGGAAGGTCCAGCCACGATTCCGGAACCACGTCCCGAAAAGTGGGCCGAGCGAATGACACGCCTGCGGGAGTTAAGAGATCTCGCGACTCATCATTTACAGAATGCACGCACGAGGCAAGCGCAATATTATAATAGACGTCACCGAGACGGTCATTATAAAGTAGGAGATCGGGTCTGGAAGCGCAAGCGAGTATTATCGTCCGCGGCAAATTTCGTCGCTGCGAAATTAGCTCCAAAGTTCGAGGGGCCTTATATCGTAACGCGAGTCGTATCGCCAGTCGTGTACGAACTAGAAGACGATACAGGTAGGACCCTCGGCCGACACCACATTAAAGATTTCAAGCCGTACGTCGCTCCTGAGGTAGACGTTAACCTCAGCGAATCTGAGGAGGAAGACGTATCTTCCGACGAGGCGTGAGATCACCTTTTTCGCGTCCGTTCTTTTTGTCTTTTTGTTTTTGTTGAAAGTATTCGAGTTTTAATGATTGTTCGTGACTTGGAGAAAATAAAATCAGATATTGGAGTAGGGAATTAGGGTTTAGGCAATTCCGCGAAATTAATCGGTCACGTCGACGAATTAGTTTTTTTTTGTTATTTTCTTTTGAGTCGACTGCACCTGCAAGCTCGTAACGAGCAATGGCTCTCATAAGTTCAGGGTTGACAAGGCAATGTTTTCTGTAGTCCACCCGGGAGCTGTCCAGGCCGAGGAGCTTCGCACCGCGTGTCAGGACTTGATGACACTACAAGAGCTTGCAGCCGAAGAGGCCGAACGAAACCGGATTCCCCCGTGGGAAATCCCCGGTCGCCGGCCAGTTCTGAGCCCAGAGCTAAGAGCCATGTTCGGTTTGCACCCGATACCGGGGGCTATTTACAACTTGCCCGCCGCGGCCGGCCCTAGCCACGATGAGCCAGTAATACCGGAGGCTGACCCGCCACCAGTGATTCCTGTGGAAGCAGTGCCGAGGGACCCAAGATACGTCCCAGTAGCCAGGCCACTGCGCGACCCCGAGGTTGTCCAATTGGAGATGGAGGTGCGGGAGGCCGACCGACGTGCCTGCGAGGCACAACAGGCTGCTCGCGAAGCTACCCGACGAGCAAATGATGCACACGCTGAGGCCATGCGGGTTAGGCAAGTCCTAGAAGGACGACAACGGGCTCTCGCGAACCAGGCGGCGATCCGAGCAGAAAGGAGGGAAAGAGAAGAGCGAGAGGCCGCCATGTGGGCACACCGAAGAATGCAGATGAGTTGCTGGAATTGTGGCCAGGCCGGGCACAAATCACGCGAGTGCGACCAACCTAGGCGCCCCTTTTGCAATCTATGCTCAATGCCGGGGCCTACCGCCGAGACCTGCCCGTATCAGGAGCACCCGTGGCACCTCGAGTTAGCTGAGGAACGGGAGAGGGAAAGGGCCCAGAGGGTCAACTATCCGACCGCAAAGTTCGGATCGCCACGCGAGAATTGGCGTTCGAGGGGCCACGAATAGACGCCCCCGGTGACTGCGTTTTCGGTCCTTCGGACGGAAAATCTATTTTTTTTTCCTTTTCCTCTTTTCGGTGCTGGATTTACCTTTGATAGATTGTTAACAGAAATTTTAGTTCGTAGGATTCGAGAGGTTCTTTTTCTTTTGTTATTGTTTTGTTTTGCCTCAGTTTTTTTTTGAGGATACTGGTCGGGGGGAAAACAAGTCCGGATTGGACCCTTCACCCTCCACCAGACTGATGAATACACCTGTTTTATTTGTTTGGATTCGTTGTCGTTTAGATTGAGTATTGAAGCTCTGTATTTAGTTTCCTTTTGTTTTGTTGGTTCGTAGTCTCTTATGTTATTTGTTTTTTTTTCTGCATCCTAATCACCATCCGTTTTTCTGAAATAGTCATTTTTGTTATGTTTTTTTTTGTGTGTTGAGATAAGATCTTTCGCGGGTGATGTTAAGAATAGTCTATTATTTTGATTTTGTTTTCAGTTATTGCAGGAAGTCGAACCCTTCCTCACGTTTTATTTTGTCTTTCTGCCTTCTGCAGGAGGAAAGTAGCGGGTGACGACTTAAAATTTGAACCGGGGGTTTTCTGAAAATGATTTTTTTTTGTTATTGTTGTTATTCCCTCCCCGGGGGAAAGTTTAGCTTGATTAAGAATTACGTTTAAGCCATCAGATCCGAACGGATCTGTAGACGTAAGACGCGGTGTGCGGCCGCCACTCGGAGTTCGGTCCATGGGTCAGTTTTGCTAGCGTTTTCCGCCCCAGTGGTCCGTCTAAGGGGGGGGGAGTTGTAACATTGCATGTTACAGCAGGCTCCTTACCCCTTAAACGACCTTAGCGGGATGTATGATTATGAATAAATGAGTAGAGTGACCCCGAGGTCTGACCATACTTCCGAGAGGCGACCGTGACCGACTGAAAACTATAGAGCATATTATTTATTCTTTTGTTTTGTTTTACGACTTTTCTCTGACATGTGGGAGCCGAGACCTATCCGACGACCAAAAACTGAGACCAATACGCCACTCGACGGACGCATGACGCCCAAAAATCGACTGTTGAGGTCCTGTTTCAACGAACGCCACCTAAAAAGCTCCGGAGGATAGTAGTGACCATGCTACCTCCAACGACGAGGCCGAGAGGACACGGGGGAGTGCCGGGGGCACTCTACAACGCGGGATATCGGTGGTGGAAGAGATTCCCACCACCAAGAAGAGCCTGCAACCCGTGTTCCTCCGATCTAACCTCACCGTAGCGAATTTCAAAATTTCGCGCGTTGCGACAATGGGTCGCCATATTTCAGGATCTTGCGCTCGATACAAAAATCAATATTTCAGCGCATAATGAGGGCGCTGAGTATCGGCGCCATGCGGTCTAGTCACTCTGCGTTAGACTAGCGTCACGACCACTTGAGTGGAATTGCTAAGCGTGTACCAATTGTTTCTTTTTGTTTGAGAACTTCTTTTTGCGTTCGAGCCCCGTGGGCCAATTACAGTATTTTTCTTGTTGGGTTGTTGTTGCGTGTGAGTGTTCCGTGAGAGGGAAAAATTATGGATTTCGGGGGCGAGAGAGGCCTCTTCATGAGGTGGCTGGAAGACGGTAAGCGTTAGCCATTCTTACCCATACTAATTCGAATTCGGCAACGGCCGTCTGCCATCTTGCCTTGATTCAGCCACGAGGCTCTTTAGTATTTTTGAGAATCGAATTAAGCCGATCTCCGACGGGTAGGCCGTCACCAGTGTCCCACTGCATCTGAGTTAGAGTTCAAGTCAATATTTTATAGTAAATTATTGTATGATCTAGAGATAACCGGGTCGATACTCGTCGTACCTGAGTGCGACAGAGATAGACAGTCGGTCACTGTCGCTCTCTCTTCCTCCTGCGGGGAGAGACGAAGCTCGAGGCTTAGCCGAGAGCCTCTATTTATTTCGGGTTCGAGTTAACTTTTCAGATTCATTTTTCGGGAAATTGTTTAATTTATTAATTGCGTTAGGCGCAGAGTTAGGTTAAGTTAGTTTTAGGAAAAATTGTAAATAATAATTTATTAAACGGGAGGTTTCGTCTCACGGAGGCGAACCAGCCGCCTTCAACGGCTGGTGACGTCACAGGTTGCGCTTAGTTATTGCTATTGTTGAATTAGACCGCGAACCTCCCGACTTTGTTGTTCTATTTATTGTTTGAGTCAAAGACTGTACTTTCGTTAGTTGTAAGTTTGTTAATTATTTGTAAATGAATTTTCCTCGTGGAAGTAATTAGTGTTTTAGCTAATTTATTGTCTCACGAGGACTTGATTTGTCGAGTTCTTTCTTTTTGATTTATTTTTCATTGTTATTGCTCTCCTACGTGGAAGCTAGTAGTTTATTTATTATTGTAAAACTCGCAAATCGCGGCCAGGTCGCCTTTACACGACCTGTAGCCGTTTTATACCCGCGGGGAAGTACCCCCGGGTACACGATTTGTTATTTATATTTTTCATATTTCGTTTATTGAATAAATTCTATTTTCCATTATTAAATTCAAAACTTCGAGTCGTTAATTAACGCCCAGCTAATCCTTCATTTAATCCTGACCCCTCTCCGCGGTACTGTTGCTAGCCGACGCTTCAGTATAGTTTGTTTAGATTTTTGAAATAGGCGGTTATCCGCCAGGCGCCCAACATCTTGTTTAAATTTCCAGGTTGTAGCTAATTGTCGACTGGATTAATCTCGGATGCTGGCTATCCGGTCCAGATCCGAGGATCAATAAAAATCCACGTCACAGTACTTAATAATTTTTCCCGTGACTTCTTGGGGTACACGCAGTCTCCAAGATGGATCATCAATAGAGTTTTGAAATAATATGCCCTTGAACATTGAGTATGAGGGATGTGAGAAGTTAGGATCTTCTTTGAATTTATTTATTATTTTCGCTAGTTGGGGGTCCCGTGCTTGTAATACTTCTATCTGTTTGATTTGTTGGGATAATTCATTATCCATTTTAGTCCCGAACGCGGCTAGGTATGCTATTTCTTCCGCGCACTCTTGGTTACTTGAAGTCTCGATTGATTTTAAGGGATTTCGGCTAAGGAGGTCAGCCACGATGTTATCCCGTCCTTTGCAGTGAAGGATTTCGAAGTCGTATTCTTGTAGGAAAAGGATCCATCTGGTTAATCGACTGTTATTAAGACGGGTCTGCATTAAAAAGGATAAGGCCTTGTGATCGGTTATTACGTTGAATTTGGTTCCCGCGAGGTAGGTTCGATACTTGGCTATGGAATATACGATTGCTAATAACTCGAGCTCCGTAGTAGTGTAGTTTTTTTCGGCACTACTTAATCCCCGGCTAACGAGTGAGATTATTCTATGGTCACCGGCGTCGTCAACCTGATATAAGACTCCGCTAATCCCTCGGTTGCTAGCGTCAGTTTGGACGTGGAATCGGCGATCTGGGATATAGTGCCCTAGTGTCACTGTTTTTATAAATCGGTCTTTTAAATTTTTGAATGCTTCGTCATGCTCAGTGGTCCAGAGATACTTCTTTTTTGTGCTAAGTAAGTTGCGGAAGGGATCTTGGTAATCAGCGTACCTAATTACGAATCTTCGGTAATAGTTGCATAATCCGAGGAACTGTCGTAATTGTTTAATATTTCGTGGTGTGGGGAACTCGTGTATTGAGGCGATCTTTCCTGGGTTGGGCCTGACGCCCGTTGTTGATAGAATATATCCGACAAACTCGACCTGCGATCGACAAAAGATGCTTTTAGATAGCTTTAATGTGAACCCGTGTTCAATTACCCTTTTGAAGATACAGTCTAAATGCTGGAGGTGATCCTCAAATGATTTTGAAGTTATTAGCAAGTCGTCCACGTAAATTGTGGTGAATTCGTTAAAGGCGTTTCCAAACGCGAGGTTTACTGCCCTAATGAATCCACTACCCGCGGTTTTTATCCCAAAGGGGATGCGTCTGAACTGGTATAGGGAGGAATCGTGTAAAAAGGCCGTGTATGGTCGCGATTTCTCGGTCAGTGGGATTTGCCAATACCCTTGTACAAAATCGGTTGAGGTGATCCACCGTACACCATCGAATTTTTGAATTATTTCGTCTATGGGTCGGGGTCGTTCGTGATCTGCCAACATGTAGTTATTTAGTTTTCTAGCGTCTAGGCAAATTCGCACGGTATTATCCTTTTTTATCACGGTAGTTATGGGGTTGAGGTATGGTGAGCTGCTTCTTTCGATGATCCCTTGTTTAAGCATTTTGTCAACGGCTTGTCCTACTGCGGGGCGTCGCGCATAGGGTATGGGGTATGGATTTGTTGTGAATGGTTTTTCGGTTGTTAATTTGATTTCGTGTTCGTAAACGTTAGTGCACCCGGGCTGTTTGCTAAAGGCTAGTCTATTGTTCAGGATTATTTCCGTGAGTTTACTTTTTTGATCTTCATCTAGAGTTTCTATTGAATTAATGGTTTGATTGACTTCGAGGTAGAATTCGTTTTCGGATTCTTGATGATCGATATTGTCTGTCTCATTGGTTGTGGCTTGACTGGGGTCGACTGTTAGTGCGTTTAAAAAAGAGTTTTCCGGATCCACTTTATGGTTACTAATGATTTTAGCTAATCCCTCGACCATCGATTCTGTTTTACTTTCTTCTGATGATATTTGCAAATTTTGACTCTCGTTACCCCGTTGCCGTTTTTTGAAACTCACTACTGGTTCGTGTATGGTGAAATCGGGAAATTTGATTGCGCGGGCGCTTAAATTGATGCTTATACGATGCTCGTGAATCCAATCAATCCCCAATATCATCTCTTCGAAAGCTATAGGCAAAACGTAGCATGGCGTCTCGATTTGATACTCCCCGATATCGATAGTGACGAGAACTTGTTTGCTCACCGTTGGTGACTTATGAATAAAAGGTCCGCGGACTTTCATATTTTGTACCGGAAGGGTTGGAATTGTTTTTTCTTTGGTTAATCGTTGATACAAATTTTCGGATATGCCGGTTACCTGACTCCCGGTGTCTAGGAGGGCAAGGACGGGAAACTGATTGGTTTTAATATTTAATCGCGGGCAATCAAGGTGATTGTCTTTTATTTCTGTGCTCATTGGCACCTGCTCTACTTCTTTGATAAGGTCTTTTGATAACGAATCGATTACTTCAACCGAGCCTAAGCATCGACCTTTGCTTAAGCTCGTGGCTGGTTTAAATGCTGTTCAGGATTGGATCCTTGTGCGGAAGGCTTTTCGTGTCGCGGTGTGTTAGAGTTTCGTGAAGCTGTAGGCCTATTTGCGACTGCGGGCTGACTATTAAATCTGGGTTGATTATATGATTGGTTTTGATGGTAGAATCTAGGTTGATTGTGGAATAGGGGTTGATCAAGGAGCATTGGGTTTTCCATCAAATTAAGTCGCTCGAGTATGGTATTGATATTGTGGCAGTCCGTTGTGCCAATTAATGAATATACGCATTCATGTGGGAATTGTCTGATTATGTGATAGGATACTTCGAATGTGGACATTCGATCGTCTATCCTCGCGGCGCGGTGGAGTTGATCATAAAAATACTCTGTGAGTGACAAGCCTTCCTGTGGATCGTAACGCCTGTTCGCCCATTCGCTTCGTTTTCGCAATCGCGTCGGTTCGCTCTAATGCGCCTTTAGGAATTCATCCTCAAACTCTTTGTATGTATTCAATCGTGATTTTGTGGCTGTAAACCATAATTTGGCACTGCCCTGAAAAATACTTTGGTTTGTCTTTACTTCGTCTAATTGCGCGTTTGGTGGGATATTCCACTTCTTAAACCAATTTCCTAATTCCTCAAGAAATTCAGGTGGGAAAATGAGATCGTTGTTACTGAACGTCGGAGGTTTTTCTTTTAACAAGTGTGTGAATAGGGGTATTTGATTGTCCGCGGCCGCGCGAAGATGCGCTAATTCTGCTTCTATCCTGTTAGTTAGTAGGGGTGCTGATTCAGTTATAGTCGGTCTGGTTTGTCTTTCGATCGCTTTGAATCGGTGATCAAACTGTTCCGTTATCTTTTTTACTTGGGCGGAAGTTTCTTTGCGAATATTTTGCCCGGTTATATCTAGGTCATTCGCGAAATCAGCGCGTGTTTTGTCTATTTTGTCGTGTATGCTCCTAGAGTCCGATCTAATTTCATTTTGGAGTTTTTGTATATCATTTCTAATTTCCGCCCGAGTTTCGGCCATAAGGGCCTTTATGTCGTTTAGTAAACTGATGTCTGAACCTTCGGCCATATTGGATGTGTGATTATTATTTGTTTTGCTAATATTATTTTCTAAGTTTGATTCTAATTCAATGTGATCACCTTCCTCCGCGACTTGAGGGTTAGATGGTTTTTTTGCACTTCGGGTAAGAACCATCCCCAATTTGTGGTAATACTTTGATTTTATGAATTTATTTTCTTCAGATAGAAACGGGCCCCACGTTGGGCGCCATTTTGTAATATAACTAAATTTTATTTTTACTCCGGTTTATTAAGTAAGAAAGAAATGATAATTGTTTTATTTAAACTAGTAGGTTATATAAATGAAATCTTATTACTAGTGGTGTATGCTTAAATGCTATGTAAGATTAAATATTGAGAGAGAGGTATTTTGTTTAACAATGTCTATTTACAAATAATATGTCTTAATATAGAGACGTATTTTATATTCATACATGTAAGCTCAATGGCCCAGTTAAGTGACTATTAATATATTTTTGCGGAGTTGAAGAGCAAGTGAATCTAAATTTGATGACAAGTAGGATTTTATAACTAAAGGACTCTAAGGTTTTAATTTTGGCTTATTAATACAACCAACTCAGACAGGCAGGGAGGCCGAAGCGTTCCCTGATAGCTTCGCTGATTGTATTTAAGCAAAGGAATCTATCAAACGATTGGACAGGCAAGGAGGCCGAAGCATTCCTTGATAGCTGCACGTCTGATAGCTTCCGCGCTAGGTGGCTACGCACCTCTCTCCGGCTATACGGGCTGCCGAGCCGGGTATTCAATCCGGACTCGTAATGCTTTGATTGCGAGAAAGGTTTTTGGGCGGCCCCGGGAGTCGGGGCCGCGCTTGCATGCCAACAGATGGCGCGCGCGCTTGTTGATTTTTTATTACGAATTAAAAATATGAGTATTTATTCGGGCACCGTTACAGTATGAACCTAAGTACGCTTATCTCACGCACACCGCGACAAATCGGTCAGTAGACAATACAGTCCAAAGTCCGCGAAACCCCCACGCCCCCAAAAACAGGTTTAGAGTAAAAGCACAATCAAAAACCAAATTCATAGGTCAGTATTAGTCGTAACTCAGTAGAGACAAGACGTAAGTTTTATTAAAACTAGCTCGTTACGTGTGCAAGAGTAATACAGTGAACTGTGTGAACAGGGGGCTATCAACTTGACGATTCAAGGGTTATAAGAATTGATTTGATTATTTAATGACGTTAGGGTCGTGTTTCTAGATAATTGAGATCGCGTCATCGGATAAAAAGGCCGAACTGGGTAGAGCCGGGGGGGAATTTAGTCGAGGGGCATTCTCGGGCTGGCCTTCCCGGGGCCTCTTCGTTGAGGTTTTGACCGGGGGTGGTTGACACGTTGGGAAACCAATGTGGTTTATCACAGTCCGCGGATCATGAATATATGAAAAGAAATATCAAATCACCAGAAAATCTGAATTGCCACGCGGGCTGACCTTCCCGGAGTAGTTCGGCTACTCCAGGGTGGTTTACACGCCGGGGAACCGGCGTGGCTTGCAGCCCGTCGGGCAAAATAGTATGGGTACTGACCGATGACGTCGGGTAAGATGGTACCCATACACGCGTATACCCGGGGACTATGTCAGTTCTGCTTGCGATAAGACCCGTGTCGAACGAATAATTATCAGAATTACGTTTCCCGAGTTGATACAAGCGTAGAAAAAGTTAACAATCAAATGAATGTAAAGCCCGTCGAATAAATTCCTAGATTAGTTTTTAATTCCTGCTTGCCTTATTATTGATCCATGAATTGACCCCAAACCCCATATTTTTGAGCTGAGTCTATCGCAAGGGTGATAGTAGGGACCTATAGCTTGAATAAGTAACGTTGGGTGCTTGTAGTTCAAGAGCCCGAGGTCTGTCACCAACAAAGTGGTCCTTCGAGCCGGATCTTGAGCTAGCCAATAGGGGGGGGGGGGGGGGGGGGGGGGGGGGGATGAATACTGTCGAGTTGATAGCTGTTCAGTGTCTAAAAAACGTGTGACCGTTAAACACAACCTGATAACGCGAATCTATGCCTACGTGAAATACAGTGATGTATCAATCAAACCCGAACTGAAATAGACATTAACGCCGAAAGTGATACGTTTCGGACATAACGCTAAACGGGGAACGTCATTGGGATTGAACTATGACACCGAAGAGAGGACGCTCCAAGAAAACACCCACAAACAGAAGGCTTGGGATCTTGGGAGCGACAGCGTGGGAAATAGAGCGGCCCATCGCCGAACCGGACACCCGTAACGCAGTAATCCAGGTTGGAGTACATCAGGAACCAGCCACCGATCAACCGAATCAGCCTACGAACGAGGACAATACAATGCGAGGACAGCAGATGGAACCCGCTGGTGTGAGGCCGCCACAGTCAACGGAAGAGCAACCTTCCCGGACAACGACTGATGACCTTGTGACCGTACCGGAACTATCGATCTCTAGCTCAACGAGCAGAAAAAGACGTAGGGCGATTGAAGCAGCCGAGGCGAGAGCAAAAGTTCGGAGACAGGCCCTCGAAGAACGGGAGAAGATCGAGCGCCAGCTAATAGAGGAAAGACCAGCGGCTGAGACCGAAGTAGAAAGCTCGAACAAGGAGAAAGCCGGTCGTAGCTCGGACAGTATGAGCGACTGGATCGCCGAAATACCAACTTACGCCCGAGAGACAGCCACGCAACAACATACTCCGGGAAGGCCAAGAGCCAGTTCACCGGCCAGACACCAAAACGATACTTCGCGACTGACCCAGGCAATTATAGACGCACTGGAAACTGTACGCGAGGCGTCGACCAGCCGCAACTCTGATCGCCTGGTGAACAGATTGTCGTCAAATAGAGGACTACTAAAATTCAGTGGCAATGGGCTTGATCGGCTCAAGTTCAAACACGCATTTGAGATATCCACGGAGCTAGGCGGATACTCAGATCGCGAGAACATATCTCGTCTATATGATTGCCTACACGGAGAGAACAAAAACACACGGAGCACATCACCGCTAGTGGCGCTGCTGTAACTCGCGTTCAGTACGAGATCCGCGTCTTTTTAGCGCGCCACACGCACCAAAATACGAAACATCCGAAGTCACAAATTCGTGATATATCAACTGTACTAAGAGGAGTACATTGATTGAACCGAACGTATGAACATCTTATAATTGCTTTTCCAGCAATAACCCCCGTATTCATCAACGTCCGTTGAGCGTTTAACCGCCGTAATAGATAACGATCCGTTCAAATCTTCTGTTTCATATGTATAAACTATATTGTAACTTCTTGCATATGTTTCACCAGCGGAAGGCCGGTGAAATTATGCGAGTTCGCGTGAATTCTTTGTCACGGGTATGAATTTTGGAGCTCCTCCTAGGAAAAATGTGTAAAACCTTTTGTTACCCTAATACAGACTCGGATAGACACTTTGGTCTACCAGAGCTGCGTCCCTAACTCAGACTTGGGATTGTTTCACTTCACAGACTCGGATAGATGCTAGATCTACCAGAGTTGGTATTAGTTTATCGCACCTAAGCTGTTTGCTACAGACTTGGGATTGCTTATCTCACAGACTCAGATAGATACTAGATCTACCAGAGCTGGTATCGAATATTAGCTCACCGAAGCTGCCTCCTACGCTAGCTAGCTAAACACGATTTTATTCTGCAAGTGAATTTACTCTGAAAGAATTTAGGTTGATTAAACAAAGAAATAATTACACAAAATGAAAAGCAAGGGTATTGTAACGATTTTTTATGTTCGTTATTATTTAAGTTGATTTAAGTGGGTTCTCCAAGAGAAATAAAGTGAATCGTAGAGGAAATTATATGAGTTTGCAATAAGTTTGTGTATTCTGAAATACAGGTCTGCACTAGTAGCTAGCTAGAAACAGACTGATTTGTTTTACAATAATAGCTGTGTACACAGCAACCGAGAGTGTTATATTTTAAGAGATGTGTTTTATCATATGGACTACTAGATGTTGATCATGTGTAATTAGTGATGTATGGGTGATTTTACCTAATATAACACTACCCCCCCCCCCCCTTAGTAAAAGAGTCGACCCGACTCTTGAGGTGAGTACAATATAGAATATAAGTGTGTAAAATCATCATAAGCTTAACAAGTTTGTGTGTTATTTGGGAATGTTGGAGCTGCGGCTCAATAAATTAAAATGTTTCCCAAATTCTATCTGACATTTGTCTCAATCCCAAGGGAAACCGCAGAAAACCTTGAAAAGATAGTCTAGACTGTTTGAATCAAAGTGAAATGTGTAGTGTAAAAAATTTTTCTTCGGATCTTGAGTCGAAGAATCAGGAAACAGGAATCAGGAAACAGGAATCAGGAAACAGGCGAAGAATCCCGTTGTTACTTTGAAGAAAGTCCTGTACACTGGAACATGGGGATGTTGGAGGGACTACAGGACCAAGGACAAGAGGACGTGAAGATTCCTTCAAAGTGAAGTCTGATTTTAAGCCCAAAGAGGTCCAACTACAAGCATCTTTGAATAAATCAAATAACGACCTAGATAGGAGGACAAATGTTAGTCGCTTGAAATAATAAGGTCATATTGAAGAGTTTCTTAAAAACTCTTTTAAATTATAGATTCCTTCTTTTCCTTTTAAATTATATATGCTCATGATAATAATTGAAATGTAATATTTAAATAAAATCTATAGACAAATTAAATTATTATGTTATTATAATTTTTATAAATATAAATTGGAACGATCTTATCTGGAGAGAATTGGGAAACCGGATTAATAGGTCAGGATGGGATGGGTTAGGCTTCCTTCTTTTCATCTCGCAATATCATTCCTTCATTGTTTACTAAGGAAATCCTACTATCGGAATTTCGGGAGCTGAAAAACTTGGGTTAATGTTTGTAAACTAAAAACATAACCTATATCTCGAAATCTTCCGCTCGGATCCCTTATTATGGCGGTAAAATCAAATTTTTTTTTTTTTTAAAGTATACCGAAGCGACATCTATCGTTACTTTTAGCTACGTTTTTCGGCGGGAATAAACATTGAAATAAATGAATAACTTTCAAACGGCCTATAACAGCTCTTTTAATAAAACAAAGTTTGTTTAAACAAATAAAGATTCTTGTGAGAACCAATCAGAGTCTTATCATAAAAATGTTGCTTAGTTACCAAACGAAGATTTCTCTGAAAACCAATAGGAATTCTTATAAAAAAAATTATCTTTTGTTAATAAATGCTACGAAGAAGAAGAAGCTAAAGATAGCGTCATTCGTAATCATGAACTCATTAAACGAAGACGCGATTCGGCTAGGCGTTGTTATTTCTCAAATAAATTGGAAGGGAATTGGGAACAATATTCAAGAAACAAAAAAGTGGTTTGAGCGAGAATGGGGCCGCGTTAAATGCGCCAAAGGGGAAGTCGTTATACTTAAAGATTCTCCTCTTCGCTCATGTGTGAATTGCTATTTGACGAGGTTCGTAAAAGTGATTTCGTTAATTAATTGAATTTTTCCCCCTTTTTTTTTTTTTTTTTTTTGATAATAATATTTATCATCATTATTTCTTCTATATAGAATCCCTATCGACAAAGTCGATCGCTTGTCTAGTATTCATCGCTGTTTTATCGGGGAGTTGGACTTTATCGGAAGCTACTCTTCCTGTCATTTATGCAAAAGTTCATTACTCCAGATTGCGGAGGACGCGGTTGAATGTCAGGAATGCGAGAAGTTCAAAATACTATTGAAGCATGTGACCGAAAAAAAAGTTCTGAACCATTTCTAAATGTGTCTAAACATGTCTTTTTTATTGTTAAAATAAATATTTTCTTTTTTTACTAATTACTTCTGTCTTTTATTTGTCTTATTGATTCTCATATTAATTCGATCTAGATCAATGAACTCCAAACTATTCCGACTCTACTCGAACCATTCCGACTCTACCCGAACTATTCCGACTCGACCCGAACTATTCCGACTCGAAACTTCTTCGGAGTTTCTTCCGAGTCTAACCTAGAAGTCACATGGTTTCATAACCTCACAGAAATTCTTATATACGTCGTCCGCGGAAAGTTCAGCGTCTAATATCAAAACAGGTGCTGGAAGAGTCGCAAATCTCAATTTAATTAACCAATCTTCGTGGACTTGGTGAAGGACTTTTAAATATTCTAACGGAATGCCATCTTCTTCGGAACGAGCGCGAGAGTTTATCCGCGAATACGACTCTTCTGGAGATAACCTTAAATACACAATCAAGTCGACTTCATATGCTGGGGACTCATTGGTTAAAACCCTAACATTTTCCATTAATAAGTGAGCTTCTAGATTTTCAAATTCTCCTATCCTTCTTCGTGCTTCTACGAAGCAGTTGCAGCTATAAATAGATCTTTCCATGATTTTAACAGGTAGCATGGTTTGAATTAAATGTTTACTCCGCATCGTCATCGCGGCATGATGTTGGAAATGATACGCATATTTTCTAGGATCTTTGTACATTTTTTCTAGTAGGTTCTCGTCCGCCACGTTACGATATTCGTCTAAAGGTTCTAGTATTGTCAGAATATTTTTATCATTTAAAAAATTTTTAGTGAATGTTGATTTACCACTTCCAATATTTCCTTCAACGAGTATAGTTGAGGGTCTATAACTCCGTCGTTTAATCCCAAAAGGCAGTTCCTTGGACCACCTGGAAGAATCCAATGAAAAGATTTGATCATCCCTTTGTAGGGAAAAGTCATCATTTATAGATGAACTTTTATCTATATTTAAAGATCGAATATTATTGATTTTATCATTATGGGTAAGTTTATTTGATTCGTAAGGAGCCAGGCGATCCAAATGAACCACCTTTGGTTTTGTTCGCGTAGAACGTTGTATTCTGTAAACTACACTATTTATTCGATCAATAATTGCGTAAGGACCTTCCCAATTTGATTGTAACTTAGGACAACGTCCTTTCTCTCTTCTTGGTTGGAAAAGCCATACTAAATCTCCTGTTTTAAATTCAAGGTCCCTTGCTCTAATGTCATAACGAGCTTTTGTTCTGTCTGACATAACCTGAATTCTATCTCTTGCAAAATTATGAATCTGTTCCAATTTATCTCTTAAAACAGAAACGTAATCATTTTGTAGAGGACCTGGTGAAGGAATAGGTCCTTTATCTAAATCTGAGGGTAATCGAAGGTCCTTACCCATTAACATCGAGGCTGGAGACTGTTTTGTCGTCTCGTGTACAGCTGATCTATATGAAAGAAGAAAAAGAGGGATCCACTCGTCCCAATCTCGTTGACTTTTGTCAACGAAAGAGGTTAGATAACCTAAAAGAGTTCGGTTAAGACGTTCTACCATCCCGTCAGACTGAGGATGAAGGGGAGTTGTACGAGTTTTCCTAATTCCTAAAACCTTAGTTACCTCTTCCATTAATATTGACTCGAAGTTTCGACCCTGATCTGTATGTAATTCAAGGGGAGTCCCGTATCGACAAACAAAGTCTCTAACAAAAATCTGAGCAACGGTCTTTGCTTCCTGATTAGGCATAGGAATGACCTCGGGCCATTTAGTAAAATAATCAGCGATAACCAAAGCATATTTATTTCCAGATCTTGAAAGAGGTAGTGGCCCGAGAACATCCATAGCCACTCTCTCGAAGGGTGCTCCGACATTGTATATTTGTAGGGGACTTCGACCCTTGGTACGAGGACCTTTTTTCGTTATACAGATGTTACATAACCTACACCAATCCTCTACGTCTAATCTACATCGAGCCCAGAAAAATCGTTCCCTAATCCGACCTAAAGTTTTATTGGATGCGAAGTGTCCACCTGCAGGAGAAATGTGATAGTGATTAAGGATTTCTTGTACCTTGTCCTTTGGTACTAGTAATTGCCATATTATTTTCCTCATCTCTGGAGATTCCCATTTTCGGTATAATAAACCATTCATTAAAAACAAGGAATCCCATTGCGTCCAATAGATTTTTAGATCTTGATTTTTAGCGGACACATCTTGCCATTCTGGGCGTATTTCAGACTCTTTCCAAGTCTTTATTTGTGACAGAACTTCATCTTCTTGTTGAGCCTTTCTCCATGGCTTCAGGTCTCCTTCAAAAGTGATTGATCGAACTCTAAATGATCTGTCTTGTTGTTTGTTTAATCTGGTGCACTGTTTACATTCTGTAGGTCCTTCGCAGGGTCTTCTGGAAAGGGCGTCTGCGTTTCCATGTGCCTGTCCAGCACGATGTTGGATTTCAAAATCATATTGGCCCAGCCTCTCTATCCATCTAGCTACCTGTCCTTCCGGAGATTTAAAAGAAAGCAGCCATTTAAGAGAAGCATGATCTGTCCTAATCAAAAATCTTCTCCCATATAAATAATGATGGAAATGAGTTACTGTTTTCACTACAGCTAACAATTCTCTACGAGTTACACAATAATTCCTTTCTGTTTTACTAAGGACTCGACTGTAATAACTAACTACTCTTTCATTTCCATCATGTATTTGAGACAAGACTCCACCTATTCCAAAAAGAGAAGCGTCTGAATCTAATATCCCAGACAACAATTTCCATAATTTATTGGTAAGAAATATACATCGGATATTATGACATTAGTAATTTTTCTTATAAAATAAATATGAACAAATTCCATACTGCTGCAACACTTTTTGGCTAATAAATTACCAATTATCCTTACCATTTCAAGTTTGAATTGAAATGCCATTTCTTTCAACTGCAGCATAGGATCAGAAGACTCATGTTCCTTATACGATTATTACGACTTTCCGTACGGTGAAAAATACTGCTGTTCATTAGTTATTTTACCCATAACTCAATGTCTAAAACATTGGTAACGGTTACTTCTCTTTTAAACCTAATTTTTCTTGGAAATTTAATGGGAACTCCAGATATATTGTCGTGACTAATATTCGTTGGGAAAGAAGTGGTAATGGTTCTTTGTCTTAAATTACTAATTTTTGTGGGGAATTAAATAGAAACTTCGGATATACTTTGTGATGCGAGATTTTATTCATAGCATAGACTTCCCTTACGGAAAAAAACCCTCAAATTTAAGGGGTAAATTCGCACCCCCAAAGTTTTTGGGGTTTACCATGAAAACTCAGGGTTTACCCTGTATTTGAGGGTAAAATTTGGGGGTAAACCCTGAGTTTTCATGGTAAACCCCCAAAACTATGGGGGTGCGAATTTACCCCTTAAATTTGAGGGTTTTTTTCCGTGAGGGTTATACCCAGACAACACAGAAACAAAACTGGAACAAAGAAAAAAAGGGATTTTTATATAGGAATATTTTAAGTATGTAATATAAGAATCATAATAAGCCCTCCCGCACGGAAATATATATATGCGAAAAATATATGCAACATATATGTCGCATATATAACATATATGTACGCAAAATACAAAAATGTCGCATATAGTTTAACATATATGTACGCATAATACATATAGGTTTGATGAGTTTTTCATAGTGTTGACATCTATGTCGACATACATGCCGCAACATTTATGTTGACATTTATATCAAACTTATAAAAATGAATGTTACTTATATGTTAGCGCAAAAAACAAATATGTCGCATATATTTTTCGCATATATATATTTCCGTGCGGGCTATGCGGGTTCTTATATTTTTTAAGTAGGTAATTTTTTTAATCGGTTGGAAGCATGCTGAATGTAATCTTTAGTCGTTGATTGGATCGTCTTAAGTGTGGCCGTACCAAAACTCTGCTGTACAGCTTCTGTAATAAAAATACAAGAGCGATCAAATTGGACTTGGATCAATATTTGACGAAGTTAGTTACATCTAATTTTCGAATCTAATATTGAATCTGAAACCAGGGGTGAGAAATAAGTTTGAACTTTCATGTCAATTCAATTCATATCAAACTAATGGTGCTTTGTGAAATTTTTTTTTTTTTTTTTCTTACGAGCTACCTTTCGAAACGGCAGCATATATCGCCTAGAAGATTCTCCCAAAATTTCAGCCCAATCCATGGAGATTTAGAGGTGGCCGACACAGGTTTTGTATTTCCAATTTAAATAACACGCTCAAATTTATTTTCGCACTATCTGGCTGCAAAACTTCTATTTTAGTTCAGCATGAGACTGTTTTAGTGACTCTAATGAGCAGTTGGGGTTTCGTAGGAGCCATGAAAAATTGAAAATGAAATGCTACTTTTTTAAATTTTAATATTTTTCTCGAATTTTCAGGAATTGCGACTAAAATTGCCTTTTCCGGTCTCAAATATTTATTAAAAATATTAAATCTCTTAGTATATTCGCTGAATATTTAGATGAGCAAAATGATTAATGCAATAGTGATATTTTGGAAATAGGGATTCTACAAAATATTCAAAATCATGAAAAAATCTTCATATCATTTTTCATCGACATCCAGCGTTTTGATTCCGATATTCGATGTAATGGTATACAAAATATCAATACAAAAACATGGGAGGTACAACTACATGAGAACATGTGTATTACACGAGATTTAATATTTTTAATAAATATTTGAGACCGGAAAAGGTAATTTTAGTCGCAATTCCTGAAAATTCGAGAAAAATATTAAAATTTAAAAAAGTAACATGTCATTTTCAATTTTTCATGGCTCCTACGAAACCCCAACTGCTCATTAGAGTCACTAAAACCGTGTCATGCTGAGCTAAAATAGAAGTTTTGCAGCCGGATAGTGCGAAAATAAATTTGAGCGTGTTATTCAAATTGGAAATACAAAACCTGTGCCGGCCACCTCTAAATCTTCATCGATTGGGCTGAAATTTTGAGAGAAAAATTAAAACCGCATTTGTACAATCAATCAGGTGAAGTTGAAATCAAAATCGTCATTATTACTCACTCTCAATTAACACGTTCAGCAGCATATCCTTCAAAGCTTTCTTATCTTTAAGACCAGTCCAGTTGCATTTGTACTGTAGTTCTACGCTGAGTAGATATTTCCATAATCTACGAGTACAATCTTCAGCAGAACTCCCGCCCACGCGTCTGAGGTGCTTCAACTGTTTTATAATGGGACAAGTTAATGAATGATAAAATTGATGAATGATACAACATGAATTTATATTTTGATATTGATGTCATATTTCAATGTACTATTTTTTTCTCGAATTCCGGATTCTTCAGTTTATTTTCAAAATCGTCCACGGCTTCCAAAGTTGCCAATGGAAATTTGTCGTCAAAAGCTTCACATGTATCGTTATTATTCAAAGATATTAGTGTAAACACTTCTTCCATCTTGGTAGACATGTAATCAAACCTTTCCGTCATCCACTTTTGATTAGCTTCGATAACGACTTTCAGTGCTCGAATTTCTTCAAGCAGGTTTTCACAAGTAGGGCATTCTGGAATGAAAGATCAAATGCCATACAATAGATGATACCTGATCGAAACACTGGTCTGCATAGAAATGGCAAACATCAATTTAAAAAATGATGAAGAAATGATGTGCAAAGAATTACAAAGGCAAGCTTTTTTAGAATTATGATCCTATATCCAGCTATTGAGCGTTCAATGATACCAGATGTTTCATAATGGAACTTTATTCTAGCCCACATCTTCATGAAAAATGTGTTCAAGGTTGTGAAGGTTGATAAATAATTAGTTGAATCCAAATCTTAAAATCATCAAATCTTCATTTCTTTGTGCCACAGCGACCCACATATTTTTGGTGGTTCTCCCCAGAGTATTAATTAAACAAATCAGGCCATGTAAGAATTGTTCACAGATGAATGATTATAAGAGGGCGGTTTATATATAAGTATGAATGGGATAAAAGAATGTATGAGTGGTTGATTCTCACCTTCATTAGGAGCAGGTGTTTTAGATTGTATTATACCATTCCCATTTTTATCCACTGTAACTTCATTTACATTATCATTCTTTGCAATCGAATCTGGAGGAGCGTATTCATTGGTGTTAGCGGTTATCGTTGAACCAGGCCATGAATTGTTATTATTTATTAGGCGCGATTCCTCTGACATACTGTCCAAATTTAAAATGTTGTGACTATTTGTCAAAAAATTAGCCAATTCCATATCTAGAATGGGTGGTTCGGTAGTTGTCGTCGATTCACCAAGTGCAAAGTCTGTGTATGATTTGTTTGGAATTGTTTTTCTTCGCTGTTTGCTCGAATTGTCTTCCTCGCTGGATAAGTTGGACGTATCTTCTGCTTGCCGTGCTTTTTTCAATGCAATTTCATAAAAATCTGGAAATAAACAGTATCAATTAGTCTACTATAGTTCACCATATAGTATTGTGAGCCGAGGACCAGAAAAAGTGTCAAATCCATCCACCGATACAGACATGAGCATAAAATAAACTGTCATCTTCATGATCGTTGTTTACCAAGTTGTGAGAAGGGCCAAGCTAACACTGTCGCGCGACGCTGCACAAGTGAGAGCCATCCAATTTCACTACCAGGTGAGATGCAAACGAAACGGTCAAAGATGACCAGCAAAGGCTTATTAAAAATCCGAGAAGATTGCAATTCATCATTCATCAGGTATTTATCAAAATCTATGTTTAACATACATCTGTCTTCGAGAGTTATCATTTTCCAACGAAGAGCAAAAAATACAGATTCTAACAAATACATAACGAGTGATGAATCGCAATTTTCTCGAACTTTTAAGCAGTCGGTGGTTGTTCATGGTCATTTTGTTTGCAATTATACAGGGTGTCTTTCAATTAGTCCTACAAACATATATGGCTGCGTTCCAAAACGTCACCTGGGTGCTCTCGGGTATGTTGTATCTTTCTCTATTGTCATGGGTGAAGAAAGGATAAAGGCACACCCGAGAGCAGATGACGTTTTGGAACGCAGCCCATGGGGCGATTCCTCTTTGAAACATAAGACGATTTTTCGCAAAAAAAATTTAAAAAAATTAAAAAAAATAAATAAATAAAGATAGGTACTCACTAAGCGTTGCGTTTTTTTCAGTTTTTTCTCAAGTTTTTTTTTTAAATTTTTTTCTGCGAAAAATTGTTTCCTATTCCAAAGAGGAATCGCCCTATGTAGGTTTGTATGACTAATTGCAAGACGCCCTGTATAAGGACAAAACGCGAATCAGCACGTGTCGTCGCTAGCCGGGCTTCCCTCATACCTCGGGAACCATACGCAATTCCACCAGACCTGAAAACATTGGGAAAAAAGGTGTTCTTAAACGGAATATCTCTGCCTGGGCACCGAAATCATTGAAACAAGCTTCGTCGCGCAATTCTATGTACGATTTCGAACACGTACGGCCAAAAAAATGTTTTTTTTTTACGCGAAAATAGAGAAGATATCCATGTAAAACGGATTTGAAAACGTTTTACATGGATATCTTCTTTATTTAAAAAAAAAAAAAACATTTTTTTGGCCGTACGTGTTCGAAATCGTACATAGAATTGCGCAACGAAGTTTGTTTCGTTGATTTCGGTACCCAGGCAGAGATATTCCGTTTAATAACACCTTTTTTCCCAGATTTTCAGGTCTGGTGGAATTGGGTAGGGAAGCACCTTAAGGCCCATCCGTAGTCGCCCACCTCCTTTTGATACAATGTGACACATTTTGATTATTATCCGATCCCAGGCGTCAAAAACGCAAAAAAGGCCAACGCTGCGCGAATTCAAATTCAATTCTGAACACATACGTCCAAAAAAATATTCGTTTCGTGCGAAAATAGAGTCTACAGATGGTTTTTACATTTTTCCTAATGTAATGTTTTTCGTAACAATGTAATAACCATCTCTAGTCTCTATTTTCGCATGAAACGAACATTTTTTTGGACGTATGTGTTCGGTATTGAATTTGAATTCGCGCAGCGTTGGCCTTTTTTGCGTTTTTGACGCCTGGGCTCGGATAATAATCGAAATGTGTCACATTGTATCAAAAGGAGGTGGGCGACTACGGATGGGCCTTAATTAATAATTTGAGAAGGAGCTCAATCAATCAAGTCGAGTCAATGGTTTTATGTTGGCCTGACGTTTCGGCAGTGACATGCTGCCCTCATCAGAGGCTATTTATTGAAATAAATAATTACAAAAAATTAATCAAATGCTCAGAACATACAAAGTGTCAAAAGTTAAAAATTAAAATTACAAACATAGTCAAAACTAAATTGTATCAAAACAAACAATGAAAGAGAAGTCGAAACAAATACAATGGTAGTCAAAAATGATAACAGGGAAGACATAAAAATCAACTAAATCAGATATATCAAAAGGAACTTAGATTACCTTAATGTGATTAATGTCACGTGAAAAAACGTTTTTTGTAATTATTTATTTCAATAAATAGCCTCTGATGAATAATACCTTAATTAATGATTTGAGAATACTAACCTGTTACAAACGTGCTTATCTGCACAGCTGCAAACTTTTCAAACTCAGGATTCGGTGGTGCCAATGTTTTGATTAGTTTTTGGCACATTTTACCAGAATCCCACGGGCACATGTCGTCGCGGAGCCAATCTTTGGGAACCGCTGCGACGGTGTTATCAGTGAGAAATTTCACTACGATCCACATGGTTTTCACTGTTTATTTTTTATTATCGCCCTATTTATTCATTTACTATTATTAGTATCACCGACGAATGGTGCTTTATAATTTTATTTAGCAGTGAGTACTGAGTACGCAACTGTAGCTCAACGAGCACTCTGACGCGACACTAGCTAGATGCTGGCAGAAACCATGAACAAAACCGCTCGCACAGAAACACGTGTTCGATAAACGATGGGTGGCGTGGTTTGAAACTTTTCTCCATAGGGTAAGGCAGTTTACCCGGAAGATAACGAATTATTATTATTATTATTATTATTATTAATATTATTATTATTATTATTATTATTATTATTATTATTATTATTATTATTATTATTGTTATTATTATTATTATTATTATTATTATTATTATACAATTCAATGAATGAAGTTATATTATACGTTATGATAATTAGATAGAACTGCATTCACTTGTAATAAGTCATATTTAAATGGTTGGTTATGTGACCGAATTTCCGAATTCGGAGTTTCTCTTCTACCAGGCTTTTTCCCGTACGAAAAAGGAATTCCTCAATCTCTTTCCGTCATTGTTGTTGTCACTTTGGTATTGCTATTGTTATGGTTGTTGTTGTGATCGGTACCGTTATTATCATTATTATTATGCTAGTCATTATTATCATGCCACTTTATTTAAATCAATTTGTTTTTTCTATGTTCCTTCATTATTCCAATGAACGACTGAATTAAATTTAGTTAAGGGTAGCTACCAAAGACAATTATTGAACTATTTTTCTTGGATTACGACTTATTTGTATGTAGCTGCTAAATTTGATTCGTATTGATTGTATCAAATGATTTCGCATTGTTATTTATATTATTTCCAAGTTTCTGATTGAATGAAAGTACTTGAAAAAAAAAAAAAAACAGATCACGATTCAAGCGCGAAAGTGTGCAACATTGGTATATAAGCGAACAAGTTGTCATTACGATCAGTATTAACAGGAAAAGCGCATATTTTGCATTTAATATTTTTAATATTAATTTTGTGAACTGAATCATCTGCCATGTTTTCACTTCCAATGAATTGACCTAAAATTTCACTACAATTTCCGGGTTTTTCATAAAGATTTCCGTGATTAGTTACTCTATAGCAATAGACTGTTGTACACTTCGAATTCAAAAGGAAATACTTTATTCGAATAACGGATTTGTCGTTCAACATAACGTACGAATCTTTCTGATTTTTTCCACTTAGCGTAGTATTTGTACGTCGAATTGTACAACTTAAGAACTTATTATTCGTATTTTTGACTTTGTTGAAAAATCTCAGATTTGGTTCGTTATTTGTGTGCATATTTTGTGAATTCATCAAAAACATATTCATTTCCATAACTCTATGATGAATTTGTTGCAAAACAGCATCTGGTTTCCGTATCATCTTTTTTAATTCTCCTAGATAATTTTCGAAAGGAAAGGCACTGAACGTGTCCAATGGTCCATTACGTGAAACATCGTCACTTAAATGGATCAGAGAATGCACATTATAACTTATTTCTTCCACCCCGTAAATTTCCTCCATTTGTTCAATAAAGTACTTCAAAAGAGTCTTAGCATAAACATTTAAACTCGCCGAAAACTCATGGGAGCATAATATCCCTATTGCCGCATGTAATGACATGAAATGTTCATACGCATCCTGACTAATAATATTTTTCAATACTATAGGACCAGTGTACAACAGGAAACTCCTAAATTCAGTGGCCTTCCATCGCCTATATTCATTTAAGCTCCGTGGTTTCCGGGCGAATTCCGAAGGCGAAAATAATTTCAATGCTAGAAGCCTACTTGAAATCATGTTTACCTTCGCACTATTCAATCGTCCTCCTAACGGGCCTTCTATCCACAAATATATTAGACGTTTGACGACACCCAAGAGCACAACATGCATATAGTCTAGGGGTATTTGGGTCGTCATGCCGATCCCCGTCGATTCTAAAATTGTAGATCCTCTATGGAATTCATCGTCGGTCTTGTTCTTGAAGTCTAAATCAGTACGAATAGCTGCATCCAATTCAGGAAAGATCATTTTGTTTTTGAAATATTTCCCTTCCGTTTTACATTTACTGCAAGAAGAATATCCTGAATGCCCTTTGGTATTACATACAAAGGCTTTAGCTGGAGTGTCGCAAATGACGTTCCGAATGGCTACAATAAATCTTTGCCCTTTGTATGTAAGATTATTCAAGGCTAAATTATTGTAATCTTCGACAAATGATTCCAAATAAACGTTGACACACTTCGGTTTCGCGGTTCCACTGTATAATCCTATAATGAATGGTACATCATCAATTTGCGGGGCCATTCCTAAAATCGGCCAACAGTTCAAATTAGTACTTCGAAATATGGGTACGCCATCAATATTAATATCGATCGATATTTTATCATCTCTGAATTTTAGAGATTTGAGGCCGTTAAGCTTCGCTTTTAAATTATGTTCTATGCCAAAATGACAATAACTCCCTGGTTCAACCACTTTGGTTGAAATTTTTGAAGGTGTTTGCAATAGAGTTCTGGCATCCCGCGGCAACATTTGAAAACCATGATCTTTCAAACCGTTCACCAAGTCATTCAGGGCACTATGAGTGATATTATGTTTTAAGGCCCATTTTGTTAGAAATAATTTGAGACTTCTGAAGTTCTGAAACTGATCGAGAGTTTTGGCTATTTCGCTGTCACTTTCACTATCACTACTATCATTTTCATCGGAAATCAACGCACTGGCGCCTTGTTCATCGTCGCTTCTTCTAACGTTGTCAATATCCTCGGATATGTCTTCATCGCCAGCTACGCTACTATCGGTTGTGTGCGAGGACTCATTGCATTGCGCAACAGTTGAGCCACTCGGTATATTCAAAGTCTGATTTGATTTATTTTGTGCTAACCGATCACCTTCAGTTATACTTCGATGATTACAGTAGTCATCATCATCATCGCCGATAATACTTATAGCTGTATTCGTAGTATCATTTGTACAATCATCATCAGTTGTCTTTAGTACTGTTTTTCGCAAATCAGTTTTCCATTTTTTCAATTTTCTGCTCTTGGTACTCCTGGACGAGCCGGCTAAACTTTTACCACTGCATTTTAATTGAAATCTATTCATTTTTACCGTACGTCAATTACAAATATTATATAATTATGCACTGCACATCGACCCGAACAACACGAAGCGTAATTTAAGACTGAAGAGCGGAATTTTCGAAAGACCGCGCTTCTATTTATGGGATGTAAAAAAATACGTATTCGTTAGGCATTATTATTTTGTCACCGAAATGTGCGAAAAATGATAACATTTATGAATATTTTATCTTACGGATGTATTCGAAAATTTACGGAATTTTCATATTATACAAAAATAATCAAAGATCACATATATACTTTTTTTACAGGCGTAGATATGAAATAAATATCAAATTCGATCTAAGTTATTATTTTGCAAGGCTAATTTACATAGCAATTCTGTATTAAAGAGCTATAATATTTTGGTAACGTTGATTATGAAAATATTATGCACCACATCATATATACCGACTGATATACATTTATTCCAAGCAGAAAAATGACATAATTTTTGTAAATCTGTGATATCGAACTTCATCTCTCGCTGTAATTGTGTATTTCCTACAAATTTCGGAATGCATATTTTAGGTATAACTCTTCTTTCATCTTTATGAGAAAAAAATCACTGTATATATTGTAAAGATTCCAATATTCAAACATAGTGTATAATTTAACGTACGAGGTTTCATACCTATGGGAAATGATGCATCATTTATATATCTTGAACAAGATCATATATTATACATCGTAAATTCTACATCAACTGTATCATTTCTTCTTACATATTTTCGAAGTAGAGAAATTGTTGTCTGGGTATAAAAGGATGTTCTACTTGAGGATAGGCAAGAATAGGAGATGATGTTAAATAAGATTTTAATTCAGTGAAAGCTTCTTCGCAATCCTCGGACCAATTGAATTGAACTTTATTCCCGGTTAAATGATGAAGGGGCCTTGCGATAGTAGCAAATCCTTTCACAAAGCGACGATAATAAGTACAAAGCCCTATAAAACTTTGAATACCTTCCTTGTCTACAGGACGGGGCCAATTTGATACTTTTTCTATTTTTTCAGGATCTGTCTTCACTCCTTCTGCGGAGACTATATGTTCGAGGAAGTGGACTTCCTTTTGTAAAAGATGACATTTCTTCGGACTCATCTTGAGTCCTGTTTGTTTAAGACGAGAAAAGACGTCGGTTAGATTTTCCATGTGTTCATTAAACGTTTTTCCAAAAACGATTATATCGTCCAAGTACACCAGACATTTTTTTCCTATTATTTCTTTTAAGATTGTTTCCATCGTTCTTTCAAAAGTTGCAGGAGCGTTGCATAACCCGAAGGGCATTACTTTAAAATGCCATAATCCTCCTAAACCGGTCACAAAAGCTGTCTTTTCTTTATCTGCTTCATGCATTTCTACTTGCCAATAACCACTCTGTAAATCTATAGTACTGAACCATTCTGCTCCAGCTATTAAATCGAGGGTTTCTTCAATCCTTGGCAAGGGGTACGAATCTTTTTTGGTTATGTCATTTAACCTCCTGTAGTCGATGCAAAATCTTTTTGTTCCATCTTTCTTATTGACCAAAATTTTTACTCTATTTTATTTTGTATATTTTAACTACTTCAGTTTTACGTTTGTATTGATTTTGTACATCTCCGCTCTATCGGCTTTCTGCTGTCCTACTTTTTATTATTTTATATTACTCTGTATCGTTTACTTTAATCTATTTATTCCTATTCTTAGGTATTTTATTTTATACTATTATTAGTGCGCATTTCCTACGTTGATTTATTTGATTTAGCATTATTATTCTATGGTTACTTTTTTTTGTTATTTACTTTCTGCTCAGTTGATGTCTTTACCTTTGTAACTTAAACCTGCTGCTTCTGTTTTTATGGGTATTCATATTTGCCCCCAGGTATTCCAGGGCATAAATATATATTAAGGGGGGATTTGCTTTTTTTTTCGCCAAAATTTACCGCATTTTTTCAAATTTTCTAGTGAAGAAATTATGCAATGAATCAATTTAAAATTTGGCATGTAGTTTTATTGTTATTTCATGTATGCATAAAAAAATGTTCAATTGTATCCTCTCGAGAATGCGCCTCCTGCCCCTCCCTTCGTTCACGACGCCGCGCGAAACGCCGCAGTCACTGGTGTGCATGATTACTCTCTTCTCAATAACTTGAAACAAAAAAGTCAAATACCATTTTACTCCATACACATGTAGCTATCGTTTGATGAACCGAAAAAGCAATAAGTTGAGAAGTTTTTTTTTTATAGCAAAAAATCGGTCATTTTTTTTTAAGCGAAATCGATATTTGAGTTCAAAATATCGCCGTATCCTCAATTTTTTTTTTTTTTTTTTTTCGATTCATCAAATGATAGCTACATGTGTATGGAGTAGAATGGTATTTGATTCTTTTGTTTTAGATCATTGGGAAGAGAGTAATCATGCACACCAGTGACGGCGGCGTTTCGCGCGGCGTCGTGAACGAGGGGGGGCAGAAGGCGCATTATCGAGAAGATACAATTGAAAATTTTTTTGTGCATACATGAAATAACAATACAACTACATGCCAAATTTTAAATTGATTCATTGCATAGTTTCTTCACTAGAAAATTCGAAAAAAGCGGTAAATTTTGCGAAAAAAAAAGCAAATCCCCCCTTAATCAATCAATCAATCAATCAATCAAAACAATAGGTGAAGCCCAAGGACTTGAAGATGGTTCTATCACGTTGATGGCGAGCATTTCGTTTCCCATTTTCTCCACCTCTTCTCTTCCATTCAAGGGTAACCTCCTAGCCGCTTGTTTAATTGGTGGATTATCTCCTACGTCAATCGTATGGGTTATTAAATTGCTTCTTCCTTTATCGTTGTTATTTTTGGCGAAAGCATCTTTATACTCTTCAATCAACGTCTTGAATTTTTCTTTTTGTATGGGATTTAAACCAACAGATGACTTTTCTAAGAGATTTTCTAAATGAATTGGAAAAGAAATTAATTCTTCCCTAGAAAGATCTATCATTTGAGTTTGAGGAAAATCGGATGTTTTATTCCTATTAGTTAAAAGAGCTATCTTGTGTCGACCTGATATTAATAAATTCCCTTCTGTGGAAATTACACAATTATGTGCTGCAAGAAAGTCTATTCCTAAAATCCCTTCATCCTCAATGTCTGCTACGTAAACTTTATGCGAAGACTCGATACACCCTGTCACATTAATCCGTACTAAAACTTCTTTTAAAACTGGAGTTATTTCTCCTGTAGCAGTACGAAGAGAAGTATATGGTTGAGAAGGGTTAATAGATTTAAGGAGATCCGAGCGGACCACTGTCACTTCTGCCCCAGTGTCTATGACCCAGAGGCAGTTAATTCCGTTGACAGTCCCACGCGCATATAAGCCTGTTTGTCTTAGACTCCTTAAAAGAAAATGAGTTGAAATAGGGCTTTCGTTAGGTGGAACACTTGATGACTTTCGCCCTTCTAAATCATCAAAAACTAGTTTTTTTGGTTAGAAGAACCTTGTTGAGCTTCTAAAGGTTTTTGGGAATTATCAATTTTATTTTCACTATCTTTTCTCCAAGAGGTTCGAGTATTTTGAGTATTATCATTTTTGGATTGAATTAATTTTTCTAATGAATAGCATCGATTCGCGTCATGACCTATTTTGTTGCAAAATTTACATTTTAGCGGGGGTCTGTCTCCGTAATTAGGTCTATTATGATTATTTCTATTATAATTGTTATTATAATTTCTATTATTATTATTAGTATTTGTTTGCTGCCTGGGAGTAGTTTTCTGAGTAACAGTTTTAGTCGGGTCAATAGTAGGTATTTTTGTTTCGATCTGACGAACTTTTCCTACTCCTAAATGGTGTTTTGTCAAAGCTTCGATTTCCATCCCTTTAATTACTGCTTCTTGGACCGAAGAAGGTCCTGTTAAGCTCAGAGTATGTCTTAGGTCTGGATCCGTAATGGCGTTAATAAATTTATCGCAAGCTAGCATGTCCCTAGTGGACTCATCACAATTTGGCAAAGCTATTCTTGCTAGTCTTTCAATTTCTACACCGAGCGAAGGAAGACCTTCTTCTTTGCCCTGTTTCCTAAGTCCCATTTGAGTTAGAGACAATTTAGAAATCAATTGATTACCGAATCGTAAACGTAAAGCTGCACTGAGTTTATCGTAATTTTCAATATCGGAATCGGCGAGAGTTGATAGGACGGCTAAGGCAGGGCCTCTTAAACTTCCGGCAAGTTGCCCGGCCTTAGTAATAGAAGACCACGAATTAACTTTAGCTACTATTTGAAATTGTCTCTCGTAATCTGCCCACGGTATTGTCCCGTCAAAGAAGTTTACTTTTAAGGTTGGCGCGCACTAGACCGGCCCGCACGGCAGCGGCATGCACCGACAGACACCGTCCGGCGGCGGACGGGACCGACCAGCAGCCACAGTCACCCGCGGCTGCCGTCCGTCAAAACGATTTCTTTTGTCTTTTTTCATACAGTTACCCGCAAATTTCTGAGTATTGCGGTAAGCTGTAAGTAGGGCGCTAGCACAGAACGGCTAAATATGTTTTTATGTATTGATGACTACATAAATAGAGCAAGAGCATTTCTTTAACCAACTAAATATGATACAGATGATCGGCAGATAAAATAATCTGCAATCTTCTGAAAAGCTCATTAGTCACACGTACTGACAACAAAATGGTTTTTTCACTTTCATGTGTGGTGCAATATTTATTTTCCACGTGAATGATTTCGAATCCAATGCAGGTCTTTCATCCGAGTGAATTTTATTCGATACTTCTTCAGATGATAACGATATATTCTTATTGTACTATTGCAAATGATTGTTTATCATTAATATTCGCGTGACAGTATATTTTCGCATAATTTCATCGCTCGCAATCAATTGGCATATTATACAGTTGTTACCTTATTCTAGCTATAGCTCATTATTATCTACTTAGTATTATATTTCTCTAGAGATTATCATGTGGGTTCGTTTTCAATATTCCTTTTATGCATCTACGCTCCTAGTATCTTCCGTGCACAGAAAGAACGATTAAATTGGTCCAAAAAAAATTATTTTGTCGCAAGAAAATTTTCTGCAATTCGCACTGTGAACCGAAATTTTCTTCAGTCAAGAAAAAAATTTGCTTGAGCCAAGAGAATTCTCTTGGTTGAGAAAATTTTGACTTGGCTCGGGAGATTTCTCGGTCTTCAATATAATTTTCTTGGCTCAAGTAAACCTTTTTTTCTGTGTACCGCGGTTCTTGATGTTTTGATGTTTCAAAGGCTGGCTGGCTACGAAATGAAATCAAACAAACAGTTGTTTAATGCCATATTTCGATTACACGTCAGTCAATATGGATAGCTCTGATGAAGAAACAGTTTTATTTGCCTTGGTCTGTATGGAAGCTGAGTTACAAGAGCAACAAGCACTGCAGCCGAAAAGAAAGTGGGTGCACGACATCTGTAAAGACAGGAACAAATATGGCGAATATCATACTTTATTCCAACACCTTGTACGCGACGAAGCCAAGTTTTTTCAATATTATCGAATGTCACATGAAAAATTTAAAGAGTTGCTGAATATTATAAAAGATGACCTGACGAAAAAAGACACTTCTTTTCGGAGGGCTATAGTACCAGAAGAGCGGCTAACAGTATGCCTCAGGTAAGCAGGTTGCGAAAATTGAATTGTACAAAATTTCGTGCGTCAGTCCGCGATACCCAAGTCGTAGTTCTTCGATCTCATTGTAACGTACTGAGGGGATGTTCATGTCCTCGAAGTTTGAAATTTTTTTATTTTTTATTATTATTCCATTAAAAAGTTATTGGCGCTGTCTATTGATCTATATGGAATGAAAAACTACGTTTCAATATCTATGTGGCATTCCATAAAAAATTGAATATTTTTATTCGTGAATACATTAATATTTCGGTGGTAACAACTAAATATTAATACTAATATTTATACTCATATAAAAAATTCAACCATGAGTCAAATTATGAGCTGTATGATTAATTGGAGATAACGAAGGTGAAATTATAGGGTATGAAACGTAAAGGTTGTAGAATTTAAATCATTTTCGGGGTCATGTTCAGTCTCGTCTCGTAATGGATTGTACTGTGTCGGTGAATGATCTCTACTTGACGATGAAGGCGAGTATTTTCCAAAGTGTGTGATGTTTCCCGAAATTGTGTGTCGTGATGATGGTTGTACGGTGAATGTGACTGGCGATGATAAGATGGAGATACTGTTGATCTTGGCAGTTGAGTTTTGGCATCCCTTACAACTGCCATCTCATAATTGTTTATTATACTGAACACCTTAGACTTAGCTTCGATTTGTATTTCTGGAGGGAATGATTTGACTGTTTCTGCCATGTTTAAAAAAAAATTTGTCATAGGATCTGAACGTTTTTCAACAGCTGGCGTCTGTTTCTTTAGTTCCAAGAACTTTTTGAATATATTGGCAACCTCCGACGAGGGCTTGGGCGTATTCTTGTTGATGACTTCTTTCTTCAACAACGAATTCGGTTTCATTTTACGTGAAGCACCTGCTATTGGTGTTGTTACTATATCTACAAATAATTATTGATTTATTACGCATCCTTTATATCGTTAAATTTTCACACTACAATTAAGGTGGTTCTTCCGCAGAGGGCCGAATTTCATAGGTGCTTCAATTGGGCCCCGTTAAAAATGATTAAATTTACATATTTTTAATTTCAAACAAAGCCATAATGCCCCAATGACATAATGCTGTTTTATTCGGACAGAGCTCCCTGATGTAAGCTATGAACTGACGTGTCGCGGTGTCGCCAAACGTTCCAATTGAAGAAAAAGTGCTTTCAGCGAAAAAGGGAAACTTGAACATTGATATTCCATCATTCATGATCAATACATACACTCAGCCAAAAAATTAACGGACCACCTAGATTCTTCTCAAAAGCGGCTAGTTTACGAATCACTAAAACTCAGTGAAAGAATATCACAAATTAATCGGAGGGGGTAGTTTTTTGAAGATCGAATCTTCATCTTCAGAATGAAAAGGTGAAAAGGTAATGGCAGGTGAAAAGTAATGGCAGGTAAAATTTTTAGAAACCATTTTGAAGATGAAGATTCGTTCTTCAAAAAACTGCCCCCTCCAATTAATTTGTGATATTCTTTCACTAAGTTATCGCGATTCGTAAACCAACCGCTTTTCAGGCAAGTCTAGGTGGTCCGTTAATTTTTTGGCTGAGTGTATTATTCCTAACTTGATTGCGAATCATCCTTCTTGCGCGATTCACTGGCATTGTCCTCATCGGTAGAGTCCGATGAAATTAGGGACTCATCCTCTTGACTCAGCTGGGACTTGGCTGTGCTTGAATCGGTCACATTTGAAAGAGTCTTTCTTTCTAAAAGATATTGCGCAAGGAATGACATCTGCATTTCGAACTTCCACTTTCGGTTTTTCGAAGCTGCCGCTCCACTCTTGGTTTTTCTAACATTCAGAGCCCTCCTGTAACCATCCCGCAATCTGCCCCATGCAAGCTTGCATTCTGCAGCTATATATAAGAAATATATAACCATTGTTACCATCCTACTCATGAGATACAAATTAGCTAATGGGTACCAATTCTGTTTTAAACCTTCCGGCAATATGTTAATCTTGACATCTAACAGAATTTGGCATACGTGTTCTATGAATTTTTTTTAACAATGGAATCCAAATCTGACGTCAGAGTTTTGTAATTTTATAAATATCATATTATAAACCTCAGCGGAAAAAGATTATATTGCGCACACCCACCAAAATGGACACCCTATGTGCGACAGAACGATATTTTTTGTTCTAGATTTTTGATCACCGGGGATTCATTTAGAACATTGGCGTTTAGCTTTAGAATGGGACATACGACAGTACGGGAAATTGTACACGATACTTGTGAAACCATATGGAAAAGGTTGGCCCCTATAGTTCTACCTAAACCAACCGAAGATCTCTGGAAATCTATTGAGTTAGATTTTGCAGCAAAATGGAATTTCCCAAATTGTATAGGGGCCCTAGATGGAAAGCACATAGTGATCGAAGCGCCCGGTAATAGCGGATCATTATACTTCAATTATAAGAAGACGTTTTCTATCGTGCTCATGGCACTTGTCGATGCGGATTATCGTTTCATCGCCGTTGACGTGGGGGCATATGGCAAAAACAGCGATGGGGGTATTCTCGCGAATAGTGCGCTTGGAAAAGCGCTCACGAGCGGAGCACTCGATATCCCCGAAGATAAGCCACTTCCCGGTAACAACCAGCCACTACCACATGTGATTGTAGGGGATGAAGCATTTCCGCTCAGAAGAAACATTATGCGGCCCTACCCAGGTTCGCAGTTGCACAACGATGAAGCAAAAAAAATATTTAATTACAGATTGTCGCGTGCCCGCAGAATATCTGAAAATGCGTTCGGGATTTTAACACAGAAATTTAGGATATTTCAAACACGGATCAAAATGAAAGTGGAACATGCAGACAACGTTGTACTTGCCACGTGTTGTCTACATAACTTTATACGAAATCACGAATTTAAAACTACTAGGGTAATAAATAGTGAGGCTATCATTCCCCTACGACAAAATATTGAGGAGAACGATGCTAATGCTGCATGCGAAGCCATCGCAGTTCGCGAAGCTTTCAAAAATTATTTCATCTCGGAAGCAGGATCAGTGCAATGGCAGGGGGAAATGGTTAGGCGAGGTAGAAGGTGTGAGTAATATCATCCTATCACAAGCATGTCGTTTTTTTTTTCGTTTTTTGCAAAGTTGGGTTAAACTTACCTGGCTGTTTCATGGCCTTTGAAATTTCTTGCCAGCAGTTGTCCTTCCGTTGCTGGTTTGAATAATTTGGATCCCTCATGTCGTACAACTCTGTATATGGTTGTACGACAAGGATCAAAGTTTCCTCGTTCATGTTTAATGAATTTTTTTGAAGATATTTTAAATATATTTTATTAGGTATCGTTTGGATACTGTTTAGTTCTGTTTGTTTGAATCCCCAGCTACTATAGTTACCGTATCAATGATAAAATCAAATCAAAACATTTATTTATAGTTGATAAATTCATATATTTTGAATATTTTGAAAAAATGTATCCAAATTCCATTTTCTATTCCGATCATTTTAGGAGCATTTTTATTACCGAAGCGTTTTTTGAATATTCTTGTTGCATTCAGAAATTTTTGAATGGTCATAAATCAATGTTGAAACGTTAATACTTTTTTTTTATAATTCAATGAAAACAAAATTATTCTTGGCTCTATGATAAACATAATAATATTATGAATTCATCAATTTATTTTACTTCACTCAGTGTGATTTTGGACGTTTTAGCCACGCTTCGCGTGGCTAAAACCCCACTTTCACACCTCCTCAAGTAAAATTTTGTACAATACTCGACGGAAAACTTCTCTTGATCTCGTGTGATTGCAAAACTTGCCTTCGGCTCGTTCTGCAACCTCACACTCGTCAGAAAAAGTTTTGCCGGACTCGTACTGTAATGTACATACTATACTTATTAACAATTAGACTTAAAAAATTCAACAAAATTGAAATTCCCAATGTGTTGAGCAGATAGATATATGTTCGCGAACGTACATATAACTACGTTTTTTAACTTTTCGGACATCATTACGGTTTTCACGATTTTTACACAGAAATTTGTGAATAACCATCAGACGTAAAAAACTTGGCGCTTCACGATTTTTCGTGTCTCGATGCGCTATCAATTTTTTCGTAGAAGTTATGATCACTCAAACAGAGGGGCAGAACCTTTTTGCGCCGACAGTAGGAGCGTAGATGCATAAAAGAAATATTAAAAACGAACCCACATGATAATCTCTAGAGAAATATAATACTAAGTAGATAATAACGAGCTATAGCTAGAATAAGGTAACAACTGTATAATATGCCAATTGATTGCGAGCGATGAAATTATGCGAAAATATACTGTCACGCGAATATTAATGATAAACAATTATTTGCAATAGTACTATTGGAAGTAGAGTATATTATATACATGCGTATTTGAATCAATAGGTGCTACCACTGCTAGGCACACAAAAGAGTTAAGTGCTGCTAAGCGTACAGGTGAGCAGGATTATCTAGTTGTAAGTAGATCGTCCTAACAGAGAGTACTGTTGAAATTGTGTCACTGTTATAATATATGTATTGTAATGTATAATAAACGTTCTTGATTATTCGTACAAAACTTGATTTACTCTAACAAGTACAATAAGAATATATCGTTATCATCTGAAGAAGTATCGAATAAAATTCACTCGGATGAAAGACCTGCATTGGATTCGAAATCATTCACGTGGAAAATAAATGTTGCACCACACATGAAAGTGAAAAAACCATTTTGTCGTCAGTACGTGTGACTAATGAGCTTTTCAGAAGATTGCAGATTATTTTATCTGCCGGTCATCTGTATCATATTTAGTTGGTTAAAGAAAACCTTCAAATCTGAGCAGAATTCTGAGCTTGATCAAGACTGTTGCCGCCCACATTTTTCCCATGGAACCACATACGTATACCTGTGTCACATACAGGCAGTTGATGAAATGCAGCTCGATGAATTGATTTCATTAAAACATTCATATGATTCCAATACGACAGTTGGGTTGAGTAAAAATAATTTTCATAAAAATAATGGTTTGTAATATATTGGTAATGGCGTGCCTAGAAAGTGCGTTTGTTATGTATCCAACAATTTATATGGAATCGTTTTCATTCAATCGTACGACCATTTATGAGACATTTCAGGAAAACTTGCTCTATTTATGTAGTCATCAATACATGAAAACATATTTAGCCGTTCTGTGCTAGCGCCCTACTTACAGCTTACCGCAATACTCAAAAATTTGCGGGTAACTGTATGAAAAAAGACAAAAGAAATCGTTTTGACGGACGGCAGCCGCGGGTGACTGTGGCTGCTGGTCGGTCCCGTCCGCCGCCGGACGGTGTCTGTCGGTGCATGCCGCTGCCGTGCGGGCCGGTCTAGTGCGCGCCAACCTTTAGGCTACATGATTTGGCTACAGTCTCGTTATGTATGACAGTCGTGTTGTTTAATTGTTTGTCGCGACTACTCCCGGCGCAAGACAAATTAAAAGGCACAGTGTTATTAATTGCTCTATTTTCTAATGGATTATCGCCAGCCATATGGTCAGTATGGTGTACATTTTGTGCGTCCCGAATTGAATTTACAATTCGGTCGCTGGGTGGTACTGTACGAGTGTGCGGCGTAAAAGTCGCCGCTCCACCCGTACGTGGTCTACGAATAGTAGGGGAAGGTTCTTCTTCCCCATAATTTTGGACAGACCGTAAATTTTGGGGTTCCACCATTTCTTCGATCCTTACTGGGGATCGTCTGGGAGTCGAGATCTGGGACATTTCAGGTTGAGGTTCCAGGCGTCTCATCAATAGGGAAAGGCTGGCTTGTTGGGCTGCCAGATTTGCCTCTCGTTCTATTCGTCTTTCTTCTCGATCTTCCTGACGACGTCTATCTTCGCGTTCTTCGCGCTCTCGTTGAGCTAACAATTTAGCTTCTCTTTCTTCTCTTAATCTCATTATTTCGCGCTCTTCGCGATCTCTTTGAGCTGCTATATTAGCTTCATGTTGG
Source organism: Tenthredo notha (assembly GCA_914767705.2). Lineage (NCBI taxonomy): Eukaryota > Metazoa > Arthropoda > Insecta > Hymenoptera > Tenthredinidae > Tenthredo > Tenthredo notha. The sequence continues at coordinate 583,608 of OU611919.1, read as the reverse complement.
GCAGTTTGAGCAGCTAGGCTTGCCTGTTGTTGTGCAGCCATTACTTGTAAAAGTCGCTCCATCATGTCGACTTGAGGTGGTGGAGTAAGCTGGTTACCAGCTGTTTGGGGTTCGTCAGAGGTTGTAGCCCGGCGACGAGACATTTCTTTTCGTTTTTATATTCCTTTCACAATCACAGTTATCTTTTTCAAATATTCACTCTATCGATCTCGGTAAGATCCCACTTCTGACACCAGTGTAACGATTTTTTATGTTCGTTATTATTTAAGTTGATTTACGAAGGTTCTCCAAGAGAAATAAAGTGAATCGTAGAGGAAATTATATGAGTTTGCAATAAGTTTGTGTATTCTGAAATACAGGTCTGCACTAGTAGCTAGCTAGAAACAGACTGATTTGTTTTACAATAATAGCTGTGTACACAGCAACCGAGAGTCTTATATTTTAAGAGATGTGTTTTATCATATGGACTACTAGATGTTGATCATGTGTAATTAGTGATGTATGGGTGATTTTACCTAATATAACAATATGATTAAATATTTGGTTTATGTTGGATTCTGCTTTTAGCAGATTGTTACGTATCCCATACTACCGTACACTCTCCTACACCCTCACACTCAATACCCAAGACACAACATCCTGCATCCACCCAGTCTCTCAGCCTCTTATCAGAGGAAGTCTCACCCTTACCTTCTGAGAACTGCATCCCTACCTATGCACCGATAAAACTGCACCTGCATAAACGCGCTCAAGCCCGGGAGAACAATGAAAAGGATGATCTCATCATTCAGTTAGATAGTAACCAATATTGCACTTGCACTTGCACTCATCACTTGCATCCAAACCGTTAAAGAAAGCAGTCACTTTTCAGACTCGCTCTAGAATCATAAATCACTAACCCAAAATTACTCTCAGTCAAACTCGACAATTGTAAAACTCATATAGATGGTTCTACCATCGTTGTAATCATTACCAATAAACAACCATTCAGTTACCATTTATATATGAATATTCACGTCAGTCACCTACCACTCCAATCCGGTTACCTAAAGGTATAAAAACGAGGGACGAACTCAACGACTACTCGTAACTCTCATCAACTACGATCCCAACTCATAACTATGGTGGCAGCTTAACCATCTCAACATCCTAATTCATAACAATGGTGGCAGCTTAACCACCTCAACATCCTAAATCATAACAATGGTGGCAGCGGAACTACCTCGTTTACCGGAAAATACAGTGACAAATAAGTGAATTCTACGAAGTTATATACACGGTGATTCGGATCAACCGCCCGTCCTTGCACAGTCAGATTCCTTACGAAAAATGAAAATTAAATTTCCTTTGCGAAAACTTCGAGGCTATCATAGTTTGCGAGATAGAGCAGGTTCAAGTTAGCCTATCGTAGAGCTCGCACGTCATACAGTCAGTGCCGTGCGGGTACTTGGGTGCCCGTACTTTGTTGCTTCGGCGTTTCTACTCGTGGACAGGCTCAACGGGCCGACATTTTTTCATCGCAGGTCGACCGAACCCTTGCTTTCGATGTCCAGGTCGACCGGACCGTCGTTTTTAGCGTTCAGGTCAACCGGACCGTCGTTTTCGACGTGCAGGTCGACCGGATCGTCGTTTTAAACATCAGCGTCATTCGGGTCGTCGTTTTCGACGTCAAGGCCGACCGGACCCTCGTTTTCGACGTCCAGGTAAACCGGAAGTCGTGTTCGACGTACAGGTCAACCGGACCGTCGTTTCTAGCGTCCAGGTCGATCAGACCGTCGTTTCAAACATCAACGTCATTCGGGGCGTCGTTTTCGACGTCAAGGCCGACCGGACCCTCGTTTTCGACGTCCAGGTAAACCGGAAGTCGTGTTCGACGTACAGGTCAACCGGACCGTCGTTTTTGGCGTTCAGGTGAACCGGACCGTCGTTTTCGACGTACAGTTCGACCGGACCGTCGTTTCAAACATCAACGTCATTCGGGGCGTCGTTTTCGACGTCAAGGCCGACCGGACCCTCGTTTTCGACGTCCAGGTAAACCGGAAGTCGTGTTCGACGTACAGGTCAACCGGACCGTCGTTTTTAGCGCTCAGGTGAACCGGACCGTCGTTTTCGACGTGCAGGTCGACCGAGCCGTCGTTTTTACATGCAGGTCGACCAAGCTGTTGTTTTGAACGTCTAGGTCGACCGGACCGTTGTTTTCAGCGTCCAGGTAAACCAGATCGTCGTTTCCAGCGTTCAGGTCGATCAGACCGTCGTTTCAAACATCAATGTCATTCGGGGCGTCGTTTTCGACGTCAAGGCCGACCGGACCCTCGTTTTCGACGTCCAGGTAAACCGGAAGTCGTGTTCGACGTACAGGTCAACCGGACCGTCGTTTCTAGCGTCCAGGTCGATCAGACCGTCGTTTCAAACATCAACGTCATTCGGGGCGTCGTTTTCGACGTCAAGGCCGACTGGACCCTCGTTTTCGACGTCCAGGTAAACCGGAAGTCGTGTTCGACGTACAGGTCAACCGGACCGTCGTTCTTGACGGGCAGGTCGACCAAGCTGTTGTTCTGAACGTCTAGGTCCACCGGACCGTCGTTTCCAGCGTCCAGGTCGATCAGACCGTCGTTTCAAACATCAACGTCATTCGGGTCGTCGTTTTCGACGTCAAGGCCGACCGGACCCTCTTTTTCAGCGTCCAGGTCGACCGGACCGTCGTTTTCGACGTGCAGGTCGACCGGACCGTCGTTCTCAAAATATGACTATGTTCTAGGGTTAACTTCACGATGCATCATTGAATTTTTTATAATTTAACGAAATTTTTTTCTTCATAATTCTTTATACTTTTACTTAAAATTATTTATCTTAATTATTTGTATTTATTTTTGAGTAAAGAAATTAGGTTATACCCTAAAATGAGTTGAAACAATGATTTCTTTAATACTGGTAAATTTATTCAACATTTATAAACCATTTATTAAATACTAATAAATATTTATTTGGTGGAAATAAATGGACTTCAATAAATGATTGAGTAACTATGACTAAATATTTATTAATGAACAGTTCGATATTAAATCATTCAGTACCTATTACTAAATCTTATTAAGTTGCTTCCCTACGCAATTCCACCAGAGCTGAAAACATTGGGAAAAAAGGTGTTCTTAAACGGAATATCTCTGTCTGGGCACCGAAATCAATGAAACAAACTACGTCGCGCAATTCTATGTACGATTTCGAACACGTACGGCCAAAAAAATGTTTTTTTATGCGAAACTAGAGAAGATATCCATGTAAAACGGCTTCGAAAACGTTTCCATACGCAATTCGAAAACGCGTAGGGAAACGGCTTCGAAAACGCTTCTCTACGCTTCTCTACGCAATTCCACCGGACCTGAAAACATTGGGAAAAAAGGTGTTCTTAAACGGAATATCTCTGTCTGGGCACCGAAATCAATGAAACAAACTGCGTCGCGCAATTCTATGTACGATTTCGAACACGTACGGCCACAAAAATGTTTTTTTTATGCGAAACTAGAGAAGATATCCATGTAAAACGGCTTCGAAAACGTTTTACATGGATATCTTCTCTAGTTTCGCATAAAAAAAACATTTTTTTGGCCGTACGTGTTCGAAATCGTACATAGAATTGCGCGACGCAGTTTGTTTCATTGATTTCGGTGCCCAGACAGAGATATTCCGTTTAAGAACACCTTTTTTCACAATGTTTTCAGGTCTGGTGGAATTGCGTAGGGAAGCACCTTAAATAGAACTAAATCCTTCTATGAGTGCGTTCACATGAGATGCTCGAAGTGTCCGCCACGCTCTTGGATGCATAAGCGAGCTCGCTGAATAATATTCCCTTGCGCACGATGTAGCATATCTGGTGTTATGGTTGCTATAGCTTCATGTAACCTATCCTGCAGGATCTCCAGGTTAGCTACTGGCTCCTCGTATATGTAATCTTTGACGTGACTCCATAGGAAATAGTCCAGCGGAGTTAAATCCGGAGACCTAGGGGGCCAGGCGACCGGACCTCCGCGGCCGATCCACTTGTTGGGAAATTTTTCGTTTAATAGATTTCGTACGGGTCTGTAATAATGTGGTGGCGCCCCGTCTTGCTGAAACCACATGTCACGTCGAGCTGCTAGCGGAACTTCGTCGAGTAAGTCGTCAAAATCCTCGGCAAGAAAATTTTCGTAAATTTCGCCGGTTAAGCGCGCCGGCATGATATAAGGGCCGACCTGAAAAATAGTTCAGAAATGATCATGTATCACTCATAAGTTCTGATAAATAGCTTAATTATGTATTTTTTCTTGTATGAACATTTAAATTTGGTTGAATTATTTTTATCAATTACATTAATACTGATTAATAATTAATATACACACCAGTACGCCGTATGCCATTCCAGCCCACAAGTTGATATTGAAGCGCCTTTGGTATCCACGCACTCTCTTCGCGTGGGGATTCTGCTCAGCCCATACATGAGAGTTGTGGAAGTTGAACGGCCCATCTCTTCCAAAACTCGACTCATCAGTGAATATAATTTTGTATATAAAATCGGGATCCTGTAAATTTTTCTGCAGCAGCCACTCGCAAAATTGCAGTCGCAGGATGGCGTCACCATCATGTAGGTCTTGAACCTGCCTGCGGTGGAATGCGTGCTGCCGATTATCTGTTAAAATTCGCTGTGTCCTTGAATAAGTCCTTTCACACATCCGCGCTACTTGACGAATACTTTTCGTAGGGTCATCTTCAAAGATATTCAACACGTTCTCTTCTGCGGCAACATCATTCACCCCAGCTCTATTTTCACTTCTATCCGGTATCAATTTTCCTGTTTCATTTGCCCGACTCAACAACCGCAATATCACTTTGCCGTCAGGATGACGACGATTCGGAAATTTCTCTGCATACACACGGGCAGTTCTGGCAGCATTACTCCCGCATTCACCATATAACACTAACATTTGGCAATATTCTTGCGACGTATAATCCATTTTCACTGGCAATATTATGGCAAAGACGCACAATGGAAGAATTATTTATTGAAACAATAAACGTGCGTTGCCATCTCAACGTCTTAGCTGTTGTTTACGGGCTCGTGTCGTTGACCAGGTGTTATGTTAACATGATCGAACTGTTTTATATCGTAGTTCGAAGTGTCATTCATTTTCAAAAAAAAAAAAAACACAGAAAACGACGGTCCGGTCGACCTAAACGTTGAAAACAACAGCCTGGTCGACCTGTACGTCAAAAACGACGGTCCGGTTGACCTGCACGTCAAAAACGACGGTCCGGTTGACCTGAACGCTAAAAACGACGGTCCGGTTGACCTGGACGCTGAAAACAACGGTCCAGTCGACCTAGACGTTCAAAACAACAGCCTGGTCGACCTGTACGTCAAAAACGACGGCCCGGTTGACCTGCACGTCAAAAACGACGGTCCGGTTGACCTGAACGCTAAAAACGACGGTCCGGTTGACCTGGACGCTGAAAACAACGGTCCGGTCGACCTAGACGTTCAAAACAACAGCTTGGTCGACCTGCATGTAAAAACGACGGCTCGGTCGACCTGCACGTCAAGAACGACGGTCCGGTCGAACTGCACGTCGAAAACGACGGTCCGGTTCACCTGAACGCTAAAAACGACGGTCCGGTTGACCTGGACGCTGAAAACAACGGTCCAGTCGACCTAGACGTTCAAAACAACAGCTTGGTCGACCTGCACGTCAAGAACGACGGTCCGGTTCACGCCATCTCAACGTCTTAGCTGTTGTTTACGGACTCGTGTCGTTGACCAGGTGTTATGTTAACATGCGATCGAACTGTTTTATATCGTAGTTCGAAATGTCATTCATTTTCAAAAAAAAAAAACACAGAAAACGACGGTCCGGTCGACCTAAACGTTAAAAATAACAGCCTGGTCGACCTGTACGTCAAAAACGACGGCCCGGTTGACCTGCACGTCAAAAACGACGGTCCGGTTGACCTGGACGCTGAAAACGACGGTCCGGTGGACCTAGACGTTCAAAACAACAGCTTGGTCGACTTGCATGTAAAAACGACGGCTCGGTCGACCTGCACGTTAAGAACGACGGTCCGGTCGAACTGTACGTCGAAAACGACGGTCCGGTTCACCTGAACGCCAAAAACGACGGTCCGGTTGACCTGTACGTCGAACACGACTTCCGGTTTACCTGGACGTCGAAAACGAGGGTCCGGTCGGCCTTGACGTCGAAAACGACGACCCGAATGACGCTGATGTTTAAAACGACGGTCCGATCGACCTGAACGCTGAAAACGACGATCTGGTTTACCTGGACGCTGAAAACAACGGTCCGGTCGACCTGGACGTTCAAAACAACAGCTTGGTCGACCTGCATGTAAAAACGACGGCTCGGTCGACCTGTACGTCAAGAACGACGGTCCGGTCGACCTGCACGTCGAAAACGACGGTCCGGTTGACCTGAACGCTAAAAACGACGGTCCGGTCGACCTGGACATCGAAAGCAAGGGTTCGGTCGACCTGCGATGAAAAAATGTCGGCCCGTTGAGCCTGTCCACGAGTAGAAACGCCGAAGCAACAAAGTACGGGCACCCAAGTACCCGCACGGCACTGACTGTATGACGTGCGAGCTCTACGATAGGCTAACTTGAACCTGCTCTATCTCGCAAACTATGATAGCCTCGAAGTTTTCGCAAAGGAAATTTAATTTTCATTTTTCGTAAGGAATCTGACTGTGCAAGGACGGGCGGTTGATCCGAATCACCGTGTATACGTGATACGAGTGATTACCATCGAGTGATTGAATCATCGTGACAAGTTATACAAAATCTACTAAATCACGAAACCAATATAAATCTACTAAATCTACTAAATCTACCAAATCACAAAATCTACAAAATCTACTAAATCACGAAACCAATATAAATCTACTAAATCTACTAAATCTACCAAATCACAAAATCTACAAAATCTACAAAATCACTAGATCAACATAAATCCACTAAATCTACCGAACCCATAATATATAAAGTGTATGCATTATATACGTGGATATTGAAGTGAGAACATAACACAGTGCTCCTCGAATACCTCTACAAGATCAAGGAAATAATTCAACAATAAACCAAAGTTGATGAAAGATAAGAAGTTGACAACATCCTCAAAGGCACCTAGCCCCACAAAGATTCATCTTGTTACGTGAGGGAGAAGCCCGAGCGGATGGTAGATCAATTCACGTATCCAAGAATTAATTATTTATTTGACTTATCCCCTGATAAGTCGGTATATGGGACCTTATTTGCCAAGCTCTATACAGAGCCGTACGTTTCAAAAGGGATGTTAATTGTGAGGCCAAATTATAGGATATGGATTATATCTGAATTAGGGTGAACTCAAATGAAAATGATTAATAATCTGGTAAAAACAAAATATATTCTTTAAACGGTTCGAAAGAAATTATACGTGTAAATGACAAAAATATGATAAATAATAAATCTAATTTTGAACGGTAATTACTAAGGTTACTATGCGCCTGATATTACTATATGAATGTCGGTTCTCTGTTATGCAACTTTCTTTCTCTCTATTGCGCTCGGATAATGACAATGTAATTAATATCTAAAGGAATATAATAGCGTTGTGATTCTCTAGGCAAAACCTATTTATACACGTATGACTTGTGTATGAATGGGCTTTATGATCCCTCTTAGGTGGTTTTCCTAGTAAGAGAGATTCTGATGCGAATGACTTACACCAGAATCTCTCTTGATCACTATGTTAGTTTGGTAATAATTTGTAATTAAAAATAAGGCTTATCGTTGTTGCCTAACTGTCTTGAGGTTGGGTACCGTCGGATAGAGTCAGAGCCGTAGGGTGATAAGTAGCTCCTGGTGGTCTCACCTCAACGAACATACACACGCGGCACCGTAACACAAGCACTTAGTCTCTGAACTGATTTGGTAAACTGATTCTAATAATTAAGGATATAATTGAATTGTCTAAATTCGAATAAAATATCAATAAATGGAAATCAACTATCACTAAAAATTGAAATTGATAACACTTATACAAAGTTGAATTTGAATTGGTTGTTAGGAGTATTATATGTGTCCATGCACTTTGATTAGCTTTCGCTATTCGATGTTTTATTTAACGAGATTAGCTAAGTCCTTTAGCGTCGTCACTTAAAAGATTTTCAATCACTAACTCTTGCTTATTTGCTTAACCTCGGGACCCGTCCGTGCACTATGCAACTTTGTGGATGAAAGACAAGTTATTTAGTTTGGATGCAGCCAGGAGGCCGCTGTTGCATTGCATAGGTGTTACTACGCCCCGGTAATTAGCCTATCAGAGACCAGCGTCTTTACGCGGATGAGTAAACTCATGGCTCTTAGCCGTTTTACCTAAGACAGTGTTCCGCGGTCCCAATCTCAAGACAGTCTGTTTGTGCTAACATTTAAAATTTCATGCATTCTGATCCTTGACAATCTTGCTCACACATTCTTCCATACAGTCTAAAGATTAATTTGGTATTGACTAACCCTTCCTTAATGTATTGATTGGTCCTATCTATTCTTGGTAAAATGGAATTATTGAGGAAGTAGTTACGTCGAACCGACTATTCGGTGCTGGGTCAGCAAAGGCCCGGCGCTGCATCTAACCTTAGCTTACCTTAGGGTGTTAGGTTCTTATCTATAGGATTCGACTCGGAGTTCGTGACTTTTTAGCAGAGAGGGTTTTGGATTTTTGAAATATTATATTTTGAATCGTGGTATATCTGAGTTCTTCCCACGGGTAATGTTATATACAGGGTGACCCAAGACCCCCGGACCGGAAGGAATGGGTGAATTCCTCGTTGGATTTTGAGACGAAATTTCCTTTTCGAAAACTTCGTCCGATCAACGGTGTCCAAGTTATTAAAGATAAAGAGTAGCCAATCAGCGCCTCGCTTTAGGTCCGTGCCAGTGCCGGGTCAATAGTGAACGGCGGGCAGGGCCCGTGGTTTATTTTACATTTGGCTACTTTCTTCTTCACTTTACGATCGACGCGTATTATTATTATTATTATTATTATTATTATTATTATTATTATTATTATTATTTTTATTATTATTATTATTATTATTTTTTTTTTTTTTCTACCGGACCGTAGTTCTACGTGTCCAGGTTGACCGGACCGTAGTTTTCCGTGTCCAGGTCGACCGCACCGTAGTTTTCGGTGTCCAGGTCGACCGCACCGTAGTTTTCCGTGTCCAGGTCGACTGCACCGTAGTTTTCGATGTCCAGGTCGACCGCACCGATAAATTTATGAATTTGTACGGTGCGGTCGACCTGGACATCGAAAACTACGGTGCAGTCGACCTGGACACGGAAAACTACGGTGCCATCGACCTGGACACCGAAAACTACGGTGCGGTCGACCTGGACACCGAAAACTACGGTGCGGTCGACCTGGACACGGAAAACTACGGTGCGGTCGACCTGGACACGGAAAACTACGGTGCGGTCGACCTGGACACCGAAAACTACGGTGCAGTCGACCTGGACACGGAAAACTACGGTCCGGTCAACCTGGACACGTAGAACTACGGTCCGGTAGAAGAAAAAAAAAAAATAATAATAATAATAATAGTGAAAAAAATAATAATAATAATAATAATGAAAATAATAATAATAATAATAATAATGATAATAATACGCGTCGATCGTAAAGTGAAGAAGAAAGTAGCCAAATGTAAAATAAACCACGGGCCCTGCCCGCCGTTCACTATTGACCCGGCCCTGGCACGGACCTAAAGCGAGGCGCTGATTGGCTACATTTTATCTTTAATAACTTGGACACCGTTGATCGGACGAAGTTTTCGAAAAGGAAATTTCGTCTCAAAATCCAACGAGGAATTTACCCATTCCTTCCAGTCCGGGGGTCTTGGGTCACCCTGTATATGAAAAGAGAAAATTTTGAATAGTGTGTGGTCGCACGTAACAATCTGAATCCAACGATCAGCGATCTCGCTGCAACGAAGTCCAGATTCCCGAGCCGTGACACCTATACTCTTCACGACAACTAGACCCACGAGCCGTGACACCCACACTCTTCTCGAAGACTTCTCGACACCAGACACACACCAACTTCATCTACAACACCGACTCAGACTCGTATTACTATGAATATTTTTATTATTCTCGTCATCAGCTTGTAAGTTATTTTTTTAATTAATAATAAACACACACACCACACTCGAAATAATCTGATTCACAAAATCGCAAAATGCCTGATCAACCGGGAAACTCATCCGAGGAAACGGGAACCTCTCATTGGTCTCTTAAAGACATCAACGAAACAATCCCACATTTCAATGGGAAAAATTTGAATATAAATAGCTTCATAAGTAGCTGCGAAAATGCAAAATCTCTTATTAAACCAGCTCAACGTCCAGTCCTAACGCGAATGGTCAGAACTAAAATCTATGGAATAGCTGAATCATACTTGGGAAGTAGAGAATATACTAACATCGATGAAATCCTTAAAGTCTTAAAACAAGCATTTCTACCTAAAAAGACAATCTTTGAATGGCAAGCAGAGTTGAACAGTGTCAGACAAAGAAGCGACCAAAGTGTTTTAGATTATAGCGCGACAGTACAAGACATACTATACAACACAAAACAGGCCATCAACAATTCAAATGCAGACGATACTGCCGGCACGATCGCAGCAGTCGAAACTAACGTACTTAAGTGCTTTGTTAGAGGCTTGATCCCTGAGATCGAAATTAGAGTAGCCGGTTCACACCCAACCACTTTAGGAGAAGCCATCGATATGGCTACCACAGAAGAACAGGAATATTTGAATCGTTGTGCCTATAATACACTTAATAACCAACTTCAACAACCCATCTATCGTAATCCCTCTATTTCCTGTGATTATTGCAAACGCCAAGGACACGTAGTAGAAAACTGTAGACAACGCGCTCGCGATAATCTACCCCAATCAGCGAACAGACAGATGCCTAACCAACCGAACGCACAATATCACACTTATGGAATCTGTAGCTACTGTCGACGCCAAGGACATACGATAGATAACTGCAGACAACGTAATTACAATAACCAACAACCCCAATATTATCAACAACAACCTCAAAATTACCAACAACAACCTCAAAATTACCAACAACAACCCCAAAATCACCGACAACAATTCCGAAACCATCAACAACATCCCCAATATTATCAACAACAACCCCAAAATTATCAACAACAACCCCAAAATTACCAACAACAACCCCAAAACCACCAACAACAACCCCAAATCCAACAACAACAAATACAAAACCAACCACAGCAACCTAACCAACAAATAAACCAATCACAACAACTAAACCAACAAAATACACAATATTCTTCTATATCCTGTAATTATTGCAAACGTCAGGGACACACGATAGAGAACTGCCGAAAACGCGCCTATAATAACGCACAGAAACAACTAACACAGGCTTCTATAAACTCGAACACTGTCCGCCGGGAGAACGTGCCGACGGACCCAACACAACCAGAGCCGCGTTCAACAACACAATAAATCACGTCCTCGAAACAGATTCAGAACCAATTAATGGACTGTTACCAGTCGTCGAAATTAATATAAAAGAATTAGAAGAAAAATCCATGTTCATAATAGATACCGGCGCAGACTTAAATATTGTTAAAGTCAGTTCATTAAAAACAGAGACAGAACGCGACGAAACCAAAATGCGGAAATTAACAGGAATAACTGACGGATTTACTAATACCTTAGCAGCAACTAAATTAAATATTAATAACGAAGAACACGAATTTCACGTAGTCCCCGAAGATTTTCCGATAGCCCAAGATGGTATTATCGGACAGCCCTTACTATATAAACAAAAAGCCGTTGTATCATACAGAAATAACACATTAACCTTGACAGATGCAGTAATTCCCTTCGAACTCCAAAAACACAAGTCACAAATCGCAACACACATTACGATACCAGGTCGTACCGCTCAAGTAATCCCCCTTAAAGTTTCAAATCCAGAAGCCAACGAAGGTTATGTAGATACAATTAATTTAGGGCCCAATATACACTGCGGCAAAGCATTAGTAACAAACATAAGCGGTCAAGCATATATACTCGCAATAAACTCGAACGAATCAGCTGTTGAGATAAGCGTGCCGATGGTAACCCTAGAACCTGTCAACGAACATCCAAGTACACTCGAGCCCGAAAGTCCTATTAAACAAGCTCGCGCTGTACCAATTTCTATAGTTAACGACAGTATATGTAATTCTTCAGGCGCGATCCTTCATTTCATACCACAGAAAATTGAAATTTTGCGAAGAACTTCAGTTGAACTATTAAAAGCTTTTAATTTAAACGAGTACGAACTAATTACATTCGCAAAAAATGATATAATCGGAGATACCATAAAAGATGTAATTTCGAACACCTCGCAAACACTATACCACTCTATTATCATGGAGAAATACTCCAGCGATATAGACGACGCGACCATTACTAAAACGCTTAACTCTTTGAAAAACTTTCTGGAATCTAAAAACTCAAAATCAGTTTCAATCCCCGATCAATCCACTGATCTAGGCGAACAGAAATGGGACAAAATCTTACGAGCTTTAACTTCAACTTTTAGTAACTCTAATATCTCAATTCTAATCTACGATGCTAAACCCAATAATCTGACCCAAAACAGTCCATACGTGCTGACAATAAACGACGCGATTGAAATTAAACCACCTAAAATATCCAACGATAATAATAAAAACAATCGTTCAGAAAGATTATCGGTACTTAAAAACTCGTTACACCTCGACCATCTCAATAACGAAGAGAAAGAATCCATACTCGCCCTTACAACAGAATTCAATCACCTATTTTTCCTACCAGGTGACACATTATCAAACACATCACTAACAAAACATTCGATTATTACGACAGATGATAACCCAATCAACGTAAAACAATACCGATACCCAACCGTACACAAAGACGAGATACAGAAACAAGTTTCAGAATTATTAAACCAAAATGTAATCAAACCATCATCCTCACCCTACAACTCCCCGGTTTGGGTAATACCCAAAAAACCAGATGCGGAAGGTAAGAAAAAATGGAGAATGGTTATAGATTTCAGAAAACTAAATGAAAAGACTATAGGTGACGCATACCCATTACCAAACATAAACGACATACTCGACCAGTTAGGAAATGCTAAATACTTCTCGACTTTTGACCTCGCTTCAGGTTTCCACCAAATCCCCATGGACCCAACTGACGCACATAAAACAGCATTTTCAACCCCCCATGGTCACTATGAATTCAATAATATGCCATACGGACTCAAGAACGCTCCGGCAACGTTTCAAAGATTAATGGACCAAGTTCTGTCTGGTTTAGAAGGAAACATAGCATTCGTATATTTAGACGACATTGTCATTTACGCGCACTCTTTAGAAGAACACGGAAGTAAATTCAGAAAACTAGCTAATCGACTACAGTCAGCAAATTTGAGTCTACAAGTCAACAAATGCGAATTCCTAAGAAAAGAAGTCGCTTATTTAGGACACATTATTACAGAAAATGGTGTAAAACCAGACCCGAAGAAAATAACAGCAGTCAAAGCATACCCAGTTCCTAAAACAGCTAAGCAAATCAAGCAATTCCTCGGCCTAATCGGTTACTACAGACGCTTTATCGAAAACTTTTCTAAAATATCAAGACCATTGACAACTTTACTAAAGAAAGACGTTAAATTTATTTGGACATCAGAACACCAAATGGCTTTTGAAACTTTACGAGACTCGATATGCACATCTCCAATACTACAATACCCCAAATTCGATCAACCATTCATCTTAACGACTGACGCGTCTAAATACGCGATCGGCGCCGTGCTCAGCCAAGGTGAAATAGGAGAAGACCTACCAATAGCTTACACCTCACGAACACTGAATAAAGCAGAACTAAATTACTCTGTAATCGAAAAAGAATTACTAGCCATCGTATATTCAGTACATCACTTTAGACCCTATTTATATGGACACAAGTTCACACTCGTTACTGATCATAAACCACTTGTTTGGGTTAGCAGCGTCAAAGACCCGACCTCGCGACTACTTAGATGGAGATTTAAATTAGAAGAATACGACTATAATGTCGTATATAAGAAAGGTCAAATCAACTGTAACGCAGACGCACTATCACGTAACCCACCCGAAGACACTGACAAACTATTACCAATACACGGAAAACGTAATCGAAATTCTAGTTCAGACAACGTAACAAAACCTGACACAAAACAAAGAAAAGAAACTCATCAATTCCCAACCCGCGCACGACAAAGTACGGACGACTCAGCAAATCCAGCTCCTATAAAAAAATATAAAGCTAACGTCGACTCAACTCCAGAAAAAGACGAACCCGACCTAATTCCTATGGACTTCTTAACAACAAGACAAGAAACAACACACTTCCGAAACGCACCGTTAACAGACCACCCATCAACTGACAGTCCCACAAATGAATTATTACCTGTAAAAAGACTGATTGTTCCACTAGAAGAAGACATAGAATACGATCTATTTACTGATACCGAAACAGACAGTCCCCTAGACGACTCGATGGAAGACACATCCACAGACGACGAAACGGACAGCTTCCCTATGCCGAAAAACCCTATCAACATTTCAAAAATTACCAAACCAATAATAATAAATTCACTTAACTCTTCTCTTGACGAACTACCACTATCAGAAAGAATCAATCAAAACGAAAATATTACTCACATTAGCTTCTCTCTTGACGAACTACCACTATCAGAAAGAATTAACCAGAACGAAGATATTACCCACATTAGCTTCTCACTCGACGATTTACCACTATCCGCAAGAACCAACCAAAATCAAAATACTACACACGCTAACACTCTTACCGACGATTTACCATTGGCACAAAGAATCGACCAAAAACGAAACGTTACGCAGTCCGATATATCCCCAGACAATCTACACGTAAACCAAAAACCACGCAAAACCATAAACACTTCAAGACCTACCTCACCCCAAAATAAAACAGACGAAAGTAAAAGCGCGCAATCTCCAACACACACATACAAATACAAACTACGACCAAGGAAGCCTAAGACCCCCTCACCACCACCTTCTTCCTCATCGTCAGACGACGACCACGTGCCCTACCATAAGCAGAAACCCCCTACCTCCAGCGGATCGGAAACCCCGAGTTCTAAGAACCTCTCTCATGACGAAAATCCCTCAACTCCCGTCAGACCGCATATCCCTATACCCAATCCAAGGAAACAATACTCAGACGTAACCAAAGGTAATAAGGAAGTAACACCCAAAATTACAATTTCACCACAACCTAACACACCCGAAATAACAAAATCAATCTATCTGAAACCATCCTACAAGCAATTTCGCGAACTCCTCAAACTTTTACCAACGCCAACTAACGAACTCATAACAGAAACAACCGAAGACTTATTTATACAAAACGACAATATAGCACATTGCATTCCAGCCGACTGCTTAATCGGACAAGGTATAGCACAAGAAATGGTCGAACGAAATATTATAAACCGCGACGTATTAAACTCAAATAACCCCCAAGTAGGTGACATCATAGTAACACAGTACGATAACGTTAATGTATATAACTTAGTAACGAAAGCAGAATTCGATAGTAAACCAACTTACGAAACTATGTACGAAATACTATGTAAACTCAGACAAGAATTAGAATCGGATAACGTACAGTCGATATCAATTCCAAAAATCGGTTGCGGACTTGACAAACTAAGCTGGAAAACAGTTCGGTCAATGATCTATTTCATTTTCCAAAATTCAGACATAACAATAACTATTTGTGACTTCAACCCAATTCAAATAAACGCACTAAATCAAGAAGATAACTTTGCGAACCTAGAGCCGGATAACCAGAACGCCACGCAACTCGACCACCCGGACACACAGAAAAACTTAGAGACTAACCATACGGACAACACCCCTGTAGACAATGTGCCTCCCCATAACGAAATTCAAGAGTCAAACAGTGTCAAAGAAAATAACTTAGACAAAGAACAACAGAACTCAACAACCCAAGATCTACCATTAAACCCTCTTCCAAACCTACCCCCTCAAACTCCAACACCTTTAAATCCACTACCTCAAGATCAAGCACCACGGAAAAACCCAACACATAACCCGATCCCGCACGCTAGTCACACGGACCCGACACCGATAGCGACTAATATTAAAGAAACGAACGACGACATACTCATGAAAAAAGACAACTACGTACATTGTATGTCAGCCGACTGTGTCATAAGGAAAGGAGTCGCTAAACGACTAATTGACATTGGAATCCTAGATGTAGACTTTCTTAAATCACAAAACCCAGAAGTAAAAAGTGTAATCGTGTCACCGAACAAAAAGAAATTTATCTTCAGCTTAAGAACACAAAATAAACATTACGAAAAATCAACAACGGACGGAATATACGACACACTGATAATTCTACGCGACATATTACACACATTACACATTAAATCCTTCGCAATTTCAAAAGTAGGAAGCGGATTCGATAAACTAAACTGGTTCGCGATTAAAAACATGCTTAGAAAAGTCTTTGACTATACGGACATCACAGTCAACATTTGTTTAAACGAGATCAATGTCCCCAAACCCGAACTTATACAAGAAATAATAAAAGAAAACCACGAATCTGTAATAGCAGGACATAAAGGAATAACTAAAACTTTCAAAAGAATCCGAGCTACATACTTCTGGCCGAGCATGAAAATAGATATTCAAAATTTTATAAAATCATGTGAAAGCTGCCAAAAGAAAAAACTCGTTAGAAATAAAGTTAAACTCCCGATGGTAATAACAGATACGCCATCAACTGCTTTCGAAAAAGTATCACTAGATATTGTCGGACCTTTACCAACCTCGAACACACAGAATAAATACTTGCTGACAATTCAGGATAACTTAACAAAATATTCAGAAGCAATACCGCTCAAGAATCAAACGGCAATAACTATAGCTAAAGCATTCGCCGAGAATTTCATTTGCCGTTACGGAGCACCAGAATCAATCCTAACAGACCAAGGCCCCAATTTTCTTAGTCCTGTCATGAGACAGCTAGCTAAATTATTCCACATTAAACAAATTAAAACCACAGCCTACCATCCCCAATCTAATGGCTCTCTCGAACGTAGCCATCAAGTTTTGATCGAATACCTAAAGCACTATATTAAAAATAAACATAACTGGGACAAATGGATTCGATACGCGATATTCTCATATAACAAATCAGTACACGAAGCTACCGGTTACACGCCGCATGAGCTAATATTCGGAACACTGGCACGCCAATTATCAAACATACGTCCTAATAAGGACATTTCAAATAAATATGAAGACTACTTGCAAGAGATTATAATCCGACTGAAAGAAACCAGACAAGACGCGATAAAAAACCTAAAAACCGCGAAATTAAAATCAAAATTAAGATACGACGAACATATAAATACTCAGACTTTCGAACCAGGACAATACGTCTATCTAATCAACGAAACAAAGAAAAAATTAGACGACCACTATAAAGGTCCTTATAAAATAATCCGTATAATCAACGACATTAACGCGGAAATCAAAATTAACGATCACAGAACCAAAATCGTACACATGAATAAAATTAAATTAGCTGAAATAAATAACTAACTAAACTCAATCGGAAAGGTCAAAGAAAACAAAATTATCCACATCTAAATACTACCAAACCATAGAAACACATTCATACGCACCAAAATTTAATTTGAACATCTCTAAAATCTACGACGAACCTGAAACCTTATCACTCATCCCGACAATGATATTAAATAAAACCCCATTCCTTACCTCCAAAGACCTATCCTCAAACGGACTAACTTTAGACGACATTATCAGAAAAACAGACGAAATAACACAATACCAAAAAGTCACAGATAAAAATAACCATATTGAAACCATGTTCTACTACATTTCCTCCGCTTTCGGATCACTATCGTTATTATATTTGGCAAATAAATTTGGAATAGCACGAAAAATCTTCAACTGCCTATTAACACTTGGGAAAAATCGAGAGCCTATTAATCAAACAATCAGACACCAAACCAATCAAAATTCTAATGAATCAAATGAATCACCAAATACGCGAGAAACAGCAACCTGCTCTCAGACACCACACACACAAATAATCATACAACAAACTAAACCCCCAGCAACCACCACTACTACCCCTATAGTACCAAACACTGAAACAGCTCAAACATCCTTCTATACTGCATAAAAACTCTATGATAATTCAGATATTATAAAATAAAATACTAACATATACAAAATATAAAATCAATTAATTATAAAATAACGAGTAACGTTAGAAACTATATACAAACACGATACTTAACTTATATAATAACGTTTGAACATGTACTTACCTTACCACTATAATAATCGCATATTCACTAACTCAGTATAAGACATTTATAACTAACCGATCTTATCGCAAATAAGCACACGTAGACATATTCACTATCGTGAATACACCCCCAGGTATATTCGCTAACGCGAATACACGCGTAGATGAATCTACTAACGTAGATTCATGCACATAGATACATTCACTAGCGTGAATGTACCCTTAGATATATTCAACAACGTAAATATAAGATCTTACATCTAAGATATCCCAATTTTTACAAATCTTGCCTTTTTTCTCTTTTTTCAACTCTTATAAAAAAAAAAAAATTTCCTCCTGCTTCACAGAAGCAATATTTTTTTTCCCCCGGGATGGGCGTGTTACGTATCCCATACTACCGTACACTCTCCTACACCCTCACACTCAATACCCAAGACACAACATCCTGCATCCACCCAGTCTCTCAGCCTCTTATCAGAGGAAGTCTCACCCTTACCTTCTGAGAACTGCATCCCTACCTATGCACCGATAAAACTGCACCTGCATAAACGCGCTCAAGCCCGGGAGAACAATGAAAAGGATGATCTCATCATTCAGTTAGATAGTAACCAATATTGCACTTGCACTTGCACTCATCACTTGCATCCAAACCGTTAAAGAAAGCAGTCACTTTTCAGACTCGCTCTAGAATCATAAATCACTAACCCAAAATTACTCTCAGTCAAACTCGACAATTGTAAAACTCATATAGATGGTTCTACCATCGTTGTAATCATTACCAATAAACAACCATTCAGTTACCATTTATATATGAATATTCACGTCAGTCACCTACCACTCCAATCCGGTTACCTAAAGGTATAAAAACGAGGGACGAACTCAACGACTACTCGTAACTCTCATCAACTACGATCCCAACCCATAACTATGGTGGCAGCTTAACCATCTCAACATCCTAATTCATAACAATGGTGGCAGCTTAACCACCTCAACATCCTAAATCATAACAAGATTATATTTACAATATTTACAGTCAAAATGTAATAAACTAAAAATGTGGCTCGATATAATCAAATAATAACTCCTCATTCTATTTCTCTATTTCTGTGTTTTAATTGCTTTGTTTCGAGTTCGTTTTTCTTTTTATAAAATCGCTTTTGATTCTAATTGATTTCTTTTTTCTAAGGTAAGATCTCGCTTTGAATAACTTCCTTTTTATTTGAATCTTATTCTTATTTTTTTGTATGGTAAGTCCTCGCTTTGAGTGACTTCCTAATTTGAGGTTATGTGAGTTTACTTTTAATTATTTTTTATTCAATGAATTGATGTGAGTCGATTGACTGCTTTAGTACGAATCGCTGCCTTCTGCCTCTGCGTGGCAGCTTATATAGTAATTTTTATCATGGTCTTCTGATACGTGACGTCATTCAGGGTCTTCTGATATGTGACGTCGTGTCACGGTCTTCTGATGCGCGGCTTGTTCGCGCGGTCGTATGGTCGTGATTCGGTCATTCTGCTGGGTGCAATACTTCGAACACGTTACAATATCTATGGAGCAGATCCACGTCACCTCACTCAAAAAAAAAAAACGTCAAGTCACGGATCTTTGCGCCATTTAAAACATCTTTAGTACTATGGATAAAAAAAATACAACTTCAAGGATTCTGAACATTTTTCAAAAATGGCGGACTTAGAACTATGTGAATTTTTGTAAACCGCTGTTGCACAATTACGTTTGGAAATTCATATCTCCGAAAGTATTCATTGGAGCGGACTGATCCTGGAATCATTTTGTTTCAGAAAAAAAATATGAGAAAGATTCTGCCCACGTTTCTGCGAGTGAAAGGTTGTTCTATATCATCATCAGGATTTTTGTGATTTTTTTCGGAATTTCAAAAAAGGTCCTTTTTTTAAGGCTGGAAAAATTCATAGCTCCGAAAGCGTTGATTTGAAAAATCCGAAAAACAATTTGAAGGTGCTCCGACATCAAATGATGACATATAAAATTGAAAATCAAATCGGAGATGATGAGGTCTGGAGCCGTGTCGAGTTGACGTGGACAGCTCCATACAGAGATGTTCTGTGGAAAGTGGTCAGTCTAATGGCGGCACAATTATTTCTTTTCGCGAATGACAACGCTGCCGCTCGATCACAGACAATCGATCTACTGATATTTTATATGTCTGTGACTGATAATAGACGACGTAGCGGTAGCTGTCACGTCGTAGGTTAAAATAAACTGTCATATTACAATATTGTGTAATTAAATTGTAATATCGTTCATAATACGACGGTATACGATACTATTTCATAAATAAGTAGTACTGAATTGTTAAATTAATTACAGATGTCAATTTCTGTTGTAACAGCGATTCCCGCAGGCTCGGGTAGTTACCCACGGGAACTACGTTCTATTAACAAATAAGGTACCAACGCTTCCACCTCCTCCGACTAGCAGCGACGATGTTGTTGGGCGCCAGACTTCGGAGAGAAGTCCTCTCTCTCTCTCTCGCTCTCGCTCCGGCTAGCTATCGGTAGAGGGATGATTCGTGAGGGCGGTAAAATAAAAACACTTGAAACACGAATTATGGATTTGAAAAGTATTTATTATTTAAAAAGAAAAAAAGAAAAAGATAGCACTAGTTTGTACAGCCTGCTATCTGGCTTCGGCCTTTGTCACCGCTACTTTGTGTTTTAAACTTAATTATAAAAGAGGGAAAATTAAACTAAAAGAAATAAATTAAATGACTCTAATACAATATTTCAAATGACTCTACTCTACTAATAAATCTGAAAATAAAACAAATGTAATTGACTATTATCACAGGCTCGGTATAGTTTACCTTCCTCGCTGCAACCAGCTGGAGGTTCGGCTGTCAGTGATTTCGAAGCCGATGCTTCTAATCTCGACTGACAGCTGATCGCTCAACAGCTGGGAGGGGAAGGGTATCGGTACTTTGTGGCTCGGTACTCTGCCACGAGGCTGCTCTGACACGCAGCAGACGATCTGCGACGCGTGACGTCAGAGGCCTCGAGCAATATGGCCGCGTACTCGGCTCGAGCGACGGCTGCGCCGCGGCGACTCAATTCGCACGCGACTGCGCAGACTCGGCAGCCGAGGAGAACAACAACAGATTCAAATCTGCCGGTTCTCAACGACCGTGCGGTACTCTCTCTGGGTTCGGAACTAGAACGGCACTGGGAAACGAAAAGCTTTCCTTACTGATGACTCGAGACTAGGGGGTTTTCCGGGACTCTACGGGAAGAATTAGATCGGATGGATCCTACCTGATCTGGTTACGGTGCTCTGCCTCGTGGTCGGCTCGTAGTCCGGGGTTAGGCAAGGGTCGTATAAGTCCAAATCAATAGCAATCAAGTCCAATAATCCAATTCAATAATCCAAGAAAATAGCAGGGGTCACAATAAACAGTTCTCACTCTAAACAAAACTCTAAACACCTCACAAACTCTACAAAACTACAAAAACTCTCTCTCGGCTCACTGAAATAATGGCTCGTGTTTAACGGCTAGACAATGAGTGGCTCTTCGTTTCCGGTATGCTAATTCGTTATCCTCGCCGTTTGTCCTGTGAGCGCTGGCCGTAATCGATAGACCAATCCGATGATCTACGATCGATGGCCGCGCTAGGACAAAGGCGCCAGATATTTAAATTAGCTATCCTGACTCGGTACTCTCAGGGGTTACATACGCTCGTTTAGGCTGGTACGGAGGAGGTCCAAACGTTTGCCACGTTACAACACTCCTCCGCCAAACGGAACGTACGGGGTTACCGGACGCTTCCGCAACCTCCGACTCTACCAGCCTCTTTATTATCTTAACCTACTCAGACTTATAAAATTTGTACTCTATTTGAGGCTGGGGGGAGGGGCGGTTCGTCACGGGAGACTAGGGATCGGGAATGGGATTCGGTACTCGTTTCGGAACTGTATTCGGGACTGTAATCGGAACTGGATTTCGGTACTATATTGCGGGACTGTAATGCGGGACTCATTTCGGTACTGTTTTTCAAAAATAGGGAGGGGGGATTTGGGGGTCTATTGCAGCCGGCGGAGGACCGCAATGACCGCCGCGATTAGCTCGGGGTCAGGGTCTCTCGACGCCGGAGCTCTCACGGGGCTCCTAGGAGCCCTACCTCCGGCCGTTGGTGCTGCTCCGGTTGCTGTGGCCAAAGTAGAGGCTTGTCCTCGGGGTGCAAGCCTCTCGTGCACCCCTCTTCTCAGCGGTGGAGTCGGCATGGACAGGCGGTGGGCCGCGTAGGCTAGCTCCCACGTCCTGCGGTGGGTTGGGCACGTTCTGGCCGTATATCCCCGCCACCCGCAAATGAAACAGTGCGCGTGTCGGGGTCTCGGGCACCTCGTGTATCGGTGTCCCTCTTCGTCGCAGGCCCAACACCTTCGGCTGTCCGGTGGCGGTGGTCCCTGGTATGAGGCCGGGTGCGGTGGCAGACTAGAATGCTGCGGACCTCCGGGTACCACCAGTGGGGCCACATATGAGGCCGGGGATGGATATGGCCTATCCATGAGCCCTGTTAGCCTGGCCGGCGGTCTCGATGGGCCCGGGGCATCTCGGATCGGGGAGAGATCCGGGCGGATGAAATCCTCGGGAGCAAATTCCCGCGTGCCGGTGAGTTGCCGGTTGCTGGGTCCCGGCGGCGTCTCCGATGAACTGGCCCTACTTGCCACGGACGGCGATATCGGCCGTGTCGTGCGGCGGCGACGATTGCGCGGCCGGTTTCGGCGGCGCCGGCGGCGGCTACGGCGCTCTGGGCCGGAGGTAGTAGGGACGGGGGTGGGCGTCGGGGCGCGCACCGGCACTCGTCGACGGAACGGGTTCGGGGGGGTGGAGCCCGCCTCTGGCTGAAGGCCGGGGTTCTCCTGCGGTACCTGGGGGGTGGCGGTCTCCGTGGTCGGGACGACCACGGGTGCCACGGGCTCTGGGAGGCCTTCCTCGGGACCTTCTGGAGGCCTGGAGGCCTCGTCCTCCTCCATCGGCGCCGGGAGGGTCTCCTGGAGGACCCGGTTGGTCCTCTCCATCTCTAGGGAGAGGGTCGAGCCTCGGCTGTACGGCTCGTGGCGGAGGCACTCTAGACCTTGGTGGCGATCCGTCAGGTCTGGCGGAACTAGGGTGTCGCGCCAATCCTCGGGTGCCGTCCAGCTGCCGATGAGGCGCCTGGGTGGGCCCTGGCTGCGGCTCCTCCGCATCGTCGAAGCTCTCGTCGCTTGACGGCTCTTCCTCTCTCTCGTCTCTCTGTGGAAGGTCAGGTATTAGCGAGTTATCAACAATGCGGGAGGATTTAAGCTCGGGATTAGGAGGATTGATCTCTGGGGGTAGTCTCGAGCTATTTGGGAGTACAGTAAGGTCCGCTTGAGCGGGGTAGTACGGTTTAAGGTCCTTGATATGAACCTTGCCCGCTGGGTTACCTGCAGGGTCCGTTATCGTATAAACGGTCGGACTTCTCCGCCGTTTAATAATAAAGGGACCGCTGAATTTAGCAGACAGCTTGGAAGCGATGTAGTTCGCCGCTGACGACAATACATGTTGTCGGCGCAGTACGAGGTCACCAGGTTTGAACTCGATGTCGCGGCGTCCACGGTTGTAATACCGTGCTTGACGCTCAGTGGCATCCTCGAGGTTCTGTGCGACGAGATCTCGCAAGGCGTCTAACCTTCTCACTCGGCTTTCCCATTCCTCGGGTGTCTGTAAATTAATTATCGGGGGACCTTCTACCTCCCGTCTCACCGTTTTCGGAGGCCTTAACTCTCGTCCGAAATTCAGAAAGGCGGGTGAGACTTTGGTCGAGCTGTGGACGGCCGAGTTTACCGCGAAACGGAACTCTGGCAAGTGTTTGTCCCACTCTCGATGATCGCCTTCCAAGAAGGTGGTTATCATCGTTTTAATGACTCGATTCACTCGCTCGACCGGGTTCGCTTGGGCATGGTATGGAGGAATAGTGGTGTGGTAAATGCCTAGGTCCTGACATGCAGCGGTTATAATTTTATTCGAAAATTCGGTACCGTTGTCGGTCAGAAGGACCTCTGGAATTCCCCAGCGATAGAAGACCAGCTCTTCTAACGCCTTGAGGATGGCTGGACCGTTTGCTTTACGCAGTGGTACGCATTCCACCCACTTCGTGAAAAGATCTTGGATTACCAAGACGTAAACGAATCCTTGACGACTCGGTGGAAAAGGACCCATAATATCCGCGGCTATCGCCGTAAACGGTGCCTCTGTAACTCGGCGACCCATCAGACCTCGTGGTCCGGTTTGGTCTCCCTTACACCGTTGGCATTCCTCGCAGGCGCGAATAAACTGTACTACGTCTCGGTACAAGCCTGGCCAATAATAGAGGAGAGCCACGCGCGCGTACGACTTCTCAACTCCAAGATGGCCTGAGGTAGGCAAGGAATGAGCCTCTGTGAGGGCGGCATTCCTTTTCTCTGAGGGTAATACCAGTTTCCAGGGATCCAAGTCAGGTAGAAGGGGGTCAGCCAAAGGATCGACCTTGTGTCGATATAATCGGCCTTCTTCCACCTTCCAGTTCGGATACTGTACTGGCATTTTCAGTACGGCCTCTACTCTTCTCCGGTACCAGGGATCGAGGATCTCTTCTACGGTAGCTACTGATATGGGAGTTGGTTCGGGTATTCGACTTAACGCGTCGGGGACGTGGTGCAAGGCTCCTTTTCGGTGTATGATCTCGAAATCATACTCGAGCAACTCCAATGCCCATCGAGCTAATCTACCCGTTGGATTGTGTAGGTTGTGTAGCCACCGTAGGCTACTGTGATCAGTTATCACGGTAAAATGATATCCCTCGAGATAGGGACGGAACTTTCGGACTGACCATAGAACCGCGAGACATTCGCGTTCGGTCACCGTATATTTCCGTTCCGCTTCCGTCAGCGACCTACTCGCGTAAGCTATCACGTGCTCAACGTCCTGTACGCTCTGAGTCAGGACAGCACCGATGCCATAATCGCTCGCGTCGGTCTGTAGAGTGAAGGGTTGCGTAAAATCTGGGCAAGCTAGGGTTGGAGGCGTGACTAGCGCGGTCTGAAGGGCTTCGAACGCCTGCTGTTGCTCGTTCTCCCATTGCCAGCGTCGGCCTTTCTTTAGCAGGCCATTCAGAGGCGCTGCCTTCGTCGCGAAGTCGTTGTGACGGACGGTGTGGTAGTGTGGTTAATTATCCGAACGGTTCTATTGACAAGCGAGGACCTGTCGACTATTAGGATACCCGTCACATGCGCGAAAATAATAAAATTAAAAGAAAAAGATCTATCTTGAGATAGACCGGTAAATAGGATCGTTGCCGCCTAGTCCTATACAGGGCTCAATTGAAATGTTTAAACTATGGTTGAGGCTAATGAATATTAGGATGATTAAAATAATAAAATAAAAGGTGATTCAATGACCATGAGAATTAACTGGTAAAATCAAATATATATTCTTGAACGATAATGGATATGAAATATATAATTCAAGCGGCTAACAAATGATTGCCGGTTGAACAAATGAATAACATAAAATATTAATTCACAAAGTAATGAAATAACGAGGTAATATAATGATCTCCGACGTGGGGATCGTGAAGGCTTGTTACTATATAAGATTTATTATTAATGAAAAATAGTAATGAATTTAATAAAAGACTCTTCACGATTCACACGCGTTGATATGAATATAATGAAATACTGAAATAATATCAAAAAGGAACTACTGGAACTCTCTATGAAAGAGCTTCACTATCTCTCTCTCTTTGGTGATAATACTGAATCGTATTCAATAATAAAAAGAAATCATGTATGGGTTTTATAACATAAAATACATATAGTTATTGAATCAAGATCAGTAATTATGTGTTTAGTAATTTATATTGACACAAAGGAGCTTCGTACTGGGGTTAGGGTGAATCCCGAAATTCTATGAATTACCCCGCTCGGCTCGTCAGGTTAAGAATTGTCTCGATCTTGATTCATTCACTATAATAGTAAATGATAAAATCCCCCAATATAGGAATTTATATTTATAATGTGTATGCCACTAATTTTCGTATGTCTTTAGTTATATATGTTTAAAAATAATATGGTAATATAAATCGAGGTTAATAGTGGAATCTTGATAACTCTTTTATAATAGAAAGGTAACCCAACAGGATTAGGGTGGAACCCGAAATTCTATCGAATTATCCCAGTTGGTTTAATAAGTTTGTCTTAATGTTATGTATATTTTTATGGATACCAATACTTATGAGATCATATTACGATCGGCACCCTCGGGACAAGGTACCAGAGGCTCATTCTAATATATATATATCAATCAGGGTACGGTCCGACTAGAGAAACCTCGAAGTGTATTGCTACACTGCCGGCCGTGTTACCTGGATTTTAAAACAACAATGGGGTAGTCCTTTGGTAACTTATCCGTAGGTACCGATTCATCCTGTCACGTCGGAACGATCGAGCTCCTGTATCTCCTAGATACAAGCTCAATACTTTTGTGTTGGCCCGTCCCCTGACGACTCCATAGGCACAGTCGACAGTTGGTCTGCCCACGTTTTGACATCCCTCTGCATTGATGAAGGTCACGGATCCAACTTGTCGTAATACTCCACAGATATCCTCGTCTGTGATTCCGGGGTTGTCTCGACATTCTATGTGCTCCAAGGCCCTCATTGATTGC
This sequence comes from Tenthredo notha, assembly GCA_914767705.2. Lineage (NCBI taxonomy): Eukaryota > Metazoa > Arthropoda > Insecta > Hymenoptera > Tenthredinidae > Tenthredo > Tenthredo notha. Next base: position 556,395 of record OU611919.1, on the reverse strand, counting down.
AGGAAGTTCCCTCCCACGGTTGGGTGCATATTACAGATATATACATGCGTACAGGCCGTCAGTGCTTGTAATGGGTCCAGGGAGAATTGGCCTCTGATGTTAGTACATGCTGATAAGTTTAATAGTGTCAGCTTCTTCAGATGTACGGCGATTCTATCGACGAGCACACAGTCCGCCCATCCACAGAATGTTAATTCCAGCTCTTCCACCGCTTTGATCGAGGCTGGAAGGGCTGGTTGTAAAACAATCTCTTCCTCTCTTAGTTCTACGAAGTTTCCTCGCTCGTCGTCGCTGTCGTCGCTATCTTCGACTGGGCCGTCTTTATCGCTTCCATCTCCATGGATCTTCAATCTTTTGAGTGTCGACTCAATTCTCCCGTTCCTTGTTAGACCAGCCAGGACAGGTTGATGTCTTAGATTTTCGCAATTAATAATCTCCAGGACCTCTAACCATACTTGGTTATCCAGGAATTTTTCCACTGCTTCCCCTGTGATCTTTGGGCAGTTCTTAATTATCATTTGGGTGAAGCCCGTCGCTTCTTCTAGACATTTTCCCGTCAGTGGATTTCCGTGTAGTTCTAAGGTGTTTAAGTCGTTGTTGTTATTGATCAGTGTTCTTAGGTTAGGGTCCACTGGTCCTAAGACTTCTCCTAGTCTCAGAGTCCTAAGTTTTGTTATGGATGATAGCTCCCGCAGGGCTGCTTCTCGAATCGTCAACGGATGGATATTTATAACTTGGAGATTCGGGCAATGCTTCGCCGCTACCGTCACAATCGTACTCTGTAAGATTGTGTCTCCTCCCGAGAAGTCCAGAGTATGGAAGTAAAATCCTCCTCGCCTGATCGCCCAGTTATATTTCTCCATCGTGATTTTTGTCGCCCAGCTCGCAGGTTGCTTCCACCTCCAGTCTGTCGTCGTCAGTGTCTTGACCTTAATTTGCGCCATACGACATCCTTCCCTCCAGCGTCGGGACACCATCTCCATGCGGGCCTGATCTATATATGTTAGATAGGAGGCTATCCGCGCCACGCACTCTGGTGGTAATAGTGGTGCCGGCTCTGCTTCATAACCAGGTAAAGCCTGTTGGTGGATCGGCACTTGAGGTTCAGCCACTCTTTTTGAAGTAGAGCGATCATTCCACGGGTCGCAGAATGACGCTCTTATCTTCCTCTTTTTAAGAATCAGGCCTTGCGAACCGATCAGAGCCCTCGCTGCGTCCTCCGGGGTATTAAACGTTACAAACGCGGTCACCGCCGCTCCCCATCGAACAATAGCTTCTTTTGGCTTAAATTCCTGATAGGCCTTTAGCAGATCCTTCTTCTTCGTTCCCTTCGCCAGATTCGAAATGTGCAATCTTGATGTTGGTGCGTTATTTATTTCTTCCATCCTTGATACCTGTCATTTATAACAAAAGAAAATGGTTATCTAGACTAGGGTAAACCCGAAGTGCGTTTGCACTGTCTAGTAGTTTCCTTGAAACAAAAACAGTCATATAAAATGTCAAGTAAATGTATATAAGTCTTAGTATTCTGATTCTATCTTGTTAGTCATGTTGTTAGTTTGGCGTCAGTCGTCTCGTTGTCTATTTTTTTTTTTTTTTAATTGGTTAGAGCCTCTTGATCCGGTAACACTCGACTTCCAGCTCTCCCGGGACCTTCAGGTTTCGACGTTTCTTTTATTTCGGAATATGAAACCCTGTTATCCGTATCTGATTTTGATTGAAATGATGTTTCAGTTTCCTTCTTGTTGATCTTGTTTCTCCGTTCCTTCAGGTCGGTTCCGGTTTTACGCTTGCATTTCTTGCAAAGCCTCTTGCGGCAACAAATAACGATGATTACAGTTACCATGCCAATTTCTAGCAGATAACCTCCATAGACTAGGTGTTCTTGATGTTGTTCCCCTCTACGTCGACTGCCTAATTCTTCTAGCTGGTTCTCTACTTCGTATAAGGACTTCCCTAAGTCTATGTCTTCCTTATGCTGCTTAGGTTTTTCGCTTAAATATTCCAGTAGGTGGTAATTATTTATCACTGGTGAAATTTTACTGAGATTCAAGTTAAGTTCAGGTTGGTATAAGTATTGTTGGTCTTGTGAGAAGACTTCGACTCCAGGCAGGCTTACGTAGTGTGTTTTCCCTGTGCATTTTTCTTTTAGGTAAAGAATTCCTGATCCTTCGAGTGAAATTAATTGGTCTCTAGTATTTGTACAAATAATTTGGATGTTCTCAGGTTCTTTTAATGAGTAGAGCCAAGCTCCTATAGAATTAAGTCTCGTCCAGAAGGGCTCATGTTCAGATTTCAATCTTATATCGCATTGTCGTAACATGTTTACATCCGGTTTTAATAGTAGTGATACTTCGCAAGTTGTTGATGTTGCGGTTTCAAAAAGAGGTAATTGTAGCGGACACATATGGCAATACCAAGTTACTATACATTCTTTTAGGTAGTTCTCGTCCGGGAGGAAATATGTTCGGTGGTCGTTGCTTAACCCGATATGAGATCCTCGTGGTATTATTTGAGCTGAAACCGTTACATTTCCTACCTCTTGTGGGGTCGGCCATGTATGCATTTGGTATAGATGATAGGTTGCTCTTTCTACCAATGGAATGCGTAGGATCACAATGATTTTTCCTTTGTAATACCCCAATTCGGATGTAGCTAATTTCGTAATTTCTTCCCCGCGATATGAATGTTGCGGTAATGGTAGTTCATATATGTTGATTTTTTCGTGAATTTCTCTAATTATTGTTTTAAGTTGTCTGTCAGTGACTAATAATCGATCCACCTTCCCTTCTCGTGCTTTCTGTATCACTTGTATGAATCGTTCTGCACTGTTTTCGTAGTGCTCTAGTGTCTTTTCTATTTGTAGGCTGCAATTCCATAAAGCCATCTTGTACCTATTCTTCACCAGGTCTATGGTCATTTCGTTGAGAGAGGAGATAATCCTTTCAATGTTGTTTCTATTGTTGACTATTTTCTCTCGATGGTCGTCCATTTCGTCATGTAATTCGTGTAATTTACTTGAAATTAGGTGAGTTTGATTTTTGAGAATTTTAGTTAATTTGCTTTGATCCTGGTACAATTTATCTATTTCAAAGTTAAAATATTCACCATCTTCTATGGTTAATGTTCCGAATAAAAATTTGCTTGCTGAACCTACAAATTCAAATGGTGCGCCTCTCTTTACTATAGAATGCGGCACATTGTCTATATCTACTATCGAGACATCTACGCTGAGCTCATGTATTTCGTTCCTTAATTCTTCGGCTATTTGAAATTTTTCATCTAGGAATCCTTTACGTAGCAACATTTCACAGGATACATTTAGATATTTAACCGTCTCACAGTTCTTGTATGTGCTTAAATATTCATTCATGACCTCTAAGAGTTGTTGTTCTATCCTGTCCACATCCAGGTGCAATACTAGTCTCCATTCAGCTCTTTTGAATCGAATGTTATGAAGTTTTTCGAAGTAAAGTCCCGGGCTCGAGTCAATCGGTGTTATTACGTAATCGTTATCTTCAGTTGTTGCTGAATCGATGATCTTCATGATGAAGAGGATGGTCCAGATGATCTTCATTGTTGTTATTAGCTCGAAAGTGAATTAATCGCGAATAAAAGTTTTTTTTTTTTTTTTTATTTATTGTTGTTTACTGGTAAACTATATTTTCCGTATTATGTCGAGAATGTCTAATGTTAGTCTTATGAAGTCGTGCTCGCCGTTGTCGATATACGTTGCGTCACCCCAACTAACCTGTGTCGGGTAAGTTCGTTCGTTAGTCTGTCATCGTTGGCAAGTTTTCGTTGGTGAGTTTGGCTCCAAAATAGGACAAATAAGAAAGTGAATATTATTACAATTTATTACCATCTGAACGTCTAGGGTTGCCCCGAAGTATCTTCAATACTATCGTTCAGTTAGTAACTTATTAGTTCAATAAGCCAGTTCAACCTTATCTATGTGTTTCACGAACCGCTCACCACTCTCTTTCTGTAAAATAATGTTATTGTTTTCCAGAATTCCTACTATTTTATATGGACCTTGGTACCTTTTACCAAACTTACCCTTCCGGACCTCCACCTGTACACGTGCCATATCTCCAATTTTTCCTGTAAATGGGCGAACTTTCCGATCGTAAAATTCTTTAGATTTTTCTTTGGATAATTTAAGTTGTTCTCCGGCTATAGCCTGCATTTCGCTTAACCGTGTTATTAGATCACCCAGGTAGGAGTTGTACGTGACTAATTTCTCATCCGTCGGGAAGGAGCTAGGTGTTCGTGCTATTTTACCGAATACTAGTTCGTGTGGTGTGAAATTCGTTCCTTCATGAACAGAAGTATTGTATGAAAACATCGCAAAGGGTACTATCTCGTCCCAATCATCGAACTCTTCCTTATAGTGTTTAATATAGTCAGCTAACACCATGTGGCTTCTTTCTAGAGCTCCGTTTGATTGCGGCCTATAGCTTGATGTAGTTATATGCTTAGTCTTGAATAACTTTCCTATTTCCGCGAATAAACTATTAACGAAACTAGTTCCTCTATCGGTGAGGATTACGCGTGGTGCACCGAACTTTAGTATAAAATTCGTTACTAACGCATGAGCTATAGTCTCTGCCTTGATGTTCGGGACCGGCACTGCTATGCAATATTTCGTAAGGTTGTCTTGAATGGTCAATATGTGTTTATTATTCCTAGTAGTCGTTGGTAAAGGGCCTACAGTATCTAAAGCGATTTTCTCAAACGGTTCGGTTGACGTGTCCGTGATTAACATGGGCTCTCTAGTTTTAACGCGGACTAGCTTGTGTTCTTGACAGCTGTTGCACTTCCTTATGAAGTCCTTTATATCATCACGCATTTTTGGCCAATAAAATCTCTCGCGGACCCTCCGATACGTCTTCGTTACTCCCTTATGTCCTCCTACTAGACTACTGTGCATCTCAGAAATAATTTCGTCCCGAATTTCTAACGGTGGGACTTGTGTTATTCCCGTACATATGATTACACTCGTATCACTATCTTCAAATGTTTCTTTTAATAATTTGGGCCATAATTCAGGAGATAATTCGTCAGTAAAATCTCCTGCTTTTGATATTCTAAATTGTTGTATTTGTAATTTTTCCAAAATTATTTTAAGATTTTCTAGACCGACGTTTATATTTTCTACAGAAATTTTGTCAAAGTATTTATTTTTGATGACTATACTGAAAATTTTGTTTCTACCTCGGTTTGTAACTATTATCTGCCCGATTTTTGGCTTTGCTTGTTTTTGTTCTTCTACGTTTATTATTTCTAAATCTGATAACAACCTACTAATAGGTGTTGCTAATTCTGCATCTGTTGATGTGAAGTGAACGTAATTATCTTTAAGATAAGTTAAATTTTCTCTGGTTGTTGTTATATTATTTTGAAAAGTAAACTTTCGCTTCGGTAAATTTAAAGGCGAAGTCGGTTCTACGTCAGGAAGTATGCCTTCTGTAATCTGTATACTAGTAGGTACCGGACGCTCGATTAGTGGTGTGAGGCTTGGCTCCAAACGTCTTGGTAATTTACCAGCCTTTGGTCTACCTATAGTATGTTCAGTCCCTGGGTACGGAGTAGAGAGTGCTATAGGTCGTGGAGCTAGTATAGGCGTTGGGAGCTCTACTCTCTTGTGGACCGGCTGACTGATAACCGATGCGTCTCGGCTTACGCTAGCTGTAGTCGAGGTATAGGGTGGCCCCGAAGTACCGTTTGTACTGGCCTGACTAACAGCTTTTTCAGTCCCTAATTCTTTTGTCTCATACTTCTCTAATAACTTTTCTATTCTAGAATTTAAGACTTCGTCTTCAGTTTCGTCATTGTAAGGGTCGTGTTCACTAATTACTTCGCGTATTGATTCGTCAACAATCCTATCCGCGGAGATCGCTCTAGGTAAACCTGCTATCTCCGGGCCATCTGGTTCTTGTTCGACTAAACTTCTTTCATGAATTGACTTATCGAATCGACTAAATGATTCGCGCAATTCCTTGATATCTATAGGCGGTTTGAAAACTAATTTACTGAACTCTTCCTGATATTTACCTTGATTATGGGGAGATTGATTTAAAACTGTGGGTGCTTCGAAAGTAAATACGTCATCGTCCGCGTCACTATCAGTGTTTTGTACTGGTGCTGTTATTCCTATTGCTAACGTGTCTAAGTTGTATTCGATTTCTTTATCTGAGCCTATGTCTGTCTGTACGTCAGTTTGTTCGTCGGTTTGTACGTCTGTCTGTGCGTCTGGCTCAGGTTGCTGCACCGGCTGCGTATCGAAGCCTAAACTAGGTAGAACACTTTTGCGTTTCCTATACTCTGGTGGTTCTGAAGATTCATCGTCCGAGGAATCTTCGATAGTTCTCTCTACTATTGGCTCTAATACTTTAGCTGGTTTTATCGCAGACTGTACAGTAACAGCTGGTTTTGTTTTAGATCGCGTTCGCATGGATATTGCACTGGTATTCAATGATGGTATCGTATTTAGTCTTTTCCTAGGTTTTGTTACGGTTGATTTAGGCTGTTCTACTGAAACTGACCTACTTATAGTCTTAGGTGGCCCAGGAATTTTTGAAGGCTTAGTTGTTTTACTGCCCTGTTTATTTATTGGGTATAGTGTTGAAGCAAGTTTAACGTCTTCGGTTTTGGTCCTAATGTTTGTGCAAACATAAATTTTGATTCCTGTTCCCGAGAAAAGATAACGAAGCATAGTTCGTACTTTCCCCCAAGGTAGTCGATCTAGACCACAACCAATTATCGGAATCCGGACTGATTTTACTGAATCTTTTATTAATGTTTCTCTAAAATTTATTAAGCTCAAGTACATGTCTTCACAAGTTGGTTTATCCCAAAAATTTTGCTTAGTCATAATATAATAAATGGTTTGATCTTCGAGAACTAATTTGCCCACTGAATGTAATTTTGCTTGTTTCTTTAACTCTTCCGGTACCCCGTATCTCTTTTTAAATTCTTCGGCTATTCCTGAGCTCATCTCTAAATCTACTGAAACTGCATGCGCATAATTATCTATTTTCTCGAATAGGTCTTCGTGTACCTCCTCAACATCGTTATCTTCTACAGTGGTTGACTTAGTTAATTTTACAAAATCTTTATATTTTAGTGTCTCGATTTCTTTTGATTCGATGTTACTTTGTTCTGAACTATCTGTACTTGTCTCATCTGAATCGCTTGACTCATCGCTGGTTATTGGATTTCTAGATAATGCGTCGGCATTTGTATTTAGCTTACCCGGCTTGTGTACGAAGGTATATTCGTAATTTTGCAATTTTAGTCTCCATCTTACTAGGCGTTGACCTGGATCTTTGATAGAATTGATCCAGCGTAATGGTTCGTGATCACTGACTAGAGTGAATTTACGCCCAAATAAATAAGGTCGAAAATGCAAGACCGCACACAAGACTGCTAGGCATTCTTTTTCGGTTGTAAAGTAATTCTGTTCTGCACTTATCAAAGCTCGCGATAAATAAGCCACAGGCATGTCGTGACCGTCCACCTCCTGGCTCAGGACCGCGCCTATTGCATAGTCTGACGCGTCCGTCGTTAGAGTGAATGGTTTGTTAAAATCTGGGTATTGTAATATAGGTTTTTGGCATAAGGCCTTACGTAAAATTTTGAAACTGTCACGTTGCTCTTTCTTCCAAACGAAAGGCTCATTTTTCTTTAATAAATCAGTTAATGGCTTAGCTTTAGCGGCAAAATTTTTAATGAATCTACGGTAATAACCTACTAGTCCTAAAAATTGTCTAATATTTTTCTGAGTTTTGGGTCTTGGAAATTTTCTCACGGCTACTACCTTTTTGGGATCTGGTTTTACTCCTGCTTTGCTAATTACATGTCCTAAGTATGCTACTTCTGTTTTCAGGAATTCACATTTATCAGGTTGTAGGGTCAAATTTGCCTCAGATAATTTTTTAAATAATCTACGGATTTTCCTTCCGTGTTCTTCTAAATCTTTTGCAAATACTACTATGTCGTCCAAATACACGAACACTTCGGATCCCTGTAAGCCTCGCAAGACTTGGTCCATGAGCCTTTGGAAGGTGGCTGGTGCATTTTTTAATCCTTCGGGCATTCTCAAACATTCGTAATGTCCGTTTGGTGTTGTAAACGCGGTTTTCGCGCGATCTCGTGGGTCCATTTCGATTTGTTGAAACCCACTAGCAAGATCAAAAGTGGAAAAGTACACCGCTCCTCCTAGGTGATCCAATGTATCGGTTATGTTAGGTAATGGATATGCATCACCTATAGTTTTATCATTTAAAGCTCGAAAATCCATTACGATTCTCCACCTCGGATTTCCTTTCGAATCAGGTTTCTTCGGGACTATCCAGAGTGGGGAATTATAAGGAGAGCTAGATGGTGTTATCATACCGTTCTCTAATTTTGTTTTCATTTGCTTTTCAATTTCTTCTTTGTGAACCGGCGGGAAACGATACTGACGTGTGTTGATCGGGATATCATCTGTAGTTGGAATTCGATGTTTAACCGCGGATGTTGCTTTTAACTTATCCCCGGGTAAATGAAAGATATCAGGGTGTTCCTCGATCAAGTCTAACACATGAATTCGTTCCTCGTCGTTCAAATGGTCTAAACGTAATTTTGACTCTATTTCAGTAACCCTATCTATAGACGATACTTCTTCATCTGAGAAATCTGAACTCGACTGCTGTCCGAGTTCTTCAGGGAAGTTGTGATATTCGAAAGGTATCACTTCCTGGGGAGAGATCTCTACCTCAACATCCTTTTCTAATGTGTTGATGGCTAATACACGACAGGCGCCATTGCTTACCGTTACGGCAGCCTCGCCTATGTATAACCCCTCCACGATCGGGATTCTCGGCAGGTATCCCTCTCTCAGGTCACGATTAACTACGTCTATGGGTATGATTTGCTTGGTCCGTGCCTTAATTATCCAGACATTTTTATGTGGATCAATTTCGGACTCGGAATTTTCTTCGTCAATGAATCTAAATGGTCTAATTGGTTCTGTTTTAGTGACTAGTGTATTATGAAAGAACGATATCTCTGCCTTTTCGCGTCTTAAATAATCTTTTCCTAATATACCGTCGCTTTTTAACGGAAAATCTGATCTTACTACATGTAATTTAGTGAATTGGCCTTGTAAGGTTATATTTGCTGTTCCAAAGGTTTCAATTTTATCGGTAGTTATTCCCGTAATCGTCGCGGAATCATCGAGCGCAATTAATACGTCTGGCTGTAATACGTTTGCCTTTATCAAGCTTATGTCCGCCCCTGTATCAATCAAAAATATTCCGATCCCGGTTTTTAATTCTGGTGCTTTAATTTGGACTGACGGCGATTCTCTATTTCTCCCGCACGTGAGTACCCGCGACCCGGTTCCTCGAATCGGACACTCCGACGCTCGCGGCTCGCGTCTCCCGTCGTCGCGTCTGGGCGACGAGATGCGTTCGAGTTTAAAGACTCGGTCGGCCCTGTTCTATTGTTATCCTGCGGTGACGGGGATCGAGATCTTACCGTCGCTCTGTTATTGTTATCTTGGGCTGTATCCAGTTCTTGTCTAAATTGGATAGGAAGTGGCGAGTTTGACCTAAACGAACTATTCGAGGACCTATTTGATGGTGATGGTGACCGTTGTCTATCGTCACGCGGCCTGTGGATACCGGTATCCATTTGCGGAGGGTATCCATAGGGTGGATAGTAAGGGAACCCCATCGGTGGATACATATAAGGGTAAGGCGGGTAATAGGGATACGGACTCCTATTCTGGTGTTGCATAGATCTATCTTGTTGGTGACCTATTGAGGGAGAGAAATCTCGCCATGAGATGTCTCGTTGTTCTGGGATAGAAGACTTGCGTAAAATACCTGTGCCCTGACGCTCTGTAGTAGGCGACGGACTTTTATCTCTACTTCCATTACCCTCCTTGTTCTCGTTTACAATGAAGGTTGGGTGCCTTCGCTCCTGAGCAGTGTAGTAATCAAATATCTTGCCCGAATTAGGTGACGGTGATCTTTGCCTATCATCGCGTGTACCGGAGACCCTTAACAACTCGCCCGATGGTATAATTCCGCTTTTCATCCGAGTCTCTATTTTAACCGCGCTCTCGTGTGCTTTTTCCAAAGTTTTCGGATCTCGTGCATCTACCGCTCGCGACAGTTCGTCTGGTAAGCCCCGTATAAATGCATCTAACGCGCACTCCTGTACTGGTTTCATCATTTCTATTACGGCTTCTTCTCCATACTTATCTCTCAGGCAAACCTTAGCCCCGCTAATTAGAATATTCAACCGGTCATAAAATCCGCTAACCGTCTCATTACGTTTCATACGAATATTCTCTATTTCATGATGATAGTATGGGTAATTTTTCCCTGGCGCGAATCTTTGTTTAAGGTGTTTGGTTAACTCATCAATTGTTCTAATGCTTTTCCCGTATGTGCTGTCGCGCGCAGCACCTTGTAACTTACCGAGTACTGCCTTCACATAGGGTCCTTCCGAACCCGGCGGTACATAAACCGATCCATTATGTACATCCTGCAGAAAATCTTTCAAGGGAACGTTTGTCCCATCAAAATATGGAACACCCAGGGTGCTATGCTGCAACGCGAAACACTCAGCCATCGATGCAAGCATCGATTCGCTAGCTGTCAGATTTACATCTGAATTTGGCATTTTTAAGCAGAAATTAAGAAGAACTTTAGTTTGTAATAGAGAAGAATACTTTAAGTGGAAAAAGATTGGTTTTCACCAGTCAAAAATTTATCGTGGAAAATGTCAATTACAGTATATCAAGAGATTCGGTAGAATCTCGCGCCGTTCCGTGGCGGGAAATTTCCAATCCCGCTGAGGAAATTTATTAATTAACTAAGAGAGAGAGAGAATTTCTTCGAGTGAACAATTTGTGATTTTTAGGATTTAGAAAAATTGAGAATTTTGAAAATTTTTTTTTTTTTTTTTTTTTTTTTTTTTTTTTTAAACAATTCAATTGTTTAACGGCTTAAATCCCACCGCTGCCACCAATTTTCGTATGTGACGGACGGTGTGGTAGTGTGGTTAATTATCCGAACGGTTCTATTGACAAGCGAGGACCTGTCGACTATTAGGATACCCGTCACATGCGCGAAAATAATAAAATTAAAAGAAAAAGATCTATCTTGAGATAGACCGGTAAATAGGATCGTTGCCGCCTAGTCCTATACAGGGCTCAATTGAAATGTTTAAACTATGGTTGAGGCTAATGAATATTAGGATGATTAAAATAATAAAATAAAAGGTGATTCAATGACCATGAGAATTAACTGGTAAAATCAAATATATATTCTTGAACGATAATGGATATGAAATATATAATTCAAGCGGCTAACAAATGATTGCCGGTTGAACAAATGAATAACATAAAATATTAATTCACAAAGTAATGAAATAACGAGGTAATATAATGATCTCCGACGTGGGGATCGTGAAGGCTTGTTACTATATAAGATTTATTATTAATGAAAAATAGTAATGAATTTAATAAAAGACTCTTCACGATTCACACGCGTTGATATGAATATAATGAAATACTGAAATAATATCAAAAAGGAACTACTGGAACTCTCTATGAAAGAGCTTCACTATCTCTCTCTCTTTGGTGATAATACTGAATCGTATTCAATAATAAAAAGAAATCATGTATGGGTTTTATAACATAAAATACATATAGTTATTGAATCAAGATCAGTAATTATGTGTTTAGTAATTTATATTGACACAAAGGAGCTTCGTACTGGGGTTAGGGTGAATCCCGAAATTCTATGAATTACCCCGCTCGGCTCGTCAGGTTAAGAATTGTCTCGATCTTGATTCATTCACTATAATAGTAAATGATAAAATCCCCCAATATAGGAATTTATATTTATAATGTGTATGCCACTAATTTTCGTATGTCTTTAGTTATATATGTTTAAAAATAATATGGTAATATAAATCGAGGTTAATAGTGGAATCTTGATAACTCTTTTATAATAGAAAGGTAACCCAACAGGATTAGGGTGGAACCCGAAATTCTGTGAATTATCCTGTTTGGTTTTGAAAATTTATATTCATACCAATCTCGATTTATATTAAAATAGGAAAATAATGCAGATTGTATGAGTAGCAGTTCAAGCTCGCCGGGTGATCTCGTTACTAGTTAGGGTTTACCCCGAAATACCTCTTGTATTGACTAATTACGATATTCCCGTGGATATACTACTCATGTGATTAAATTATATTATAACATGCAAATGATTAAATTTAAAGAATTCTGGAAAACAGTCTAACGATTTTGAATATATGATATATGATTATAAATGAGCGAATTTGTGTGAGCGATCGTGATTACTTATCTTTGGCTGAGATGGCGTAGCATGGGGCTACTTTCGATATTTAGGTATAAGCCTCCCTCACCTTGAGAACCTCGAAGCCTTTGATTAGCGTAGAATTTAGATTGGTTTATCACGTCTAATGTTCGTAACTGAAGCTAAATTAATTGTTAATATTCACTGATTCGAAATAGTCTGTATTAAATGTTAACTTAAAGTTGGAATAGCAAGGTTTATAGTTGTCTTAGATATTACAAATACTCTAAATGAGTATAAGGCGGAAAAATGAAGTTATTCTTGTTAAAAGTCCAAAAGCGGTTATTATAATAATTAAATTGCGTCTCTGCACTGAATTTAGTATTGAATAATCAGACCACCACGCTGTGGATTATGTCACGATTATTACTTTTAGGTTGACGAGTACTGAGTCCTTTACACTACCACTTTAATTATAAAAAGAAAAGATTGAGTGTAACTCTTGGCTCTAGTTAGCACACGGTTCTTTACGTCCACGCACCTCGCGATTTACCAGAAGAAAGAACGTTTATAGTTGTATAAAGTAAATAGTTTAAAATAATGAAGTTAAAGCGAATCCATAAATCTTGAAGAGATTTACGGTTTGAATTTTGTTGACGAGTACTGAGTCCTTTACACTACCACTTTAATTATAAAAAGAAAAGATTGAGTGTAACTCTTGGCTCTATTTAGCACACGGTTCTTTACGTCCACGCACCTCGCGATTTAACAGAAGAAAGACGCTAGTTTAAGTTCAAAGGCGACGAGGTCCCCGCGGTTGCAACAATGTATGTATTACTGCGCGCGTGGCTTAGCCAATTAGGGCCTTGCTTAGTGGCTAATTGTCGCCTGATTGGTTTGAGGGACTACTTGCAGTTAGCATAGGCGTTGGTCCCTTGTGACGTCACGCGGTCCCATGCTATTCCATGCCTCACCTATAGTCTACTCACACTAGCTCATATTTTGAATATCTTCAAACTATGTTAATAATCCGAACTTATATTTGAATTATGAACCGTTAAATAGCTCTTTAGTTTTCCATCATTCTTGCTTTTGAAATCTTATTATTCTACTTCTAGTTAGCTTAATTTCCTTATTTCTTTGGAAATTAGAGAGAGAGCGAAAATTACATCTACGCGCTAACCTATAGTAGTGTGAGATCGAGGGGTCAGCAAGACTGGGGTTCCAGTGTTGCTTCGCCGTTATCTGCACCTACGTGACTTACGAGCCATTTCAAGAAGGGAATAAACATCCGATAGAAATAATATTATATTTCGATGTGGTTACTTTTTATACTCTAAGTCACGTTCGAAAAATGAAACAACAAGTTGTTGAGGTTCAAAGAATTTATAAAATCAAAGAAAGAAAAAGGAATTTAGGATTCCGGGATATATATATATATGTGTGTAAAAGAAAGAAGTCAGCAGGATTAGGGTAAACCCGAAGTTCTAGGAACTATCCTGGTTGACTTCCCAAAAGGAAAAATATATACCGAAAGATTTAAAATCTACGCACGTAACATCGTCGATGAAACGCCGGTACCAAGATGCCATACCTAGAAATCTTCTCACTTGTTTCACGGTACTCGGAACCGGGTAGTTGACGATCGCGTCGACCTTCTCCGGGTCGGCTTGGAGGCCGTCACGGTTGACTCGGAACCCTAAATATTTCACTTCCGATCGGCAAAACTCGCACTTATCCGGATTGATAGTGAGACCGGCTTCCGTGATTTTACGTAGGACTCGCGACAACCATTTCAGATGGTCCTCAAACGTCTCGTTTACTATTATCACATCGTCTAGGTAGACGAAGACGTGTGGTTCCATTTCGGGTCCAATTAAACGATCCATCAGGCGCTGGAACGTCGCGGGGGCGCCTGATAAGCCATAAGGCATACGTTTGAATTGAAATAAACCGCGACCAGGTACGGTAAACGCGGTTATCTCCCGACTCTCTCTCTCTAACGGTACCTGGAAGTACGCTTGACTCAAATCTAAGGTTGTAATGTACTTCGCCTCGCGAAGCTTGTCTAGGATGCTATTCATGTGAGGAAGGGGATACGCGTCCTTTTTAGCTACCTGATTTACCTTACGAAAATCGAGACAAAAGCGGTACTTCCCGGAGGGTTTTCGTATCATTACGATCGGGTTCGACCATTCGCTACTCGAGGGTTCGATGATGTCTCCGGCCAGCATGGCATCTACCTCCGCGTACATGTATTCGCGTACTTTCGGCGATACTTGGTAGTACCGTTGCTTTATCGGCGGGTGACCTTGCACATCGATCCTATGGATAGCTAGATCGGTAGTTCCGGGGTGGGGATTCGGAGGTGGTAAAATCCGGGCTAGAAGACTATCTAGTCGGGACTTCTCGGGACTAGTGAGCTCGGTGAAACCGGCACACTCGTCTTCCGGGGGACTCTCGGCTTGGGGTTCTCTCTCTCGGTTTATAGGGGTTTCGGCTGGCAGCCGAGCGGTGATTTGCCAGGTTCGCGCTTGGAAGTCGACTACAAATCCGAAGGCTTCTAAGGCATCCATTCCGAGGATGCACGCGTAATGGAATGACGGAGCGAACCGGACTAGAATGGGTATGGTGATATTATCAATGCATACCGGCATTTCTATTTCTCCGGTTATCGACTCTACTGCGCCGTTAGGGTACATTACGTTGCAACTCGAAAGCGGAGACAACCTGGACTCAAACTCGCGGAATCTCTCTATTGCCGGTCCACCGATGTACGTTCGGCTGGATCCGGGGTCAAACAAGGCTTTCAGGGGTCGTCCAGCTATTTCTAGGTTGACATAATATCGGGTATCTCTCAATTTTGGGGTGCGAGTATGATTACTCGAAATCTCTATAGGGGGATTGGGTCCACGCGAAACGGAGGAATTGGTAAGGACCCGACCTACCGATTCCCGTTGGCGTTTCCCGGAGCGGGTCTCGAACAATGGCCGCAGCTCGCGTCGGTAACTCCGGGGGTCCTGCAGCGTGAGCATGCAGTGTATGACGGTGGATGGGGGCACTCTCTTATAAAATGTCCAGGAGCGTAACACCTAAAACAACTCGCGGACCAACCGGTAGGCGCGTTACGTTCTGTGTAGGCGGTCGGGGGTCGGTATGTCGTCCTAGTGCTAGCCTGGTTAGATCTAGCTGGATCTGGGAAGGGGGTATGGATCAGGGAAGGTATTGGTTTCGCCTGCGACGGCGTTTCTTGCGAAGCGGGAGGCTGTCCTGACTTCTTCGTACCCCTATTTCTAGGGCGCGACGTCGCTTGTGGCTTCTCTAGTGCTGCCGTGTGAGTAGCACCAGCTGCAGGAGCGGCTCCGGCTCCGAATGCAGCGATTCTGGATGCCTTTGCACCACTGGCAGGAGGCTGGTAAGCAAACTCCGGTAATAATGCACTCTCGCGGGTAGGAGGGGGTACATAGACTCGGTCTAGCGCCTTAACTGATTCTAGCTGTTTTCCGGCTTCCTGCAATTCCGCGAACGTCTCTACGTCCGTGCGGTCGATTGCCGTACGGTATATCGGATGCAGGTTTGCGTAGGCTAAGTCTAGTTGTTCCTTTTCTGGCCAAGGGGTCGGGAGACTCTTTAGTATCATTCTCAAACATGTGAGGTAGTGCGTGATCGGTTCCATCGGCGCTTGGGTACGTCTTCGCGCTTCGTCTCGCACCCTGATCTCGTAATTAACCTCGCCGAACTGACTTTGGAACGCGGTGGTAAAATCGGACCAGGTGTGCCACTCGTGGTACGTCAGGCGGTGCCATTGTAATGCAATACCTGTCAGCAAGGAAGGGAGAGCACCGAGGATGTCTTGATCGCTCAAGCGGCTTCCTCTACGGCTTTCCACTATGCGCCTGAGAAATTCGTCTGCGCTAACGTTACCCTCGCCTGAGAACGCAATTTTCCATCTCTGTACTACTTCGTTTGGGTCCCGTACTCGGTCAAAAGGAGGATTTGGGGACCTCGGGGTGTTTCGGGGTAGTGTACTCGTCGGTTGGGGGATACTCTCTGGGATTCGCGTCACTGTGTGATGCGGGTTGCTCTCTGGGATTGGGGTTGGAAGGGGAATACTCTCTGGGATCAGGGTTCGGTGGGGAATACTCTCGGGGAGGAAGGGGAAGGTCTCGACGATTCTCACTTGCTCTGAGTTTCTCTGGGAGGTGCGGAGGGGTTGAGGGGTAGGATACTGGACAAGCGGGGGTGTAGAGTGTGTCTGGGTTACTCGGTGGATGGGAACAAAGGCACTTTGCCTCTGGGGTGGTTCTTCTACGCGAAGCTCTCTGGGTTGCTCGGATATACTAAAGGGACAAAAATGCGGGATCTCCGTAGTTCTAGGATAAGGAGGGTTCCCGGGGGTACTCAAAGGATGACCGGTTAACTCGGGAATCGGCTCGGCGATGCCGGTTTCGCCTCTAAATAGTTCCTCGCGAAATCGGACGCGCGAGCGACCTGTAGTCAGCATACGACCGGTTGATTGATAACTCGGGGGTGGTGCGGCTCGATGACCTAAAGGTGTACTATTGCCAGTAGATGGGCCTGGAACCGAACCTTGAGGAGGTGTCGTAATCATCCGACGCGGTGAGGGAACAGGGGGAGTCGGTACTGGAGTCTGGGGTGTCAGTCTTCGGGGAGAGGGGGTTGGAGGCTCTCGGCTCGTTGATGCGAGCGGTGGAGGTGCGCTAGGACGCGGAATAGTCGAAACGCTAGGTAACGTCGTGGCACTATGTCGCGACCGGGTAGGACCGGTTGGAAGCTCGTCTTCCTCGGGTACCCATGTGGCGTTACGATTCTGAGATCGCTCATGATATCTCAGTAGTCTCCACCGGGCTTCTTCCGCTGAACCTTCCGGGTTCAGGTGGTATCGAAGAAGAAGGGTTCGCAATGCTTCATCTGTTAATTCACAAATCCACCCTATCATAGCGCTAAAGTCGTCGGAACGAATTCCTATGCGCGGAAATATGACTTGACCGGGGGTTGTGGCTCTCGTATCTCTC
This sequence comes from Tenthredo notha, assembly GCA_914767705.2. Taxonomy (NCBI): domain Eukaryota; kingdom Metazoa; phylum Arthropoda; class Insecta; order Hymenoptera; family Tenthredinidae; genus Tenthredo; species Tenthredo notha. The sequence goes on along the minus strand of OU611919.1, from coordinate 539,030 downwards.
GTATCAGGGGGTTCTCGCGAAGCTGACATCGGAACTCGGGGTTGGGACCAGTTCGGAAGGAACCAGACCATAAGTAGGGGGTATTACTCGCTCTTAGTCGTGATAATGTCAATGCGAATCAAAAATCAAAGAAAAACAAACACAAAATAGGGGTGAGTTCGGCCTTTACCCGAAGTGTTTTTATTTCAGGCCCCACGTTGGGCGCCAAATTTGTAACAGCGATTCCCGCAGGCTCGGGTAGTTACCCACGGGAACTACGTTCTATTAACAAATAAGGTACCAACGCTTCCACCTCCTCCGACTAGCAGCGACGATGTTGTTGGGCGCCAGACTTCGGAGAGAAGTCCTCTCTCTCTCTCTCGCTCTCGCTCCGGCTAGCTATCGGTAGAGGGATGATTCGTGAGGGCGGTGAAATAAAAACACTTGAAACACGAATTATGTATTTGAAAAGTATTTATTATTTAAAAAGAAAAAAAGAAAAAGATAGCACTAGTTTGTACAGCCTGCTATCTGGCTTCGGCCTTTGTCACCGCTACTTTGTGTTTTAAACTTAATTATAAAAGAGGGAAAATTAAACTAAAAGAAATAAATTAAATGACTCTAATACAATATTTCAAATGACTCTACTCTACTAATAAATCTGAAAATAAAACAAATGTAATTGACTATTATCACAGGCTCGGTATAGTTTACCTTCCTCGCTGCAACCAGCTGGAGGTTCGGCTGTCAGTGATTTCGAAGCCGATGCTTCTAATCTCGACTGACAGCTGATCGCTCAACAGCTGGGAGGGGAAGGGTATCGGTACTTTGTGGCTCGGTACTCTGCCACGAGGCTGCTCTGACACGCAGCAGACGATCTGCGACGCGTGACGTCAGAGGCCTCGAGCAATATGGCCGCGTACTCGGCTCGAGCGACGGCTGCGCCGCGGCGACTCAATTCGCACGCGACTGCGCAGACTCGGCAGCCGAGGAGAACAACAACAGATTCAAATCTGCCGGTTCTCAACGACCGTGCGGTACTCTCTCTGGGTTCGGAACTAGAACGGCACTGGGAAACGAAAAGCTTTCCTTACTGATGACTCGAGACTAGGGGGTTTTCCGGGACTCTACGGGAAGAATTAGATCGGATGGATCCTACCTGATCTGGTTACGGTGCTCTGCCTCGTGGTCGGCTCGTAGTCCGGGGTTAGGCAAGGGTCGTATAGGTCCAAATCAATAGCAACCAAGTCCAATAATCCAATTCAATAATCCAAGAAAATAGCAGGGGTCACAATAAACAGTTCTCACTCTAAACAAAACTCTAAACACCTCACAAACTCTACAAAACTACAAAAACTCTCTCTCGGCTCACTGAAATAATGGCTCGTGTTTAACGGCTAGACAATGAGTGGCTCTTCGTTTCCGGTATGCTAATTCGTTATCCTCGCCGTTTGTCCTGTGAGCGCTGGCCGTAATCGATAGACCAATCCGATGATCTACGATCGATGGCCGCGCTAGGACAAAGGCGCCAGATATTTAAATTAGCTATCCTGACTCGGTACTCTCAGGGGTTACACACGCTCGTTTAGGCTGGTACGGAGGAGGTCCAAACGTTTGCCACGTTACACTGTTTATTTATAACATTAGGTTATAAATAACTGTCTTGGTGAAATTCGCATCTCGGAGTAATAAAGTTAATTAGGCAATAGCATACGAAATTGATTCTTTATGAATTCATTTCAGGTGTGAATTTCTGTTTATTTGCTACACTATTTACATCCGTGAATTTCTTCGATGACTGACTGACCCGTTGCATCTCTTCGACAAGTAGGGTTACGAACAAAGCGATGTGAATATCATTTAACGAGCAATATTCGCCTTGATTCAGTGAAAGTGTTCCATCCTACGAGGCATCTTTGCTGAATAAAACAATACTCTACATGTCTTCTCAGCCTAATAAGTACGAAAATAGTCCTGCGTAAGTGATGTGTTAGTCCATCAATGCGTGTTCAAGTTTCATCGAGTAATAAATTAATTGAAATTATTGTTCTTATTGTAAATCTATTTAATTGTGTATTTGATTGCTGTGTAGAATAAAGCTAAAATTCATGACTACTTATTTATGAAATAGATAACTGTTGTATTAGGAACGATATCACAATTCAATTACACAATATTGTATATTATATTGCTCGATGAATGATTTTCACATCGCTATGTTCTGTAACGCAGTTTTCAATCAGGCGAGGAAACCCGAAGATTCTGCTCACAATTCGGCACCTTTCCGTGTTACTTACTGAATTACCAAAATGTTGGGCGCCAGACGCTGATGCGTCGTTTCCATACCATACCAGAACAAATTACATAAAACCAAAAACTAACGGAAATGCGACGAGCTATAACTCGACTTGCTCAGATAACAAAGCCTTAGATAGAGGGGCAGGGTACACCATATAAAATAAGCTTACTTCTTTGAGAATGTTTGAGATCACATCAATCAATTATTTATTTACGAAATTAGATAACTTAACGAGATCAGTACAGAATTTATTATCTTACTTAACAGGTTATTACCAACGATCTTCTAATTGATCGAACAGAATCTATGCAATTACGATACGGTTGAATCTAAGACGTGTGTCAGAGGTGACTCGATATAAAACAATTTAATTAGACTCCAGATTCGGTATCACAGAGCGATACATCGTACCCGAATGCAAAATATACTTCGTGACACACACTCAGAGCAACGTATGAAGCTCAAGATTTTACTTAGAAAAATTGGTAACAAACTACGAAAGATTAGCCACGCTTGGCCATACGATTCACAATAATTCGAGATCTATCAAAAAATAGAGACCACATGGGCATTCGAAAGACGCGAATCACAGGTTCAACGATAACAGACTAAATTATAATATTACTTGATCTTTTACTAAATTCTGACGATATGATAACGATAGTCGCGATACTAAATTATCCAAAGACGATATTAAACATTACTAGACCATACTAGATTTCACATACGGTGATAAATAATACGAGAGTGACCATATTTAACTCAATCAACAAATTATTAACAAACTTAACGATAAAAACTAAACTGTAACGCCAGGCCTAAGCCGTAGCGGCTATCTTCGCTCAGGGTACTCCAGGAAAGGTAATTTTCTACAGTATTTCATGCACAAGATAAATATAACATACTAGATCAGCAACAAAGCCATAAGCAATAAATTATAGCCAAAAAGCACTCAAGATCTACGTAACTCAGCCAGACTCGAGGTTGTTCGATAAATTAATAGATCAAAGACCAAAAGACGAGCTTCTTAGCTCAATAGACAAAAACGAGCCTCATAGCTCAATAACCAGAATAATTAACAAACTTTTATCCGAACTACCTCGTGCCTTCACAGAAAGAATCAAGACCTTACCTTAAGATGCTTCAGAATATAACACAACACTATTTAAATAAAACTCGATATTTGATGACGATAGATGATACGATAGGCGAACGATAGGTGATACGATAGGTGAACGATAGATGAACGATAGATGAACGATAGATGTGGCGTAGACTGGAGCGAAGAGTAGGCCGAATAGCGCGTGCATCGACCTTATATAGTCGGTATTTTCTTCCCTCAATCCATCCTTCAGGTTTAGCGTAATCACGTGACATATCGGTCCGCTAATTGGTCCGCGTAACGATAGTTGTACCGACGTAAAATAGGAGAAATCTATCTCACCCCTGCCGCTGCTAATACCGCTCCTATTCCCGCCTTCCTTTTGAATCCCCAGATTATGAAGCTACCATGGAGCCTCATTCGTCCGGCTACCCGATATTTCTCCTAGGTCCTGGCCGCATTCGCCGATCCACAAGGAGATTGGTGGTAGTTTCGTGTTTCGGCATACGAGAGCTTCACCCACGAAAGAATTCTCTAGGTTGGAACGCTGATCCGGGAGTCGACTGGACCAACCACGGCCGCGATAACAGTTTCGGAGACAGCGTAAATGGTATTTGCACTGACTGCTTGCTCATCAGGTGGGAGGTTTTGGGGTGCGCTTGCACTTAACCCTGTACGCCACCCTCACAGCAGCAATGCATTTTCCGGTAGGCGGTAGCTTCTCCAATTGACAGGAGGATTTGTTGTACTTCTCGTACATCCCTGTACGCCGTCAATCCGGTAGTTTGGAGGTAGTAGATTCTCCGTCTGAGTGGAGGCGCTGACCTTCGAGTCGACTGGACCAACCAGGTTTGCGCGCCGACAGATTCGTCCTTGACGATAGTGGAGGTTTCACGTCGATAGTCGATTTTCCATCCGTAGATCCCACGACGACAGACGTCTCGTGGAGTATCGAGCTCGAGATAACATAGTTTACAAAAAATAAAATAGTGTTAGTTAATCCTAATCAATTTTCCCTAATTTTTCCTTTTCCTGGAGACCCTGTCTACGCCACGCATCGTTGTATCACCGATAGTATCGCCTTGTGACGAGGAATTGAAAATACCACGTCACAGTTCGTAACCCTCCTTGTCCAAGGGATGTAGCGGATCAGTCAGTCACCGACGAAATGCACGGTTGTCAATAATGTAGCAAATAAACAGAAATCCATACCTGCAAAGAATTTATAAAGAATCAATTTCGTATGCTATTGCCTGATTAACTTTATCACTCCGAGATGCGTAAATTTCACCAAGATAGTTATTTATAACCTAATGTTATAAATAAATAGAAATTGATATCTGTAATTAATTTAACAATTCAGTACTACTTATTTATGAAATAGTATCGTATACCGTCGTATTATGAACGATATTACAATTTAATTACACAATATTGTAATATGACAGTTCATGTTAACCTACGACGTGACAGCTACCGCTACGTCGTCTATTATCAGTCACAGACATATAAAATATCAGTAGATCGATTGTCTGTGATCGAGCGGCAGCGTTGTCATTCGCGAAAAAAAATAATTGTGCCGCCATTAGACTGACCACTTTCCACAGAACATCTCTGTATATATTGAACAAAAGATTTTTACGGATTCCATTGATATTACGTTCTTTAAGGTGAAGTGAAACGTTTCAAGGCCACGGCCGAGTGCCTTTCACCGCGGTAAAACAGAGATACCCAGCGTTTGCTACCGCTCGGTTCACACGTGTACTGGCTACAATGTCGGTACGGGTTGTGATCTCAACTGAAGGTCGGTGTTTTAGTTTTGAGTAACGGAGAATCGACGATTCTCAGCTACGGCGACAATGAATAATCTCGCGATTCATATTTGTCAAATTTTGGAAAAGTGAAATAATTAGCTACTTTTTGCCACAATTATGTGTAATCCCTCAAAGTTTCATCGCGATCGGTTCAGCAGTTCCGGAGAATTCTTGATTCCCGTTTTCGAGGTTCTGACAAACGTTTCACTTCACCTTAATAGTGGGCATATATGGATGACTAATATAATATTGGTAGTCAATGTTGGGCATACATAATTGCCAAATATTGGCCCTGATTCGTTTTATATGATGGTTCACCATTGTAAAATGTTGACATTTCTATACTGACCCATTATTGCACACCAATGTAGGGCCACGATATGAAGTACGATCCAGCCAATATTGGGCAATTGTTTTGTGCTACCTGGGGTATACCAAATTGAGTTCTGCCGCGACTGCCTGGCCAGCTGCAGATCAAACAAAAACGAGGCAGTGTCGCATCAGGCCTCGCAAAGTTCGCCCTGGGAAGTAGATCCATGGGAAATCTGGCCAGTGCCAAGTCAGACTTGAATAAATAGAGTTATTCAGTGCATAGTTTCACTATGAATAATTTTCTGGAAAGACGTGGACATGCGCAGCTGAAATATCACCTCAGTCGTAAGTGAGCCTTACTTTTCATTTCAAGTATTGGGACCATGCACGCCTATATGAGCCATTCCACGTCAAACCGGACAAAATAAATCAAAAATTGACCTCGATGTTATCGATTTCGCTATAATTTTTTTTACGGGTTCTATGGAACGAATAAATTAATCAAACGATTTTTTTTTTTTCGGCCCCTATTTTTTAAGTTACACGGGGGTGAAATTCAGGAAAAAGAGCCAAAAATCGAAAACATACTCCCCTTCAAACGGTCATATCTTTGGTTGTATTCGTCCTAGAGACTTCATTCAAAAACCATTTCAAAGCTATTGAATGACACTATTATTATATATTTATTTCATTCTGCGATAACAAACAATTTCATTTGTTATAAACAAATGTATTATTCAAACGTGATTTTCAAAGCAAGCTCCACGCGATAAAAATCTCAAAAAAATATGAGCGTATTCCTTGATCAATTCTCTACAAAATCGTAAAAAAAAATCGATGGAGACTCGATGGGAACTATGTTCAAACGATTTATTTATAAGCGACGGCGCGCGCTGCCGCTAAAAGACCCGGCTCGGGTACGGTTTTTCGGTGGCAGCGCGCGCCGTCGCTTATATATAAATCGTTTTGACATAGTTCCCATCGAGTCTCCATCGATTTTTTTTTACGATTTTGTAGAAAATTGATCAAGGAATACGCTCATATTTTTTTGAGATTTTTATCGCGTGGAACTTGCTTTGAAAATCACGTTTGAATAATACATTTGTTTATAACAAATGAAATTGTTTGTTATCGCAGAATGAAATAAATATATAATAATAGTGTCATTCAATAGCTTTGAAATGGTTCTTGAATGAAGTCTCTAGGACGAATACAACCAAAGATATGACCGTTTGAAGAGGAGTATGTTTTCGATTTTTGGCTCTTTTTCCTGAATTTCACCCCCGTGTAACTTAAAAAATAGGGGCCGAAAAAAAAAAAAAAAAATCGTTTGATGAATTTATTTCTTCCATAGAACCCGTAAAAAAAATTATAGCGAAATCGGTAACATCGAGGTCAGAAAGGTGTTCGGTCTGACGTGGAATTACTCATATACACTCACCAAAGTAAGAATGTGTAGTCATGTATTGTAACGAGGCAAAATAGTAGGCCTCGTAATTGAACCATCTCCTCCTCCCCTTGAACGAAGTGACCACCTTATTTGAAAAATCGAGTCAAAGCAAGAAGTCCCAGCTCAAGTGTCCAAGGTCCCTAATTGTAATTATAAGTTCATGTACTCTGTAACATACCAGCCGAATAAAATAGAAAATAATTCAGCTGAAATAATGAGAACAAAGGAGTAGAGGATTACACTAATCCTCTACGCTCGACCGTATGGTGACGTCACACGAGAAGGTGGGGATAGCGACTATATAAGACGCGCCGACATCGAGCACGGCAGCGTTAGTCGGTAGAGCACCACAGCGACTCATATAATATAACTTAAATTGTCTAGCATGACTGATATAACTTCATAAAATATAGAATTCTTGCGGAGTAGATAAAGCTTCACTTCGACATAAAACATAATCGATGAAATAGAACGGGAGAAATAGAAATAAATTCACTTGAGAAATATAATTGCGTCTAGTAATTATATTTACATAAATTCAAGAATCGAGTCAACAAGCATAGATCAAACCTAAATACTAAACAAACGAAAGCTATAGAAATTAAGGATAGAGTAGAACAGATTTGTAACACTAGAATTAAATGCTTTTTCATATCATTTAAACATATGCTAGTTCTTTAACGGACATTTCAGCTCTGACTCCCATCCTGAATCATTTCCTTCCCTAAAAAGCCAACAGGGACCAGCTTTGTATCGTAACCAAGAGCGTACGGCGTTGGGATTCATTTCTCTGCGTCCGAGGGCCAAGGAAATCGATTCCGAGTCTGAGACACGGTCTTGGAATTTCACGATTCCCGGATCCGAGAAAGATAGCTTTTGAGTTAGGAAAAGTAGGCTTGGATTAATTTCCCGGCTCTACTAATTAGAAATTATAACGGCTTTGATAGTTGACGCTATCCGAGTCCGAGTTAGATTAAATTCACAAGGTTAGATAGGTGGCTTTTGGTGGAGTACCCATCCTTTTCCCTGCCTTTCGACCTCAAAGAAAAGCCCTAATTTTTTATAATTATTCTTTTGGTAAAGAACTCACACTAACTGCGGGTATCTCTACAGCTTCCGAGCCTGAGATACCCACGCAAAGTTACAACTCATGCTTTTTTCCCGTTCCCCCTATCTTATATTCCCGTACCGTTCCGGCTTGACGACACCGAGGGAGATCATCCCTAAATCCAATCCGACCTGGCGGGCCAGCTGGCTTTCGAGTGATTAACCAGGGGACAACGAGTCCTCGTATCCAGAGATATGCCTGGAAGAGCGCTGCATAACGAATATCTAACAAGGAGTAGCTTTCTCCTTCCAATCACCTGTCCCGTACCGGCTTGGTCCACCGGTCCATATGCAGCAATTCCGCCTTCCAGGCTATCAAGAACATGACGAGCCATCTGACAATCCCCTGGCCAAAGCTCGAAGTGTCAAAAGGCCCTGCCAGGTCTGCGACAAAACCCAGCAGAAGAAGAATACGCCCATTGATTTTATGCGTAGATCCGATACCTCCCCCCAAAATTGCATCTGCATAGCGACAAGCCTAGGAGCCTCACTTCTTGTTTGGATTTCGTATCGAACTGCTACGTATTGAATATTTTTCAATTCTGTTCTTTGTGCCAAATATTTACTAACTTAGCTTAAAACCAAGTAACTTAATTTCTCACTAACTTCAGTTAGTGTTTTTGTGCTTTGATTAAGGTAAGATTCCAATCCTAAACGACCCGTTGATTGATATTAAATTGATAAAAAGAAATTCGTTTCTCATTGCGTAGTTGTGACGCCGTCAATATATCATCGAATTGTCGTGCTTTAGTTTCGTTTGATCATTGATTATTGATCGTATTATTGCTCATTGTATTCCCCTATTCTATGATAATGCCTTATTGACTGATTTTTCAAGAAAGTATTGTTATTTCTTATCGTGTCGTCATTAATTATCGTATCGTCATTTATTATTGTATCGCCAATTCTTTATCTTTTGTTAAATAATTTTGTATTAATTCCCCCATAAGTGCGATCCGAGCGCGATCTAATCGGTGCCATCAGTTCAGCAACGTGCTTCTTTACACTTTGGGTAAATTTAGTTCCGAATTCACGGTTTAAGTCTTTGAGAGCATTCGTGAGCATGTTTAATAGAGTTTTTTCGGCAAGAGCAAAATTATCATTCCCTGATTGGTATGAAATAGAGGCAATCGTTTTTTTTTTGTGTCTGTTTCTTGCTGCCTGGTACCGGAATGCTCTGTTTCCGACAGTATTCGGCTATAGATTTCAACAATAATTTATGTCCTGGTAATATTTTGAAATTTTTCGTACACTTTTCATAGATTCCGTAGAAATCATGCTTCGGCTTCGTCAGGTCTCGAAAGAGTTCCATATCCGATTTGACGAAAGCCTCCATTTCCTTAATATGCTCTTCGAATAGTTGTTGAAAAGATGGCACATTATCGAATCCAGTCAAAGTTAGTAGATTCTTCAAATAAAGAGGAATCTTCGCGTTCACGCCAATTTCGGTAGAACTCCACCATTCTTCGTTCAGCTCGCCACTCGGCTCACCATCATTCTGTAATAAACGATACGATCGAGGATACGATATAATTATCTCTGCTCGAATCGAAGAAACTAGAATTTCGAAAATTTCGGAATAGCAAAGCGAGGACAACCATGTTTTATTGTTTTTTTTTGCATGAAATAGGCGAATAAAATATTCACGGAGAAAATTTTATGGTAAAGGCTCTCATACTGATACTGTATAGGAATTTTGATGTATTCCGCACTTTTGAGAACTATCAACTAGGACTATACGTATGGTAACCATTCTCACAATTGAGGCAATGGTTACCATATCTTAAGATATGGTTAACATACTTAGCGCGAATTCTATTTCAATTCCAAACACATAGATCCAAAAACATGTTTGTTTCATGCGAAAATAGAGCCAGCGTTTGGTTATTTCTTTTTTCCATTGTCTAAATGGTTTTTACAGTGTCATTGGGTTTGACAATGGAAAAAGAAATAACCAAACGCTGGCTCTATTTTCGCACGAAACGAACATGTTTTTGGATCTATGTGTTTGGAATTGAAATAGAATTCGCGCTACGTTGGCCTTTTTTGCGTTTTCGACGCCTGGGCTCGGATAATAATCGAAATGTGTCCCCCCCACCCGTTTTTCGTTACATTGTATGGAAAGGAGGTGGGCGACTAGGGATGGGCCTTAAGACTTGAAATCATATCATTTCATTAATTTCTTGGTCGCAAACGAGGTCGCAAGTTTTTAATCACATGGAATAAAATAATAGTTTCGCCGATTTTGAACGTGTGAGTTGATGTTAATGTGGTGATTTTTCTGTAGAAAATATGCGTAGCCGCATCCAACTCAAACATAAAAGTTTCGCACCGAATTACTATTAGAGAGTCTGTAGAAACAAGCAGATTGGCAAAAAAAAAAAATTCTTTACTGGATCACTAATATGATATATTTCAAAAATGAGAGATGTTTGAGATTCAGTATTCTCAAAGACAGCGCCACCTGCAATTGTCGCTCGGTGCGAACCTGCCCCGCTCACCAGCGACCGATGAAGACTCACCTTGTCGCCGGCATCTCCGGCAGCCATTACTGCTCACAGTTTCTCGCGAGTGAACCACGTGTTGCTCATGCAAAATCTCTCTCATTAAAAATTGCTAAAGTAAAATCCTAATAAGACTGCTCATGTGATTAATACAATCTTTAGATCCACTCAAGTGAATTAATACAATTCAGAACTTCTCATCTACTCAGTGAATATCAATTCAACCACATAACGAACGCTCATAGACTCTCATAGACTCTCACTGACTCTCACACTCACACATTCAACCATTCACTCACTTAATTGTTAACACTGTTTTTAACCCGCTATTTAATTATAATAAACATCTAAGTTTTGCAATTGTTCGACGTCCTTCTCATTTATTTCATTTCCCCAACAAGAGAAAAACATGATTCAAAATCAGTTCCGCGAGAAAACAACTTGATCTAGAAAGCTTGCTGTGTATTATTAACGTACAGTAATGTTCATCGATGGTGTCCCCGCGGCTCACTATTTTTCCTAGCCTTTTTTTAAATCAAATTTCCCTTCTACAAATATTTCATTTGCCCATAACCAGTGGCTTACTTCATGACTCTGCTCCACCTCGCATCTGTCATATTCCTAATAACCTGAAGGTTTCACTGGTCATGGGCAAATAAAATATTTGTAGAAGGGAAATTTGATTCAAAAAAAGGCTGGGAAAAATAGTGAGCCACTGGGACACCATCGATGAACATTACTGTACAAACCAAAATGTACCTACTACATAAATAAAGTCACTTCACATAGGATCTAACCTCGCTTCTCATCAAATATAAATTAGAATATTGACGAATTTTTTCTCACCTTTAAATCATCCATAGTGTGTGTGTGTGTGTGTGAGTGTGCCTCGGCGTGTGCTTTTCAGTAACCCCAGCGGTGGTCACACAGATTGTCGTTTACTTCCGTGTGTTAGTGTCGACTGGCTCTTTTTTCTCTGACTTGTGTCAGTGTTGCCAACCGCAAGACATCGCATGTCACCAAATGCGAGGTTCAAAAGACACCTTTCGTGATTGAAAGTCACTAGATTTTTATTTTTATTTCATGATGTCATAATATGATCTGATAAATCATCAAATGATCGTTAACATTTAACATTATTAATAGTTTGATAGCGTAATCTTTGCAATCCTTTGCAATCTTTGCAATTCTTTGCAATCTCTCGTAATCTTTTGTAATCTCTTGTAATCTTTTCTAATTTTTGCAATCCTTGCAATCTTTGCAATCCTTTGCAATCTTTGCAATCTCTTGAAATCTCTTGTAATCTTTTGTAATCTCTTGTAATCTTTTGTAATCTCTTGTAATCTCTTGCAATCTTTGAAATCTTTTGTAATCTTTGCAATCTTTGCAATCTTTGCAATCTTTGCAATCTTTGCAATCTTTGCAATCTCTTGCAATCTCTTGCAATCTCTTGCAATCTCTTGCAATCTCTTGCAATCTCTTGCAATCTCTTGCAATCTCTTGCAATCTCTTGCAATCTCTTGCAATCTTTTGTAATCATTGCAATCTTTTGCAATCTCTTGTAATCATTGCAATCTTTTGCAATCTCTTGTAATCCTTGTAATCTTTGCAATCCTGTAATCTGGTGTACACCCAAATTGATGAGTGATCAACCCCTCGGACTATATTTATTTTACATCGAATGCTCATCTATGGTATAAACGTTATACCATATCATACGTCATCGATAGGTTTGAAAATAGTCCCTTTGTTACAATCAGGAAACCTTCTCCGATGATCGCTTACATCTTGAATGAAAAATTGCATTTGTTTTTCATTTTTTGTATGCGATTTGTTGTACTCTACGAATTGTACACCTCGTTTAGCCGTATGATTTATGACCTCATATTTCTTATTACTGCTTCGCAATCTATGTAATTGCCATTTTGCCTGCCACTGTGTTAGATCCATTTCCAACAATTGGATAGGTTGGTTAAATTTTGTGAAAAACTGAAGTGAAGAATAGTTTCCTGTTTTTTTATTCGCAAATAGGGAAAAACTTTTTTTTTTGTTTTTGCAATTTCGAAATCATTTCATCACCCTTTCCAAGCAAGTTAAAAATCTGAAAAAATTCAGACACCGTTTTTGCGTCATTATTTATCGAGTCAAGGGGCGGCAAGTATATGTTAGAAATTAAATATCACCCTAATGTATATATGTGTTTCAATATTTTCAGGTTTTTACCATTATTTGTGTTTCAACCTTTACAGGTGGTCAATATGTTCGGGGCCATTCATAAATTACATACGTGCTTGGGGGCTTCGCGGAAGAGTCCATGAACTTTACGTTTGATTTTTACTTATTCTGATCGAGTTTCATTCATGGATCTCGTTGAGCTTCGAATCGTCGCGCAGCTATACTAGAGTTTTCTCTACTTACATGTTTTCATACGAATTTCACGGTACCGCGAATGAAACAATGCCTTTGATATTGATGATATTCTATAAAATTTTATACTTTATGCAGCAAAACACACCCCGCGATATCATTGGTATTATCAGTCTGCAAAATTGTGGAGCATCTGATGCGTTGGATACTCGTGTGAATGGTATGTGTGAATTAGATTCTCTCGAATTCGACGGACGATTCCAACTGACTTGAATTACTTCGGCTGACTTCGAACAACTGAAAGACCACGCGACCGACCACGCAACCGTAATAGTTTTATGCATCTGTGACTGTCTGAAACTAGTGATTATTACGATTATTTTTCCCATCCAAGTTTCAGCCAATAGAATTGTGCACCATTCGACCTTATTTTGCATAGCCTATACGATATTTAACTGATAATTTTGATAATTTCACGTGTGATTTCACCGCGGTCATTTTTCATGTAGCTATACAGAACGATTTTGTGGTTAGTAGTCAGTCTAATGGCAGGGCATTTCTTTATTCTTCGGAACTGACAACCGATCTGCTGACATATTATATGTCTATGACTGATACGATATCAGTAGATCGGTTGTCACTTTCGAAAAATAAAGAAACGCCCCGCTATTAGACCGACTACTATCCACAGAATCGCTCTGTATACGAAAAACAAAAGATTTTCCAATCCAGTTTACCCTCCGTCGAATCTGACAGATTGAATTATCATTATAATTCTGTGACTTTCAAATCTTGATTTTTAACTGTTGATTTTGTCTTATGATGCAATTCTATGGGCCGAAATTCGGATGAAAAAATAATCCGCCGAATACCACTCGAGCTTCAAAATTAATCGGGTGTTTCCCTCAAGGTTCCATGCAATCAAACGGAGTCGTCAAGTTTTTCAGAAAAATCACTCGCCTCATTTATTTGCAACCAACCCATTGGGAAATACCCGATAATTTTCAAGCTCTTGTGGTATTACATGTGAAAACTTTCGATCATGACGTACCTGAGACGGATATTAAACGATTGCAAGTGACTGACGGGATTGCGTGGGATGTAAAGGGATTTTGAAAATTACGTAAGGTACCTCGGGGGGGTTGCCCGCGATCCTTACTTCATCTTCTATGTGCAAGGGGCAGGAGGCTGCAATGCTCCTGAAGTAACTTTCTTTTCTTGGTCAAACGGTTTGCCAGAACTTTCGTGCCTTTCAAATCATATGTACCGCAAGCTGCACCCAATCATAGTAAATTCGCAGAAGTATACGTATTCTAGTCGAAGTCAAATATAAAATTCATGCTTTTGGAGTCGCCTTACGTAATTTCCAAACAACCCCTATGAGATTGTAAGAATTTACCGGTACTACCTGTGTACGTTGCGTACCGCCCGCTCGGCGTTTCACCCGGAGTATTCGGCTCGCAAGCCCAATGCTTGCGATCCGCTCACAACTTTTTCTCTTTCGCCGACAAGTATGCGTTAGCAATGAACGCATTCGTTGAAATTTCGACTGCTTTCGAAGCGAAGGCTAAGAACCCGGAGTCCGACAGTTTCCGGAAAATACTGCACCGAAGCTAGTCGAGTACGAACGTTGTGCTCCGGCGCACGTTTATCGGATTTCGGACATTTTAGGGTGTTTATTGGTTTTGGTACTTTTTGTTGGATGATTCCATTCAATGGTGGTAATTGTAGCATATAATGACAGTATGTGTCGCGTATTTGGTGTTTGGCAAGTGCGACTATAACGTATCCCTGTAAATGTACAGATTTCAGAACATTTCAGAACAGTCTAGACCGTTCTAGGGTGTTCGTATTAGATTAGATTAGATTAGATTAGATTGGATTAGATTTATTTGTTATGCCGGAACCTAAAAATAGGCCAACGGGGCAACAGAGTACAAGCGAAATACATAATTTTATAGCGTAAGATGATGTAGTACAGGTAAAAATATCGAACTATAGTATAGTACGATAGTGTAGAAAATTCACAAACGATAATTACACACGAAATTTAGGAGATGACGACAAAGCATTTAGTAGAGCATAATAATAATAAGTACAGATAACCATAGAAATAAACGTAATACGACGGTTATAAATAGAGAAGATAACGCGAAATGGAATGGAATGCACAGTGAGGATGAGATGATAAAAAGTACAAGAAATTAGTTAAACGGAGAATGAGATGCGTAATGAGGATGAGATGATGAAAAATTCGACAATATTTGCTAAAGAGAGACGAATGAGAACAGAGAACTTCACACCCAGCCGCATCAGGTTGGTCGACCATTTACAAGGGAAATGAGTTCAGGCAGACATGAGTTGGTGAATGCCGCAGTGTCGTAGAAACTGCACGATCTCATGAAATATATACAATTAAATCAACAATCAATCTGAGACATAAAAATCACGACTTTAATGCGGATAACGCATAAGTGTAAGAAAGAAAATTCGCAGATCGTCTGCGAAAAGTAAGTGGTACGTGTATGCCTTAGTGCCCGGCCGATGTCATTGATAAATAGCTGAAAGAGAAGAGGACCGAGAACGGAGCCCTGCGGTACACCCGAATGGTTAGATGAAAAAGTGGAATGATTTTCGGCTAGATCGCGTAGAGCCTAAGACCGACCCGACAGATAAGAGTGGAACCACCTTACTACCTCTTTCGAGAGTCCACAGCGCAGTAATTTGGGTAGTAGTAATCGATGACGTATATTATCAAACGCCTTACTGAAGTCACAAAGAAGAAGGATCGTGATATGCTTGTCATCAATAGCCTTCCTTGCATCATCTAACACTCTGAGAAAGACCGTTTGTGTGCTGTGGCATTTCCGGAAACCAGCTGCTCTGCCACTATCTTTTCAAATACCTTCGATAGGTGCGACAGGTTTGCAAGAGGTCGGGTATCCGATTCTGAAGCGGAAGGGTTGCATTTATTAAGCGGAACAACATAGTCCGATTTCCAGACAGCAGGGAATGTGCGGAAAGTATGTTCGTATGTGTTTCTAACGCAAATCTCAACGCAAACTCGTCAAGACCGTGCATTGGCAACGAGTTTGAAATATATCCACAGAGCTCAAGGGCCAAAGTTCAAGAACACGTGTGGTAACTGACCAAATTCAGTATGTCTACGGAGCACAAAAGCCAAAGTCGAATACGTGTCGTAACTGCGACAATTCTTAATATTTACGAAACCTACAACAAAAATTTTGGCACAGAGCAAAAATGCAGTATTATCACGTTGAAATAGTCGACAATCCCCTGTGAATGTTGCTGAGAATGTTTTAACTCGTTTCAAGTGAAGCGATATTATCAACCCACCCCATGATTCTGCAGGCATGAATTCCCAAAGCCGAAATCGCATAGAACAAGCCTGGAAACATGTTACAGTTGCATCTGTTATAGCCATTCGTAGTAATTAGTAGCATCGCGTATATTTGTGACTTGAGACACGGGCAAGTTACCCATAGTATTACATCCATATAAAAGTACGAAAATCACAAAGGCCATGAAGTGATCCCAAATGCGGTAAATGTTCACCTGCGTACATCGTTTGCAAATGACTGGCTTCCGTGGGGCATGTTCCAGGAACCGTTGCACACCGCGTTCTCAGCATCGCCTTCGAGAACAGTAGAAGTTTGGACGAATGTTTTCGTTACTCAATCCATATAGATTCGCGTGAGCGAAGGACTTCAGCACGGATCCCAAGCATCGGTCATGCGTGCGAAATACTCTTGGGGGACCTCTGCGCGGACGTGACTCAGTGTACCTAGGCGCGTAAACGCATCGGACGCCGCAAATTTTGTAAGCAGTAACGGAATGGTAATTCCACGTCAATTCATCCGCACGTTTCACACGATGCTCTCGGAAGTTGGCCAAAGATGTTGTGGTCTCTTGTCTCATCAATTCTGAAATGTTTTCGATCCGAATAGAGCTAAGATGCTGCCCGACATCAGTCTTAGGTTACGTGAGTTGCTGAACAAGAAACTCACATCGTCGAACGTGCTTTTCACGTTTCAAATCACATCTTCGAAGATTAATTGGAAAAAAATATGAATCGAACGAAAATCAGTTCCTAAACACGTCATTTTTCAGGCGAAGTTTTTCTTTTTTTTATACAAAAATGATGTAATTTTCAATAATTTCCTTGTTATTGTTTGATTAAATCTCTTGTAACGTAGAAACCATAATGTTATAACTATCGACTACTTTTGGCATAAACCCGAGTTCAACGATGTGAGTCTCTTGTTCAGCAACTCACGTAACATATAAGACTGATGTCGAGCAGCGTTTCAGTTCAATTGAGATCGAAGATATTTTCGAACTTATGGAAAATAATCTTTGAGCGCGGTAAAATCGCGAAAAACTTCGCGAAGTCGTCGCGTGAAACAGATGGGAGATATCTACGATATCAAACTGCAGAATTTCTCGTCTACTCGTTTATTTACTCTTGTAATCATCGATCACAAAATTTTGAATAACTTTCACGGATTGTCATTTCAAACTATGTGGTATCACTCACCGTACCGTATTAATTTCACGATCTCAGTTTTCAAAACAATTGAACTAAAAAATATTCGACATCACGGTAACTACCCCCCCCCCCCCCCCCCCCCCCCCATGCTATGTCAATTATGCATGACTCTCAGATGTAATATAGGAAAGAAACGGGTAGTCCGCAACGCCTTAGGTTGTCTCAAGTATCAGGGCTGTGGATATGTCGCCAAGAAGGTTTATCCAGGAATGACGGTCGACAGAGACGCGTCCCCTGTGTTCAATGAAATGTCGTTTTCGATACTCTAGGATCACAAGTCGCGGATGGATGCTGAGAAATGACAGGTGTCATAGGCTACATGACTTATAGTCGTATCGTTGCAAGTGCCTAAAATAAGTTCAGTATAAGGAAAGTTCGCTGGAATAATCTAACAATTGCTGCGTTATTTGCAGAACCACGTATTATGCGAGATGGTAAAAACCATCTGCGGATTCACGAAGGATGTCCAGTATTCCGGAGGAAATGATTTTCACACACATGTTTAATCGGTTCCGTACGTTGTAAGATAAAGTATTTATGATATATTCGTTACATATTCTTATACATATATTTTTTGTTTATTTACTTGGGATTATATTCAACCCGTTATTCAATTATCCAAACAATCGTTCCGAAATACCATTACGTGGTATTACATACAAGTGGGGGGAACGCCAACTCGACCAGTGTTGAACACCGACCGTCTCGGAATCTTTTTTGGTTTTTATTTCAACATTCTACTTGGTGAAAAATGCGTCCAGATTTTTTGTTTTGTTTTTTATACAGCCGTTTATTTTCTATGAATATTTTCACTTGATTGAGAAAGTCTGAGTCAAAAAACTGAGAAAATGGGCCTTCTCAATCAACTTCAAAAATTTGTAAAAAATAAACCGCTGAATGAAAAAACCTAAAAAAACATTTTGGACGCATTTTTCACTGAGTAGAATGTTAAAAAAAAAATTAAATGATGTCGAGATGGTTGGGGTTTGACACTGGTCAAGTTGGCGTGGAATGCCCCATATATATCACGTCGTTATTTATTCCAAACGTGTCACGTTACCATTCATGTAAGAAAAACTCGAGTCGGCAACGTTGGTAAGGTTATCATTTGAGATCCAGACGTTTGACCGACCCCGTTTTGTCTCGATGAGTGTTTCGCTAGCTCGCGGTAGGTGGTAGCACTTCTGACTGGTTTCATATGGGTTTGAAACCCGGCTAAAATATCCAGAGGGCGCTGCGCCGAATGCTAAATTTTGGATTAAGTTCTGTGGCACCTTAATAATTAACTTACAAAACTTTTACCACCAGAACATGAATAATATCGAAGATATTGAAGAAACTGAGCTTCTAAATATCGTATAAACTTCAGAATCAAATCAGATTAAATTAATCGGCAATATCCGCCGGTCGGGTCTAAAGCAAGTGAATCACCACGCGAGAATTTAATTCGTACGAATAAAATCTCAATCTCAACATAATAATATTATTTCTTTGCTCAGGAAAGGATTTGAATAGAATTCTTCCTAATTGCTATAATTTTCTGCCTCAGCACCTCGAAATAATCAGTCAGGAATGGCCGAAGCCGCGCGGGGCCACAACGTGGTCCGGGGTCCACCACTTGCAAACGGTAGGATATATATATAAATCGCTTGTATATTTTCGTTATATTCGTCTTGTATTTTGATAATCATTTATTTTTCTTTTACTCATTTACCAAATTATAGTAATTTAATTTTTTTTCATTCACCTAATTGTTTTTCTATTTTTGATCATCATTTATGTTTCTTTTCTTTCCTTTTATTTATTTAACAAATTATTATTACTATTTTTTTTTCATTCATTCACCTAATTATTTTTCGTTTCTTATATTTCTTCACTTATTTATTTATTCATTAATTGATACATGGGTATGCACAATGCATGGTTTAATTCCTTTCAGACGCAGATTTACCTCAGAATCAAAATCAAAACCAAAACCATATTGAACAACAAGCAGGTCAACCTCAAAACAATGGTATGATTCAAATGTTGCGTACTCAGATTCTTGCTATGATAATAATGATAACCTTTTTTTTCTTTACTTCATGTTCCACCGTAGTTTGCTATCTCGTGTCATAACCCTAATGAATCCTTTACATACGGTTGTTGATCTTTCTACGATATAACGATAATTGCCCATTTTAGTTGTTAGTCGTGTTTATTCAGATCTCTCAGCGTATAGCCCGATAACTATAATATTTATTGTGAAAATTAACAGTGTGGTGCAAACCTTTTCAGAACAACAGGTTCCACGACACCAACGTGCTGGTAAAGGCCGTCAGCGTATTAATTACTATCAACAACAACGCAACGTGGTCCATCTCCTTCACATGTTGTCCAATCCGACCATGCCCCAACCGGGGCGTGGAAATCGAAAAAAATCCAACCAAATCTAACTTGAGCAGATCAAACATCGAAGATTGGGTTTTATTTATTTCAAACATCAAAGATAGGGTTTTATTTCCCACGAAATAAATGAAACCCAATCTTCGATGTTTGATATCTGCTCAATTCAGGCATCTTCCGTTAGCCCACCTTTCAGGCGCGTGATTTTCAACAGAATCGGTCTGTATAATAGATTTGATTAATTTGATCAATGAATATCTTAAAAACAAGCATTATACCTTCCATAATCCATAATAAGTTTTCATTGTTTTAGACTGTATCATTAGTTTGAGTGAACCAGTTGATTGAATGACTCGACTCCCTATTAAAAAAGCATTATGCATCCTATTTTAAGTTTACATTGTTTCAAAGTATATCATTAGTTTAAGTAATTCAATTGATAACTCTCAAAGAAAAAGCATCGTGCCCTCTATTTTGAGTTTCATTGTTCAAGAGTATATCTTCAATTTGATCAATTTGATCAATAACTCTTGGAAAGAAGCATCGTGCCCTCTATTTTGAGTTTTCATTGGTTTTTAATTTTAAGTACATCATTAGTTTGAGTAATCCAATTGATGAAGCTCTCAATGTGGAATATCACGCGCCTTGAAGGTAGGCTAACGGGAAGCGTCTGCATTGAGCAGATCAAGCATCGAAGATTGGGTTTTATTCATTTCAAACATCGAAGATAGGGTTTTATTTCCCACGAAATAAATAAAACCCAATCTTCGATGTTTGATTTGCTCAATTCAGGCGTTTTCCGTTAGCCTACCTTTCAGGCGCGTGATTTTCAACAGAATCACTTCGTATAATTGATGTGATCAATTTGATCAATAACTCTCTTCGAATGCAGCATTATACCTTTCATAATAAGTCTTCATTGTTTTAGACTGTATCCCTGTTAAAAAAAGCATCATGCATTCTATTTTAAGTTTATATTGTTTCAAAGTATATCATTCATTTGAATAATTCAATTAATAAATCCGTATAAAAAAAAAAACATTGTATCTCTTTTTTTGAGTTTTAATTGTTCCAGAGTATAAATATAAAAATATTTCAACAATTGTACTACGTATACGAAAATATTCCTTTATTTGATTTGTGCACAATTGGTTGTCATGTTAGAGATTACAACAGTTTGGTGTGTAACGTCATGGTCCACGAGATTTATGAAATTATGTTTCCATCCTATCAATCCCCTCGATATTGCGAAGCGGAAGAAATGATGAAAATGATGCAACCCCACCACGCCGTTCAGCTCACGTTTGGTTCCAAAGACTCGTTGAATCTCGTGCGGCGATTGGTTTTCCATTGTACTTGGCGCGAGACTCGAATGAGTCTCTTCATTATAACACAGGCGAAGGATTATAACATGTGCCCATTGACTTAGGTCTAGGTCTCGCTAACTCAAAACGATGAGATGACGCCTAGGTTCAACCTGTGAGGGTTTCGTATATATTACGTTATATTATTTCGTATAATTATATTATTTCGTATAAGCATTTGACGTTGTTGGTTAGGAAGAGACAAATCTAATTGCGTGTGTTTCCGTCTCTTTCCGCGGACTGAGTGATTTTCGACCCGAATGCGCAGTCTATGCTCTATCTATGTCTATGTTCGATCTTACGTCAACAGCGTCGACAAGAGCGCCACCTGGCCACTGATGTCGAGTACTTAGTATATCTCTGCTATTTAGTGGTGGCCGCTCTTTCCTAATTCTCAGACACATAGGCTTAGTGGCTTTTTGGTCTGAAGGAGACGAAAAATTTTTCCGACGAAACGGGTACTCAGAAACTTGAATTAATCACATCTAAGCTTTCCGGGCACTGATTCAATTGAAATTGGTCTCAAATAAAGGGCTCTTCGTGCCTACATTCTAAGATAATTATTTCAATCCCCGGGATATCGCGAAGAGGAAGAAATTAGGAAAATACTGTCTCCCCACCCCACTGGTTAGCTCCCGTTCGGGTATATAGACTCGTTGAGTCTCGCGCGGCGTATACAGGGCGTTCCAGATTGAGCGCAACAAATTTCGTGGGCAGATTCCTGGATAAATTCTGGAACGAAAAGTCCTGTGCCAAAAGTTCCTGTGACCGACGGTTACCCAGCTAGAGAGCATCCAAGTTGACCCATCACAGAGCGTGTACAGCGGAAAGTCAGTGCCGGGTCACGAACGCTATTAATGCTGTGCCCGTAGCTAGAGTGTTCCGCTCGTTCACTAAAGTTGTTTATCCAATTTTTCGGTCCTCCAGGTGCTTCCCTTCCTAGTTCTCGTCGTCCGGGGTATTTCCTCCATAGT
The DNA here is from genome assembly GCA_914767705.2 of Tenthredo notha. NCBI lineage: Eukaryota > Metazoa > Arthropoda > Insecta > Hymenoptera > Tenthredinidae > Tenthredo > Tenthredo notha. The sequence continues at coordinate 516,803 of OU611919.1, read as the reverse complement.
CTCCGTCGTCCAGGTATCCCTCTTCATAGTTTTCGTCATCCAGGTATCCCTCTTCATATTTTGTGTCGACCAGGTATCCCCTGGCGCAATTCGCGCGTAGATAGTTTTTTCCACCAGAGCTTACGTCGTCCAGGTATCCCTCTACATAGTTCCCGTCATCCAGGTATCCATTTTCATAGTTTCCGTCATCTAGGTATCCCTTTTCATAGTTTTCGTCGTCCATGTATTCGTCTTCATAGTTTTCGTCATCCAGGCATCCCTCTTCATAGTTTTCGTCGTCCAGGTATCATTTTCATAGTATCCCCCGTCGTAATTCTCAAGCTGGAAGTCTTTTCTTTCATAGTTTTTGTCGTCCAGGTATCCGTCATCATATTTTTGGTCGTCCAGGTATCCCTATTCATAGTTTTCACCGACCGGGTATCCCCCGGCGTAATTTTCGCGTACAAACTCTCTTCCACCATAGTCTACGTCGTCCAGGTATCCGTCATCATAGTTTTCGTCGTCAAGGTATTCGTCTTTATAGTTTTCGTCGTCCAGGCATCCCTCTTCATAGTTTTCGTCGTCCAGGTATCATCTTTATAGTATCCCCCGTCGTAATTCTCAAGCTGGAAGTCTTTTCTCCCATAGTTTTTGTCGTCCAGGTATCCGTCATCATATTTTTGGTCGTCCAGGTATCCCTATTCATAGTTTTCACCGACCGGGTATCCCCCGGCGTAATTCTTGCGTACAAACTCTTTTCCACCGTAGTCTACGTCGTCCAGGTATCCTTTTACATAGTTTCCGTCATCTAGGTATCCATTTTCATAGTTTTCGGCATCCAGGTATCCATTTTCAAAGTTTCCGTCGTCCAGGTAACCGTCATCATAGTTTTCGTCGTCCAGGTATTCCCCGTAGTGAATTATTCTCATTCCATAGTTTATGTCATATGTTTCATGGTATAATATGATATCATATGTTAGAGGATATTTTGATAATAACGACTAATGATTAGGAATTTAGATATCACTCAACTGAATCATCCATTTTGGATAATAATAGTGATAATAATAATCATAATGATAATCTCCCAAAACTATTTTACCATACCCATGGTGGGTATGTCCGTCGAAGCTACTTTAAGATTGTCAAGGGCGAAGGAGAGAATGCTCTCCAAGAATTTAAATTAATACTGTAATATTATCTGTAAACAATTTTTCAAGTAATGAAACAATTCATTATTTTTGGTTTTAGAAGGGGCATTTAATAATAATAACAATAATAACAATAAGAACAATAATAATAATAACAATCATAATGATAATGATAATAATTATCATTACTAATAAATACTACAGCAACTGCTGAAAATGCCCCCCTCCAACTTCGATGCACAATTGTGCTCTCCGTATAAAATTATTCTGCATACGCTCGATCATGTCGGGCGTGATTGTCGCCATTGCCTCGGCTATGCCGTTCCTCAATTCTTCCAAGGTATTGATCTGCGACCGGTATAAATGTTGTTTGACATGCCCCCAAACAAAGAAGTCGAGCGGATTCAAGTCGGGGGAACGTGCCGGCCAATCGACAGTTCCACCACGACCTATCCATGAATTAGGAAAAATTCTATTCAAGGCATCACGCGCTGGCCGAGCATTATGTGCTGGCGCACCATCATGTTGGTACCACGACCCATTAATTTCGACAGCAGCATTATTGAAGAGATGTGGGAGATCATCTTCAAGGAATGCCGTATAATTTTCGCCATTCAATCTCCGAGGAAATTCAACGGGGCCCAGCTGTAGAACATCAGTACGATAGTTATTCGTGAAATCACTTTTTTTTTAACGATTCTATCAGTTTCATAATCATTTCATGTAACCAAAAAATTGTAGTAATATTATCAGGCTAACCAAAGTATTTCTGATGACACCACACCAAAATCTGATCGAAAAGCGGTTCTGAAACCCGCTAGCATGTATTGCGTGTGGATTTACGACATCCCACAGATGTTCGTTGTGGAAATTGAACGGGCCATCTCTCCCGAACGTGGACTCATCCGAGAATGCAATGTTGCGGCTAAAATTTATATCCGCTGCATTTTGATCCAGGATCCACCTGCAGAACGCCAAGCGTCGCGGATGATCGGCAGCCTGCAGACTTTGCACCCTCGTGTAATGGAATGGATGCAGCGTATTATCGTGCAAAATGCGGTGCACAGTGGAGGTGCTCGTTTCTACCACTCTAGCGATCTCTCGAATGCTTAATGATGGATCCTCTTCGACAACCTCTAGGACCATGTCTTCGACCTCGGGTACGCGGGCATTTCGATTGGCACCAACAGCGTTGCCATCATTACGATTTGGCGCAAGCATGCCCGTCTCCCTCGTTCGATGTACCAATCGCAGAATTACGCACGCGTCAGGTAAGCGGCGATTTGGAAATCGGACTGCGTATTCGCGAGCTGTACCACGAGCATTCTGACCACATTCACCATACAAAATTAACATATCAAAATATTCTTGGTTCGTGTACATTTTAACGGAATGTTGTTCCTTGAACAACTGAATGTGGTTGTTTTATTATCATTGTTTCATTCATGGCTGTTCCGTGGCCGCCTGCTCGCTTTTTATTAATGAACCGAAGCAATGCATGATCAAAATGATTTATACTTTGCCAAAAATGCAGATCCAAACTTTATCCGCAATATCGCTTTTGTAGATGTATCCATATCCTGAAGAGAACTCCCGTTCAATCATCATGACCAAAACCCGTGGGATGTCGTGAATCCACATGCCACACACGACATGACCAATTAATGAGCATTCTCTCCTTCGCCCTTGACAATCTTAAAGTAGCTTCGACGGACATACCCACCATGGGTATGGTAAAATAGTTTTGGGAGATTATCATTATGATTATTATTATCACTATTATTATCCAAAATAGATGATTCAGTTGAGTGATATCTAAATTCCTAATCATTAGTCGTTATTATCAAAATATCCTCTAACATATGATATCATATTATACCATGAAACATATGACATAAACTATGGAATGAGAATAATTCACTACGGGGAATACCTGGACGACGAAAACTATGATGACGGTTACCTGGACGACGGAAACTTTGAAAATGGATACCTGGATGCCGAAAACTATGAAAATGGATACCTGGATGACGGAAACTATGTAAAAGGATACCTGGACGACGTAGACTACGGTGGAAAAGAGTTTGTACGCGAAAATTACGCCGGGGGATACCCGGTCGGTGAAAACTATGAATAGGGATACCTGGACGACCAAAAATATGATGACGGATACCTGGACGACAAAAACTATGAAAGAAAAGACTTCCAGCTTGAGAATTACGACGGGGGATACTATGAAAATGATACCTGGACGACGAAAACTATGAAGAGGGATGCCTGGATGACGAAAACTATGAAGACGAATACATGGACGACGAAAACTATGAAAAGGGATACCTAGATGACGGAAACTATGAAAATGGATACCTGGATGACGGAAACTATGTAGAGGGATACCTGGACGACGTAAGCTCTGGTGGAAAAAACTATCTACGCGCGAATTGCGCCAGGGGATACCCGGTCGACACAAAATATGAAGAGGGATACCTGGATGACGAAAACTATGAAGAGGGATACCTGGACGACGGAGACTATGGAGGAAATACCCCGGACGACGAGAACTAGGAAGGGAAGCACCTGGAGGACCGAAAAATTGGATAAACAACTTCAGTGAACGAGCGGAACACTCTAGCTACGGGCACAGCATTAATAGCGTTCGTGACCCGGCACTGACTTTCCGCTGTACACGCTCTGTGATGGGTCAACTTGGATGCTCTCTAGCTGGGTAACCGTCGGTCACAGGCACTTTTGGCAGAGGACTTTTCGTTCCAGAATTTATCCAGGAATCTGCCCACAAAATTTGTTGCGCTCAATCTGGAACGCCCTGTATATAGAATATATTACCTTATTATGATATATTTTTTTTTTTTATTGTACTTGGCGCGAGACTCTACCGAGTGTCTTGATATATACACTGTATATATATATTTTAACGGAGTTTCAGAGTACACTCCGCACCCTACGGCGTTCCTCAGATAAAATACGTTAATCAAAGAAAATCTCAGATAGTGTTGGGCGCCAGACACGTCAGTGTCGTTTCCACAAAAATATACTGAATATCAGTGGTACTTAACTAAATATTAAATTGCCGGAACAACGGCCTTAAAGCGAAAACTAACTCAGATGGTCAGAAATAAGCGTAGAGTGGGTGGATTCACCTTACTGATTAGTAAAATATAAAACACCAGATATAAATTCCTTCAGTGAAATCTACGATTTCGTATATTGTTTGTAAGTTAAGCGGTAACAGATTATTCAGCGATAATTCCCGCGCAGAAATTTGTACTGGCATGCCAGGTTACTGTCCAGAGCCAGATAGGACTTCACTGGCTAGCGTGACCTATACAGGCTCTGTCTAGCTATTGGCCAGACTAGCTATAATCTGCCATTACTGGGCCAACACTCTCCAGCATTGATATATCGCTGCTCTTCAGAAACTGAGTCTCCGTGCTGTATACTATCAAGATTTCTTCTCTCTCTCTCTCTCCTGACCTGGGCGACAGCCTGCAAAATTTGTAAGACGGGTCACGCCGCTCAGGCGCTGAATTGGCAGGCTGAGGATTGGAGCTTGGTCCGGCTACACTTGGACAAGGTTTTTCGGCAGTTTTTCCTTGTCCCTCGTGCGAATGCGAGTGTTTCTATATTCCAACTGCCACAACTTGCTTACTCTCCCCTGCTTACTCAATACTTTGTACCTTTGCAAACATAATTGTAATAAATAAAGTAATTTTCATTTTTTTCATTTTCTCTCTCTCTCTCTCTCTTCTTTAAAGACTTATCGTTCTTTTCGAGCATGTAGTCTAAGATTTCTTCTCGGTATTGTGTATAATATCATTATTCCATTTGATCCTTCGTTGGATTTTCGAGTCTGACCTATATCAGGACCATATTTGTGAGTTTTTTTTTGTTCACATGAGAAATCCAGAATTGAAAGAATATTGATAGATCCGTACATCGTTTAGATCGCCGACATAACCTCAATCTGACCGCACAGATTATATAAGTAGTTCTTCTTACGATTTTTTTATATTATTCTAGAATAATTGATACAATGGATGAAAAGCGCCGACAAACGCAGAAACGTGTACGGAAACATCGTATGGTGCACAAAAATAGTCATGCTCCACCGTGTCGACCGTTGTTTGATGACAGTGACTCCGAAAACAGCTTCGAAAGTAAAAGTTTGTGATAGACCTATGTATTTACGAGTTATCAGTGAAATCAAATTTCTGTTGCCTCTATCATCATAGAAATAACAATTACAGGTGTCAGACAAGAAAGTAGTAGTGGTAGAAATTCCGAAGAAGATATACCTGAGGATTGCAGTCTTCATCATCCTCTGGAGCAACATGAAGAAAGTAGTGGATCTAATCAAAGTACTCATATTGACGAAGGCGAAAATTCAGCACCAGCAAGTGCCACAGATGAAAATAGCATAGAAAGCAGCACTCATAATGAAATGACCGATAGTAGTTCTGACTATGAACACGAATATAACGAACTTCGGAGATGGGCAATTGCAGAATGTATTAGACACTCTCAATTGGACGGGCTCCTTTTGATTTTAAGAAGAAGATTGCTTCCCGATCTTCCAAAGACTGCAAAAACTTTCCTCAAAACAACAAGTGTAGTGTATGATATACGAGAAATGGAAAATTGTGAAGGAAAAACAGGACAATTCGTATACTTCGGCATAGCTAAAAAAATGCGAGAATGTGTCAACGAAGAGGTGCACATTGGTGATACCATTTCGCTGCAAATAAATGTAGATGGGGTGCCTCTCTTCCATTCAAGTAATATGCAGCTGTGGCCTATTTTATGCAAAGTTGTGCATGAGCCGGACATATACAAACCGGTACCAATAGCTATATATGCAGGTTCGACAAAACCGAAAAGCGCTAACGATTATCTCGCTGAGTTTATAGCAGAGATGAACCAACTGTCAGCAGATGGTATCAATATAAACGGTAGACTGTTCCAAGTGAAGATCCAAAGTTTTATATGCGATACGCCAGCTAGATCTTTTCTTAAATGTGTGAAAGGTCATACCGGATTTTATTCATGTGAACGATGCGAGGTAAGAGGAGGCAAAACTGGCAGATGTTCGGTATTTCCTGATACCGATTGCCCAGCCAGAACTGATTTCTCATTTAGAAGACAAAGTCAACCAGAACATCACAATGGTGTTTCACCGTTGCTACTTTTAGAGCCTCCGATAGATCCAGTAAATTTTTTTATTCTGGATTGGATGCATTTGTGTTGTCTTGGAGTCATGAAAAAACTTCTGAAGGACTATTGGCTGTTTGGCAACCTCCATTTGAGATTAGGTCGTAGAAGTCGAACTGAACTTTCTCGCAGAATGGAGTGCTTGAAACATTTGGTAACTTGTGAATTCCAACGTAAACCAAGAGCTGTAGTATTTATAGCAAAGTGGAAAGCCACAGAACTCAGATTTTTTCTATTATATTGTGGGGTGGTTGTCTTGAAAAATATTCTGAATAAAAGGCTTTATAAGCATTTTTTATTATTTCATGTGGCATGTAGAATCTTATGTTCCGAAGATCTAGCTTTAAAATACAATGGGTATGCCAAGATGTATCTCAAAACATTTTTCTTGGTTTTGCGGGAATATTATGGGCCAGATTCACAAGTTATGAATGCGCACAACTTAATTCACATGGCCGATGATGTTAAGAACTGTAACATTGCATGTTACGACAGACTCCTTACCCCTTGGACGACCTTAGCGGGATGATTGAGATAGAGTGAATGAGTAGAACATAGATATAAGGTTAGTAGATTGGACAAGTTGCGAAAATTCGGAGTCATATGGCAGTATGTCACAAAATAATAGCGACAACAAATGCTGCCATCTACATTTGATGGTAAAATAGAATATCTATCGATATAGTAAACAAATTTATGGGTGTGCGAAAATCAGTCAAATCTTTTGCTGGTAAAATGGTAAAATGCTACAAATTTCTTACCAACAAAAATCACCACCTGGCCCTATTTTGAATCCTGACTTTCAGACTTATGACGCGTTGACGTTACACTGCGGCTATATACAGGCGATTCCTTTTTGATGAATAAAATAGAAAACGATTTTTCGAAAAATGAAATATAAAAAACTCAAGAAAAAATTCAAAAAATAACAGTAAAACATAAAGATGGGTACCAAGTTTTAATTTTTTTTTCGATTTTTTTTTTGGTTTTTTTTTTTGGTTTTTTTTTTGTTTTTTTTTTTTTTGGGAATCGTTTTTGATTTCAAACACGAATCGCCCTATGTAAGTTTGTATGACTAATTGAAGGACACCCGCACTGTATCCTTACAAATGCAATGCGCTCTGTTAAGCTAGCGACTTATATTATTTTCTCATGAAAACGGGGTAGTTATCATTCTTCTTCGATTTTTTTTTTGAATGTTGACTTTGGTCCGCTGAAAAGTACACGAAAACACATCGCTAAGGTTTACAGTCTGTGCACTATACTATAGTATATTGACTTAATAATTAGCCAATATATTACACTATAGTCTTCTCTTTCTTAAGCGGCGATTTGTCTTTGTTCTCTCACTGCGTTGAGAGCCGCACTAAGCCGCCACAGTCGTTTGAACATGATCGAACACGTTCGGTCCGTGGCAACGTGGCTACCATATTTTCAAGTATTCGCATGGCACTGCTTCATCGGTAACAATGCCGCTAGCGAACGTCTGATTGCGATCCGTTTTTTTTTTCTTGATCTCCTGAAAAGTACACGAAAATACATTGCTAAAGTTTAAAGTCTGTGCAATTTAGCGACCACTATAGTCTTCTCGTTCTCATGTGGCTATTCGTCTTTGTTCTCTGAGTGCTTTGAGACCCGCACTAAGCCGCCACAGTCGTTTGAATATGACCGAACACGCTCGTTCCGTTGCAACGTGTCAACCATATTTTCAAGTATTCGCATGGCACTGCTTCATCGGTAGCAATGCCGCTAGCGAACGTCTAATTGCGATCCGTTTTTTGTGCCAACTGTGAAGTGCAGCCAATTGTTCTGAAGCAGGACGGAATATAGCGTGTGAGTGAATATAACGATAATATCTACCACGGATAATATATCTGTGTCCTGATTATATCCAGGGCTTTCAGCTCTTCAAAACGAACTTGCAGGAATACTACGATGATATTATCGTTGCCAAAGGTAAGTGGAAAATTGTAAGTGAAATACGAAACTTCACTGCACGTGTTCGCACTGTTACATTGTAAAGGAACAAGAGAGACCTATGTGAAGCACGTGGGCACCCCTAGCACGGTAGCGTTGATTATAATAATGTATAAAAACGTGACACGAATATTATACGAACAAAAATCCTGTACAGTTTTCATAGTTCAATTCCCTTTTTGTCTTTTATTTTTTGTTTGTTTTTGTTTTTTTTTTCGTTATTGTTTCGTTATTTTTTTTGCTTTTTTCGTTATTTTTTTGCTTTTTTCGTTATTTTTTTGCTTTTTTCGTTATTTTTTTGCTTTTTCGTTATTTTTCTGCTTTTTTTGTTATTTTTTGTTTTGCGCTCATGTTATTACACCCGTTACACAACTTAATCTAAAGCCAGTATAGTAAGAGGATATTTCCTCAGCTTTTCCTTAAATGTTTACTATACACATATTCTATGATATTAATAAAATTAAATTAAAGCGAAGAAAGAAGAAGAAGAAAAAGAAGTCGAAGAAGATGGAGAATACCGTATAAATATATGTAGGTATTTCCCATACATATAGGTATATAAAAAAGTATGAAATAATAATAATAATGAAGTAAAAAAGAACTCAGTCGCTTTCGGCGTTACACCCTTCAGGTAATAAAAACAAAAAAAAAGGAACTGTAAAGGAACATAAAAAATAGATATAGCATATAGAATATAACACGTGTAAAAAAAAAAAAATTAAAATCATCCAAGTAGTGCGAAAGATCCAGCGTTGTATAATTCGCCAGTTCACGTGTACATCTAATTAGAGAACACAAAACGGTATTAGTTCCTGTTCCATTTCCATTTTTATGGATAGCTGAACAATTAAAAACAATGTTTGATACGTATTGATTATTGATATTTAGATTCAATTGAATAATTCTGACGACATGTTATCCTCGAATTTTGGATGGACAGACCGTTTAAGTATTTTTTATGTTTTTGAGGGGATTCGATTTTTTTTTTTTTTAGAGATTGGTAATTTTCAAGATTTTTCAAGGCTGAAGTGACGCAGAATGCCCAATATGTGAAATTTATGCATGCGAAGTCATGGACAGTATGCAACTTACCGCTAAGTATGAAGGATGTTTCGCATTTTTCTTGATGGTTTACGCGCCTTGCGCTTAGCTGCATTCGCGGCACGGCTATTAACTTTGGCTAATTTTGCAGCCCGGTTTTCGAACGTGCAATGCCGTTGCAGTTTGACCCTGAGCATGAATCGTACAGCGAATAACCGATGGGCATGACATCCATCTGACTCATCGAACCACTGCATGTCGATCTTGTTGGTTGCTTGGATCGCATGATTGACAAGCTTCACGAGGATATCAGCCTTATGCTTGCGTCGAATAAAAATACTGTGGAAGGACTGGAGCTGAGCCTCGACGATTTTATAATATTTATCAGTTGGCCTTTGTAAATTTATGACTGCATGTTCGTCATTACTGATATATTCTCGGCATTCAAGGTACCATTCATTTTTATTAGCAGTATCCGATATTTTTTTGGCCATGATATCTCGACAGCGTTCACAGGTGTGTATTTTCATTAATTTATTCACGGTATATCCGGCAAAAAATGCAATAGCGTTTGCTTCATATGATCCTGTATTTACAGGAGCTGCTGCGGCTTCGAATAAACGGATACGTGTGATCAAATCCATATCATCGTGATCCTCGATGTCGCTGTCGCTGTCGCTGTCAGTATCTGAGTCGCCATCGATTTGAGCTTCAGCTTCAGAGACATCGACTGGGGCGAACTCTCCATCCTCGAAAAATTCGACAGCAGTGACAGCGGCGTCGTAATGTTGATTTGTTAAATCACCCGCCAGACCTGTCTCATCATTCGATGGCAAAAGAGCAAGGTATGGTGAGTCAGCGCATGTAACATTACCTCGTTTGGAAGAAATGATATTGCGGACTGAAATCAGATGCCGTGCGCTAAATCGGAACATCCTGCATGTCGGATTTGGATTAAATCCTCCACGCTCTCGGAATCGTGAGAATAGCTGCTCCACAGAATCTTGGTTGCACAGTGCGGTGCACAACTTGAAATCCTGGAATTGACTGCATAGTTCGTAATAAAGATTTAAGATACCACGAACAGTTTGGCAGATTCCGATAAACGATATAGGCCGCTTCCATCGCCCTTTAGCGAGTACTTTCATGTCCGCTGCCCAGGACAGAAAATCTATCAAGATCTGCTCGACACCCGGGTTCTCAATGCACAATGGCCGCTTCGCAGGATTCAGGCTATATAACCTTGAACTATTACAAGCATCGATTATTGTGTCCATATTTCGGCAAAATTGAGCTGTGCTGACAATTGTTTCAGAGCGGACACTTCCTGAATGGTATGCCAACTCCAGCGCAGAAGCAAACCGTTTGCTGAAAATCTGAAAAGCCCGAGATACGTTCATGCGTTGAAATCTATCAGGCCACATGTGAGCCTCGGTGATATGACCAAGAAGATTGGATGTTCCACATCGCTGATCCTCGTGGAATGTTCTGGTAAAATCTGAATATTTAACAATTTTACCTGGTACACTGATTGTACCCCACTTTCTTAGCATGCCTAGGACGTTTTTCACCGCATGCGGAAAATCGAAGAGAGCATGGATCTTAATATCCCGATGCATAAAATATGGCTGGCTCTCGCTTACTTTTAATATATTATATGCTTTTCCGTTTGTTGTACCCTGATCACACACCGTCATTTTCAAGATAGCTCCAGTATCATTGATCTTGTCTATGCATATTTTCAGCAACTTCACAATATCTGCGCCACACACGCTGTTGCACGGCAGAAAATATGCTAGGAGAGTCCGCCACTGGTTGCGCGGATGCAGTCCGTTTAAGCAGAACACGAATGCATGATTTGCACGTCGAGGAGTCCGGCCGAGAGGTCCAAGATCTTCAAAACCTTCGATGACGTCGGTTTTCATGTCATATTCTTCGCGCTCCATGAGAGACATTTCATCCCATTTCAAAGCACAACACCTCTCATCGGGTGAAATGTCTTTCATGGCCTGTTTCAGCGCTGAGAATATATGTTCGCAAAACCCAACGTTCACTTCGGTTTCCGCGACCCATCTTCGAACCGTTCTATCTGCTGGCAACTTGAGCCCCGCTTCACGCAACTTTTCATATGCCGATGCCGAATAAAAGTGCAATCTCATTGCCAGGTCTCGTTGATCTTCAGGGAACGGCATCGTGGTATTATCATGACGCAACTGCATTTGAATCATCGTACGACTGACCTCGGACTTTACCTCGTTAATATTTATGTAATTAGGCGACTCTTGCTTCTTCAAGTCCACCGATTCACTCTGAACTTCAATTTCCAGATGGCATGGCCTTGAAGCACCAGAGGTAGATGGTTGCATCTGAGATTCCATCTTCGAAATGATAGTACGCAATCTGTCATTATCGGATCGCAGCCGCTCAACGCCATCATCATAAGATTCCGCACATGGCGAGACCGGGTCGTCAGCTTCGAAGTGGCAAGACTGATTATGAGCCGTAAGATTTTCAGGTATTGTCATCTGCGGAGTACCGTAAGTCCGTTTCACCTCAGTCTTATCAAACGACTGCATATCACAGTGGCTCAGTACTGTGTGATAATCCACAGGAATAGCCCGCCTTGTCAATTTGTCGCGGCCAGGTGTTAAAAAGCAATCTGCTTTGAAATGTAGCGAGCACAGTCGGTGGTGCTTCAGGTTCACAAAGTGTGAAGCTTCCCGTTCTCGTGCTTTAGGAGTGAAAAAAAAATCTAATTATACCATAGATATAGAAAACATCAAATAAAAAAATTAATAAACTTCGTTTATTCATTACTTAATTTTTTTTTTTTTTTCCACAGGTGCCTGTACATTCACATACGACCGTGCGGTTCCAGAATGTCATTAGCTGCCCTATTGTACAGGGTGTAAAAAATTAAGTGTCACCATTTTACCAGATATCGATAAAGAGTAGAGAAAAATTAGGAATCAACATTCCACCGATCCCGACCTGGAGAATCATCTGGTAAAACGGCGACACATAATTTTTTTACACCCTGTACTTGCGTTTTGATTCTCGAAAAATAAGTCCGCCAGCGATGACATCGCTCGCTTGCGGAAGTCCAAGTACTCGGCAGATAATCCGGAATGAAAAAATGAAACATATTCCTCGTGTTTATATATGTAATTACCGACCGTAGTAGCGTAGTGCTAGCACTCGAGACTGCGGAGCGGGAGGACGTGGGTTCGAATCCCCGGCCTGTCGAGGAAGACCTGAGCGGCAGCCCGCAAAATTTGTAAGACGGGTCACGCCGTTCAGGCGCTGAATTGGCAGGCTGAGGATTGGAGCTTGGTCCGGCTACACTTGGACAAGGTTTTTCGGCAGTTTTCCCTTGTCCCTCGTGCGAATGCGAGTGTTTCTATATTCTAACTGCCACCACCTGCTTACTCTCTCCTTACCTTACTTAATTCATACTTTGCAAATGTAATTGTAATAAAAATAAAGTAATTTTCTAATTTTTTCTAATTCACCTTAAGTGAACTAGAATCAAGGATAAAAACTAATGCAAAGAAAATTGTGAGCTATCGAAATGAAACTTTGGTCAAACTTTTTTTTTCGATAACTCACCAGTGTCAAGTGAACCTTTTTTCTGCTTGATTCTAGTTCACTTCATGCGTAATTTCGTATACACGAAATATATGATTGATTTCTCCATCCCAGATCACCTGCCGAGAACCTAAGACTCCGGCACGCGAGCGATGTCATCGCCAGCGCAATCCACGTCTGACGTCTCTCTCTCCACCCCCTTTCCGTACTTTTATTCATACTAAGGGGGTACATACACCTTAAAAACAATTCATTTCAAATCGCTGATACGCTGTGACGAAATATTACATTGACTCAGTTCTTTTTACAGCAGATTACTAGTGTTTTGAATTATCGTTCTGAATTATTGAAGAATATTTGGGCTTCGCGTTACGTAGTTCTCAGCTACCGATGAAAAAGCTGCATCGTTGATTGAATCTTTTCAAAATTTGGAAGAAACATTCTACATTGATTTAATTCCAGACCAAACTAACAATATTTAATGAATTTTGATTTTAAGTATGAAAATTATTCAATCCAAGCCGTTTTTATATTCAATTCGACAGAATAATAGTTTGAAATAGAAAATTTTCATACTTAAAATTAAAATTCAATAGATATTGTTGGTTTGGTCCGGAATTACATCCATGTAGAATGTTTACTGCGAATTTCGAAAAGATTCCATCAACGATGCAAGCTGTTTGCTGCGCGCAGCGTTTTTTTATCGGTAGCTGAGAACTACGTAACGCGAAGTCCAAATATTCTTCAATAATTCAGAACGATAGTTCAAAACACTAGTAATCTGCTGTAAAAAAAACCTGAGTCAATTAATGATTTCATCATAGCGTATCAGCGATTGAAAAAAAAAAAAATAGTTCCTAAGGTGTATATACCCCCATTGAAGAACATTTTCGTATTAAATAAAGGCCATTCAGAGATCATACCCAATTTCAGAATTCTGTATATAATCAGTTTTTTCGTGAGGGATTCTGAAGTAATTGCTGATTTTTAAACAAAAAATAAAGGGATATACCTGCATGTCGTATCCATAGTTCATATCTACAGTCTTTAGTCTGTGGAAAACAAAACAACTGTATCCCCTCACTATTACGGGTTGAAGCACAATCTTTATAAAAGCACACATCACGGGTGGTCGATGTCATGGCACAGCGTCACTTAAATTTGTTTAAATGTCTAATTATTTACTAGAGCAATTTTTACGACTGTTCTAGAGACGATTCTAACAGTGACTGCCAAATTTCGACGCGAAATCGAATGCGATACAAAAGACGCAGCGCCGGAGAACAGCGTACGACAAAGTAGGATGTTATTGTACCACGACAATAACCATCAATCCGATCTATGATTCGACTGTTGGAGGTTGATAAATTTCGTCGAAATTTTTTTTTTTCTCGATCTTGAAGGCCCAAAAAAAAAAAAAAAGTTTATTATAAGAGCTCTAATACAATTTTGGCCATGATTTTGGCAAAATAATACAGCTTGCATGTTCAGTCAAAACAGAGGAACTTTTTTTTTTTTCTGACTGGAACGGCTTCGATTTTTTAGAATATTCGGGAATTGCTGCATAAAAAAATAATAGCAGCGCGACAAGACTTACGATTCAAAAGTCATCCACCACGTTTACGGAATAATTTTTTCCACACGGCGTGCGCGAAGTTCGATTTTGCGCACGCTTCGCGTGCATAAAATTAAACTTGACGCACGCTGTGTTGAAAAATGAAGTTCGATACACGTGTGAAAGATGATTCTCGACTCGTGTGATTGTCACCCTGGCTATGCTCGGACGAAAAACTTCACACTCGTCCTAGAATCAACACTTCCGCACCAGTATCGAAAAGTACTATTTCCTAAGTCAGCAAAATAAATATAAGGAAAATAGTTTTCACTTTCGAATAGGGGTCAAAATGATCGTCTTCGGACACCGAATTTTTGAGATTTTTTTCAACAGAATCGAAAGTGTCTCTCTGTTTGAAGTTTTGAAAATTCGTGAATAAATAACGGTTCGCAAAAAAAAATCTGAAAAAATTCGTGAGTGGGTGTAAGAGTTCGGGTAACCGTATAAAAAATTATGAATCAAATCAGAAATGGTGAGGGAAAATATGTATGTATATATATATCTGATGGGTAAGACTCCAAGGAAAATGGCAAACAAGTGGGAAAATTTTTGAATGTAACTATAATTGTTAATTCATATGATTTTGAATTTGTATAATTGTTAATCGTGTAAAAACATGTGTACTGGACACTCAAAGCTCTGAAAACACCGAGGTTCCTACCACCGAGGGAAAACTATACAAGAAAGGACAGCGGCATTATCCTGAGGCCTTTTGGCTGTCGTATTTTGACCTCTAGAAATACCTCATAGCGTGCACCGGTGGGTCTCCAAACAAGCGCCAAAGTCAGCGCTCCCTCTGGTCGAGAGGATCATCTAGGCTCACCAGCGGGTCAACGACGTACGGGGATGTGTCAACACTCCCCCGGCCACCTTACGAACCTATTGCATTCAATTCTAAATGCCTGAGGGTGCCTTACCGAGCAGTGCAAGAGCGCCTTCAGAGTCTCCTATTCTTTAACGTTTCGGGCTGGATCTGAATCAAACTCCGAGCCATTATCGTCTCAACGACCGTTATTGCAGCCGGTTTATACCAGAAGTCTATCGAGTAGGCGGTCTATTGATGGGAGCCCTATCGTGACCGAGGTCTAGTTGCCTGGTACAACAATCCCAGTGGAGGCTCCGGCGGATTGACAGCAGCCGTCAGGCCGTCACCCTTAAGCCAGACTTTTTCGACGAGCGGAAGCCAGCATCAATCCAGCGCCAGGTTGCTACACTGAGGTGAAAAAATACTTGATTCAAAAAAATTTGACTTGTTTCAAGTAAATTTCATAATTGATGGCTCCTTAGAGAGGATTTACTAGTCTCAAATGAATATTATCATTCCGATCTAACAAACATTTAATCGAATAAAATAAATAAATGTTTCGAAGGAGTTAATCAACATTTGTACCAAGAATATAATTACAATTAGAAAAAAATAATTGTGATACTCGAGAACCTATTTTCTTAAGTTGGGCAAATATTTTTATGCAGCAAGTAGATACGTGAATCAATAGAAGGAATATTTATTTCGGGTGAAGTTATATTCGTTCAACTGAAATATTCATTAGTTATAGACAAGTAAATCACAACTATTCTATCAAAAATTATTTTTCGAATGGAAAACCTATTTTCTTGAGTTGGGCAAATATTTCTTTGCAGCAAGTGAATACTTGAATCAATAGAAGAAATATATATTTCGAGTGAAGTGATATTCGTTTAGCTCAAATATTCGTTAGTTACAGACAAGTAAATCACCACTTTTCTATCGAAAATTATTTTTTGAATGCAGAACCAAAAAATGTCTATCAAACAAATGTCACTTCACATGTAGTACATGTTTACTTGAATCAAGTAGCTATCTCTTTTCAGTGAAATATTGATGTTTTGTAATGAGGTAATCATTTCATAGATAGGACAATACTTATTTTAGTTTAGTAACGATAATTGTAAGTCAAGTAAATATGATTTAATATTTCAATGGACCCTATTCCAATTTTGGAAAAAACTGGGTTTGAATTATTTAAAATATTGCAATTGGTCTAATCAAAAAATGCATACCAACATTTTTATAGATAATGGTAGTAGATGTCTTAAAAAAAATTCAACCTCCTTCGATGAAAATCCATGCGCACGAAACTTTTCACAGCGAAGGCTTAAAATTTGACTGCGAAAGGTTCCTGGCGCATGGATTTTCATCGAAGGAGGCTGAAATTTTTTTGGGGACATATACTACCATTATCTTAGAATCTTGGTATGCACTTTTTGATTGGATCAATTGCAGTAATTCAAATATTTTAGAAGCCTTTTTTGTTTCAAAATTTTAGCAGGGTGCTCCTTTGAAACATTGAATCATATTCTCTTGATTTACAATTATCGTTACTAAATGGTGATAAATATTGTCCTATCTATGAAATGATTACCTTATTGCATTTCAGTAGGGTCCTCCCTTAACGAGTTATACGCAGTTAGAAATTTCAAAAAAATCGACAACAACAAACCGGATATTAGAAGCAGCTGATGATGCAGAGGGTTCATCTTATGGCCCTGGAACGGATGACTCCATGTAAGTTGAAAAAAATTTTTTTTAACTATGTGTCAACGTCTTTTGAAACTCCAAACGCGTTTTTGTCAAAACGGTGTTTTCAAAGTCGGTGAGCACGATTTCTCAAAAACGGCTCAACCGATCGGTCTAAAATTTTAACACAACCTTTTCAGATATATTCTTCAGGGATTGATAGAAAGAGTAAGATTTTCGATAATTATTTTAATTTTTTTAAACAATCTTACCAAAAACTTTGGTCCAAAATCGGAATTTTCTCTTTTTTGGATCCGCCATTTTCTCAAAATTCAAAATTTTTACTATTCCTTCGATCAATCCTTAGATTAATGTATCCACTAACAGAATCTTTTTTATTTTTCTATTTTAGATAATCCAAACCGGAGATATCGTACTCACCGCCAGACACCTTTTTGTCGAGGACCACCATGAGATCGTCTACAGGAGCAGTGTGTAATATCAATATTGTTAAAAATGAAAAGTGTCGATATGAAGTTTAAAGTTGCCACTACATGTATTAATACTTCTTGTATTTATCAAATAAAATCCCTTTTAAGAAAAAAACAATTCATGTTTTATAATATTGACTACATATATGACTACCAAGGACATCCATTAGGTTTTAATAAAGAAATATAATATCAATGTGTATTGAATGAGAATATCATTTTATTCAGAAAAAAATATATGAAATAATCCCATTATATACTTGAAACTTATAATAAAATCATATAAAATACAAATACTTATAGATCGTAAAAGGTTATAAAAGGTATAATGAAAACGATATGAGGTATATGGAATACCTCATATCGTTTTCATTATACCTTTTATAAGCTTTTACAGTCTTCATATGTGAAACAAAAAAGTGAAATAAAGAAAACCGCAGGATATCTTCTACATAAGATATTAATATGTCATCGTGTGGAAGGCTCGCATAGAAGAATCAATGAGTTTGAGCTAGAAAGCTTCCATCGGTTTGAATATCCATAATAGGACTGTCCTTTTCTAGTGTATAGGTCTAGTTGCTCGCTGTAGCCTGCAGCGTTGAGCTGGACAAGGAAAGAACAGTCCTACAATGCTATTTAAACTGCTCCAACTCATTGGTTCTCCTATATGAGCCTTTCATACGAGGACACAGTATATTATACATTATATTATAGTATATATATATATGTTATATAAGATAAAATCACATCAGAAATTGCAAGGAACATAAGTGTTTCCATCAGACATAATATGCATGTTATTAACGACATCATCTAAAATATTTTTATGAGATATGAAACCCCATTCTTGGGTCTTTTTCACTTGAAAAGCACCCAAATGCTGACAATGACCTATAGTGTCGAGTCTAAGGAATAAAAAAAAAACTTCTTTTGCTTCATCAATAATTATAACTTTGATGCATCCGAAAAAAACTAAAAAATCGTCTGCCCTTATACTTATTAGGCTATTAGTATTATATTGAGTTCCGTTTATTTTTATCCATGGCACACAGTTATACTCGTTAAAAACAGTAGAAGGTAAAAGTTGCTTAAAACTATTGTAATCATCCATGAAATGTAATTTTGAAATCACTGGTCCACAGATCACACGTCTGGTAAAACCTGTACTACAAATGAATCTGTGACACAATTGTAATTGATGCTTGAAAGATAGAGTAAATGCAGGATTCAAGCGCGTTGTAACAACTTTGCTATTTTCTTTTATTTTGTGATGCTTTCCTTCAAATCGTGTAGAACACATTACTTTCAAAGGACCATATTTCCTCAAAAGGCCCGGGTAATGCAGTAGGATATGATGTTTAAATTTAAGTGTGTCGTCATCAAAAATTTGTAATAATAATGTGAGATAATTAGTTATGAGTACTTCGAGGAAGTCAATGCTATGGTTGTGGATAATAGGTGACATGACGATGAACCAAATTTCGCGTAACATCAAATATAGTTTCCATACTTCATCTCCAGTAGGTATAAGGTCTCCCACGAACAAAGAAAGGCTTTGAACTAAGTAGTTCATCTCGGACGCAGATAGGATTAACATTTTTCGCTTAATAGACTGTGATGTAAATTGAGGAATATTTTTGTCATTGGAAGAATGGTTAAAAAACCGAATTCGTTCATTCAATACTTCTACAGTTACGAATTCTTTAGTGTATACGATATAATATATAATCTTTCCCATATCGTACCTGCATATACCTTCGGACAGGTCATGCATTTTATCAACAGAACTGTTGGTTATTGCGTGAAAATCTGGTATGATATTAAAAACGCATGGTTCCACTACGCCAAAAGTCTTATTATTACAATGGACTGAATAGTCTTCGACGGTTCTCAAGTTCTCAACTTTTTCAACAACCTGAGTTTTCATTTCATTTTTGGAACTCATACATATTCTACAGCAATGTTCTCCATTGAAACTTCTCACAAACCCTAGTATAGTATTTAAGCCCAAGTTATCTCCTGCGATAAAACACAACTTGAAGAAGATTTTACTTTCTGTATCATTGACGTTGACGGTAATACCTGTTTTTTCGAGATCAATTATTTGTTGGATAATATTGGAAAATATTTTTTTATTTCCCAAGCGATTATGATCATGAGTTTTATGAAGTTGAAATAAAAATATATTTTCTAACAGGCTCGAATATTGAGGGGGTAAGCACGCAATGTTACAATAAACTGCACCAAGTTTATTTATGCACTTTCGTGATCCCAGTGGGTTATTTATTTCAACGTCATCAAAGAAAACTACTAGCGGGAGAATAATCCGGTTCCCTGAATTTCTTTCGAGTGACTGCCAAAATTTGCTTTGAATAATTGAAGTGATCGACGAACTTTCTTTTCTGCACTCTTCGATGTATGACAGTGTACTTGATAAAACGTCCGGTAATTCAAGAAATTTTTGTAAAACTAATTTTATTGGCACAACAGTTATTTTACTATTGAGAGGTACAATTTGCTTCTTATTGTTGATCCGACCATAAGTTATAGATTTGTGTATAACAATTGACTTAGGCACAATTAGACAATTCGTCTCCTTCAAATACTTAATCGTCATATGCTCCGTTCTAAAATTTGCAAAAGCACCCTGAACAATTTTAAAAAAATTACCTAAGTCGCTGACATTTTGAAATCTTATAGCTAAAATTTCCAGACAGGTAGAATTATAAAACTCAGATGTTTCAGCAACTATTTCATGAATTAAACTTCTACTTAACGAGCTGCAGGCATACAGTTTGCTCATATATCGAAGTGCAGAATCGAAAATTTGTTGCTTAAATGCTTCTTCATTAATAGTATTGTCATTTCTTGTTACTGATGTATCTGAGAGAATATCCACAAATGCATTGCAAGGTTGCAGCAGGGTAATGTTACTTGGGCTTTCTAATTTTTGTTTGGGCGTAAAGGTATTTGTTTCAAAATGCTTAGGAGAGTTGATGTGCCGAGTTTCTATATGCCGTTTTAACGAGTATACACTATTGTAAGTAGATGAACAATTTTTGAAATTGCAGGCAACTTCAGAGTACATAAGCAATTTGTGCTTTAGCTTCATATGTATCATTACATATTCCATGGATAAAAATGAACTTGTACAAAAAAAACACGATAACATGATGATTATGAACTAGAGTAGACTAGAAAACTAGGCACTTAAACAGATGAAAAGCTATTAAATAATTCTAAACATACTTGTTCTATAGACTACCTAAAAAGTCAGTCTTTGTAACAATTTGTCATACTGTTATATCACATAACTATCACATCAAGGTTTTTACATTCATGTTGACGGTGTCACGGAAGCTCATGAATTTACTAACTTGTGTACTATATGTTCGATGACCGGGATGGTAGAGTCCCACTTGGTAGAGAATCGGTAGATACCTTTTTGGAGTAGTATCCATAAGTGTTCGCTAGCGACTGGATATTTTGTTTGTAGAGCATGGAATGCTTTAAAGCAAACATCGACAGCTTCTAAAGTTGAGGATGTACTGTATAAAATATCATCGATGCAAACGTACGAGTTATTAATTTCCATCAAATTGGGTCCAATTACTATGACGTATGGCTGAACAGAAATATTTAACTCTTTATTTGTTGTAATTACTTGCTCTCGTATTCTTGTTACATCTCCAGGAAGCTGTAACAGTCATGAAAACAATGATACATTGAGAAATAGAATATAACAATTAACATGTTTCAAATATAATATATAATGAAGGAAAACTAACTAGTGCATGTTTTATCATGCTGTCCTTTGAATTGGAAATTGATGGCTTCCAATATTTATTCTTGGTCCTTGTCATTTTTTTCGGTGGAATTAAATGAGACAGCGACATAAGGTCAATAACTACTTTGGAATCTAAACAAAAAGTAAAACCTTTTGTTAATCGTCGATGAGAATTATATTATACCGTTAATTTTGCACAACATTCTGAAATATCTATTTGGATGATAAAACATATAATATTTTTCTTAACACATGCACCCAAAGTCCTCCTTTGCGTACCGTCTACAGGCACCCAAAGTAGACTTTTGCACACCGGTGACCGGTGCGCAAAACCCTGCTTGCATTCCCGCAGACGGCACACAGATGAGGACCTTCCGTTGCATGTGTCGAGAAAAATAGAGTTCGATACACGAGCCCAATAGGCAGCAATCGCTGCTCGTTCGGGCCTTCACACTCGTACGCGGATTGCTGCTTTTGCGCTCTTGTATCGAAAAGTACTATTCTGTATCAGCATATTTATACACAGACTCACAGAGCTTGTAAGATTCTAACAATTAGACCCATTGTATTTCGGTGAGTGTTAGATATATATTTATGCCATTGAAATTACATATTGTAAAGATAGTAAAGATCTAAGAACTCTTTTTACCGTTACTTATATTCTCGTTTTTCAATTTGTCAACCAACTCATTTCCAGTGTCATCTTTGGCAGTAATGGATTTCAGTTTTTTTAATTGTTCCATAAAAGTATTCCACACATCCATAGTTAGTACTATGTTTGCTAAATTCATCTTGTCAAAATCGAGTTTAATTAGGGTATGGCCGCTTGGATGTTTTAACATCTGCCATTTGAGAAAAATCTCACATAAATTATTCTGGTCACACGTTTCAATTTGTTTCTGACGCGCGTTAAATGTTTTAGACCAATGCATTTCTACAAGTTCCCATGGAGCTTGATTTTTTTCCATCCAATCTAAACTTGCTTTAATTTCAGCATCGTTCCCATGATCTGTACAAAATCAATCACAAATAAATGTGTTACTACCTGTGATATACATATTCCTTCAAATTAATTAATGGCAATAAAATAAATGAAAAAAAGGTGCGCTGATAGAAATAAAATATCCAATTCTTTGTATGGCCAAAACGTTGATGTCGAGGAAATAAACTCACTTTCTGTTTCATTTACATCTTCATTTGCAGTTTCATTTTTATAAAGTTTGTTATATTGGTACGTTCGATTTCGCCACATGCTTATCAACTTTCCTCGAGCTACTATTGATTTTTTGAGTCTTGATTCCTGTTTTTTTATTGCCGGGACAAAATAGGTACTAACTACTTCTGTCGGGAATTGTTTGATAATCTTTTTTGCAATATGATGTGCAACGTCAGTATTGAATCTAAATTAATAATAGAACATATTGCACATGATGATTTGTTACAACAAATTCTGATATATATAATATAATTTCTAAAAATTGTATATACCTCGCAGATGGGTTACGATCTTCCAAGTGTGTTAGAATTATGTCACATAATTTGTTTCTGTTTTTCTCGGTCAGCTCTTTTTCTATCTCATACGCTTTTAGTAATTTTCTACCTGCTGAGGAATTGGACAACATTTCTTTCAGAGGCAGCATTGTCTGTATTGCGAACTCTTCAGCATTACAGAAAGCTTTCTGTTTTTCCAAAGTGCACGGTTCATGAACAGATTGAGGTTCAGCATCATCAATGACTTCCTCTAAGTCTTCGTCGTCTGCATTTTGCAGCTTCTTCATGCGTTAAATCAAATTTCATTATGATTTGTATAAGATATTGAACCAATTGTATGAAATTGATTTCAAAGAAACATGTCTATTTCAATTCATGAATCCACACTGGAGATATCTTTTTATATTTTTTATGATTAATATTTGCAACAAAAGTTTAGAAATTGGATTCATATAATATCAAATAATTTCATGTAAGAAGATATAACATACAATCCTTTTTCGTGATGAAGGCTCATCGATTCTAATTGCAGTACATTGCATAGAAACTTTTGAAAAGTTTTTTCTCCAGTACGACAAAAAAGTTGCTCGCGGACCTAAAAGAGGTATCAACTCCCGGATCATGTCTTCTGTCATTGCATGCAATGTTTCTGTTGTTATTTTATGTTCTGTAATCATAACATTTAGAAGGTATTTCATTACAATCATTGAATCTGAATCTAGAGAAAATGCAGCTAAGAATGAAAATACCACAGCTGAAACATTGACAGAAAATCATACATTTATAATACCTCCGAACTGTGCGAAAAAATCTTTTTAAACAAATGAAAGCAAGTAATTTGAATTTACTCAGATCAAATAAATGTTTTTTATTAACAAGGAAATATTTAAAGATTTCAAATAAACGTTCACTTACCTCCTTTTGATACAATGTGACACATTTAATGTTCGTTTCACGCGAAAATAGAGACTAGAGATGGTTATTACATTTTGCGTAATGTAATGTTTTTCGTAACAATGTTAAAACCATCTCTAGTCTCTATTTTCGCACGAAACGAACATTTTTTTGGACGTATGTGTTCGGTGTTGAGTTTGAATTCGCGCAGCGTTGGCCTTTTTTGCGTTTTTGACGCCTGGGCTCGGATAATAATCGAAATGTGTCACATTGTATCAAAAGGAGGTGGGCGACTACGGATGGGCCTTAACGAATGATTTATCAGAGGAAATATTAGGAGAGCAAAGAGCAGTCTTTCACACGTGGGGCAATCAAGCGAGCGGATTTTTTCATCGATAAACGGCATCACACGTGGGTATAAAGTATTACGCTCGTGTTGCGAACGATATTTTTCGATGCAGTTGGCGTAAAATTTGATTTTAGCAAAGCCGAACAAGTTGTAAAATCGGATTTTACCCCCACTGCGATGAAAAATCATTCAATGCGTCAGTGGCACTTCTTTTGTAATCAGCTTGGCTTCGTTTACCACGTGGTATACATATAACATGCCCTACATAAATCTCGTGGAGTTTGAAACAGCCTCATAGATTTTACTAGAATGTTTTTACACATTAAGCAGTAATGGATCTAGAATTATGAAAACATGTCGAATCGCCGCAGACTGACAAAGGATTGAAAAAATCCAAGTAAATTAAATAAAAAATTATTTTACTTACTTTTGAACATTTCAACGCAATCTTCTAGCTGCAGACTTTCAAGTATCACTCGCATTTCATCGTCAGACATATTTTTTTTTTCACTTTTTAAGATTTTCTCGTAACCAAACCGCCAGTCGCCACGCTGAGCACGAGCACGCCGGACTTCGTTTCTGTACAGTAATGGCGGAGGCTGCAGCGCCCCGGAACTTGTAGCGAGATTCGTGAAAACTACGTTCAAATAAGCGACCAATACCTGCATGTCGATGATCACGTGATCTTTTATTTCGTTCCCGTGTTTATTTCTTAGTAAATACTTTCTTGAACCAAACGATGTGTTTAAAGACACTAAACCCGCTTCTTCTTCTTCTTTCTTGTGGCTTTATAACATTAAACCCGCTATGTAGAAAATTTGAATTAGGTACAGTACTACCTCTCTATAAACGGCTGTTAGGGCGGTTAGGGGAATAGGATTCCGAGAAATTCGTCACCGAAGCGTTCCTCCACTACTGGAAAATCGCACATGTGTCAGTGCGTCAGTGAGCATTACCACTGGGAGTGCCTTACATACACAGGTAGAGTGAGGGAAGCTATAAAGCTCGCTCAAACGGAACGGAGCGGAAATTCGCTTGTAACGAGGGAGCTTATGTTGAGGTAGTACTGTATAACATTTTGAATCTCGTTCCTTATCCTTGTAAATTTTCTGAAATAATAATTTTTTTTTTTAATTCAACAATTTTTTTTTTCATCATGTACGAAATGGCTATCACTTTTTCCCGTCAAATGAATGAATTGCTTCATTCTAGTAAATATTTTGTGAGCTATGTGGTATTGGTTTTGATGACTTAATAACTTGATTGGAGTAGATATTTCTACAGTATGAGTATTCGTGCTTTCCAATCAAGCTTTATTGCATGAATTGTATGTATTATATCGTTTTTTTAGCCAAATAAATATTTATTTCTAGCAAGTCAAAATATTTATTCAACGAAGTAAACTTTTTTTTTTTCAAATAAATGAAATGGACAGCCAGATTTTGTTGCATCAAGAAAACTTTTACTTGCCTACGAAATTCCATGATTTCGATTTGAGTAAATATTTGATAAAGTGGTGGATTTTTTGGGAAGTAAATGATGATGTTTGATTTTAGAAACTGATTTTTTAGGTTCTAATATATATCATTTAAAAATCAAAAAACCTTATTTGCATCACGAACATCAAAATATAGGCAATTATTTTCTTATTTCAATCATCACAATTACTCTAAACAAGTGCGATTT
Organism: Tenthredo notha; assembly: GCA_914767705.2. Taxonomy (NCBI): domain Eukaryota; kingdom Metazoa; phylum Arthropoda; class Insecta; order Hymenoptera; family Tenthredinidae; genus Tenthredo; species Tenthredo notha. The sequence goes on along the minus strand of OU611919.1, from coordinate 491,031 downwards.
GTTTGACTCAAATAAATACTGATTCTACTCAAGTAATTTGATCTCAAATAAATGTGTTTACTTGACTTGAAAAAAATTTTCCCTCAGTGTACCAGAGAACGGCAGAGAGGGTCCGAAAAAGGGATCGAGCCAGAGATGATATATCAATACTGCGCTCACTATCAAACGCGCAGTAAATCCTACCGTCAAGCCCTACCGTGACCGAGGTCTAGTTGCCTGGTACAACAATCCCAGTGGAGGCTCCGGCGGATTGACAACAGCCGTCAGGCCGTCACCCTTAAGCCAGACTTTTTCGACGAGCGGAAGCCAGCATCAATCCAGCGCCAGGTTGCTACCAGAGAACGGCAGAGAGGGTCCGAAAAAGGGGTCGAGCCAGAGATGATATATCAATACTGCGCTCACTATCAAACGTGCAGTAAATCCTACCGTCGATCAGGCGACAACTAATTATCGGTACGCAGGCTTATCACAGGTGTTTGCATTTTGGTACCTGCTTCGTACTACCTATAACTTACAAACGAAGCGACATCCAACTAACGACGCAGGGGCAGTGTTTGCAGCCGATCGTATGATCTATTTCGACTAATAAGGATGACCAGGATACATGCCAAGACTTATCACGCATCACAGGCAGTTTCACAAGTCGAGCTTTACACGCAGCTTACTTGATCTACGATTACCTCCTACATGCGTCGAGGGTATTGTACAGTAATGTTCATCGATGGGATCCCTGTGTCCCACTTTTATTCCTAGCCTTTGTTCAAATGGAATTTCCCTTTTACAAATATTTTATTTGTCCATGACCAATGAAGCAGTAACAGGTCTGCTCCACCTCGTAGCTGTCAAATTCTTAATAACCTGAAGTCCCCCGGGTCATGGGCAAATGGAATATTTGTCGAAGGGAATCTCGATTTGAAGAAAGGCTAGGAAAAATAGTGAGCCAGAGGACCCCATCGATGAACATTACTTACATCGCTATTATATTGGAAGATATAATCTATCACTTTTAGTCTGATTAATATCGGTATCTAATGAAATGTAACTAATGCAACGTCTCAAGTTTAATTTAAATACAAGTTTCACGCTACTTAACCCGCTTTTTGAGGTGAGCCTCAGGTACTTGATTGTGAAGGCACGAGGTAGTTCTCTGATTAAATATCGCTTTCAGCTGTAATATCGTTGTATACCTCGCAGCTCTGTGTTTTATTTCGTATTCGTTGAGCTATCTCGTGGCTGGCCAAAGTATTAGCCATCGCTTTATGAAATCTATGTAGGTAACTTCATAACACCAACTGTTATCAAATTACAGGTGTCGAGTAGTATTTTCAATATAACTTTTCAACAATTTTGCATGCATAAGATTCAACGTAACGCACGTTGTGTTAAAAAAAAACAAAGTCTAAAACACGTGCGAAAGATGATTCTCGACTTGTATGATCATCACCCTTGCTTCGCTCGGGTGAAAATTTTCACACTCGTACGAGAATCAACACTTTCGCACTAGTATTGAAAAGTACTGTTGCCAAACTTTCCCTGGAGTAAACCCCGAGAGAATAGATAGACGCGAAGACCATGATACTCATCATTAGCGTTATTTGATTGTGTCATTGTGTCATCGTATGATAGGAAATTCAGTTCTTATTGATTTATTTTCTTTCCGCTGTAAAATAATTTTTTGTAAGGGAAAACCCTACTGAATTTTTGACTAGAAACAGAAAATTCATTTCTTAGAACTTCTGCAACATTCAGACTATGGTGGGATGTCTATTGAGATAGGGGAACCTTTCGCATGAAACTTTTCGCGAACTGGCTGTTTCCGAAATTTTCGTGGGGTCTTCCCTTAATCATTAATCAAATAAAGCCTACACAGAGGAAAAATATTCCTTGTTTTAAGAAAAAGATTTCTTGTTTCAAGAAACTGTAGTTTCTTGAATGTGTTTTGATTGAATCAAGTAAATATGTTCCTTATTCGAATTAAGAACACATTTCCTTGGTTCAATCTAAAAACGTTCAAGAAACTACGGTTTCTTGAAACAAGAAATCTTTTTCCTAAAACGAGGATTTTTTTCTCTCTGTGTATCTACCTTATAATTGCCGAGTACCGGTATTGCTTAGTAATGCTGTACAGTTTGATTTAGTCATTTTATATCGAAACAGCTTAATGTTCGCTGTCGGTTATGCCTCATGAATTGATTGTGTCTTAACGCGTACAGGATAAGATTTATCCAAATTTTTCTTGTATACTAGCTTCTACACTGATAGAAGGATTTGTTGATCTTTAATAATATTTATTCATATTCAACAAATGATTTATTAACTCATATACTTAATAAATATTTGTTAACAGTCAACAAATGATTTATTTATTCATCTACTTAATAAATATTTGTTAACTGTTATTAAATATTTGATGTGCAGAAAGATGATTTGTTGAATGTTACAAAATATTAATTTATATTCAAAAAATCAAAAAATGTTTCTAAATAAATCGGTTTATTAACAGTTAAGAAATCCTTGTATCAGTGTATTGGAGTATGCTTACATCTGTAGTAGTATAATTCAAAAGGCCTGTTTTTATTTTACAATTATTATTGATAAACCTGAATTTCGTCTGAAAAATGTATTGATCAACCTGAGTTAATGAAATAATATCTATCTTGCTATTGATTTATATTGTATTTTTATTATTTCATCTCCGCTAGTAGTTTTCAAATTTTCTTTTTCGAAAAAGTTAAAAAAAAAAAAAACAAGTTGAAGCGAAAGTCCAGACATTCTGAATTTTGGTTAAAAAATCTTCATTTCTGACACAAAATTTCTGAGAATTTTTTCAGATTTTTAGATCACGGCCATCGAGGTGTTAAAATAAAACTATAAAAATTCACGAGACGCTCAAATTTGTTTTGGAAAGTCTGAAAAAAATTCGGATCGCTATTTAGAGTCGGGAGAATCATACAAAAAATCGCTGACCAGATGTGAGAGGGCGAGGGTCAGGACCAGGTCGATTTGGCATGGAATGCCCCATATGTATTATTTTGAGGGTGACCGCATATGCCGCAGCTCAGCTGTTAGCTATTATTTAGGTCATATACTATGCTACAAATCATAACATTCTACGTTGATAAGGTAGCACTGGATAATGCGCAAGTTTGTAAAATCTGTTGATAAAATTAAATATCTATATTATCGATCAATTTGTGCAGATCGTTGACCAAAACGCAATTCTGTTGATAGAAAAGAGTGCTGAAGCGAAATACACGAAAAAGCTTTTTTCGACTGTCGTGCCGCCTACATTCATGGCGCGACACTGTTTTTAAAGGCCAACTTGTCCAATCTACTAACCTTATATCTATGGTTTTGCGGGAATATTATGGGCCAGATTCACAAGTTATGAATGCGCACAACTTAATTCACATGGCCGATGATGTTAAGAACTGTAACATTGCATGTTACGACAGACTCCTTACCCCTTGGACGACCTTAGCGGGATGATTGAGATAGAGTGAATGAGTAGAATGACCCCGAGGTCTGACCATAATTCCGAGAGGCGACCGTGACCGACTAAAAAAACCATAGATCATATTATTTATTCTTTTGTTTTGTTTTACGACTTTTCTCTGACATGTGGGAGCCGAGACCTATCCGACGACCAAAAACTGAGACCAATACGCCACTCGACGGACGCATGACGCCCAAAAATCGACTGTTGAGGTCCTGTTTCAACGAACGCCACCTAAAAAGCTCCGGAGGATAGTAGTGACCATGCTACCTCCAACGACGAGGCCGAGAGGACACGGGGGAGTGCCGGGGGCACTCTACAACGCGGGATATCGGTGGTGGAAGAGATTCCCACCACCAAGAAGAGCCTGCAACCCGTGTTCCTCCGAGCTAACATCACCGTAGCGAATTTCAAAATTTCGCGCGTTGCGACAATGGGTCGCCATATTTCAGGATCTTGCGCTCGATACAAAAATCAATATTTCAGCGCATAATGAGGGCGCTGAGTCCCGGCGCCATGCGGTCTAGTCACTCTGCGTTAGACTAGCGCCAAGACCACCTGTGTGGAATCAAGTTTTAGTCATTTTTGCCGAAAAGCTAGTTTTCTCGTTGTCCTTTTTTTGTACGTTCGAACCCCGTGGGTTGTACACTACGTGGTGATTGTTTGGTGAGAGTGAGCCATGGATTTGACCGGCGAGCGAGGCCTCTTTATGAGATGGCTGGAAAGCGGTAAGCGTTAGCCATTCTTACTCATACTAATTCGAATTCGGCAACGGCCGTCTGCCATCTTGCCTTGGTTCAGCCACGAGGCTATTTAGTATTTTTGGGATTCGAATTAAGCCGATCTCCGAAGGGTAGGCCGTCACCAGTGTCCCACTGCATCTGAGTTAGAGTTCGAGTCAATATTTTATAGTAAAGTATTTTGTGATCTAGAGTAAGCCAGATCGATACTCGTCGCACCTGAGTGCGACAAAGATAGGTAGTCAGTCACTGTCGCTCTCTCTTCCTCCTGCGGGGAGAGACGAAGCTCGAGGCTTAGCCGAGAGCCTCTATTTATTTCGGGTTCGAGTCAACATTTCGTATTTTTCGGGTAATCATTTAAATTATTGATTGCGTTAGGCGCAGAGTTAGGTTAAGTTAGTTTTAGTAAAAATTGTAAATAATAATTTATTAAACGGGAGGTTTCGTCTCACGGAGGCGAACCAGCCGTCTTCAACGGCTGGTGACGTCACAGGTTGCGCTTAGTTATTGTTATTGTTGAATTAGGCCGCGAACCTCCCGAAGTTTGTTATTCTATTTATTGTTTTGGAGTCAAAGACTGTACTTTCGTTAGTTGTAAGTTTGTTAATTATTTGTAAATTTATTTTCCTCGTGGAAGTAATTAGTGTTTTAGCTAATTTATTGTCTCACGAGGACTTGATTTGTCGAGTTCTTCCTTTTTGATTTATTTTTCCTTGTTATTGCTCTCCTACGTGGAAGCTAGTAGTTTATTTATTATTGTAAAACTCGCAAATCGCGGCCAGGTCGCCTTTACACGACCTGTAGCCGTTTTATACCCGCGGGGAAGTACCCCCGGGTACACGATTTGTTATTTATATTTTTCATATTTCGTCTATTGAATAAATTCTATTTTTCATTATTAAATTCAAAACTTCGAGTCGTTAATTAACGCCCAGCTAATCCTTCATTTAACCCTGACCCCTCTCCGCGGTACTGTTGCTAGCCGACGCTTCAGTATAGTCTGTTTAGATTTGGTTTAGATTTTTGAAATAGGCGGTTAGCCGCCAGGCGCCCAACATCTTGTTTAGTTTCCAGGTTGTAGCTAATTGTCGACTGGGTTGACCTCGGATGCTGGCTATCCGGTCCAGATCCGAGGGTCCAGAAAAATCCACGTCGCAAATTGGCGCCCAACGTGGGGCCCTGAGAAAATTAAATTGTATTTCAGTTAAATAAATTATCGTTCGTGCTTAGTAACGGCTTCACTGTTGCTAAGAGAAAGAGAGGTCAGTTGTATATTTTCTCCAACAACCGGAGAAGGATTAACAGTGCGTACGCTCGAAGCTACTTTGTATCGTAGACGTGCGGCGCCGACTCTTTTGTTTATTTCGAGTTTGAATTCTTTTGTCGCGCGGCTTTCGAAGCCGTTTTCTTTTTGTGTTCGGGTCCTTATCGAAGGAATACCGAGTATTTTACTTCGGTGCATTTTGGTTTTAGTATTTTTTTTTAGCCGTGGTTTTCCCCGCTAGAGTAAAAAAAAACTCAGCTATAGCCGTGCTAACGCACGTGGTATGCGCCGGGACACTGGACACGGTTCACCAATCTTAGTTATAAGATACAATTATTATTGAATATCATATGCCTGCTATTGAATTGTTTTTTTTTGTTGTTTTTTTTTGTGTAATATTTCCCTGTGCATGCATTGTGGTGGAGGATATATTGTGCTATAGGTGATCGGATAGCGACATACCGCTGTAAACATTCGTACCGAGTACCAGCGGAGTCCTACCACGACACTTGCCAGGTGGACAACATTTAATTCGCGAATAAACAATAATAGCTAGCTAGCGAGGTTATTATCCAGAGTTCAACGGTTAAATACTATTCTATTTCGGGTTTCGGGAAGATATCCTCTAGTCGGTGGGAAAAACATAGTCCATATTACGACGGACTTTTAGTCTACCCCCGCACCGAGGGGAATATTTATGTTTCGTTCGCAACAGTCAATTCGAAACTAATAGATGTCGCGTACATTCGGGTTGTGAATTTCGTATTTGTCAGTGGTGCTCAGGCGTGGGTTCTGAGTATCGCACGAGATCCAACAGTGGTTCTCAATTCAAGGCGATCTCGACGAGATAGACTCGTCGAGAAGATAGAGTACTACTTCGGTAGTATGTTTTGAGCTTTACGTGTATTTTTTCGGGTTCGGGTTCGGGTTCGGGTTCGGGTTAGAATTCGAGTTCGAGTTCGGGTTAAAGTTCAAGTTTACGTTCATCTTTACGTTCGGGTTGCATTTGAAGTGAGAACTTTCTGCGTGCACGTCTGAATACTGATTGAAAACACTCGAGTGATTAAAATTATTTTTTTTTGTTCGTGGCTGCGTGGTCATACGTGACTACGTGAGTTCGAGTTTCGGGTTTGATTGTGCTTTCTTACGAGCGAGCGCGTGACTTTTACACCCTTCCGGTAAAAACCAGCCGAAGGAAAAAGTGTCGCGATAGCGTTTCGGATTTCTTCGGGAATTTTATTCGCGCGTTCGTGTTTTAGTACAGTTTTTTTTGTGGTGTCGACGGAGTCCTAGCTTTCGTATCGAGTCATGGCGTCGATGGATACCCCCTACGGAGGCGGTCTTTGGGACTTAAATCACGGGGAGTTATCACGCTTGCTGCGCTCACTACACGTTAGCGACACAGGCTCAATCGCAGAGCTGCGAGATCGGTACGTGCGATATTGGCGACGAAGTCAGGGTGAAGTGACGATCCCATGGGAGGCCGAAGACGAACCAGCGGTCGCATCGGGCGACAGCTCGCGACCGGGTTGTAGCCAACCATATCAGCCGAACCCCTCGCCACCTCGAGTCTCGTTCGCGACTAATTTCGGATCGCACCCGACGACTACGACGACTGCAAGCATCGTATACTCGGTGGCTCAGTCAGTCATGTCAACCATGGCGGAAACAAGGCCAGTGGCTAGCGTACCGAGCTCACCAGTAAGGCCAGCTCAAATTCGCGAAATCCCAGACGAGAACGACGCGTATGGAGATTTTTATAGAGATTATGCGGCGCTCCGGGAAATCTTAGGCGAAGGTGCACCCGCGGTGATGCCTCGCCGATCGACGGCTTACCCTCGCGTATTAGAGGAATACGGTCGAGAGTACCAGCGAGCCTCTCAAAACGAGGCCTTACAGCGAGCGCCTCAAAACGAGGCCATACAGCCAGCGATACCCGAGTCGGTGCGCGAAATAGAGGACCACTACTTCAGACTTGGAGTATTAGCCTCGAGACGGGCCATGGGAATCCCGGAAGTAGTAGAGATTAATAATAGACCGGAACAACCACCACGCGTAGGAACGGGACAGACGTTAGGCCGCATACGCCAAGAGGCGGACGCCGCACGAGAGCGTAGTCTATCACCTAGTAATCCCGCGCAGCTGAATCACCCACCGATAAATTATCTGCCGTTCAATCAGCAGCCAAGGCTGCAACTAACAAATACCCACCCACCCTCCCAACAAACACAACATAGTGGGGATGGAATAATAGTGCCCATGAGGTCACAATTTAGGGATAGGGCTAAAGAAGTAGTTGAGGCGTTGCGTCGGTGGAATCTAAAATTCGGCGGGGGTAGCGAGCAGAGCGCCGAGGATTTTTTGAGTCGCTTAGACGACTGCAGGAAATTTACCCCGTTAACCGGTGAGGAGGTGATACAATCTCTACCAATAATTTTTACGGGATTCGCCTCAGAATGGCTTAGACTCGAGCGAGACAACTGGTCCAGTTACGAGGACTTTCAACGGGCATTTAGAGGATGGTTCGGCGACTCAACCGTGAACAAACGTTTCCGTCAACAAGCCGCGACGCGTACACAGGGTGAAAACGAGTCAGCGGTGGAATATATCACCTGCATTCGCGGGTTATTAAGCCGTATGACACGACCGTACGCGTTAGAAGACCAGCTCGATTTAGCCTTCGAAAACCTCCGTCCGAATATTCGCGAGACGTTAGACAGATCACTTATTAGGAATTTTCAGGAGTTAGCCCGAGCCGCAACCGCGAGGGAGACAAATTTAAGGCTTTCGCGTTCGTATAGACCACCCCCACCCCCCGAGGATTCGTACATGGCCGAGTTAGCCTGCAGGAAGGAACTAAAACAAACAAAAAAATCTCCTGCACTGGCGGCAATCAAAGATGCGTCGGTAACGACCGAAGCCCCGAGGGCTGAAGCTACCCCGAACTCGCGGAAGAAGGGTGGCAAAGGTCAAGGGGGGGGGGAGGATGTCCTTTGAAAAGTCCATTAGTGAACAATTAGCGGCGATCGAGCAAAAATTAGACAAGAAAATAGATTCGGTAGTCGCGAACACGCAGCAGCGACAGACTAGGCCAAGCGCTCCGAGGCGACCAAATAACGTGAGTATAGCCACAACAGCGGCTAACTCACAGGCACAGACAACGTCGTATACCACGCCAACGAGGGATGGTGGACCGACAATTGTTTGTTTTAATTGCGAGCGCCGAGGTCATATATGGAGAGAGTGCCCAGCGCCTAGAACCCGGTTCTGCTACCACTGCGGTAGAAGAGGGGAAATCGCGACGACGTGTTCCCGATGTAATCCGGGAAACGAACAGGGGGAGTCTCGAACAGGGACAACGAGTCACCCACGATAAAAAACCCGAGTCCCAATAATCTAACCGAGCCAGACGCAGAATGCTTACCAATGCAGACTCTCGAGTTACAACCACGCTGGTTTTTAACCGTAAAAATCGGAGAGTCGGAAATTCGCGCATTAGTAGACACCGGGTCTTCCAGAAGTTTCTTAGGAGCTTCAGGTAGGAAAATCGCCGAGGAAAATGGTCGGTCACTGAGTCAACCGGCCTTTGGAAGAGTCATACTGGCCAACGGCGAAACCGAAGCCGTAGTAGGTGAATTTATCGTACCTATAGAGCTGGCAGGAAGAACCCACAATCTCGCGATTCGAATTCTTCCGTCATTAGCGTGGGAGTGCATCCTCGATATGGATTTTATTAGATTGTTCGGGTTAGAAATGTTTGGCGGAGACGACGCGTGGCGATTAAAAGATGGACCAGACGGCACCAAATCGTTTTGCGAACCAACCGCAACGACCACGGGGTCAGCTGACGCGTGTTATGGAATAGCCGAGCTAACATCAGCAGAAAAAACGGTACTGGAGAAGTTTCTTGAGGAAGAACTACCTGCGGTCACGGGCCCACTAGGACTAACAAGCCTAGCCGAGCACACCTTAGATACGCAGGGAAATTCTCCGATTAAACAAAGATACTACTTAGTATCGCCAGTAGTTCAAGCCGCGATTCATGCTGAAGTCGATCGTATGTTAGCCGAAGGTGTAATCGAGCCTTCACAGAGCGCGTGGTCAAGCCCTATTGTAATGGTCAAAAAGCCGAATGGAAGTTACCGTTTTTGTTTAGATTTTCGTAAAGTGAATAGCGTCACGAAGAAAGACGCCTATCCGATTCCATATATTAACGGGATTTTAGATAAATTACGTGCCGCGAGGTATATTTCAACGATTGATCTGAGTCAAGCATATCATCAGATTCCCTTGCACCCAGACAGTCGGGAAGTTACTGCGTTCACTGCACCGGGCAGAGGCCTATTTCATTTTACGAGAATGCCATATGGACTCACCGGAGCCCCCGCGACGTTTCAAAGATTAGTCGACAAATTAATTACACCGGATATGGAACCGCATGTTTTCGCGTATTTGGACGATATTATTGTAGTTACGGATAATTTTGTGAAACATATGGACTGGCTCAAACGCGTTTTTGATCAAATAGCTAGAGCTGGGTTAACATTAAATCCGGATAAGTGTGAATTTTGTAGGGACGAAGTAAGATATCTGGGGTTTAGAGTTAACAGCGAGGGACTACAAATCGACCCCGACAAGATCGAACCAATTGTTAGTTATCCGGCACCCCGGAACTTGAAACAATTGCGACGGTTTTTAGGGATGGCCTCATGGTACCGCCGATTTATTCCAGCGTTCGCGGGCTCCTCGGAGCCATTAACGCGGCTTTTACGCAAAGATAGACGGTGGGAATGGGGTGAAGAACAAGATCAAGCTTTTAACGAACTAAAGTCCGCGTTAACAACCGCCCCAGTATTATCGTGTCCTGATTTTAGCGTACCTTTTGTGGTGCAGACGGATGCCAGCGACTTTGGAATAGGCACCGTCTTGACTCAGACGATCGACGAGGTCGAACGAGTCATAGCATATGCGAGCCGTACTCTCTCGGAAACCGAGAGAAAATACTCAGTTACTGAAAAAGAATGTTTGGCTGTAATTTGGGCAATTAAAAAGTTTCGCGCTTATCTCGAGGGGTACCATTTTACGGTAATAACGGATCATAGCAGCCTCCGATGGTTGCATAACTTGCATAATCCGACCGGTCGTCTTGCTAGGTGGGCATTGGAGCTCCTGGAGTATGACTTCGAGATCGTACACCGGAAGGGAGCTATGCATCATGTCCCCGATGCATTATCGCGAATGTACGAAGACGAGGTCGAAAACCTCTCAGCCGTACATTTAGCCGCGATAAATGAGGCACAAGATCCGTGGTACACCCGTAGAGTACGAGAGGTGCTTGAAGCACCAAAGAAATATAGAGGTTGGTCGGTCTTCGAGGGCCGACTATATTATTTTCGACCGAATCCGGTGACCGAGCCAATAATCGACGAACTTAATCCGTGGAAATTAGTGTTGCCAGCAGAGCACCGAGCTCGAGCGTTCACTGAGTCACACGAAGATCCGCAGTCTGGGCATCTAGGCATAGAGAAAACCTATGCTAGAGTCCGCGAGGAATATTATTGGCCGGGAATGTTTAGAGATATTGTAGTCGCGGTGCGTAAATGCCGACAGTGCCAACAGTGTAAAGTCGAACAAGCTCCGCCAGCTGGTTTAATGGGAGATCGCGTAGTCGATCAACCGTGGGCAGTTGTCGCAGCTGACGTAATGGGTCCGTTTCCGCGTAGTCGATCAGGCTTTGAATATTTGCTAGTCTTCGAGGACTTATTTACCAAGTGGGTAGAGTGCATTCCGTTGCGTAAAGCTAATGGGAAAAATATTATCGCGGCGTTTGAGGATTTAATTTTGTCAAGGTGGGGTACCCCGGAGGTATTCCTCACCGACAACGGAACCGAGTTCGCGAACAAAGCCGTAGATGACATGTGCGCCGAGTACAACATCGTACACGCTCACGTACCCCCTTATCATGCGCAGGCGAATCCTGTAGAGAGGGTTAATCGGGTCCTGAAGACTATGATAACGGCCTATATCGAGAAAGATCATCGCGAGTGGGACGTCCACCTACACGAATTCCGTTTCGCGTACAATTCCGCAGTGCATAGTTCGCTCAAAGTAAGTCCGGCGTTTTTGAACCTAGGTCGCGAACCGCGGCCTCGAGTACAATTTCGACGCGCGGAGGAAGGTCCAGCCACGATTCCGGAACCACGTCCTGAGAAGTGGGCCGAGCGAATGACGCGCCTGCAGGAGTTAAGAGATCTCGCGACTCATCATTTACAGAATGCGCGCACTAGGCAGGCACAGTATTATAATAGACGTCACCGAGACGGTCATTATAAAGTAGGAGATCGAGTCTGGAAGCGCAAGCGAGTATTATCGTCGGCTGCGAATTTCGTTGCTGCGAAATTAGCTCCTAAGTTCGAGGGGCCTTATATCGTAACGCGAGTCGTATCGCCCGTCGTGTACGAACTAGAAGACGATACAGGTAGGACCCTCGGCCGACACCACATTAAAGATTTTAAGCCATACGTCGCTCCTGAGGTCGATGTTAACCTCAGCGAATCGGAGGAGGAAGACTTATCTTCCGACGAGGCGTGAGATCAACTTTTTCGCGTCCGTTCTTTTTGTCTTTTTTGTTTCTGTTGGAAATATTCGAGTGTTCGCGATTGTTCGTTGCGTATAGGAAATCAAATCAGATATTAGAGTAGGGAGTTAGGGTTTAGGTAACGTCACGAAAAAAAGGGGGCAGTTCGACGAATTAGTTTTTTTTTGATATTTTCTTTTGAGTCGACTGCACCTACAAGCTCGTAGCGAGCAATAGCTCTCCTAAGTTCAGGGTTGACAAGGCAATATTTTCTGTAGTCCACCCGGGAGCTGTCCAGACTGAAGAAATCCGATCCGCCTGTCGGGACTTAGTCGTCCTGCAAGAGATCGCGGCGGAAGAAGCGGAAAGAAACCGTATTCCCCCGTGGGAAATTCCCGGGCGAAGGCCGATCTTGAGCCCGGAGATGCGAGCGATGTTCGGGCTTCACCCAATACCGGGGGCTATCTATCGTCTACCCCCTGTAGAAGAACCTAGGGATGCTCAGCCAAACCCTCCGGACGTCGGAGCAAGGTCATTGGAGCCCAGTGAGCCAGTACCGAGGGATCCCCGATACCTACCCGTGGCCCAACAACGAACCCCACCACATCGGGAAACCAGAGAGGGTCAATTAGTAAGAGAGGCCCGGGAGGCCCATCAACGAGCCAGCGAGGCCCACCAGGCGGCCCGCGAAGCGACTCGACGAGCAGAAGAAGCCCAAGCGGAGGCTCTTCGCGCCCATTTGGCCTTAGAGGCAGAGCGGCGAGCACGAAGCAATCAGGAGGCTATTCTAAGGGAGAGACGAGCCCGCGAGGAGAGGGAGGCCGCTACATTGGCTTTCAGGAGGAGTCAAATGAACTGTTGGAATTGTGGCCGAGCCGGCCACAAATCTCGCGATTGTGACCGGCCGAAGCGCCCGTTTTGCAACATTTGCTCCATGCCGGGACCTACCGCCGAGACGTGCCCCTGTCGAGACCAGCGCTGGCATCTAGAATTAAGCGCTGAAAGGGAAGCGGCCAAGGCGCGCAAGGCCGGGTACACCGGTCCTCCAGCAAAACCCTCACGCGGGGGATGGCGTTAAAGGAATAGGACACCGATAGTTAGTGCGGGGGCAAATTATCGTCGGTCATGGCCATATATGTTTTTTTTTGGTTTCGTTTTTTTTTTCTCTTTGTAATGGGGAATCAGTTTGTGCCCAGTGAGTTTTGGGGGTTTCTTTTTTTTTTGTGTGTGGGTCGTGTCGCCATTGATTTCTTTTTATTGTTTTGTTTTTTTTTGCTGGGGGTTGTTATTTTGGAGGAGGTAACCCCTCCGATTTAAAAATGAAGTATACCCTGTCTCGCGGGGAGATCCCGCTTAGAGTACCTTTTTGCACCCCGAGGGGTGAAAAATATAATTTTTCTTTGGTTTATCTGAACCCGGCTGGGGATTTCGAGCATGGAAGCTCTGTATTTAGTTTCCTTTTGTTTTGTTGGTTCGTAGTCTCTTATGTTATTTGTTTTTTTTTTTGCATCCTAATCACCATCCGTTTTCCTGAAATAGTCATTTTTGTTATGTTTTTTTTTGTGTTGATTACAGATCTATAGATGGTGAGGATAAGAATAGTCTATTATTTTGATTTTGTTTTCAGTTATTGCAGGAAGTCGAACCCTTCCTCACGTTTCATTTTGTCTTTCTGCCTTCTGCAGGAGGAAAGTAGCGGGTGACGACTTAAAATTTGAACCGGGGGTTTTCTGAAAATGATTTTTTTTTTTGTGTTATTGTTGTTATTCTCTCCCCGGGGGAAAGTTTAGCTTACTAAAGAATTACGTTTCAGCCATCAGATCTGAACGGATCTGTAGACGTAAGACGCGGTGTGCGGCCGCCACTCGGAGTTCGGTCCATGGGTCAGTTTTGCTAGCGTTTTCCGCCCCAGTGGTCCGTCTAAGGGGGGGGGGGAGTTGTAACATTGCATGTTACGACAGACTCCTTACCCCTTGGACGACCTTAGCGGGATGATTGAGATAGAGTGAATGAGTAGAATGACCCCGAGGTCTGACCATAATTCCGAGAGGCGACCGTGACCGACTAAAAAAACCATAGATCATATTATTTATTCTTTTGTTTTGTTTTACGACTTTTCTCTGACATGTGGGAGCCGAGACCTATCCGACGACCAAAAACTGAGACCAATACGCCACTCGACGGACGCATGACGCCCAAAAATCGACTGTTGAGGTCCTGTTTCAACGAACGCCACCTAAAAAGCTCCGGAGGATAGTAGTGACCATGCTACCTCCAACGACGAGGCCGAGAGGACACGGGGGAGTGCCGGGGGCACTCTACAACGCGGGATATCGGTGGTGGAAGAGATTCCCACCACCAAGAAGAGCCTGCAACCCGTGTTCCTCCGAGCTAACATCACCGTAGCGAATTTCAAAATTTCGCGCGTTGCGACAATGGGTCGCCATATTTCAGGATCTTGCGCTCGATACAAAAATCAATATTTCAGCGCATAATGAGGGCGCTGAGTCCCGGCGCCATGCGGTCTAGTCACTCTGCGTTAGACTAGCGCCAAGACCACCTGTGTGGAATCAAGTTTTAGTCATTTTTGCCGAAAAGCTAGTTTTCTCGTTGTCCTTTTTTTGTACGTTCGAACCCCGTGGGTTGTACACTACGTGGTGATTGTTTGGTGAGAGTGAGCCATGGATTTGACCGGCGAGCGAGGCCTCTTTATGAGATGGCTGGAAAGCGGTAAGCGTTAGCCATTCTTACTCATACTAATTCGAATTCGGCAACGGCCGTCTGCCATCTTGCCTTGGTTCAGCCACGAGGCTATTTAGTATTTTTGGGATTCGAATTAAGCCGATCTCCGAAGGGTAGGCCGTCACCAGTGTCCCACTGCATCTGAGTTAGAGTTCGAGTCAATATTTTATAGTAAAGTATTTTGTGATCTAGAGTAAGCCAGATCGATACTCGTCGCACCTGAGTGCGACAAAGATAGGTAGTCAGTCACTGTCGCTCTCTCTTCCTCCTGCGGGGAGAGACGAAGCTCGAGGCTTAGCCGAGAGCCTCTATTTATTTCGGGTTCGAGTCAACATTTCGTATTTTTCGGGTAATCATTTAAATTATTGATTGCGTTAGGCGCAGAGTTAGGTTAAGTTAGTTTTAGTAAAAATTGTAAATAATAATTTATTAAACGGGAGGTTTCGTCTCACGGAGGCGAACCAGCCGTCTTCAACGGCTGGTGACGTCACAGGTTGCGCTTAGTTATTGTTATTGTTGAATTAGGCCGCGAACCTCCCGAAGTTTGTTATTCTATTTATTGTTTTGGAGTCAAAGACTGTACTTTCGTTAGTTGTAAGTTTGTTAATTATTTGTAAATTTATTTTCCTCGTGGAAGTAATTAGTGTTTTAGCTAATTTATTGTCTCACGAGGACTTGATTTGTCGAGTTCTTCCTTTTTGATTTATTTTTCCTTGTTATTGCTCTCCTACGTGGAAGCTAGTAGTTTATTTATTATTGTAAAACTCGCAAATCGCGGCGAGGTCGCCTTTACACGACCTGTAGCCGTTTTATACCCGCGGGGAAGTACCCCCGGGTACACGATTTGTTATTTATATTTTTCATATTTCGTCTATTGAATAAATTCTATTTTTCATTATTAAATTCAAAACTTCGAGTCGTTAATTAACGCCCAGCTAATCCTTCATTTAACCCTGACCCCTCTCCGCGGTACTGTTGCTAGCCGACGCTTCAGTATAGTCTGTTTAGATTTGGTTTAGATTTTTGAAATAGGCGGTTAGCCGCCAGGCGCCCAACATCTTGTTTAGTTTCCAGGTTGTAGCTAATTGTCGACTGGGTTGACCTCGGATGCTGGCTATCCGGTCCAGATCCGAGGGTCCAGAAAAATCCACGTCGCAGAACATAAAATGCTGCCTTACAAAAGTAACAGCATTTCCTTTTGAAAATGCACTTGGTCAAATGAAGAAGTATGTTCACACAGCAAATCAACCGTTAGCTCAAATTTGTCGCCGGCTTCACGAACAATCCTCCATAGAAACTATAAAACCAATTCTACCACAGTATGTGAAGGTGCTCAAGCAACTCAGTGACCTCCGAATTGATATGAGAAATCAGCGATCAATTCTGAAACTGAAATTCAAGGGTCAGTACGTGCTTTCGGTCACTGCTCCAGATAATGTGATTCTTCTAAAAAATGGCAGTATTATGGCCATCGATCACATGTCGTACCCTGACGGATCTCCAGAGGATGTTACAATACATGGCAAAAGATGGAAAATCAGAGAGTCGCTGTTCACATATCCATGTGATTCTAAATTACTGGAAGAATGGGTACTTGAAAACGAACCATCTGCATCAAGAATCACGTGCCCTATTAGGCACATCAAGCGAAAAATGATAATACTATGCTTACACTCAGACAATGCCAACAGGAGAAGTAAAACATATGGAATATCTCTGTTACATTGACATAAGGTAAGAAAATTTCAATCTTTCTGCTCCCAACATGACATACCGGGAATATACGTGGAAACGCTTCATAGGGAAGTGAAAATGTCTGCAAACAGGCAACTCAGTAGTCACTCAGAACTCTAGCGATTAGGTTTTATTTCGCATATTGCGTGCCCATTGGCTACGTGAAGATAAAACCTAATCGCTTGACTTCTGAGTGAGTTCTGAGTTGCCTATATGCAGACGTTTTCACTTCCCTATGAAGCGTTTCCACGTATATTATTATTTCCTATTGTATACTCTATTACTCATACAATAGGACTACTCTACATTGTTGCCAAACCTAAGAATCCTTTAGATCTAAAGAATTTTTACGTCCCATAACAAAAAACAAAAAAAAAAAGAAAGCTTTTTTTTTTTAGGAAAGTTGTCAATTCTTGAATAAATAAAGAAAATGTATGTCTTGTGAAGAATTTGTACAATTTCCTAAATTCGCTTCCGGGTTCGTCTGGGTAATCACATGTGTTTTCTCAATTTTTTTTTGTGTTCATTGACATCAAAAAACGTAATTAAATTTAAATTCCTACAAGAAATGTACCAACTGAAGAAATCTAAAGAGATTTCAAACATTTCCTAAAAATTTTTTCGTTTCGAAGGTTGGCAACACTGACTATAACCGTGAGGCCGGCGTCCCACCGTCCGGAATAAATACGGAGGGAACGGCCGGTAGCCAATGGCTAACGATTTTCTGTTGGATCCTTCATTGATGATTGGCTACCGACCGTTCCGTCCGGATGTATTCCGAAGCATGGGACGCCGGCCTGAGTACCACGCTGTTTGATCGAGATCGCAGAACTTGAGCAGCTAGGTGGACCATGTGCTAGAAAACGAAAATATATCTTAACAAAGCTATCGTAAATTTCAACAGGTAATTATTTTGTAATAGATATTTTGAAAGGAATCTGTAAACAGGATCGATATGATAACTTGAGTACCGAAAGATGCGATCGTCGTTTGGTATAACCGTTGACCGGGATTTCTTTTAATTGTTCTTTACAACGCAACATTGATAGTTGCAGTAGTTCTAAGAACCCTGAATATTGGAGGAAAATATATATCATTACAGGATTCATAGTATAAAGACGCGTATACAAAATACATACATCCTAACCACAAAATCAACCGCGTGTGACTCTTGGGGCATTCCATAACATTTCGGCCTGCCGTGACCCCTACAATTTATAATTTTTGGGAAATGTGGGAGCGCCAAATATGTGTGACATGTAGCTTTTTTCGTTGTTATCTATGGAAGATTCGTTTGATTTTAGTAACAATGGCTGCGCAACATATCAAGGCGTTTCAATTACTTGATTTTGTAACGGGTAATAAAAATAGAAAAAAACCGTTGATGATAGAATGTGTACCATCGCAATGGATTTCCTTCAACCCATCAATTGGAAAATGTCAATGTAAATTCATGCCTCCTCCGTACTCAGAAGAAGACACCGAGCTAGTAGATACGCTAGTGAAGCAACAAGGTCATCCTCCAGAATCTTGGCCGACATATACTGTTAACCTCAGGGGCCATGCAAGTAAGTAATTGATTATTGTTTGTTTCTAAAGAGATGGTACTGAAACTTTGACAAAAGCGTATTTTCATTTCACTAAAACTGAAAAAGGTTCTATCTAAAATGGCTTCCTGCAATTTTTAGATATCAGTAGGATGTGTATCGAAAACAAAATTCCAACCAGCTGCGATGAAAGTGCATGCCCAGAAGACCTTTCGCAGAAAATTCCCTGCATAGAGCTGTGAAAGGTTCCTGCGCATACACTTTTATCGCAGAAGATAGACATTTGTTTCAATACACATCGCGTGACTAATGGAAGAAGGTCGTAAGCGCCAAAAAAAAAAAAATTTCTTTTGGTAGCAAAATCTTTTTCATGCGATATAACATCTTTTATGCATATCTGCAAAAAAAAAAAAATTTTTTTTTGTGCTTGTTACCTTATAGCATTAGTCACGCGACATATTAGCAACATCTAAATATTATGGGAATCGATTCTTGTGTGAAAGTTTGATAGTAATTAGAAAAATGGAAAAACCATTCTCGTCGAAATTTCAGTACCGTCTCCCCTTAAAGAGAGGTCGTACTAAAATCTATTAAAATACCAGTATGTTGTTTTTTAAATGAGTGAAAAAAAGTTGATTCAAAAAATGCATTCCTCAGTTCTCAGGTCCAATTTTAGATTATATGACCAGTGCCCAAAGAATTTGTGAAATATCATTACATCTATTTTTAATCTAGCAACCTATGATGATGCGATGAAACGTCTCGAAATATTAAAAGTTAAACCATATGCATATACGGAAGATGGTATTTTACCAGAAAAAAAAGCAACTAACGTTACAAAAGCATACCAACGGCTGAAAATCAAAGGCGACCAAGCCTTAGCTAAAGAATTGATGCAAGTGCCCGAACTTGTATCCTCCACAAGCCAGCATAGCTCAAGAAGTGAAGACTGTAAATAGAATTGAAAATCTAAATTAATAATCAATTTTCTCATCGGATATTCAGATATTGATATGTTTTTACATTTATTCTAAAATTTATATAGCACCTAATGAGACATCTGACGTGTCTATTGATGAAAACGAGAATAACAAAAATAAATTGAAAAAGAAAAAAGCCCCCAAACATATTACAGACACAGAGTCAACCGATGAAAACTATAATATCCTTAGGAGATCCACCAATAACCCAAAACATAAGCCTAAGAATACAGAATCGAGCAAAAGAAGTCTATCCGCCAAAGGCTGTGCACGAGGTAAGTTAGCCATCGAAACGTTTTGTATTCAATTCTGCTAGCGTACAATCTGATATTTTCGAGTTAGTTCAATTGACTTCTAGAAGTACGAAAAACCTTATCAAAGACCAGTGCTATACCTTCTCAAACTGTTAGTAGTAATTTGATTCATCCTTCTTCGTGCCTGTCCCCCCCATACATCAATATAATTAATCGGTTTCCATATATTCATAGCTGATTCAATTTTATCACATGAAAGAGGCTCTCAACTGCTATCAGAACCGCATGCTGGCAATCAAAAAGGCACGGTTACGCCGCTGAGTAACCGCAGACAAGTAGATGTTACCGAAAAGCCAAAAAAGTCTCACACTTCACAATCATGTAAGAATCGTGATTTATCCTTCTTCGTGCTAGTCCCCCCCCCATACATCAATATAATTAATTGGTTTCCATGTATTCATAGCTGATTCAATTTTATCACATGAAAAAGGCTCTCAACTGCTATCAGAACCGCATGCTGGCAATCAAAAAGACACGGTTACGCCGCTGAGTAACCGCAGACAAGTAGATGTTACCGAAAAGCCAAAAAAGTCTCACACTTCACAATCATGTAAGAATCGTGATAGTATGAGTTGAGTGGAGTTCAGTATTTCTGATGTTGTTTTTTATTGATCCTAATCTTGTCTACTAATAGTCATTTTGTTCTAAAAGTTGCACACTCGAGTAAAGAATCATCTCGAAGTCGAGCTCCTGAAAAAAATTATGATCAAATGGGTCAAGTTGGAACCCTTACAGGACTGAGGTTCGATATACAAGCACTAACTGAAGCCTTTAAAGAACTGAAAGGTGTTATCGAAAGATCCGCACTGGCGCAGAATGCGTTTGGTACAAATGTCCAGAGCTTTGCCACTGAGTTCAATGTAGTATTCCCCATGACAACCATGGAGGACTTCCGCACATACGATGACCGGTTAAAAATGGACACAAAGTTACGAAAAGAGTTTGTGAGTGAGACATTTGACTTCTGAAGATCTTCTGTTCGAAATCAATTCGTAACTCACTTATCTTTTGCATCCATAGACTAGTACATTGCACTTCATAGTGGATTCACACACCACGCTGGCCAGAAATATTACAGCTATGTTGAAGAAACATATTTCGAGGGATGTGGCGCTAAAATTCAATGCAGTCAAAACTGGAAAGGATAAGGAGATATTTAAAGAAACCAAACTGTGCAACCTCTTACGCGGTAAGCAATGATCATGTTAACTATACTGCATCATGTTCGAAGACCTTAAGGGAGACCCGGCTACTGAGATCTTGACAAAAAACAGATTTTTATTTTAAGAATGGTGAAAAAAGGCCGAATCAACAAAGTACTTTCTCAAGTTGTAGATGAAAGTAGAATATACCTTGAAAAAAACACTCTATCCTGCGATGAAAATGTCGACGCGGGGAACCTTTCGCAGTATGTACGTTTCCTACGCAGTGCTGCGCAAGGTTCCCTGCGACAACATTTCTATCGCAGGAGATTGAAATTTTTTTTTCAAAGTATATTCTACTATGATTCACAACTTGATAAAGTACTTATGTAATTCGACCTTTTTTAGCCATTCGAAAAATAAAAAATTGGTCTTTATCAAGATTTCAGTAGGGTCTTCCTTTGACGGGGAATATACAGGGTGTCTGGAAATTCGCGCACTCGAAGCATACCGGCGGATCCCTTGCGAAATAATAAGACGAAAGTTACCTATGCAAAAAAGTCCGCGGGGACTTAGTTCTTCCGTAAAAAGGACTTAATAACGAACCAATGAGCGTTCATCTATAGGAATGACTGTCTAAAATCCACAAGAATCCCCATCGCCGTCCGCCTTACTAGGGAGAACAAGACAATAATGTGTGGTGAGCGATTGACATTAGACAGTCGGTTCACGCAATGAAAATTTCAGAGTGCGGATTCTTGTGGATTTTAGACAGTCTTTCCTATAGATGAACGCTAATTGGTTCGTTATTAGGTCCTTTTTACGGAAGGACTAAGTCTCCGCGGACTTTTTTGCATAGGTAACTTTCGTCTTATTATTTCGCAAGGAATCCGCCGGTATGCTTCGAGTGCGCGAATTTCCAGACACCCTGTATACCTCAACACTTTTTTTCTGCCTTACAGATGTGCTGTTGCTGAAATATAAAGAGGGAGCCCAAGGAACAGTACCAATTACAGAAAAAAATTTTTATCGAGAACTGGGAACCTGTCTCTCTAATGCTGTCGATTGGCACGGGCATCGCAAAGACCGCCGAAATAAACAACCGGATCAATTAAGTGATGCCGAATGAAATGAGACCTAAATTTATAACATACGTCTTCACGTTTTCTCTCTCAAGAAAAAAAAAGTTCTAACGCGTTCTAACGAAATAACATGGCTTGTCTCCGGTCGTTTGTTCTCTGTTCTGCACCGAGGCAACATAAGTAACTCATACTATTGTTATATTAGGTAAAATCACCCATACATTACTAATTATACATGATCAACATCTAGTAGTCCATATGATAAAACACATCTCTTAAAATATAAGAATCTCGGTTGCTGTGTACACAGCTATTATTGTAAAAACAAGTCAGTCTGTTTCTAGCTAGCTACTAGTGCAGACTTCTGACACCAGTGTAACGATTTTTATATTTCGTTATAGTAATATAATTATTTAATGTGGGTTCCCGAGGGAAATGAAGTGAATCTGGAGAGATTATATGAATTGGGCAAAATATTATGTATTCTGAAATACAGGTCTGCACTAGTAGCTAGCTAGAAACAGACTGACTTGTTTTTACAATAATAGCTGTGTACACAGCAACCGAGATTCTTATATTTTAAGAGATGTGTTTTATCATATGGACTACTAGATGTTGATCATGTATAATTAGTAATGTATGGGTGATTTTACCTAATATAACACTATGAATGCTTTTTTTCCGCATTAAATGCGTTTATAATAATAATAATAATAATAATATTATTACCAATAATATAATATTTCTAAAATAAAACTTCTACTTTATATTTAAAGGCCGGATTTATATATTATAATATAGACTGATGATTGAAACTATTAAAGCAGTGTATACTGTATACTTAGGCCGAATTTTCATGCGCAGTCAATTGCTGCTGCTGAAAAATGTTGCTGTAACGCTATTCGTTGTTGATCGTTCGTGGTTGATCGTTCGTGGTTGATTTAAGGGGTTACAGGCAGTTGCAAGGCACAAAAAAGACGTATTTTTACTAATTTTTTAAACAGAGGCATTTTATTAAACAAATACAAATAATAGTTATTCAGATAGAGTCCACTTTGAAGTTTCTGATGGAATTAGTTCCTGTAAAAATATTGATGTGCACAGCTCCTGTAGACGATCTCCTGAAGGTCCTCCAAAAAAAAGTGTTTGGCGGTGATCACGATATCTCCGGTTTGGATTATCTGAAATAAAAAAATGAGACAGATTATTTTAGTGGATAGATAACCCTGCATAAAATATCCGATAGGATTTCCGCTATTCGGAACATATATGGAAGTCACCAGGGTTTTGACCCCGGTTTTCATTCAGACTCATACGGAATTGATACAGAAATTTTCAAGTTTTTCGTCGTCGGGGTGTATCCGATGGTATCCGGGGCCTATGGCGTTCCAGTTTTTTCACCGTATTCGGAACTTACACGGGAGTCATAAGGGATTTGACCCCGGTTTTTATCCGTACTAATACGGCATCGATCCTACTTTAGAGGTAGCAGCCGTTGCCGGATTCTATCCGGCTCCATCCGGAACCTGCAGTTTCGCGGTTATTCGCCTGCAATGCGGTACTCGTCCGGCAGTATATATCGGGTTTCTATACTTACCTATACAGCATGGGTCGTAGCTCTCGTTGCCGGATTCTATCGGAGTGAATCCGGCAATTGCAAGCTCACCTTAATCCGCCTGGAATGCGGTACCTATACGCGGAATCGGTCACCCATGCTCGTTTACACCACGTATCTGGTACGTATCCGGTTCTATCCGAGCTTCGGCGGACAGGGGATCCCGCATATAATATACACATACCGAAATGAAAGAAATTATCGTAAATGCTCTACTAATATTACTACAAAGACGTGTACATAATAGCCGCATAAGCAATCTGGATCTTTATATATGGGGCATTCCAGGTCAATTCGACTAGGGTCTGACCCTGATATTTTTATTTTCGTCTCAAATTAATTTACGTGATAACAGCACTCGAAAAACACCTAATTAATTTTTTTCAAATTCTGCTGACTCTCACTTCCCGAGTTACCATGATTGTAAACTTGTTGAATTTGGCCACTTTTGTAAAATCTGAACAAAATTGACAAAAAATATTTGTTTAATTCAGAATTTTTTGATGCAAACCCCATGAAGGGCCGAGGTCTCCTTCTAAGCTTTTTAAACATTTGAAATATTTACTATTTGATGAAACCATATCGATATGTATTCTAAGCTTCAAAATTAAAAAATGAACCAATAAACTTGTAGAAACTCTTGGAAAAGCAAAGAATACATATTCGCATGGTTTAATTGAACAGTAAATATTTCAAATGCGTAAAAAGCCTAGAAGGAGACCTTGGCCCATCATGGGATTTCCGTCAAAAAATTCTAAATTGAACAAAGACTTTTTGTAATTTTTTTCAGATTTTACAAGAGTGGCCTAATTCAACAAGTTTTCAATCATCGTAACTCGGGAAGTGAAAGTCAAAAGAATTTCAAACAAATTCATAAGGTGTTTTTCGAGTGCTGCGATCACGTAAATTCTGAAATTAATTATTTATATATATATATATAAATGTATACACGGTTATGATATGAAATACACGCGACACATGAAATCTGTTTTGAAATCGTATTTTTATTCCGAATATAAATGAAAAAATATTATACGTGTAATAATACGTGGTAAAGTTTGTGCTTTTCAAGAAGAATATATCCCGAGAGGTTCTTTAGAAACGGTAAGTCAACTGCGCATGCGTGAAATAATTTAATTTTATTGGCCGAGAGAATCCCACCACGACGGTATTGATGATTAAACTACCGTGGTGGGATTCCCTGGCCCAATAAAATTGAATTATTTTGCGTATGCGCAGTTGACTGTACCGTTTCTAAAGAACCTCTCGGTATGAAAAGATGATACGTTTAATTATATATAGTAAAGTTTGCGATTTTTCAGAAAAATATATAAAAAGATGATACGATTAATTATACCGAGAGGATATCTTGAAACGGTACAGTCAACTGCGCATGCGCGGAATAATTTGATTTTATTGGGTTAAAGACTCCCACCACAGTAGTTTCATCGTCAATACCGTCGTGGTGGGATTCTCTAACCCAATAAAATCAAATTATTCCACGCATGCGCAGTTGACTGTACCGTTTCAAGAGATCCTCTCGGTATTTGGTAAAGTTTGCGCTTTTTAAGAAGAATATATAAAAAGATGATACGTTTAATTACATTTGGTAAAGTTTGCACTTTCGGAAAAGAATGTATCAAGAAGAATGTATAAGTATAATACATCACAGCTCATGACTCAGAAGATGTTGCAGGTACCCTCTGCTTCTTGAGGATTGGCGGGGACTCATTTGAACCATCGTCTTCATGCCTTCGTTTTGTATCATCAGGCACCTCGTCGTCCGCGGATACATCGGGTTTAGTTACATTGACACATGCAACCAATGCACCCTGATCCTGTGCAACCATTTCAGGTTCTGCACCTGTGTTTTGTCTCCCATCACCTTCATCCGGATTCTTTCCGGTTTTATCCGGTAGACCATCCCGAACCGTCGACTGTTCGGTTTGTTCCTTTTCCACAGACCTATTTCCCTTCGTATTTAATGCATGGACTTCTACGTTATCCTCCTCCTGGTCCTTCTCCTCCGTGCTGTCCTTCTCCGTGTCCTGCTCTTCCGGGTCGTCCTGCTCTTCCGGGTCGTCCTCCTCCTCCGAGTCGTCCTCCTCCTCCTCCGAGTCGTCCTCCTCCTGGCTGCCTGCTTCTTCCGTTATCTGGTCTTCCTTCTCCGTGTCTTGCTCCTCCGGGTCGTCCTCTTCCTCCGAGTCATCCTCCTCCTGGCTGCCTGCTTTTACCTTTATTAGGTCTTCCTTCTCCGTCTCTTTCTCCTCCGTGTCTTCCGTCTCCGTGCCGTCCTTCTCCGGGTCTTGCTCATCCGAGTCGTCCTCCTCCTGGCTGCCTGCTTCTTCCGTTATTTGGTGGGCACGCGCCCTGGACTTTTTCCTGATTGTATTCTGGGACTTTGTCTTTGGTTCTCTTGTACGAACCATCTCGCATATTTTTTTAGCGATAACCGTCCGAAGCCCGCTGAGAATTTCTATAATTTGCATTTCCGTATACTTGGGTTCGCTCTTCTCCAGCCAGTAACGCGTCAGGGCTGTAATCATCAAGACATACAACAGGATTTTCAGTAATGTGACACGAGCATTCTAGTCTAATTTTTGCACCCTATAACCTACTTACCAGCTACAGCGTCCAAACCTGACGCCTTTAACGCTGGCTTTGCAGCGAGCCGCCTACCGTCCTCGGATTTGCGAGAATTGCACGGTTTTCCAGTCACCGATGACATTTTCATGGTACGCTCGCCGAAAATCAACACCGCCAAGTTGGCCATAAATTTGGCTGGAGTTAAAGCGGCTCTCGTTCGCAGATCGTCGTAGTCCCGTCTCTCAATCCAGTGCCCGTATCCGGCGTGTATCTGTAGCATATATGGGAGCGAATTACTGACACGTTGACACCAGTTCGTCAATTGTCAAGCTAAATTTGATTGTTATCCAACGTCGAGAATTTGCACGTACGTAGAGGTATATTCACTCGATAGTTTAATGCGTAAATATATGCATATAATATGTGCATACTTTTATCTCACCTTATTGGTTAAGTGGTTCATGAATCCGACCTCCATCGCTTCTCCAGTGTCGATACGCTCCTGTATCTCGTGTCGCGCTTGGAGGTCAATAGTTTTGATGGTGGCTGCAATTATAATACATTATACAATCGACAAAGTCAATACCAATACGTGAAGTAAAAGTATATTACACATCATTAACACAGTGAATATCCATTATTATACCTCGTGGCAATAAAAGTCTTATGTTAGACGCATGCATGATAATATGTTATAATATGTCGATCAACGAAATACCTTCAATTTGGTCGCAACGGATAAGAAGTTTTTGTTGCAGTCTGAAATTCATCATTCTTAAGAATCTTAGTTCCTTTTGGACACGACGATTAGCAAAATTCGCGCGTTGAAACGGTGCGTCCTTCAAACCGACTGTATTCGCACGGTTTTCGTAATATTCTTCCTCTTCGATGTCATCCTCCTGCATTTCACTCATTAACTGCAAGAAAATATTTTTATTCACATAAATTTCTATACTTCGCGAGGAGTTGATGGTCGAGAAATTGTGTATTATAAATCATCAACCTCATGGCATTCATCGATGAAGTTTTCGTTTACGCTCTGATCTCCTTTGTAGGAATCCTTTCGTTTCAACAGTGATCCGTCTGACGTGCTAATTGTGTCAGCGTCAGCTTCAACATCAGACAGCTGGTTCAGCTGCTGGTACTCCGATTCGTCATCCAGCTCCATCACTGTATCATCAGCTGTATCCATACTACGAATGACAAGCGCTTTGGCTGCGCTCGCGATACAGTCGTTGCTTGTAGTCGACGAATCCGTTTCTTCTGCAGCGGTACGCGGCTTATCCCTCAGTGTACGTTTTTCGCCCTGATGCTGAATTTTTGCTACTCGTTTTATAGATCTCACAGTGAGATGCAATGGGGTTTTCATCACTGCATGATCATCGGTCGAATACCCTGCTGCAGCATCGCTGCCACCGGTGTTTTGTTCTTCGCTGTTACTATCTATATAAAAGTATGTGTGTCATTAATATATCGATCGAATCCATGAGTTTCATCGATGTGTGACATGACACACACATTCTTTTTCAGGTATTATACACTATAATGGTTATCTTACCCTCATTGAAGCTCTTCTTCGCAGTTAGCGAAGCTCTCTTGCCCGAAGATCTTGCAGCAATGTCTGTGGACTTCGGAGTTGGTTTACGTACGGTTTTTATGACCGCGAGATCAGACGTTGGGGTCGCAGCTACATTGGCGTGCGACATACCGGTGATGCTCCGTTCCACATTAGTTTTCGCAGCAATGTTTGTGGACTTTTGAATCGGTTTCCGTACGGTTTTGATGACCGCACGATTAGGTGTTGTGGTCGCAGCTACATTGGCGTGAGACATGCCGGTGATGCTCCGTTCCACATTAGTTTTCGCAGCAATGTTTGTGGACTTTTGAATCGGTTTCCGTACGTTTTTCATGACCGCACGATCAGGTGTTGTGGTCGCAACTACATTGGCGTGAGACATGCCGGTGATGCTCCGTTCCACATTAGTTTTCGCAGCAATGTCTGTGGCCTTTTGAATCGGTTTCCGTACGTTTTTCATGACCGCACGATCAGGTGTTGTGGTCGCAACTACATCGGCGTGCGACATGCCGGTATAACCTCTCCCATGAACCGAATCCGGAGTACTGTTTCTCTCGTCACGTATACGAGCTGTCGTTTTGGCAGATGTGGCCGGTTTTTTCGCCGATTTGCCAGCCGATTTAGACGTGTTTTTTATGAACCCACTGTCGTTCGGTGCAGTCTCATTTCCGCTATCGTTAGTTTCTTCGAAGCGCTCATTATAACTACCAGAGGCTGCAGCTTGGTTGACCAACTCTGCCTGATTTTCGACATCCGATAATTTATCCATATTCTTCGTACGCTTAGACTGCATCTTCGCCACACTTTTCTTCTTCGATTGAAGGTTACCATCATTGAGTCTCCTCAACTTCAATTCAGCGATCGAAGCTTCTTTCTCCCCGTACACAGCAGTGATTCCTGTCGATGAT
Organism: Tenthredo notha; assembly: GCA_914767705.2. Classification (NCBI taxonomy): domain Eukaryota; kingdom Metazoa; phylum Arthropoda; class Insecta; order Hymenoptera; family Tenthredinidae; genus Tenthredo; species Tenthredo notha. The sequence goes on along the minus strand of OU611919.1, from coordinate 462,728 downwards.
TTTTTCTTGACCTGTCAACAATTGTTATAGGTTGACGTGATGCGCCAACACAAAGGAGTGATGATATTATGAGTTACAACAGAATTAGAGCGCATACCTTATTTTCGGCGCCAGTCGAAGTATCTTCGGCGTTCCTCACGATCTTGGGGTTCGCAAATACCGGTCTTTTCGATGCAAGCTTATTTCCAAGGTCCTTCAATGACTCTGCAAATTCGATGTAAGGCTTTACCTATCCGCGAGTACATGATGCCTCATACATATTGTGCTATCACATACATATATGTGAATGTGCGAATGTGCGTGTTTCTATCCGTCAGAAGTTAGGTTAAGTCAACTGTCCCAGAGGAGGCTTTACCGGTCGTCCGGAGTCAATCGTGTTTCTATCCGTCAAAAGTTAGGTTAACTGTCCCAGAGCAGTCTACCGGTCGTCCGGAGTCTATCGTGTTTCCATCCGTTAAAAGTTAGGTCAGGTCAACTGTCCCAGAGACCGGTCGTCCGGAGTCTATCGTGTTTCTATCCGTCAAAAGTTAGGTTACGTTGACATACGTAAAGTATGTAAGTTCGGGATATTAGAGGTTATTGTTACGATGACATACAGTCGGAATGGGGGAAGTGCTCAATCGAGAAATAGGGGAAGCGTTCTTATTGAGTGGGCTCTTATTGAGAGGCTGCACTGTATATTGTATGTATATGGATCAACAAACTTACCTCCGACGACGGAAACGGTTGCTCGACAACGAACTTTGTTGCACTGCACGAGGTATGCTCTTTTCCCCAATTTCGTTGGATCAAAATTCAGGATTCTGCTAACCGGAACGGGTTCCGCATCCGGATGTTTAGCTCCGATGTTTTTACACTGCTCAGTGTAACGCACGTACGCGTACTTCTGTTCAAGTTTCTTTACACGTGTAGCTGGTGAATCGGCAGATTCCATATTTTTCGTTCAATCTGTATTCGAACACGCACTTTATATTCATATGCAGCAAAACTAGCGGATCCGACGATGCAAGTTCAGACCGGTCGACACTTGCAGAACTGCATACGTTTGCCTCCACGCGCAGGATTAATGGCTGACGCGGTGCGCCCCAGGCGCCGGCAACGCGCGGTGACACGTGACTCAATGAATGCACGAGGGTTTAAATGAGGAGAAACGGACGTTATAATTATACGCAGCGCGTATATTACAATTACTATGTATACCGCGAACTTGTAGATCACAATATTTTATACATACAATCAAGCTGCAGCACATACGACGCGAATGACCGATCGGCGTAATCGAGGTTCGTCGTTGCGGCCGGAAGTACCAAGCAGTTCAAACGTCGCTCGCTGTTAATGGCATTAACCAAGCATCAACATCTTTATTCATGACGTCATATACGAGATAAAATGAAGTCAACATTATAATGTATAATTAAGTTGTTTATCATGCTTACATTTCCAAAATACTGACAACAAACCTGCACTCGAGTAGTGCGTTTGACTTGCATTCAGCTATCGCCACGCCTCTTACGGTCAGGCCGAGAATGAGAAACGATCAACTCACCGTATGGCTGACGTGCCGTCAATGTATTCGGTATAATATTGCATTAGGTTTCTTCTGTGATATAATTATAGCTGCATATTATGTATTGCGAAGTACAATTATACTGTCGTAATATAATTTAAAACTTGTTGAATTTCCCCCGCGCGGATAAAATTAGTGATCGGTTAATTATGTAACGTATTTCAACGATTTTGTGAAGTGTCTTTGAAATAACGGTCGAACATTTTTTTTCCCCACGCGTGTAAACGGTGGTGTTTATCTTTAAGCTCCGTCAAAATGAGTGAAGAGGAAACGCCTAAAAAACAACGCACGATCGTGTACGGCACCGATGGCAAGAGATTGGTGACCAAACGTACGATACAAAGAAGACGCAAAGACCTCGACCGCAGACTTGCCGAAGGTACATGCAATATATAATCGAATACACATGCAATGAATTAAATCATGCTTATGATGTACGTGACCCATATTTCGGATTTGATTTTTACTCCAGAACGAAGGCAGCAATTATACTCTGTATACGCAGATGAAGGTGCAAATGAGAATAGTAAATGCGAATGGCTTCCGGAAGATGTGTGGGCGAATTTAGAGTTGCAGCCATCTGGTTCCGGCATAAATCCGCGAGTACAAAAATGTACTGGTGAGCTCATGGATTCGTCTGATTCCGGTGAGCGTTGAATTACTGCACGGAAATCATACAATAAGTATTATTTTATATTTACCGTAGTACATAACTTATGAGTATCATTCATTCGTTTGTCTTAGATTATGATCCGGCTACAATTGCCGCCGAGTGCCAACGTGTAGCAGTGCAGCGCCAGTTCACACATAACGAGGACTCCGCAACGGATACGTCCAGTAGCGACGAAATAGTGGATTGCAATGATGCTGTAGCAAGTCCCTCTTCACCTGAGCCTGAACACGTCGATAATCTTGGTTCCGAAGTTGAGGATTCACCGCCGAGAGAGTCACCACCACCAGTTGTAAATATAGATACCGACGATGATGCGTCGTCACCGATAATAGCCGACTTCGATCGCAACAATTACACTGCTGACAAGATCGAAGATGATCTCCATAACGTTGCAGGTGATACTGTTATGTTTGCTGAATCTAATATGAAATGTTGGCAAGTGGTTTTGATTGTACTTGGATTGTGCAGCAGATTTTCGTTAAACAAAAAAGCTAGACGAGGCGTGATTGACGCAATCAAATTGCTTGCGGGGCCTCGGTTTCGTAATTGGGACATTACAGATTATTACTTGGGTCAAATATTTGATCCACCCGATGAGGCAACCCTGTATCATTTTTATTGCGAAGTGTGTTGTAAGCAATTGGAACCGCCTGTGTCTAAGGGTAATTTCAAAAATCACGCAACGATGTGTCACAAATGCGAGAGAAATTATACGTTGACCATAGATGCACCAAATTCTTTCGTGTCGCTTGACCTGGAATATCAAATAACGTCCTTGCTACATTTAAAGGTGGTCAACGAAGATCTTGCAACAAATTTGGCTACTTTAGATCCTCAGGTATCGCGTTCTGATGATTACATTCGCGACGTATACGACGGTAGTCTGTACAAGAAAATACTTTCCGAGACACCACGCGACTCGGTACTTCTCACTTGCAGTTTTAATACAGACGGTGCACCTCTTTTCAATAGTTCGAAACGTGCGTTTTGGCCCATACTGATAATAATAAACGAGCTGTCTCCACGCATCAGGTTTCGGTACCCGTTGTTGGCCGGTATGTGTATTGTCCGAAAAGAACCGTCTCCGGATCTGATGAACGCGTACATGAAACCTTTCGTAAAGGCATTACAGAGATTGGGTACGGTAGGTTTCGAGGCGCAAGTCGGTGGAGAATCGGTGCACTTCGTACTAAAGCCGTTATTCTGTTGTGTCGACAGCGTTGCCAGACCGCTGCTGCAGAGTAGATTGCAGTTCAATGGTTACTTCGGTTGCTCGTGGTGTTACTCGAAGGGTGAGCACGTAAACGGCTGTATGCGTTTCCTGATGGAGGAACCCGATCCAATTAATCGAACGCATAGCGCTTACATACGTGACGTTGAAGCAGCGATACAAAAAAATATGGGAAATAGGAAAATCTGTACCGTGCGCGGTGTTCGGGGTCGTGGAGTTTTAATGTTATTGCAATCATTTGACATGATTTGGGGCTTTTCGAGAGATTACTTACATGCTGATTTATTAGGAGTCATAATGCAATTGATAAACATGTTTGGCGATCCCAATTGTCCCATCAGACTTAAAATGGCGCAAATGGTCGTCGTTAACGAAAGGCTCATGCGAATGACCCCCCCGAATGAAGTGCACAGACTCGTGAGACCGTTGAAAACTGAAAAATGCAAATGGAAAGCCTCCGAATGGCGCAGCTGGTTGCTTTATTATGCAATTCCATGCTTATCGGGAATCTTGGATCCTTACGCCTTGCAACATTTAGCCCTATATGTGAAGGGTATGTTCACGCTTCTTCAAACAAGTATAAGCGATGAAGATTTGATAACGACAGAAGCTAATTTTGAAAGATTTGTCATATTATTCCAACTGCTGTATGGTGCAAGATACATAACGTTTAATGTTCATACTGTGAGGCATGCTGTAGACAGCGTTAGGTGCTGTGGTCCGCTGTGGGCGACTTCCGCTTTCCCGTTTGAAAGTAGAATACGTAACTTAAAACAGTGTGTCCAAGGGCCGAGAAACGTCAGTGAACAGATGAGTAAAAAAACCATGCAGCGGAACGTATACCACAGTCTCTTACACGAAGCGGACACATCTCTTCCTTATTCACGGTTTATCCAATCATTGTTTGGAAGAACGGAAGTCGCGTCGTACGCTAGAACTGCATCAGGGTCAGTTGTCTTTTTAGGAAGCGGTACTACGTACACGGGTAGAGCTCGTGAAATTCTGAATTTACCACAGGATGAAATTAAGGCATTTAAGCGTTGTGTTTCGTCGGGTATATTAATTCACAGTGCGGCAACCGATAAAGAGACGAAGAAATCCGATGACACCGTTTTCCGTACGGAGGCGGGGAAATTCGTACAGGTTCTATATTTAATAAAATATCGCGAAACGGCGGTGGCCGAAGTTGCGTGCTTTAATGTTGAAAAAGTAATCGTACGTTGCGAACCAGAACAGTGTAAAAACCGCCCGAAAATAGACGATGTTACGATTGACCATTTGGTACGAGTAGTGGGAGACGACGGTACTAAACTAATGCGCGTTGAGCGTTTAATCGAAAAATGTGTAGTAATAAAAGTCGACGAGGAAACTTACATTGCGCGGATGCCAAATACGATCGAAATCCAATAAAACACGCACGGAAAATAAATTGCTGTCATTGCAACAACAAATGGAGTTAAGTTAACTACAGAATGGAGTGATAAAATGACAACACCAGTTGAGGTTAAATTAGCATCATTGGAGTAAATCCAACTTATCAATTCAGTAACATTCGCGGCATATTGAATAATTTTTACTATTTCTAGAGTATTTTTAACGACAGTAAATTTAACACAATCTTGGAGTAAATAGCGTCGCAATTTATTTTCCGTGCGTATACTACGTAATCAATCAAAGTCATTTTCCATCATGTAAAAGTGCGAATAGCAATTGACGCAAGTGGTTCAGAATCGAGCCGTTCATTATACCGCTATCATTTTTTAAGAGTATTGTTTTTTCTACGATAATTGCTCAATAAATAAAATCAAGATTTATACGTTGTTTATCCCCACACGCGTCACTTGAAATTGTTCAATAAACCGAACGTATTGTCATGTGTGTATGTGACGTAGCATGTCATTCAATGTATGTAGCCAATATAAGGTATATATAAATAAAATTAAAGTACATTTTGTGAGTAATGACATTATTTTTGTAATAATTATGGTCTGCACTTTATTTCAAGATGTCAATGTTATTCAGTGTATAGGTATGATGGGTCCGTATAGAAGCGGAAACGATCCGGCAATACAAGCCGTATAGACAAATTAACGTCTTCTTTATACGGCTCCTTCTCGTTTCTGTACTATAACGAATCGGTTTCGATAGAAATTTTTCTTCACGAGGATGTATATCTATACTTGAAAATGTAATCGCAGATAGACTCATGATATTTCTCAATAAACGTTATTTTGTATTGGATTTCAATATACGTTTAACCAATTCTTTTCAAGAGCCTTTGTTTGAACACCCATATTCTCCTTTACTGTTAAGCACGAAAACTACAATTGATAATAACGTTACGCGTTGTAATATGTCGGACAAGAAACAGACGGGTCCGAATAGGTAACCACGTCCGGCACTTTCCTGTCCAGAAAGCCTCTCGGACACACCTGAATTCCAGGCGTGTTGGATTGTCGTCCGGATACGGTTCGCTTCGCAGCGGATACATTGACGTGCTCATGATTAGCGCTGACGTAAGTCAAACACGACACAAATGAATGAATTATGTTCGGCCTCCGTGATACAGTTACAGTCCGGACCAAGACGTATAGACTGCGGAGGTCGTAAGGATTGCTGGCCCAAACGGAACGGGATAAGCGCGTATGAATTCCGTCAGCGTTTCGAAAACGGATACAGACGGATGGAATGTGAGGGTCGCGTTACTCGATGCCCGGCACAAAACCGGATACGTACGAGGAAGTTCCGTTCGGCCTCCGTGATACACTTAGATGCCGGACCAAGACGTATAGACTGCGGAGGTTGTGAGGATTGCTGGCCCAAACGAGACGGGATACGCGCGTATAAATTCCGTCAGCGTTTCGAAAACGGATACAGACGGATGGAATGTGAGGGTCGCGTTACTCGATGCCCGGCACAAAACCGGACACGTACGAGGAAATTCCGTTCGGCCTTCGTGATACAGTCAGACGCCGGACCAAGACGTATAGACTGCGGAGGTCACGAGGATTGCTGGCCCAAACGAGACGGGATACGCGCGTATAAATTCCGTCAGCGTTTCGAAAACGGATACAGACGGATGGAATGTGAGGGTCGCGTTACTCGATGCCCGGCACAAAACCGGACACGTACGAGGAAATTCCGTTCGGCCTTCGTGATACAGTCAGACGCCGGACCAAGACGTATAGACTGCGGAGGTCACGAGGATTGCTGGCCCAAACGAGACGGGATACGCGCGTATAAATTCCGTCAGCGTTTCGAAAACAGATGCAAACGGATGGAATGTGAGTACCGTGGAATAGAGTCCGGACGAAGACGTATAGATTGCGCATGTCGGGAAAATCGCTGCCGGGAATGAAACCGGATACGTACGTGTAACTTCCGTACAGATTTTCGGATGTTGATACAGTTCGTATACAGACGGATAGATTGCGGAGATCACGATAATCGCTGCTCGGAAGAGAAACGGATACGTACGTATACGGCCCATACATTACGTGTAGAATGTGGATACAACCGGATGAAGTACGTATCAGCGATTTTCTTAACTCGGATACACTCCCTATGAATCCACATGTAATCCGCATACACTTTCCTTCGTCCGGATACAATGCAGATAAACACAGATAAATAACATATAAAATTATGTACGGAATTTATCGGATATTTTATGCAGGGAAATCTAGGTATTGATTGAAAGAATAATCAAAATTTCAATTTTCGACAAAAATTTTCGCGAAAAATTGTTTAAAAAAATCGAAATAATTTTTGAAAATCTTATTCCTTCGATGAATACCTGAGAAATATATCTGAAAAGGTTGTGTTAAAATTTAAGAACGATCGGTTGAGCCGTTTTTTAGGAATCGTGATCACCGACTTCGAAAACACTGTTTTGAGAAAAATGCGTTTAATGTTTCAGAAGAAGTTTACACATAGATAAAATTGTTTTTTTTTTCAACTTACATGGTGTCGTCAATTCCAGTGTCATAAGATGGACCCTCTGCAGCATCAGCAGCTTCTAATAAGTCAAGTTGGTGTTGTCGACGAGCCATTCTTGGATTCTTCCATTCTTCCGCGCGGTGTGAAAGCAGCTGCTACTCCGGTTCTTACTCTACCTACTTTCGAACGCTCTGAAGCGTCCTTATAAATATGGGCATATCTCCGAAAATATTTACCGGATCAGTTTGAAATTTTCAGTGGATAAATTCAAATATATATGCATTCCGTAAATGCAAAAAAAAATCGATTTTTTGAAAATTCTAACTGCCCCTTAAGGGGTTATATATAGTCAGGAGGCCCAAAAAAAAACGATTTTTCAAGAATTTTTCCTGATAAGACTTTTAAATTTATTAATGTACAAATTTGTACACATATTATGGTAACTTTCAATTGTATTTTGACATTTTTTATTTGTAAAAATGATAATTTTAAAAGCTGCTATAGCTGATCTCCAGGAGCTCATCTCAAAAAAAGGCGTCTTGCGGTGACCACGATGTCTCTGGACTGGATCATCTAAAATGAAAGAACCAAACGGATTTCGTTAAAATAATGTATAATCTTGTAATTAATCAAAGGAATGAGCAAAATAATTTTTTTTGACGAAATGGCGGCTTCTCAAAAAAAAAAAAAAAAAACTTGTTAAAAAATCGATTTTCTTTTTTTTTGAGGAGCCGCCATTTTGTCAAAAAAATTTATTTCGCTTATTCCTTTGATTAATTACAAGATTATACATTACTTTAACGAAATCCGTTTGGTTTTTTCATATTAGATGATCCAGTCTGTCCAGAAATATCGTGGTCACCGCAAGGCGTTTTTTTTTGCGAGGAGCACCTGGAGATCAGCTATAGCAGCTTTCAAAATTATCATTTTTACAAATGAAAAATGTCAAAATACAGTTAAAAGTTACCATAATACGTGTACAAATTTTTACATCAATAAATTTAAAAGTCTTCTCAGGAAAAATTCTTGAAAAATCGCTTTATTTTTTAACCTCCTGCCTGTATATAACCCCCTAATTTTGAGACCTAAAAATAGAGCTTCCATTTTAACGGAAAACATATTTTCCATAATACCCTTTAATGAATACATGTATACAGTCACTCATCAGATAACTGACCAGCCCCTGGTCTGATTACTGGCTAGACCCTGGTCAGTTTGACTGGCCAGGTACTGAGCAGACAAATGTTACGCACCAGGCCTGGCTCTAGACAGTTGGCCTGGCTATGGCCAGTCTAGATTCATGGAAGGCTGGCCAGGGTCTATGTAGCGCCGGAATTAAATTTCTGCGCGGGAACAAGGAATATAATCGGAAATGCCAAATTACGCGGAAACAGTTATCAGAGTAATCGTTACTAATAATAGATGAAAATGACAGTTGGAATAATACTTGAGGAATCACGAGTTTGACAAGAGAAGAGAATATTATATTATTGAGCCTTATTCTGCGACGCAGCAGTATACAAAAAACGTAAACACGCCGGTTAGCTAGCGAGCGCTAGAAAAGCGATATAATACAAGCTAAACTACTTTTCAGGCTACGTATCACCGAGCGATACGATACTCTATAGCAAAATTTTCTAATTGCGGCACGTTAGCGATCTTAATTAATTATTTGGCGTTATCAGGACTCAATAAATATTTCGGACGAATTTAGGCAAAACGGTAAACTAATTTAACAAATAGAAATGCGAATATAGAACTCAGGACTAACAGATTACCATAATAAATTGCTTAACCAATCCGATCAAAATTCAATAAAAGATATTATTCTTTTTGATGCAGTGGGCGTAAAATAGGCATTCTACGCCTCGTTTTGCGGGCGTCAAATGCCAGTTTCACGCCTCCGGGGGCGTAAAATAAAAGTTTTCATCTCCGCAACAGTGTGACGAATAAAATCTATTGGTATTGATCGATAAATGTATGATTATAGCACTTGCCTACCTATGCTGCGATAAAGGCGCGGGTTAGAACTCCGAGAAAAAAGGAGAGTGTAATGGCGCTGTCGCAGAAAGATGAATGTGCAAAGTGGTCTAGCATCCGTGTGGTCTACTAGCAGCCGCGCTACTCCACTACTCTCCAGAGTCGACCCGTGGGACGGGGGGAGCGGGGCGAGGGGGATTTCCCAAAGACGCCCTGGGAAGAGCGGGGTTTGTTGTGTCTGCCCAAGCTGCCCATATCTATTGGTGTATATATCGCCGTTGTTCATATTCCAAAAAATTTCATTGAATATCCAAGGTCAAGGTGATATGAAAGAATACTGCAGCTCTTATGAACTTTCTCCGATACCGTTATCATTATTTGATGAAAATGACATGCATAAAACTACAAAATCCCAGTTTTATTCTGATCATAATTGTTCCCATGAGATCACACCAACAGGAAGCATTACGCATGTTGTGGACGGTGGTTTTTTTTACAGAAAGTCGTGTGGCCAAATAATATAAAAATAGATAGCATGTGGGTAATTATGTTTCTTATGCGGTAAAGCATTATACTCCGAATAGTTCCATCATTTTCGATGGTTACCCCGAGGATGAGATATTGTCGACGAAATCTGTAGAGCGTTCGCGTAGACAGTCAAAGAATATTGGGCGTGAAATTGTTTTTGACAAAAATACCACCATTGCTGTCAGTCAAAAGCAATTTTTCAGTAACGAGAGAAAGAAATCTCGACTTATAGATGCGATTTGTACTTCGTAAAATACAGCTGGATTTCGAGCCGAAATTGCCCCCGAAGACGCCGATAGACTTATAGTTGTTACTGCGATTGAGAAAGCTGGCGTAGATTCCGAGGCAACGGTCATTATTGTAGGCGAAGATGTCGACCTGCTTGTTCTTTTCTCACAACTGGCACAAGATATGAATAATACTTATTTCCGAAAAGAAGGTGAAGGCTCAAAACTACATGAATTCTATAGTAGTAACAGTTTTAAGTACGAAAATTTGTAAAAAAATAGTAGCTTTATTACATGCATTCGGCGGATGCGATACGACATCCTGTTTTTATAGACTCGGTAAAAATAAATTAATAGATTCGTTTATACATGATAGGTTGATAGAATTAGCTTCAGCTTTTTACGACGAAAATGCCAGTTGCGATAAAATAGCTCGCAGTGCATTTGATTTTATATGAGAAATGTACAGCAGCAAAGCTGAAAAACAGTTGATAGAAAAGTTGCGCTCCTTCTCATTGAACGATCTGCTGATATTTACATTCCAGCAAAGCTAAAGTGAAAACTAAATTCGCTTCAGAGACTTTGCCGCCGACAGACGGAGCAGCTAAACAACACAGATTTCGAGTTTTCTATCAACTGCAGCTGTGGTTAGGTAATACGCATCTAAAAGCAACTGATTGAGGGTGGCAAGTAAGGCAAAACCGCTTAATGCCTGTAGGAAGTGCCGATCTACCGATTCCCCAAAAGTTGCTTGACCAGATTTTGTGTTCGTGTAGCGAGAAAGGGTGCATAGATGCTACGTGTGGTTGCAAAAAAACACGGTTTGCGATGCACGAATCTCTGTGCACACTGTCGCGAAGATACGTGTTTTAATTTGGAGACTAACAATCGTCCAGCTGAGTCGGAAGATGACTATGATCAAAGCGATAATTTGATGCATATTGAAAATATCGCTAAAAGTATTGATAGAACGGACTGTTCGAAGTCTGCGAAAAAAAGGAGAGTGTTATAAATACTCGTAGATTAAGTGCGATAATATACGATATAGGTACGATTATAAGATAGGTTAGTATGAAAGTTAGTATATGGGCGGTTCTCCCGAATCAATCATTTTTCGGGCTGGAAAATTGAACAAACAAAAATAGTTTATTTTCATTGGAAAACCTCTAGATGAGCTTCAGATTGAGTTGCTGAACCGTAATTAACCCATGACCAAGTTGTGTATTCTTTTAATTTTTTTAAGCCTGATAAAATTTTTTTTTTCCCAATTTTTTATGTAAACTCATGCATAATAATCTAGGTGGTGTCATTACTCTGTAAGATTCGTCATTTTCCTGGATGTCCACACCCAGGGGAATGACGATTTGTACGATTTCAAATGTGCTACGTGATATGCAACGTCTTTCTAATTTCATAACGCGGCGGTGAGTTGATACTCAATAGTTTTACTTGAAAAAATATATAATTATTTATTTCAATCATAAATGTACACTTTGCACTTACCAGGGGAATGGCGCACCAGCTTGTGACAATAACTTATGGCACCTTACCTCGACGGAATACAAACGGAAGGAATCAAAACGACGAATAAGCGATTGATCAGCTTGATGGAATAGATTGAGATCGCGCTGTTCTGAAGAGCGTAGTGAGCTAACGCCATGTGTTTTCGTAAATATTGACTGATTTCCATAGGGCCAGGGGAATGATGGAACAACTCGAGTACAAAGTTTCATGTTATATTGTGACGCATCTGTGACATATTTTTTATTTTAGGTTTCAGAAGAGTGATTGTTATCTAACGGACCTTGCGACCCAGGTATGGCGCGCGCCCAGGCTCACACAGCTAAAACTACAACCGTTACCCTCCCGATATACTCAGGTCGGAGATATGGGGAAGTGGAATTCATTGAATATCGTTAATAAACAACTCGCAATGGGGTCTTATCTCATCATTTATTTATCGACTCATAGAAATCGGTCAATGCTAATGCTAATACGTTACGTCAGTGTCAATGTGGGCAATCTATACTACTCGTTTTCAGTCGCGATTCTATATACACGGGCAGAACTGAAGCGGATCGCAGGTAAACGATTGAATAGGATTCTTTCACCCACTTTTAGGGGTGAGAACCTATGAACGATTCCGCGGGCTTATTATCACGCTGGTTTCCCAGCGTCTCAACCACTTGGAAGTCCCTTGACATCCCGAAAGGTTAGCCCATGCAATCAACAGGTTCCCTGTTTTAACAAATATCACACGGGCTGTGTATCCATACTGTTTCCCAGAAAGTCAACCGTCTCAGAAATCTCATCAACATCCGAGATTACTCCGAGACGGCCAGCCCGCGGATACCCGGTTTTTCCGGTACAATCGGCACTCGGTGAACCTTAATATCACGCTGGTTCCCCAGTGTGACAACCATTCCGTCCAACCTCACCACTGTGAGGCCCCGGAGAAGGCCAGTTCACGCGTTGCCGTGATATCGTTAGTTCGCAGGTTGTAATATCTACGCTGGTTTCCCAGCGTTTTCTCACTTTCGTGAGACCCCGGGGAAGGCCACCCCGCGATCCCCCCGTACCCTATTCAGTTCTGCACTCAATGTGTCTGACTTGATGAACTAGTATTTCCGATACAGTAAGTTATCTATTTGACAAATTGATAGCCCAACATTCACACTCACTACACCATAGGTGTCACTTTTACATATAGCACTTCATAGGTAAATCCACTTACGTCTACGCTCTACTGAGGTAAGTTCAATACTGATCTAGTCTAGTTTGTCGATCCTTGATCTCAGCTCGGTGCGCACGAACAGAATCCCTTTTTTTTTTATCTCGGGTTACCTGGCTATTGATGTTCCGGATTAGACCTAAATCCGTTATCAATATAATACTTTTGACACTATATATACTACGTGGATCTTAAGCAATGTCTTCACTAAATCTTGTTTTTTTCCGGTGATCCGCTCTTTCCTTTATCATTTATAGGTAATAAGGTAAAAGTCCCCTTTATTGACAGGGCCCCCAATATTGACATATTATGTTATTTTATTAATTCTTTAATTAACTTAATTAATGAACACAATATTTAATACTTTTCATTAATTTTTAGATATTTTAAAATCGAAAAAAAATTAAATTTTATGCCTAGATATAAACTATAAACTATAAAAAAAATTATTTTTTCTGGTAGAGCACTTGTTTAAAATTTCTTAACAATTTCGCTAAGAGAGATTGTATTTTCAAAAACGAATTTTTCTATTCAATTTTGATATAAGTCTATCATTTAAAATTATTTGGGGTTATTTGAAGTCTAAATAATCTCAGAGTCATTGATTTAAACTGATAAATATTAATTATGATTTAAAAATAGTGGGTGTCAATAGTAGGTACATAAAAATTTACATGTGTCAACTAGCGACAGCCTACAATTTAAAGTAACTTAACCTCTTTAACATAAATATCAACGTGTTTGTTTACATGCTTTTTAGTACAATTTTGTGTTGTAATTAAGTGTTTTTAATTAATTAATTAATATAGAATATATAATACAAATAATATTTTACGTTCATATTTAAATTCTTATACTTGATAGAATACTTAAGGTAAGTGAAAAAACATTATAAATTATTCAAGTATTGCAATAAGTTTCGCAATCAACTTTACCAATGAACACCGAATTGTGATTTAAACTTTATTAATTGTTTAATGAATTTTTTAATTTATTTTACAGACGATGCCTAAAAAACGTGCAATTGAGAAAAGAAGAAAAAAATATTCCTCCCAACAACTGTCTGCTGCATTATATTAAATTATAGAATTTGCTGTTTTTAATTAAAATATTTATCATCAATTTGTATTTAATTATTCATGTAATTTTAAATCATTTTTACTAAACTCTTGCGCATGTGCATTAGACCTGTCAATAATGGGGTCTATGATATGTCAATAGTCGGCCCTGATACTATTTCACCCTGTCAATAATACCTACACTTGACTTGCTTATTTCAAATTAATATATTAATCATTACATTAGTGATTATTGAAGTATAACAATTAAAATATACAAGTTGATGAATCAATTAAAGTGTGCAATACAAAAAAAGTTGATGAGATTAATTTGAATACGATAAAAAAATTCAAACATTCACCGTCGCTCTTATAGTGTCAATAATGGGGGCTTTTACCTTATAGTTTGAATTGAAAACAAGATCTTGTAACTAAGTATAACTATTCTTTTATTTTAACCGATTCAATAACAAATAATAATAATAAGCATATTCCCGATGGCTTGGTAAACAAAATATAAAGTAAGCAGCCAGTAATTCTTTTGATTTCTAAACTCAAATTTTCGGTCGCTAACAGTGATATTCATACCAGTGTTACGTCCTAGACTGGAAGCTGAATATTTAACCTATAGGTACAACAGTTACCGTAGTTATTATCATAAGTATGAAAATACCGACGTGCAATTACCATCAGAGTTATAATAATACTCTATTGATGTAATTCCATTTATAATTTTTTCCTTTAATTCTTTTGTATTATTTTACTCATAGAGATAAGTCAATACTTTTGAAAGGAACAATCTTAACCATAATGTAGACAAATTCATCTCATTCTCTCATGAAACGAATATGCTTAGAAACACTTGAAACAATATGAACAGGAAAGCCTAAACTTTAAGTAAACTTTCGAACTCTGGAAAATATCCTTATTGAGGAAACATAAATCTTCTAGATCCTTCAGATTTTTACGACCGAAAGCGGAAAAGTCTGAAGACAAAGACAGCTCTGTTTAAACGAGGATAGATCATAGACGCTCGCAGCATCCCTACTTAGCATCTCGACGCTTGGGCCTCTGACCCAATCGCCTCGCACTATTCATCTTCTAGCCAACCATATTTTTTCCCGCTTTTGTCTTAATGAGTTTTTCACCAATAGAAAAAACCTCGCCTTCCCGCGAGTTTTCCAGGACCTCCCCTTCGCGTACCCGCGAGGAGAGATCCTTCCCATTCCATATTAGTCAGTTAGTTACAAAATCTCAAACAATACAGATCGCACTCATAGAATCTTATAACTTAGAATTATTCATTCAAAGTGTTTGGTGAAACAGTTAATTAATAAGTGAATTACTAAATAAATAATAGAAACCTCAAAACTAAAGTTAATCATCACCTGTGTGAAGGTTAACAACCAAATTGTTAAGCAGATTGTGAAATTAGATTGTTAAATAAATATTGTTATAATTTAAAGTGAAATCTTCAAACATTTATTTCACCCACGCATAGTGGTGGCTGATAAAACCCATTACCTCAACAGATACGAGCTCAACGACGTCCCGAAGAACTAGTTTTCTAAGACTCGGTAAGAAATATAGAAATCTACCAATTTTAAATCAGAACCTCACAAGAGTAAACTAGTGATTCGTTTCTTCTAAATAACATTTAACTCAGGACGTAACACCAGCGCTGGCGTTAGCAGCACTGGCGCCCCGGGCGAGAGTTAAGTGTAGCGCCTACTTAGGGGAACGAATATCAAACAGCAACTTTCTGCTTGATGGATCTGAATGGATAAAAGTGATTGAGCGCATATGACTATGAGATTCTGAATTCTACCAACTTTCCTTTAGCTTTACCCAGAGTCCACGACGTAGACGTCGAAAATTTAGTGATTCCTTTTTTTTTCGTACTTTTTGGAAATTATATTTTTTCAATATTTTTTTGTATGTATTGTAACGTTGTAACGTTTAGACCTCCGCCTAACCAACGTACGGACGTGCTTAGGCCCGGCCCACAGTGGGCTGGGAGACCCGAAAAACTGGCAAAAATTTCAACATTGATCAGATTGACATGAAAATTCTTACTCGGGGGTTTTCAAGGTCGCTGATCCCAAATCTGATGATGAAAATTCAAAATTTAAAATGGCGGAACCAAAATGCCGTAAAACAATTCAAAGTTTCCACAGATTCGCATGAAAATCCATCCGTAGGGTTTTCGTGATCGCTGATTCCGAATCTAATGAGAAAAATTCGAAATTCAAAATGGCGGACCCAAAATGACGTAAGAAAATGCAAAATTTCCACAGATTTCCATGAAAATCTGTCTTTGAGGGTTTTTGTTGACGCTGCCCAGATAACAATTGTGCGACGCACGGAACCCATCACAACGTGCGGCTCACGTCGTGCGGGCAAAAACGCGCCATTATTGCTAGCACGAAGTGACGCCAACACATGTGCGAGCATAATGAGTCACATCTAGCCATCACGCGTGCGAAGACATACAATCACGTGTGTCGCTGTTGTGCGCCGCACCGTGTGCGGACACCATGATGTCAGTGTGCAATCATTCGATATGAGATGATCAATATTATATATTTTCATCGTAAAACAGTTCGTATAAGATTTACTCGATGTTTCAGATTTCGTGACAAATATTTTCCAATATCAAACCTAATTTTCAAGATTGGGAGCAAAATTTCTTGAACCTTTGTTGCGAAATAATGTTTTTCATTTACTTTTTCTTGTAATTTTTTTCTCATTTGTCACTTCTGCAAGATGCTGAGTGACGCTTGTACAAAATTCATTGTCTTCTCTTAATTTTGAACTCATCAAGATTATAAAGAAACAAATTCCCGAGTAAAAAAGATGATATATAATTATATATATCATTGTATAGAATTATATAGAATTTATATAGAATTGTATAAAATTATAAAAAATTATATAAAATTATCCACGGCCTTGAAAGACTTTTTAATTGGTTGAGGATTTTGATTCGCAAAAAGTCAAGAATGTTTAATCTTATGTAGGTGATGAGGATTTATTTTCGATGAAGAGTCACGAGTAGAATTTTGAATTTATTTCGTGGAGTTTTATTATCCTCATTAATTTATAAAAATGATTAGAATGAATCATTATTGTCCAGAGTCAATTATTATATTATTGTTGAACAAAAAATTGATTCAATCAAATGTCTATTAGCTCTGAATTCGACAGCTTGATCATAGGTTTCGACAAATAGGAAAATATGAAGCTTATTACAATATGGTACTTTGGCGTAGTCGGTAGAGCGTGCGACTAGTGTTATAGGAGTATCCGAGCGGACTTGGGTTCGAATCCCGATGTGGTCGAAAAAATCGCATGACATTTTTCTTAGCGAACTGGTGATGCTTATTGATCTACATATATATGTGCGGATGGAGTTATAAAATGTAGATCTGAATAATTACACTTGACTAATTTTTTTTGGTTTGCGACCCGCACGAGGTGCGACGCATATGTCCCTCCATGGAGGACGCATCTGCATGGTGCTCTGAAGTCACGCCGTGCGGATCAATCCGCACGCGTGCGGCCCATTATGCAAGCACTGTGTGGACACTTTGTTATCTGGGTGATTTCGAATCTGATGATAAAAATTTTAAATTCAAAATGATGGACCTATTATGAGATAAAAAATTGGAAAAACACATACAATTCAGCTAAGTATCGGTATTTCTGAGTTTTTAGGCTGCTAATCACGAATTTTAAATAGAAATAGAAACAAAAATTCTTGACCTCAAGTGAATATGTAGAAGGAATTCTTGGAAATGAAGGTCATAAAACGTTAAAGAATTTAATCGTGTCAACGTTTCGGCCCTAGGTGTGGGCCCTCCTCAGGACAGAACAGTTTTTTTTCTTTATTCTACAATACAAAATAAAAAGCTTAAAAAAAAAAATAATGTGTTTGACAGTAACCATACTTAATACAATGAATTTAAAAATACGAGACAACTATGAACTTATAGATTAGCTGTTGGTTTTAAATTGTGCGATACTGACCTTACAAAACAAATAATAACGGCGAGGAAGAAAGATAGTCAATATCACACAGCACAGTTACGCAAGGTCTTTAAATTTTCGGACCTTCCACTTGTCCATCATGTAGGATTAAAAGATTAAAGACAAGAAAACAAAGGGTCTTTAATAGATAGAGACGTTACATAATACAATGGAAGCGAAGAAGAAACCGGAAATCTAGTTGTTAATGTCGATCGAAGTGACATACGGAAATCAAAATATTGGAGTCGATCCCTAGATCATATGTACATAGAGTGGCAATAACAATAAGAGTTAGTTCGAGTCGGTCACTTATCGTGAGGTAGTTAGATTTCAGAGATAAGTCTCACATACGTATCGCTTAGTTTCTCTACGTCCTGTCGTAGGTTGACCGAATCAACATGACTCACGATGTTACACATCTCCAGAATCAGCCTTTTATAATATACAGGTTCTTCGTGTAGAACACACACATTGTCATAATCAAAACGGTGGTCATGGTCAACGATGTGTCGGGTTAAGGCAGTATAGTGGTCAACACAATCTTTGATGTTTTTCTTATGCTCATTAATTCTTTGGGATATATAGCGAGACGTTTGACCAATATAAGGCTTATTACAATCGAGACACGGGATCTTATAGACAACATTAGAACGTTTTTCAAACGGTAGGGGATCCTTGCCACTATCAAACAGAGACCTCAAATCATTTTCATTTTTGCCGACGAACTGTACATTGAATTTCTTGAAAACACGATTTAGCGACTCAAACAATCCCGCGATGTAAGGGATAGAGATGAAAGTAGATCTCTCGCGAACGAATTGAGGATCCATGTTATTGTTAGGAGTATTAATCTTGCGTAGACGCTTGGAAATAGTACGGTTTACAATATTAGAAGGGTAACCATTTCTCTCCAAAACACCACGAATGGTAGATAGATTCTTTTCGTGGAACCGAGGGTTTGACAACCTAATACCTCTATCAACAAGATTAGTGATTGTACCAATTTTGTACGATTTCGGATGATGGGAATCGTAATTTAAATATCTCTGAGACCAAGTAGGTTTCTGGTACCAGTCCGTCTCAATGATCTGGTTGGAATTTATGATGCGTGCATCTAAAAAACTAATACAACCCAGCTTCTCAGTCTCACACGTAAACTGGAGTCTAGGGTGGAAATCATTGAAGACATGTACTAAGTGGATCACAGAATCTCTGGGTACAGCGGTTAGGATATCATCAACATAACGGAAATAAAACGGTAATTCATACCCTAAATTATTGATACAGTGGGTTTCCAAATCGTCCATGACTAAATCAGCAAGAATAGGTGACAGGGGGGAACCCATGGGGAGACCAAATGTCTGGGAATAGATCTATACGGACGATTTGGAAACCCACTGTATCAATAATTTAGGGTATGAATTACCGTTTTATTTCCGTTATGTTGATGATATCCTAACCGCTGTACCCAGAGATTCTGTGATCCACTTAGTACATGTCTTCAATGATTTCCACCCTAGACTCCAGTTTACGTGTGAGACTGAGAAGCTGGGTTGTATTAGTTTTTTAGATGCACGCATCATAAATTCCAACCAGATCATTGAGACGGACTGGTACCAGAAACCTACTTGGTCTCAGAGATATTTAAATTACGATTCCCATCATCCGAAATCGTACAAAATTGGTACAATCACTAATCTTGTTGATAGAGGTATTAGGTTGTCAAACCCTCGGTTCCACGAAAAGAATCTATCTACCATTCGTGGTGTTTTGGAGAGAAATGGTTACCCTTCTAATATTGTAAACCGTACTATTTCCAAGCGTCTACGCAAGATTAATACTCCTAACAATAACATGGATCCTCAATTCGTTCGCGAGAGATCTACTTTCATCTCTATCCCTTACATCGCGGGATTGTTTGAGTCGCTAAATCGTGTTTTCAAGAAATTCAATGTACAGTTCGTCGGCAAAAATGAAAATGATTTGAGGTCTCTGTTTGATAGTGGCAAGGATCCCCTACCGTTTGAAAAACGTTCTAATGTTGTCTATAAGATCCCGTGTCTCGATTGTAATAAGCCTTATATTGGTCAAACGTCTCGCTATATATCCCAAAGAATTAATGAGCATAAGAAAAACATCAAAGATTGTGTTGACCACTATACTGCCTTAACCCGACACATCGTTGACCATGACCACCGTTTTGATTATGACAATGTGTGTGTTCTACACGAAGAACCTGTATATTATAAAAGGCTGATTCTGGAGATGTGTAACATCGTGAGTCATGTTGATTCGGTCAACCTACGACAGGACGTAGAGAAACTAAGCGATACGTATGTGAGACTTATCTCTGAAATCTAACTACCTCACGATAAGTGACCGACTCGAACTAACTCTTATTGTTATTGCCACTCTATGTACATATGATCTAGGGATCGACTCCAATATTTTGATTTCCGTATGTCACTTCGATCGACATTAACAACTAGATTTCCGGTTTCTTCTTCGCTTCCATTGTATTATGTAACGTCTCTATCTATTAAAGACCCTTTGTTTTCTTGTCTTTAATCTTTTAATCCTACATGATGGACAAGTGGAAGGTCCGACAATTTAAAGACCTTGCGTAACTGTGCTGTGTGATATTGACTATCTTTCTTCCTCGCCGTTATTATTTGTTTTGTAAGGTCAGTATCGCACAATTTAAAACCAACAGCTAATCTATAAGTTCATAGTTGTCTCGTATTTTTAAATTCATTGTATTAAGTATGGTTACTGTCAAACACATTATTTTTTTTTTTAAGCTTTCTATTTTGTATTGTAGAATAAAGAAAAAACTGTTCTGTCCTGAGGAGGGCCCACACCTAGGGCCGAAACGTTGACACGATTAAATTCTTTAACGTTTTATGACCTTCATTTCCAAGAATTCCTTCTACTTTAAATAGAAATAGATGAATCACAAATGGCGGTTGATTATATGCGCAGGTTGTTCGGACTCTTATGAATAAGGCTGCTCGATAACGTGAGTTCTCGTCTTCCACTAATTATGTGAATCTCCATCGAACAACTCTCCTTTGTCGGACAAATCTACTTCATCTAAAAGTCCGTACGTTTCTGGAAGACCAGTTAAGTCTTGTTCGTCGTCTTCGTGTTCCGTATCGGAAGTGGACGATACGTTCGCTGTAGGATCAGCAAGTAGTTTCTTTACTTCATCAGGAAGTGGCAATTGTTTTTTTTTATCAAGTCGTGCATTTAGGCTTACAGATGAAATGATCGGATCGGAGGTGTCCATGACTCTATTAAAGAGATCGGTTAGATTGGCAGTACGATTATGCTTTCTACTGTGATCGTGTCTATACTTCTTGTAATGCTTATTGCGTGCTTCTGATGCCTCTTCACCAAGCATTCCAAGAGGCAACAAGCTATTCCTCATTATGTCCGCAGAGTGTATGAGAATCTTGTGGACTGTTGATGGCATCGGATACCAAGAGTAGCAGTTCACGTAAATTTCAGCAGTTGCGGAGCAAAGATTGTCGAAGAGAACAGGGTCCACTGGTAGCTGACAAGACAAAGCGATAAGGATCGTTTTAAAATTGTAAAGCAGTTGTCTATCTAGCCCCAAATACTCAGCGAGCAAGTCCGGATTATCAAAGGCTCTTCGCGCTGTGTTGCCATCATTAGTGGTACCACTACCCCCTGACTTCGTTTTATCAACATTTAGCCCCAAATTGTCCCAAAGAATTTTTTGGATGGTGCGTTTTCTTTGCGCGTATTCAGTTTTCTGCTTCTCACTTCTCATCTGCCACGCTTTGATGTGCAATCGATACGAAATGTGCAAGCAACACTCGAACAAGCGAATCCATGCATGTAATGGACTTACTCCGTCCATTACACCGTCCACTACATCCGGAATGAAGGTGGTCTTGGACTTATTGGAGAGATCGTTGAATTGCTTTGGAGTCGCATGGCAGATAGGACAGGTTTGTATGGACTTCGTGCCCGTGATAATGTTCATCACTTTACCATCTATTAGAGTCAAACATAGGGAGAAGTGTATCTGTATCTTGATATTATTTAACATCACTTCAAGAGGGCGTAGTTCGGCAATCTCAGCTTCAATGCTGGCTTTCTGTTTGGTGATGATATCTACTGACTCTTTGACATATTTCAAATTGATAGGTCGACAGAATCTAACTAACTGTGATGACCGGTTGTTCCACAGTATTATATTGTCCTTGGTTGTCCAACGCAATGGTATGAGCGTAGTAGCAAACAAACTTTCATCGCTCGCATTAACAGTCGCATTTTCATACCTCTGCTTGTAAGGTGAATGGCCGGAGCTTCCATCGAACCCCCATGAACAAGTCAAGACCGTTTCCAATTCCGCAGTGTCCTTAAGCTGCTGTAGATACTGAAATAAAACATCTTGTTGCAAGTTGAAAATTCTCTCCGCAGTATGATGTAATAGTGGCTGCAGAGCAACCTTAGCTTCATCTTCAGTGATTGATACCGCTGCTTTTGGAGGCCGGCAGGAAGCTTTGATAGTTCGAACGCTATCGTACGGTGGAGAAATGTCCGCTCCTTGTCCCTTAATCAACAAACGCATACTAACATAATCCTCTTTGGACAGCGAACGGTCTAGTACGAACGATAATGCTTGTTCTGGTGTCAGCTTTACTATGTTTGGCTTTGGTTCCTTCAGTATTTTCCGTATTTTATGTGCTTGCCCGCTTTCAATCTCTTTGAGGACCACCGATAAGTCTTTCTCTCCAGAATACCTTGCAGCATGACGACATGCCATTAAGATCCGCTGTGGATCATTCCCATTTTGGTTGCTAATTGCAACAGAATCTCGCCTCTTAGATCTGTCAGATTTCAGATGAAACGGAAGAGGTGGTCTACCTGCTCTGACGGACTCGATACTTTCATCCAGAGAATTTTTATGTCTTTCAAAATCAGGAATACGAAACTCGGAGTTTAACCAGTCAGCATTTTTGGCCTCAAACCTTTTTACTGCTCTTCTTGACTCTTGCCATCTCAGATTAAATTTACTTCTGAGAACCCTCACAGCAACCTTCAGTCGATCAAGTTTCTCAGTCTCCACATCTCCGACTTGCAAGTTCAGTTTCGCTAGAATATATACAACTGCTGATTTTATGACATCCTCGCTGGACTGATCGGAGAATTTTTCAATGATTTCTCGTTTTGTCAACAACATATCTGTACCTGTATTGGACATATTGCATCATATAATCTGTTCAATGATTCAATGATTCAATGATAATATTGAAAAGAAACATATTTCGAAGAAGTGTAGGTATTCTAAAACAACTGAAAAACCAATATTCTAAGACCCATCAGCAGTCAGAGTCTTGAAACACTTCAATTCAAATTGACTTGAATTAGCTCAGCTAAGTGATGTAATGTAGTGTCAGTGAATGTGCATGAGAATAACAATATTTGAGGTTTAGAGATGGAACAAATTTCAACGTGTTTTAACGTATGGATTCCTTAGATTTAACGCAACCGAGGTAGTGCTCATAAGATACGCCTTCGCCATTTAGTATAGTGCGGGAATATTTTTCTTGCGAGAAGAAAAGCCACCTAGTAAGCCTGATGGAAGATCAACGAAACTCCTACTTTGCAGTATCGTGGTAGATGTCGCGATGCAAGTTATGGGGCGATGTAATAGAAAGAGTGCGCAATGTTGGCTTCGAACGCAAGTATCTTCACCAAAACTGTATGGTAGCAGCTAGTAGCAGCTAATCTTAGAGTATACGTAATAACGAACCCAACGATATTTCATATCTTTAGATACAAGGTGGAACTTCGGAGAACTATCGATCGAAAAAGTGTCTACGGCGGCAAGCTCGTAAAGTGCGCGCGTAAGCAATGGCGGCATTGAAAACTGTGCAAACATTCGGACTTGTTTCGTGTTTCAAATTGATTTATACCCATTTCAATGAACGAAAAAAAATGTAACACAAAAATTCATAAAATTGTGAACGAGTTTCGTGTGACTGTTACAAGCTAAGCGCTTATTATATAGTGGGAATTTCTCCAAATTTAGCACGCGGTCAAAGTGCGAGGAATGGTCGAACCATTATAATTTTTTCGGTATGACTGCTTCCAAGTATGTTGATTATGATGGAGATGTTTTTCATTCAAATCCGGAAGTTGACTTTTGGCCACTTTTGTGGGTCTCCCAGCCCACTGTGCGGCCGCACGATTTAAATCGTTCCGCCCGACTACCCTGCAAAGCCTATTGGCTGCGGACCCTCGCACATGGCGAAGTGGTCGCCGCCAGCGCTCGCAAGCCGGGTGATGCCGGTTGGCACCAAAGAACGAAAAAGAATCACTTTCATCTTTGAAAATCTTGCGAGTGCCTCGTGCTTATTAAAAGTTTTTGAAAATATCGAAGTTTTTGAGAGAGAGAGAGAGAGAGAAAGAAAATTGAGGAGGGAGAGAGGGAGTAGAGTGGAGCTGGTGAGAGTTGTGAAGAGTGAGATTCTGTGCTTCTAACGACCCGGGCTGCGTCGATTGAATTTTGATTTTGATTTTAATTTACTGGACTACCGATTTGGCTGTACACTGACCCCTGCATAACCCCGGGGATCCGACCGTATCATTGAACCTTTCCGTCGCAATCGAGGCCCTAAGAGCGTCCGGACAAGGTGAGATCTATCCGATTCATAGTAATATCCACTCCAGATATATATCCGCATGCCGTATTTATTTCCTAAGCCTCGAGAACCGCGTGTCTGAATCTCAACCGTTCCCCGCCGTAGAAGACACCGGGTACGTCTGTTTTCATTGCGCGTAGCCGTGCTAAGATTCGTCATCGCTGCGCCAATCGCACCCGAAATCAGATTGACGCCATATTGCTATAGACCTCTGATGTCACGCATCGCACTCAGATGCTGCGGGTACCTATGTGAACCTGGCACCCGACTTGCACCAATCACAATTTTTTGGATGATTTTGAAAGATCTTGGTTTGTAGTTGATTGTAGTAACGCAGAAAAAAAAATATGGCCAATTGAAAATATGCCATCCCCCAGGTATGAGATAAATCAAATTTATCGACCGTTTCCCTTTCAGAATCGTTTGTAGTTGAGTTTAGTAGAGTTATTTCCGTTTGTGATGGCGTTTTTTTTTTCTAATTTTTTTTTCTCCATAGATTCAAATATAATTTTTGAGTCATTATATCGGTTGCAGACAGTTTTCATCGAAAAACAATCAGAACGTTAGTGTAACCTTGTTCTTTCCAATGAATGTAAACGGTCCGCGAGCATTATCATCGTTTGCAGTCGTTTGTAGCAGCTTTAATATGAATCGTAGCCCCTCTCGATGAAACCTGGAATCGGTATGCTGCGAAATTCTACTGCAGCAGTGTGTCATAGCGAGCTGCCAAGTCCAAATTCGTCAGTAGTGGTTAGTAGTAACGAGCTGAACGTCTCAATTCGTTTGTCGTTGTAGGTAGTAGCGAGCTACAGGTCCTAATTCGTTTGTAGTTGTTAGTAGTAGCGTCCTGATGGTCCCAAGTCGTTAGTAGTTATTTGTAGTAGCGTTGATTTCGATAGTAGTTACGGAGTATGACTCACAGAGAACGTTCCCCACGAACTTTAGCTTCAGAAACGATTGTAGTCGTTTTTAGTATGTCCGATTTTAGCTTTATCTGTGCAGAGGGCCTATGTGCAGATCCATACCCTCACGAAGCGAGCGCGCAACTTACGCAAGGTAATAACGAGAGATAAGGGCCTGATGATGGCGGCAGGGGGGATTAAATAATTGAGTGAGAACTTGGTCAAATAAGTGGGGCCATCAAATAACTGACGGTGAAATAAGCGGGGCATACGAAGGTAGTACATTTACTACGTTCACGTGCACGTTATTAGCTACGTATTCTCGTTAGTTACACCATTTGACGAATCGTTATCGAGGCGAAATCACGTATTAACTGGCCGAAATATTCTAGTTAAATATTTCAAATTGACAGATTTGAGGTAAAGTGCAGTGATAAGCAATCACGAAGACGGTCGTTAATAGAAATTTAGTAAAAGAAATGACGCCTCGATTGCGCCTTGTAATCGTAGGTTTGATGTTAATGCGGTGTCAACCACTCAGTTTCACCCACAATGCAATTAGTAGGCGCCACATCATGAAAACATCAATCGACAAGTATAAGAGACAAACATTGCTACTAAGTTCCATTCTTAGCTTTATCCAAAACCGACGACGAGGACGAGACGGAAAACCAGTTTCGCTATTTTTTTTTTCTCATTTTTCACATTTTTCATCACATTTTTTTCTCAATTTTCAATTTTTAAGTAAATTTTTATTAATTTTTTTCGTAATTTTTTCAACTTTTCTTAGTTTTTCTCATTTTTTGATTTTTTGTTTTCATCATTATTTGATTTCAATTGTATTTCTCCATCGATCGAATGATGTTTATTGATTATTGATAAACGGTCAAAACCGTAAGTGGGTACGGCTACAAGATTATGATGAAGAAATAGAGTCTCACTCCAGAATCACTGCACTTGCCAATCATTATCCATCCGTGTATAATAAGAAAATAAAAGAGGCATATTTATGTTTGAATATAAAGTTGACGATTGATCTGGCATTCAATACTCATTTTTACTGAATCTTACATATAAGTAGAGTATAACAGTACGTGAAATAAGGATGAATCACAAAGCAAACTGTATTCATCGAAGTACACACTGTACAAAGATCAGTTTTAAATTTTTCGTTCGAGTAGGCCTGACTATTTTTTTTTTTTAAATCGACAGTTGTACCCCGTTACGAAAATCTGAAGCCTTCTAGGCTTGTATACAAATATCTCCTAAATGATTACAAAAAATAAAAGTATAAAAAACAATAGCACTTAAATCATACCGTCATAGGAAGCTGAAAGATTCCTCAAAACGCGTCAGGCCTCTTTTTTATCGTCTTCCGTTCGACTGTCCTATTTGTATTTCCCAAATTTTTTATCACGACAGACTTTAAGGGGGTACATACACCTTTGAATTGTCAAAAAATCGTTTTTGTTTTTATAATTTATTTGGAATGCTATTGACCTACTCTACCTACAAAAAAATCGGCATCAAAAAATCTGAAGGATTCGAAAAGTTACAGCCATAAACAAAAAAATTCGAAAATCTTCGGCAATATTTTTACACAAATTTTTTTTTTTTTCAACATTTTTGTGAATCATGATACTTTTCTCATTATAATTGACTCTTGCGACTAGCTTGTGAACTAAGAAGCTCTTTTAAAGACTCAGGTTCCTACCTGACACCTCATGAAATATTCTATGGTATAAAATCGGCGCGATGATTTGGCGGGCAAAATCCTGCCATTGACAAAACAACCAGCTCGATTCAAATCTTTTTGAGGTTAGGTGTTCACTTTGTTTGTCAATTTTCGTGTTTATTACGATTTACCAACAGTAATTTTCATTACTAAAATCAAATATTTGCACAGAAGTAATTCTATCGTAAACGTGAGTTCTTTGAAAAACTGCGACGTTTGATTGAATTATTTACTTGGTGCGAAGCGCGAACGCGATGCATTTGCGTAATTCAAAATGTGATACGAAACGCTCGACTGGAAGACCCCGTAAACGAGTCTTCCGTGGCAATGAGAGGGCTACAACATCACGGGCGGATGACACTTCAAAAAGTGCATCGAAACGAAAAATTTCAAGTTCCAGACTCAGCGATGCCAGCACACCCCGAGACCACTATCAACCTCACATCGGGCATCGAATCATTGACTTGGATTTGGTGTTCAACGCCTTTTCCAAGTTGGTTCGATGTGCAACCTGTGCTGGACAGATAAGTATCAAAGAGACAAGTATTAGAGGTCTTGGTTCGATACTAAATGTCCATTGCATAAATTGCAATAAGATAGGAGCTATAAATACATGTAGAATGGTTGGTAATAATAAAAATGTCTATGAGGTAAATCCACGAAGTGTTCTAGCGATGCGGATGAATGGACAAGGCGGAGCAGGGCTACGTACATTCTGCGCAGTGATGGATCTACCAACGTCCGTACAACAGCCAACGCTAGATAAAATGACTGAGCAATTGATGATTGTATCCGAAGAGGTAGCTGCTCGTTCGATGATAACAGCGGCAGGTGAGGAGCTCAACGCTACAGATGATAGCCACTCACAAGAGGGAGCCGGTGCTATCACAGGATCTGGAGATGGATCGTGGAGGAAGCGAGGCTTTTCATCTCTCCATGGCATCTGTAGCGTCATAGGAGCGGAAACGGGCAAAGTGCTGGATGTGGAGGCCTTGTCGTCGCATTGCAAAGGCTGTGAACAATGGGAGGATAAGATTGGCACACCTGAACATACGGCATGGAAAATCCAGCACGAACCAGTCTGCATGGCAAACCATGTTGGCAGTGCTGGAAAGATGGAAGTTGAAGGGATGCTGAGGATCTTTAGACGGTCAGAAGAGAAAGGTATGAGATACACCTCATACATTGGTGATGGGGATTCGAAAACCCATCTGTCAATCGTCAAGGCAAGGCCATATGGAAATGTACCTGTGAAGAAGGTTGAATGCACCGGACATGTGCAGAAGCGCATGGGATCGAGATTGCGAAAGATGAAAGCCACGATGGCAGAAAAAAAGTTAGCGGATGGCAAAGGCTTGGGAGGAAAAGGGAGACTGACGGACGTTGTCATAAACCAGATCACCAGCTACTACGGTAATGCGATCAGGAGGCATAGTCAATCGCAATCGGACATGCACCGAGCGATCTGGGCAATTTTGCATCATAAGCGTTCGAGTGATGCAACTCCACAGCACCATTACTGCCCCGAGGGCAAGGGAAGTTGGTGTAAATGGCAGAAGGCTAAGGCCAACGGGGATACTTCTATAATCCCGCACACAGAGTCCCTTCCAGAAGCTGTGATGGACAAGATCAAGCCAGTGTTCGAAGATCTGACGAAGCCAGAACTACTCCAGCGTTGCCTTGGAAGCAGAACGCAGAACACCAATGAGAGCTTCAACAGCAAGGTGTGGAAACTCTGCCCAAGAGCTAGTTTCAGTGGGTTGAACACCTTGAAAATAGCTCTGAACATAGGTGCTGTGACGTTCAACGATGGCGGGGTAGGACTGCTTCGCATCATGGAGGCCTTGGAGATCATCTCAGGAACCTTCGCTCGACAAGGAATCGAAGCTATGGATGAGATGAGGATCCGAGCAGCTGAAAGACGAGCTACAGAGGCAAGCCTAAAAGCTCGTACAGCTAAAAGGCGCAAACAACTTGGCGAGGCAGAAGACCCTGGCGAAGGCACATCGTCAACGTACGCTGCAGGAGAATTTTGAATCGATGCTAGAAGTGCACGCTGGTTCTTCAGAAAATTAAGTATTTTTCTAAAATAATTTTTCTGATATTTAGATTCAAAGATAGAAGATCAAGACGCGAAATATATGATGAAAGATGAAAATATTTTCTGTCCATAGGAAACAAATTTGTTGGAATCTTCTGAATTTTCAAAATCTTAGAAATCCTAAGACTTTATGAGTTTTTATTCTTTCATAAAATTTTATCAGATTTTTGCAAGTGATATATTTCTGTTCGACAGCTTCGCTGCGCACCACTGCCGGATGGAATGAGCCAAAACTCGCCAGGGACCTCCACGTTCAATATCTGTATAGACTCTACTAGCAACATATAAGTATCAGTGCAGATATAGACTCAGATTTCCAAACCCCCAATAAAAATCTTAAAACTTAATTTCCCGCTAACTACATTTTCTGGTCGTTGTCGTAGGGTACAGGTCGCATCGTTCATCGAAACTTTCTGAAATTTGGTGTGAATTTTCTGTAATGACGTAATTTCGGACCAAACCAATAATATATAGAAAAAAGATCTGCCTTCTATCATTCTAACTAGCTAACACACTTTTTTTTCATCTTTTTTGAAAAAATGTCTTAAAATTAAAAAATTCCAGGTTTAAAATTAAAAATTATGGAATATTATTGGTTTGGTCCGAAATCACATCAATGTAGTATACTCCCTCCAAATTTCAAAAAGATTTAATCAATGATGCGACCTGTATGCTACGACAACTGCTTTTTCATCGGTGGACCAGAACTACTTAACGACGAAATCCAGATATTCTTTCATATGCCTCAATAATAGTTCGGAATACTAGTAATCTGCTGTATGAAAGTTAAGTCAATAAAATGTTTTATGACAGTGTACCAGTCATTTCAAAAAAATCATTTTGAAGGTGTATGTACCCCTTTAACACGAGGCCCTACTCTTTTAACTTGGAGACTTGGATGTAGAATAGTTCGTGGATATTATGTTGGAGCAGAAGCGTTCGGGCAGTGACTGCGGCGACTCTCTGAAGTAGATCATTGTGTTCTTCCCACTTGCCAGTCACTCGTTTCATGAACGCAAAATAATGTCCGGTAATGTAGACAACCGCAGAAACGAACTTATATGTGATGTCATCATAAACCAGCTTATCTGGTATTTCTGCAAGCGTGAATTTTCTTCGGCAATGTGAAAACCCATTGCGAGCCGCAAGTAGAGAACTCCCAACATCCTCGATGTTAATCATTAAATGATTGCCTCCTGACCAGCCTCTCGTTATATTCAAACTCTTGCACTTAAAACATATGCTTGTACTCCTGCCTGTGAGAGTCTTATTCAGGGCTTCTTGTAGACTTGCCATACCACGATGATGCAGTGGAATGGGGTCAAGGTGTAGAATCGGCAGTGTCTTGGTCACCTCGAATAGACAATCAGCGCAGTTAATAGTTTTATTAAGTGATGGCACATCACGAAGGATGAATTTCTTCTGCAAATACGGAATATTAATCTCACAATCCAATGAACCGTCTTTGATTCCTTTGGTAGCACTTTAAATCCGCCCTCTCTATGTGTATAGTATCACCGTCACGCCTGTCCTTGACATCCTCTGCACACATTCGAATATTAGGACATTACAGTCTGCAAGATAATCCGAATATGTTGCATGATCATGATAGCCAGTTAATAAGCTTTGAACGGTGCTATCGAACACACACGTGTTTTCTACTTAAACTATTTGTCTGCGAATCTTGATCGGTTTCAACGCACTTCCGTTCAGAAGCAATGGCATCACTGGGGTGTATATCCGCCGTTTGTGAACGATTTCGATATCGGGACATGCTGTAACATATTTCCCTCGTTTTTTAGCTTTAAGTGGCATCTCCGGTTCTGGTGGATTTATTACGTGCCCTAATTTCCAATTTTCGATTTTATTCAGATAGGACATTTCATTAGAGGCAACACTGTCAACAATGGTATCCTTGGATTGGGGTGAAACTTCTCTCGAGTCTCTTGCGAAGTCCTCCAAATCATGAATTTCGGACCGGTCAAGTTTATAGTTATTTATCGGCTGCAATGGATTTCCGAGATTCTCAGACTCTTCGCTGGTGGCTACTCTTTCAGACGGTTTCATTGGTGACGGAAAATTCAGGAGGTAATCAGATACCAAAACATCGACTTCGATGAGAGGAAACATCTCAGAATGACCGCAACTATCAGAAGACTCACCTCCGTGCTTGGGTGATTCTGTGCCGGCAGGGTCCATTACTGTTAGTATTGTGCATGCGATTTCCGGTTGCTTGGGTGATTCTGGGACAGGGTCCATTATTTCAAGGGTTGCGCGCACGATTTCCTGTTCACGTTTCTTCAACTCCTTTATTGGTGCATTCAACAACTTGTTCGTTCCTCCCAATGACCGGAGGTGATGAACAAGGAACTTGTCTCATCTAATAGCCTTTACTTTATGGAGAACTAGATGTTTAAGTTCCCGGACGTACTCGTCACTACGAGCCGAACTAGCAACAATTGAATCTTCCAGATGTGGCTCACTAGATGTCATTACGGCTGTCCACAGAACAAACTGTTTGGACCGTTTCAAGAGACGAAACCCGAAATCCGCACAGTGGTACGGGTTTAATCGACCTTGCTTCAGGTCGTCAAGGTCATCTAAGCGTTCCAGCGAATCAGGATCATTGCTTTCCCGATTTGTCGGCGTATCGGCCGGGAGCTCATCTGATTTTAAACGCTTCATCACCCTATTCTGCGCAGCGAAGCAATGGCTTTTTTCATCATCGATATTTTCGTGAGTTGACAAAGCTACTGATATTACGTCCGTGCAAAGTTCAATAAAATCATCAATCTTTGTGCACATATTCAATTGGCCGACACAGCGTAAGTAGAAATCCTTTTTGTCGGGAGATTCGTGTTTGAAGCAGCTCCAACCCGCAACTAATTTACAAGATGTGCAATATCAATGCGGATGAGGGTTCGAGGGCGTTAAATACGCATCGCTGATAACTTCCAATCAAATACTATACAGTTCTTTCCGTACGTCTTCAGATCGTTGTTGTTGAATGCTAGAGAAGCTGCGTTCAGGAGTGCCAGTGAACAATCTGTGACTACTTGTTTTGGACACGAACCCCCAGAACGCAACCACTCCCGCATGCAATAGGTCAGTATGTTGGTATCGTGCTTTTCTGAAATGCATTGAAATGAAGGCAGGATCTTTCCTCGATAACCACAAACAGCCTGATACAAATACACAACGCGTTTCAAGCCCGCTGGATTTGTAATTTGTTTGACCACCGAACCCGTGGCATCTATGCTAATACTGCATAGGTCGTTTTCATTTCGAAACTTATTATACATATACAGTTGCGTTAGAGTCCAATAGATTAGATAAAATTTGTCAAGCCCGATTCCACGTATAGACCCACTGAATTCGGGACCGTATTTCAGGTCCCGTACTGAGGCAAGAGTCTCTTTTACTTTGTGTAAGCCTCACTCTCTGTCGAGAGCTTCCTGTTTTATCTTTGATTTTATCTTACATGTTTGGGGCCGTACGTGTTCGGAATTGCACGTAGAATTGCGCGACGGATTCTGTTGTTTTGATTTCGGTGTCCAGGCAGAGATATTTCGTTTATCAGCATCTTCTGTACGCGTTTAGCCCAATGTTCTCAGGTCTGGTGGAATTGGGTAGGGAAGCACCTTAATACAGAGTCGTATATTGGAATATATTTTTCGTACTTTTCATACCTACGTACATATTTCCTTGTACCCTCACGGAAAAAAACCCCGAAAAATTGGGGGTGTACCCTGAAAGTTGGGTGTTTACTGTCAAATTTCAAGGTAAACACTGAAGTTTGAGGGTGAACCCCGTAATTTGAGGATTTTACCCCTTCAAGTTTGAGGTAAACCCTCAGCGATCGAGGGTAACCCCCGTGAGTTGAAGGTTAATCATCAGCGATCGAGGGTTACCCCCAAGAGTTGAAGGTTAACCTTCAGCGATCGAGGGTAAACCCCGATGAGTTGAAGATTAACCATCAGCGATCGGGGGTTACCCCCAAGAGTTGAAGGTTAATCATCAGCGATCGGGGGTTACCCCCAAGAGTTGAAGGTTAACCTTCAGCGATCGAGGGTAACCCCCATGAGTTGAAGGTTAACCTTCAGCGATCGAGGGTAACCCCCATGAGTTGAAGGTTAACCATCAGCGATCGAGGGTTTGATAGGAATGTTAGTACATTCATTATCTGAAGAAAGGAAA
Organism: Tenthredo notha; assembly: GCA_914767705.2. Lineage (NCBI taxonomy): Eukaryota > Metazoa > Arthropoda > Insecta > Hymenoptera > Tenthredinidae > Tenthredo > Tenthredo notha. The sequence continues at coordinate 429,150 of OU611919.1, read as the reverse complement.
CCCGTTTTTTTTTTATTGATGCTCGATAAAATTAATCATTTATTATTATTTATTGTTGATTAATAATATTGTTAAATCAACATTTAGTTAAAAATTTACAGATTATTGTTTTTAAGTCGATAATATTGATTATTTGAGTGATATAAGTCAATTTTGCTGCATTTATAAATGAATAACAATATTATTTTAAACAGTCCAGCGATTGAGGCTTGATTACTCCAAAGCGGCTCGCTTTTACGCAAATTTATTATTAATTTATTATTCGAAGGTATAAAGCCTATATGCGGGGGTTAACCCTGAACTTGGAGGTGAACCCTGAAAACGGGGGTTAACCCTGAACTTGGAGGTGAACCCTGAAAATGGGGGTTAACCCTGAACTTGGAGGTAAACCCTCGATCAAGGGGTACGAATTTACCCCATCCCGGTTGGGTGTAATTTTGAGGTTGAATTTGGGGGTAAATTTCGGGGTAAATCTCGGGGTTTTTTCCGTGAGGGTATACCTACATGTATCACATAGCAAGGAACGATGCGATAAAGAACGTAGTCGACCCATATAAAAAAATAATTCCTCCCAGGTAGAAAATTGTATTAGCAGGACAAGTTTAGGACCTGCAGTTAGCTTAATTTGAGCTCAGCATCCAAGACTTGTTCTGTAACCTTAGCGCACGGCTGCTGTTAGGATGGAAAACATTACAAGACTTTGAATTCTAATTAGCTTGTAAAATTAATTAGTTGCTAGGTTATTTTCCACGCGTATTTTGAGACTTGTACTTTACTTGAATTATAGTCTCCATTTCAGCTAACCATCCAAGCCAATTACAAGTCTCAAGAAAGGAGTGAAAAATAAGCTAGTGACCAGATAACTTTCCACGAATATTTTGAGATTTATTGGCGGCTTGGATACATAGCTGAATTAAGGTTATACATGCTAGCTGTGTACAAGCCTTAAAATGAACGTGGAAACTAAGTTAGCTGCTGGATAATTCTACAAGTCAACTTTTTATAGTATATTGTGTACCAAGGTGGAAAAGTAAGTCTTTTAATGCTGAGCGTAAGTTTTCAATACGAGGTGTAGACGAGTCGAAGACGAGTATTGCAAATACGCTCGGCATGAAGATGCCTTTGCCTCCATGGTGCACACGATATTTCATACGACAAAAGTATGTTTTACAAGTTCATGCTCGATCCGGTACACAAAGTGGACGGACTACATACAATAACAACACGAGTCGAAAGCTACAGCGCATGTGCGGAGTACGTTGGAGACGACTTTCAACTCCTAGGACTTGAAAGTAGCTGAAAGTAAACTCTGCGCATGCGCATTTGCAGACTCGCTCAGATGTCACTAGAACGCCTACTTTGTGTACCGAAATCGAGCATGAAAATGCGTAAAACTTGCTTGCGTTGTATGGACATTTTTATTACTTTTTGATATTGGTAGTAGTTACAACCTCATATCTAGCACGACAATTGTGCCTTAAATAAGTGACATTGAATGAGGACCGTGTTCAATGACATAACAGTGATTATTAGAATAACAAGTTTGAGGTTAAATGGGTAGCCGAGAGAGTAACAGTGAGGAGATAGAAGATGAAAAGGGGGATAATACTCAGAAGAGAAATATTAATACACAGAAAAAAGATAAAAAAGAAAAACTTAAAAAACTACCCTACTGAAAAAAAACGTAAAATTAATCACACAAAAAAAGACCTAATGAATCACACGGTAAATCATACGGTAAATCACAAAATGTTATGACCGGTTTCGGTATAAAGTTTATTATGTGATTAACCATGTTATTTTCGTTATGATTCATTGTACAATCCACCGTTCAATTTAGCTTATCATGTATTATGCAATTTATTTTGAGGTGACGATGGTCCGCAAATCTCTCCTTATAATAAAAAAATCTTGACGAAAAACAGATGAGCGCGATGAGTCGCATAATGCTATGTGGATTGCCTGCCATCGGGCGTTTTGCGCTGTTTTCGTATGGCTGTTGTTTTTCCGGGAAATGACAGTTGTTCACTGTGAGTGATTGACAGATCAAATAAAAATATTATTTCATCAGTTATTCACTGTGAGTAATTGACAAATCAAAGAAAAATATTATTTGTCTACAAAAAAAAATGGATAAAAAAGTAGTGCAGATGAAACCAGATGGGAATTGTCTTTTTCGCGCGCTGTCGTATTGCTTGTCGAAAAATCAGGATAGGCATCAGGAGCTAAGATTGACCATCGTTTCATTTATACTGCAACATTGGGATAGTCTCTCCTTATAATAAAAAAATCTTGACGAAAAACAGATGAGCGCGATGAGTCGCATAATGCTATGTGGATTGCCTGCCATCGGGCGTTTTGCGCTGTTTTCGTATGGCTGTTGTTTTTCCGGAAAATGACAGTTGTTCACTGTGAGTGATTGACAGATCAAATAAAAATATTATTTCATCAGTTATTCACTGTGAGTAATTGACAAATCAAAGAAAAATATTATTTGTCTACAAAAAAAATGGATAAAAAAGTAGTGCAGATGAAACCAGATGGGAATTGTCTTTTTCGCGCGCTGTCGTATTGCTTGTCGAAAAATCAGGATAGGCATCAGGAGCTAAGATTGACCATCGTTTCATTTATACTGCAACATTGGGATAGATATGGAGATTATATCATGGGGGACGAGTCACATGGCGTTTCTATAAGGTCACCAGAAAACTACAAATTACATATGGGTAAGAATGGCGTATACGCCGGTGACGTAGAGTTGACTGCAGCTGCATCAATATTCAAGGTAAATTTCAAAGTTTACATAAATAATAATACTCATCATTGCATCAATTATGATAGTCAGCTAGAAAGTTCACATCACTTTGCACTGTTGTTTACCGGTAACGGGGACAGTGGGCATTATGATGTTCTTGAAAGGTTTAATGAAGAAAGGATTGAAAATAGAAAGAGAAAACTGCCAACCATACTAAGCGTTGAAAAAGTTTGTCTTCCTTTCATATCAAAAGGCAACGCACAAAAAAAAATAGAAGAAGGAGAGAGAAAAATTATAAAGAACAACCGGGTGGCATACACCGATATTAAAGGGGTACGGTTGGATTCCAAAAATTTAGAAATAAAAAATGAGAGTGGCAAGTCTGTAACAGAAGAGTCATTGGTGGTTAAAAAAGGGCGACCAAAGAAAATGAATGAAGAAGAAAGGTTAATTCGAAGGAATCAAAGACAACGTGACCTTCGTAAATCAAAAAAGATGAGTATAGATACTAGAAAAGTAGAAGAAATACAAATAAATTCATTACAAAATGAAAAAGTAGAAATAAGTAGTGAAATTAGGATAGTAGCTACTGACAAGGAGTTACTAAACGTGGATCAATTAAAAGTCTTGAGAGGAAATGGAAAAGAAATAGGATGCTCGAAAAATCAGCGCGAGCACAGCAATGCAAAAAAGATGCGGTTTATTTCAGAAGAATTGAAAGACATGAAACATGCGGATAACTGCAAGATCGAAAAGGTAGAAATTATCAGTGCGGTAGAAAAAATGGTAGAACAGAATCTAAATGAGAAGGCAATTTTAATTTTGAATGAAGATACGGAAAAACATACAGACAGCGTGAAAAAAATGGAACAACAGAATATATGGAAGAGAACACGCAAGCCAATAATGTTAAAATATCATGGGGACAGAAGGAATGATATATATAAAAAAGTTGAGCCATTAGATATTGGTGAAATGAAGATAGTATGCTGCAATTGCAAGGCGGTTTCATTTGAAAAAGAACCAGGTGGAGCTAAAAATAATTGTTGCCATGGAGGGAAAATAAGACTTCCACCGATATCGCAATACCCATCCGAGCTAGAAATCATGAGAGAGGGTAATGACGACGTTTCTAAACATTTCAGACAAATGATACGGTCATATAACGATGCATTTGCTTTTGCATCCTTCAATTGCACTACGGTAGATTTAGAAAATCATGGAAATTATGTAATGAAAATACTTGGAGATGTCAGCTATAAAGTTTCAACCAGTTTAGAAAATGATAACAGGACAGCAAGATATGGACAGATATACATCTATGATGAACAAGCTCAACTTGAATTGCGCAGGAATGATTTGAGAAGAGTTGATGTATTGACCAAAATTGGACAGATAATCAATAAAATAAATCCGTATGCGACAAATTTCAAGACACTTCATCAGCGATATATCGAAGGAGAACATCAGGTTGTATTAAGATTTATATCATTAGGTAATGATGATAAACGAAGATGTAATACACCATCATGTGGAGAAGTTGCTGCAATTATTGTTTCGAAAGATGGATCTGTTTCAGCAGATGTTGAAGTAGAAATCTCTCCAAAGCAAAACAAAAAGATTGGTTATATACCGAAGTCATCACATCATGTAGATCCGATGACATTTCCATTGTTATTTCCAAAAGGTGATTTAGGATGGAGCTACAACATGAAACACATTCTTACAAAAAAAACTATCTCACCTGTGCAATATTACGGATATCGCTTGGCATTGCGTCCGTGCGAACCTCCAAACCCATTGCTACGAAGTGGCAGATTGACACAGCACTATGTAATCCCCGCATACTTAACAGTTGAATCACAGCGTTTACTTTATTTAAGAAATAATCAGAAGCAATTACGTGTAGAATGTTACAGGGGTATAACAGATCACATCGACAATAGCATTGCAAATACATCTAATATTACTCGTGTTGGTAATTTGATGATTCTACCCTCAACATTTTCCGGTAGTATGCGGAACATGCAACAGCATTATCAGGATTCAATTGCAATAACAAGAAAGATCGGTCGTCCAGATCTATTCATTACAATAACTTGCAATCCGAAGTGGAAGGAGATAAGAAGAGTGTTGCAAGACTTTCCTCCGGGGACAACTGCCATGGATATTCCAACCATAACTTGTCGGATATTCAATATTCGATTACAGCGTTTAATAACTGAAATTTACAGTGGTTCAGTATTTGGAAAAATTGAAGGCTATGTTTATACAATAGAATTCCAGAAGCGTGGGCTACCACATGCTCACATACTGTTTATTCTAAGTAACCAAGATAAGCTTCTCAGTCCAGAGGCGATAGATAGATTTATATCTGCGGAAATTCCAGATGAAGAAAAGTGTCCATCGCTTTATCGAACTGTCATGACCCATATGCTACATGGTCCACATACAACAAAAGTTCCATGCTGGAATCCAGAAACAAAGGTGTGCACAAAAAAATTTCCAAAAATATTTATGGAAGAAACAAACATGATAAGTGGAGGTAAGCCCATGTATCGCCGAAGGAACAACGTTAGCGAAATGCATTACTACCAAAATCGAGTGAATGGAAGGCTGATCAGAGTTGACAACAGTATGGTAGTGCCATACAATCCATACATAAGCGTAAAATATGATTGTCATATTAATGTGGAATATTGCGCGTCGATACTGGGAGTGAAGTATATTTGGAAATATATTCATGAAGGACACGATCGTGTACGAGTAACGATAGACAGAGTAGACGCAAGTAGAGAAGAAAGCCAAGTAATTGACGAAATACAGGATTATATCGACACACGTTACGTTTCGCCAGCGGAAGCAGCTTGGAGATTATCAGAGATACCAATGCATGGGAGAAGTCACGCGGTAATACGTTTACCAGTCCATTCGCCGGGACAGCAGTATGCTACTTTCGAGGAAGGAAAAGAAGTCGAGGCAGTTTCAAATGATAAAAAGTGGAAAACTCCTTTAACAGCATGGCTTGAGTTGAACAAAATAGATGAAACAGCTAGAAGTTTGTCATATCCAGACACACCGGATCACTTCACATTCAATGAAAACACGAAGTCATGGAGAAGACGCAAAATTGCATGCAAAGTGGTTAGCAGAATAACAAACGTATCACCACGAGATTCAGAGAGATTCCACTTAAAACTCATTCTAGGTCGTGCGAAGAATGCAAAGTGTTTCGAAGATTTGAGGACCCTTAATGGTATAGTTTATAATACATTTAGAGATACTGCTATAGCAATGGGATTGACTGAAACAAACGATGAAGCATACAAAATATTTGATGAAGCTGTATCAATACTTATGCCCAATCGTTTGAGACATTTTTTAGTGTGGTATTTAATAGGAGAAATTCCCTCAAATGCAATAGATATTTGGTACAGATATAAGAAGGATCTGGGCGAAGACTTCCATGACGTACCAGAAGCCAGAGTCCTATATGAAATAGACCAGCTTCTTCGTGCTGAAGGCAGAACCTGTGAAGAGTTTGGCCTTCCAATACCGGACAGCGTGATAGACGAAGACTATGACGATGAAAATACAGATAATACTGAAACATTTGCAATTAAAGGTAATGAGTTTACTGAGAAATTTAATGAAGATCAGCAAATAGTTTTCAACGAAATAATGAGTGTAATCACTACAGAAAATTATGAAAATAGCAAATGTTTCTTCACAGACGGTCCGGGAGGAACCGGTAAAACATTTGTTTACACCGCGCTATATTATGTTCTTAAATCAATTGGAAAAACAGTAGCCTGTGTAGCGTGGACAGGTATAGCAGCTATCCTTCTTCCTGGTGGAACAACTGCTCACAAAACATTCAATTTGCCACTAACTTTACCAGAAACGGGAACAATTTTCACAAATCTTTCACTAAAGAAAAAATTAACTACAATTAATGTATTTATTTGGGATGAATGTTCAATGATCCCGAAGCGTGCTCTTGAATTGATCGACAAAACATTGCAAGATATTATGCGATCTACAGTACCGTTTGGTGGAAAAACAATAATACTTGGCGGTGACTTCAGGCAAGTTTTGCCGATTGTAAAACGGGGAGGAAAAAGACAAATACTAGAAGAGACAATTAAATACTCATTCCTATGGAATATCATATATAATATTAAAGTTCGAAATCGGATGTCCGGATGTCACACTTTTTTTTCAGAGCACTATAGCTTGACTGTACATGTCTGCGTGCTTCTCACTGTCATGCTATCTGACCTCGGACTTCGCTGTTACATATGATGCGATATTATTATCAAGAACGTTCCAGGATTGATGCATGAGTTTTTCTAGATTATAAAAAAAGTATAGTAGGGACAGTAATAATAACACCTGTTCTCGCGATATTTTAATTATTTATTATTTTTTCATGAGGGTTTTCAAAAATATCGCAAAAGTCTTGGCCACGGCCTCCTTCCGCGACCGCTCCTCCTGCCGCTGCTGGAGCCTTTGCCGCCACTCTTTGGCACTGCTGCCGGCCCTCCTCCCTCTGTACGCTGTTAAAAAATCAAATATTCGAATAAATATTCTACAAAACAACATAGCCAGAATTATTGAGAATTGACCTTGCGATTACATATAGGTGCGAATTCACACCAAGGGTTTCTCATTTCGCCTGTATCTTTTCGATATCGGGAAGTACGGTGTTTTCCCCACCACGAAAAAAAAAGTCGAACAGTTTTTCCAGCAGATGGCCCCGGACCAACATTCAATTATATTTTGGCCATCGGAGGAGACGGACGTAAATTCATTTTCGGTGCGAATTTTTACCCGCGTGCAACTCCCGACTGATAAACGAGTTTTTTGCGATTGAGGAATCAAATATACTCTGATAACAGGGCTGTTAGTGGTCAAGCCCCCTAAAAAATATGATTGTAGAACTGATGAAGATTGAAAAATATGACATAAAAATGACCGAAATATCCTCATTGTATAACAGACAATTGATCCATGTTTGACGAAGAAGAGCGAACAATGAATGTAACAAAAACTGAGTCTAAACTATAATGAGACAGGTAACGGAAACGGGAAATTGAAGTAAGGATTGGTAGTTAACGTATCGTTTGCTCTATTGCGACGTTCCGCAAGACTTAGGATCTTGAAGTTAGAACTGAGATATGAGGTTCAGTGCTCAATGAATCAATCTTTTTCTGGAATGTCGAATAAATAAACCTGTATACCCTCAAATTATAAATATTCCCGTTGGATGTCGGGTTCGAATTTTTGATTTCCTTCAATGGAAAAAATGGTATTTATTTGGAAAAAAATAGTGCCTTCACCATTACAGTTTTTACAATGTTTGTAATTTGTATTTAGATTTTTTTCTAGATCATCATCGCCATTTCATTGGGCATATTCTGAGCTTCGAATAATACAAGTAATGAATGAAAATGGTTGGTTGGAGTCAGAGATGTGAAGCGCTGCAGTCAGCTGGTGCGAATTCGCACCGGCGTGTGAAACTCAGGCTTTCGAATAGGTGTGTGATCAAAGGGTTATGAATAGAAAAAAATTTCAATTGTCGCTACTTATTATCGATGAGTAAGTACGAAGAAAAAATCGTGAAAAAACTGAATTTTGATTTTTTGCCGTCACTGGATAGAAAAAAACACAGTCGTGCTAAGGAATCTGAGGAACAACGGTCTAGCAGACTTGGAGCCGCTGCAAAATACAAAAAGAAACAAAGAGAATCTATTCGTATGGTCAATTCAAATAAAAGAAAAAATATTTGCAAAGAATTTTCAGTGTCATCTAGGACGAAAAAAATTAAAACTGATAATCATACGATTTCCAGAGGAAGCGCGCTGATAGCGAACTCAGATTACAAAGAAGATGAGGTAAAACTTAATTATTTGGGAGAAATGAATAATATATGTGAATTCTGTAATGCTAAACATTTCGTTTTTGAATTACCAACCGATAAAAAGTAAAGCATTTGTTGTCACAAAGGTAAAGTACGTATTTTTGAAGATAGTACTTATCCTGAAGCGATCGAACAGTTAATCAACGGTACCGATAAAAGTAGTAAAAATTTCATGCGCAACGTACGGAGTTATAATAATTCTTTGGCATTCGCAAGTTTTGGTGAGAAATTGGATTCAATGAATGGAAGTCAGGGTCCTTTTGTATCCGCATCTGTGGACAAACGTATCATAATACATACGCGCTTCACCCAGATGTCCATGAAACACGTAAATATGGACAATTGTATATCATCGATACCGAAATCGCCACTAGAATACGTATGCAGCATCCCGGCAATAATGATTGTTTACCAGAACTACTGAGCGAATTGGATGATATTATACGGAGAACGAATCCATACGCGAAGGCTTTCAAAAGGATGCACGAGATGGAAGAAGAAGAACGAAAACTGGCGAATACAGCCGGCCATCCCGCCCGCGAAGTAAGAATGTGGTTGAAGTGGCATGATGATGTTGACCAGAATCGTTTCAACCGACCAAAATGCAACGAAGTAGCGGTTGTATTTGTCGCGGACGACGGAGATCCTCCAGTACATAGAGACTTATGCGTGTATTCTAGGAGCGAAGGTGCTATAAGTATACCAAGTCTAAGTAAACACGTCGACCCTATGACTTATCCTCTGATGTTTCCCTCCGGTGAAACCGGCTGGACGCCCGGGATGGAGCAAATGGCAGGAAAGCGCATGATAACCGCGTTGCAATATTATAGTTATAAATTGAGCGATAGAGGGAAATTCAATCCGCGTCTGAACATGGGGAAATTGACTCAACAATACATTGTTGATATGTGGACGAAAGTTGAAAGCCATCGACTGTATTTCATAAGAAGTCAACAAAGCAAATTACGAGCGGAAATGTATCAAGGAGTGATCGATTATCTACATAACAAAGCTGGAGAGCATAATGCGAGAATCGGGAAAATGGTTATATTACCATCGTCGTTCAGCGGAAGTCCGCGAGCCTTGCAGCAAAGTTTCATTGATGCAATGAGCATATTGCAAAAATATGGAAAACCCGATTTATTCATAACCATAACCTGCAATCCTAAATGGCAGGAAATTGTGGAAAATTTGAAGCCCGGTCAAACTGCAATGGACCGACCAGACCTCGTATCAAGGGTTTTTCATCATAAAGTTAAGGAGTTGAAGGTGGAATTGATCAATAACTCGATATTTGGAAAGTGTGCTGCTTATGTTTATGTTGTCGAATTTCAAAAAAGAGGGTTACCGCATGTGCATATGCTGTTTTGGCTGGAAGAAGACAACAAAATCTGGGATGCAGATGACGTAGACAAAGTAGTCTCTGCAGAGATACCAGATAAAACGAAGTATCCGGTGTTCATGACATAGTCAAGCAATGCATGATTCACGGTCCTTGTGGTCAACAAAATATAAATTCGCCTTGCATGGATAGCAAAACTAATCTATGCACCAAACGATTTCCGAGGGATTATGTTTCGGAAACAAATTATCATTCAGCGGGTTATCCGTTATATCGTCGAAGAGACGATGGTAACGTGATTGTTTTCAAGTCTAAGAGAGATGGGACGTGTAAAATTGCTGACAATAGATACATTGTACCCTATAATGCGTATTTGTTGTTGAAATTCAACTGTCACATCAATGTGGAAGTATGTTCGACGGTGCTATGTATCAAGTATTTATTCAAGTACTGCTATAAAGGACATGATTGCGCAATCGTCGAAATAACAAATGTACAGGAGGAAAATTGCATCAAATACAACGAAGTTGATTTGATGAATATATATCCACGCGATACGTCTGCCCACCCGAGGAAATGCATCGTTTATTCGAATATCCAATGAATGAACAGTCACACGCTATATACAGATTAGCAGTTCATGTGAAAAACGAACAATTAGTGCACTTTGAAGAGGGTCGTGAAAAAGCAGCCATAGATAAAAATAAGGAATCAACATTGCTCGCGTGGTTCAATTTGAATAGGAATGATATTGAAGCACGTAAGTATTTGTACTGTGAAATTCCGAATCATTATGTATTTAATAAGCAAGATACACAGTGGACGGAACGAAAAAAATTTGTCAAACCTGTTTTGAGTAGAATGTATTTCGTGAGTCCGAAGGAAACTGAGCGCTGTTATTTAAGATTGTTGCTATTGCATGTCCGAGGAGCACAATCATTCCAAGATGTGCGAACTTATGATGGTATAGTATACCCATCCTTTTTTGAAGCAGCCGTACAGCGGAAGTTAGTCGCTGATGACGCAGAATGGGATAAATGTCTTGCAGAATGATCAGGCCTTAAATTCCCCAGAGAGATGTGTCGGTTGTTTGCATACATATGTGTGTTCGGCATGCCGATTAATGCCCGCCAATTATTTGAAAAATACAAAAATGAGTTTGTTGATCAAACTGCAGAATATACCGAAGAAAGTGAACAAAAGGCTTTGAAAGTAATAAATGACATACTTATATTTCATGGATTCAGTTTGCAGAACTTCAATTTACCGGATATCAAAGATATTGGTACATTTCTGGGTGATACGAAGAATGATGACGTGCAGCATGAAAATATGATTACGTTAAATCCGGCGGTGATAACATCAGTAAATAGTTTAACGGAACACCAACGAAATATATTTCATGCGGTCATGGCTGCGGTTCGTGGTGAATCTGCCGAGAAATGTATTCATTTAGATGGTCCCGGTGTCAGTGGAAAAAGTTATTTACACAACACTGTCATAACTACATTGAAGAGTTTAGATATGACGGTGCTGCCTGTAGCGTGGACAGGAATAGCAGCGAATTTATTGAAAGGAGGTAGAACTGCACATTCCACATTTAAATTACCGTTCCTTCTGAATGAAAGATCAACTTGTAATATTAGTCCAAATTCTAAACATGGATCACATATTCGTGACGCGAAAGTCATAATTTGGGATGAAATAACAATGGCATCTAAATATGCACTAGAGGCTGTTGATCGTATGTTAAGAGACTTGTGTCATTGTAACGAGCCATTTGGTGGTAAAATTGTCATAGTTTCCGGTGATTTTCGGCAAACTTCACCAGTTGTACGACATGGCAGTAGAACACAAATTTTAGAAGCGTGTGTCAAAAGAAGCAGCCTATGGAGTCAATTCACATATATATATGTCATTGAAGGGTAATATTCGTGTTTGTGATGGACAAACGGATTTCAAGCAATGGCTTCTGAAGGTTGGCGACGGGGAATTCTCTGATTCCTTTGAACGTCATAACGAAGTTGTAACCATTCCTTCCGATATTCTCTCGAATGGAAATATTGTACAAGAGATATTTGGAGCAAGTGTCGATCCTCAAGATCCGTCGATTTATGGCAAAGTTATATTAGCTCCGACAAACGTCGAGGTTATCGCCATTAATGACGAAATGCTGTCGAAAATTAAAGGTGTCGGTGTAGATTATCTAAGTGTAGATTCAGGTGAGGATGAAGATAATATAGACATCAAAAATATACTTCCAATGGAATTCATGAATTCATTGACGCCGAACGGTCCTCCACCGCATAAATTAACGTTAAAAGTAGGAAGCATTGTCATCCTGTTACGGAATCTAAATTTATCACAAGACTATGTAATGGTACCAGACTGGTTGTTAAAAAGTTGAACCAGTATCTGATTTGCACTGAAATCATCGGTGGAAATTGCGCTGGAGAAACAGTATTGTTACCCCGGATAGACTTATCACCGTCCGAAGAGGAGATACCATTCAAGATGGTTAGAAGACAATTTCCAGTCAGATTAGGTTGCGGGATGACAATTAACAAGTCGCAAGGTCAATCTTTCGATAGCGTCAGTGTGTATTTACCAAATCCAGTGTTTAGTCATGGTCAACTGTATGTTGCTTTGTCTAGAGTTAAGTCCAAAATCAATTTGAAAGTTTTGTTAACTGACAAATCTGTCTTCACTAACAGTAAAAGTTTGGACCATAAATTGTATACCAGAAATATTGTCTACAAGGAAATACTAGGTTCTGCGTGAATTAATCGATCCATAGCTACTATTTTATATCCATGTCGGCGCTAGGAAAAATATACTCTGTTGAAAATGCAGAGTTCACAATACATGTACAATGTACATGAACTGTTACATTCACATTGGCACTTCCAATTCTACCGGATACTGTGAAACTGTGATAATCAACCGCTATCTTAATAATATTCTTTCGGAAATGCAATATTCAATGTTACTCACTTTTCCAAAAATTCAGTTGCTTACATGTCAGTCTAACGGTGAGAACGATTAGCTGCTTATGCTTCATGTAGGTAAAGGCGCTAAAAATATGAGCTGCCAATGACTTGTTCAGCTGGGCGCTACAAAAATTATTAGCTGCTTGACACTTTGTGTCGCTAAGCGCTACAAAAGTTATTAGCTGCTGAAGGCTCTTGTGGTCCAGCGCTCAGAATTAGCTGCTGAAGTCTTCTATGGCTAAGCGCTACAAAATTAGCCGCTGAAGTCTCATGTGGCTAAGCGCTACGAAATTTGTTGCTGATGAGCATTCATTTCATCGTGAGAAAAAAAATTATCTCCATGAAATGACTGATTCCGTCAGTGTATCTATTTTATTAGTAAGACGAATTTCATTTCAATTATAATTATTTCGAATAAATCGTGCGAGCATGGCACATTACCGATTTGACTCCGGAGCAAATTCTTACTTACTCGAGATAGTTTGTAAACATATTGGAATAGTTTGAGAACATTAGTCCATCCAAACATATCATTAATCATTCCCCTCCCAATTTCTGCCTTCCCGATGGAAGAAATCGCACCACCTTCTCGTTGGTTTCCATTGAGCGATACTACTTTTATAACCGATGATACGTTCATCGATAATTCGGATTTCAGTTGGAAAACCTTTTACATCAAGTATGAAGAAGTACTATCGGCTAAGAGTGTGATGACATTTCTTCTTAGTGTGCTATCCGTTTTGAATTGAACAACGTAAAATCCACTCATAACCGAGCGAGCATAGCGAGTGAGGAACAACGGAAGAACCACTGATAACCGAGCGAGCGTAGCGAGTGAGGGACAGCGCCAAACCAAACGAGTGAGCGAGCGAAGCGAGCGAACGAGCAAAATTATCAGCTAGTATTTATTAAACTTAGATTACATAAAAACATGCGAGCAACAGAGGACGCACTTTCATTTTCAAAATGGCTTCTCGACATAGGTAATGGCGAAATTCAATATCATTCGCCGGACGGAAAGATGAAGAGTGAAGATCTTATTGGAGACTTATATCCACAGAATATTACAAGTCACGAATTAACAAACAGAGCAATTCTTGCACCAAAAAATGTCGAAGTAAATCAGCTGAATACAGAAATTCTACATAGAATGGAAGGCGATCTACTCGAGTCCCATAGCATTGATTACGCCACACTGCAGGGCATAGACACGGCTGATGCAACGCTTGACGAAGAGGCCACCTTACGATACCCAATAGAATATCTCAACAGCTTAACACCTTCAGGTTCACCACCACACAAGTTACAATTGAAAGTTGGCGCTATTGTAATGTCATTAAGAAATTTGTCAATATCCAATGGCATATGTAACGGAACAAGGTTGGTTGTTCGTGCACTTCATTCACGGATACTTATTGCTGAACTACTAACTGGAGACAAAAGGGGACAAATTGTGGAATTACCACGTATAAAATTAGACACACGAAATGACATGGACATGCCATTTGTACTCTACAGAAGACAATTTCCGGTACGGTTAGCGTTTGCTATGACGATAAACAAAGCACAAGGACAAAGCTTTGATTTTGTTGGTCTTTACATAGACAGACCGCTTTTTGGGCATGGGCAACTTTATGTTGCGCTGTCGAGGTGTAGGTCGAGAAACGGAATAAAAATTCAAACGAAAAGCGATAAAGAGATATACAATATTGTATACAAGGAGATACTTGCGCAAGAAGATTGATTGAAAGTGATTAAGTCTGAATAATAAACGCAACAGTAAATGAACAAAACACTATCAGGCTGCATCATGCGCTAAATCTATATGGAATATTCGGAAAAGGTTGCATAATAAGCGCCACCGTGAATGAACTGATTAATATGAGGCTGCATCATGCATTAAATCTATACAAAAGATTCGGAAAAGGCTGCATAATAAGCGCCACCGTGAATGAACTGATTAATATGAGGCTGCATCATGCGTTAAATCTATACAAAAGATTCGGAAAAGGCTGCATAATAAGCGCCACCGTGAATGAACTGGTTAATATGAGGCTGCCTCATGCGCTAAATCTATATGAAAGATTCGGAAAAGACTGCACAATAAGCGCCACCGTGAGTGAGCTGGTTAATATGAGGCTGCATCATGTGCCACGTTTGTATAAAAAATTCACAAAAGCCTGCATAATAAGCGCTAAAATAAATAAAAACATCAGGCTACTATGCGTCGTGCGCCACAGCAAATACCAAGGCTGTAATGATAATATATGAAAATGTTCATAATAGTATGAATCATTCGGATAGAAAAAAAACGTGTGAAAATTAAACTAATGTCCGGTAAATGAAAAAATAAAAAAATATAACAAATGTATATATATACATGTGTAAAGACATTTTTACATTTGCACAGGTTGATTCTTATTTATTGTTAGCAAAAGTAATAATAGATGATATCTAGAGTAGGAATAATGATAACGGTAGGAATGAGGATGAGGATTGGGAAAGAGAGCAGGATATGTGGCCGTGCTGGGCTACAAATTGAGCAGTAGGAGCAGAAACGGAAGAATCACAGGCAGCGCATCATCAACATTCCGCAGCGAAAGATCATCAACATCTCGAAACTACAAGCTGAATGCTCGTGAACCGCGACCAGAACAGCCACTGGCGAGGAGTCGTCGCAAGAAACCCCTAGCTGGAATACATGCGCGAAAAAGGGCCTACCCTACTGAAAATGATTATGTGGCAAATCATATGATGTTATGAAAGAAATTAGTATGTATTGTAACGTGGCAGATTTTATATCTGCCACTGACCGTGCCTCCACCCGCGAATGTGAGCGACCGTACCGCTGCCGTACCGCAAATTCTTCACCGCAGCGCAAGTCCTACGTATATTTTTTAGAACACTTGTCTGCTGTAAGTTTTTTTTTGTATTGTAAACGCCGGTACTACGTCGCAAAGGACATCGAGGGATGCACTTTCGTCGCTGGAGCATCTGGGGGATGTTCTGGAAGCCTCGGCACTAGTACCCGCACCTAGGTCATCGCCTCCGTCTCAGCAGCCTCGTCACCTGCCAGCCGGGAGAGGGCTGCACCTCCCAGCCTGATAACGCCGTGTATTATTCCTCCCGGCCAAAATTTCGAAAAGCCAGCCGTTAGGTGCGGCGAACATGCCGTTGCGGAAAGGCTTCCCCCACCACTTTCCGTTTTCGACCAAGGATTTTGAAACTCACTCCGTCGCCGACCAGCGAATAGAATACGTCGAGTTTCCGTTTGTTTTTGCGCTTAAGTTTAAGTACCGCTATCTTTTACGTTTTTTTTGCATTATCTTTTGGGGGTTTTTCATAGTTTTTCATTGTAATATCTTTATCTTTCCTTTTGGGCTTTTTCTTTAGTTTTTTGTGGGGCTTTGCTTTATTTTTATTTTGAGTGTGTGCTTTATTTTGGAGCCGCCTGGGTTACGTCCCGCTTAAAGGTAGGCTTCTCTTTCCGCACAGATCTCGACCACTCGACTAGCGATTTTGCAACCTGCCGAGTAACGGTTTATCTTCTACCTCCCGCTACAGACGAGTAGTCGTGATCTGTATTTTCTCTTTAGGCTATTTTAGCGTAATTAAGTTTATTTGCTATTTTTTTGGACTTGCGCTGCTCGGGAAAGAATCCCGGTGCCGTGCCGTATCGCCTACGTTGCCTACGAATACCTTTTCTTTTGCGTGCGTTTAATTTTATCTCAATATCCGTTAGCCTAATTATTTGAATATCTTTTTGTTCTGTTATCTTTCTCGTGGCGGCATAACCGTCACCTATTATTCCTTGCGACGCCGGAATCAAATTCCGCCGCGAGTTTTGTTTGATTCTGCTTACCTATCTCTAAGTTTAAAAATTATATGTGTGACCTCACTGGTCCTGCCGGCCTGTTTCTTTATTTATTATTTTTTTTTTTGTATCGCCGCATTTGATTTGAAATTATATTTTCGTTACGTCTACCTGTATTGAGCTAAGTGTGTTATTTCACCGCCCCCACGTTCCCCTCTCCGTCTAACTAGTCGGTTATCTGTGCGATTTCTTGGATTTGGTTATTATTTGCTGCGTTTAGCTATCTTTATCTGGCACATTCGTGTGCCTGGCGCCCAACAGTTTCTTTCGCTTAGTTTCCTTTTTGTATCGTACCGTTCGTAGCTTTTCGCGTGAGAACCGTTGGCGCTTCTTTGTGCGGGATTTACTTTCCTATTCATTTCCTCCGGGTAGGAAACTTGCTCGTTACAGTATTTTATCATATAACTTAACATGTTTCTACGACTCAATACATAACAAATCACATGATAAATCATGAAATACGACTTATAAGGTAAAATACATTACAAATCACATACCGAAACTTATGATTTGACATATGAATTGTTATGTATTTTATTTTATGATCTGTACTTTATGATTTATCATGTGATTTGTTATGTATTAAGTCGTACGTTATCACAAGTTAAATTACATGATAAAATACATACTAATTTCGTTCATAACATCATGTGATTTATCACATAATCATTTTCAGTAGGGTTTTCCTCGGAGTTCAGATCCAGATCTTTTGTTCATAATCATTTTTGTATCCTCATATTGCAGAAAGTGTAAAAAATATTGAAACAAAGGTAGCAGAAGGACGTCGGCTGATCATTCCACGTAACGTGCAATCCTCGGAATCTGAGGAGAACATAAAACCGTCACGAGTAGGTTGATCCATATTTGTAATGAAATTGGCATATCAATATAAATCGAAATGAAGTTTATTTTTACATTCAATTTTTCGTTTCCAGAATCAGAAAAATCTTACGTCGGTACAGGAAGTGCAATTAAAAAAAAAACATTGATATATTGAATAAACATAAATCTAAGACATTCCTAGCGTCAAGAAAGCGATTCGACGCTAATTCAGATGACGAAATATCAGATCAGACCAAAAATTCAAGCGATCGGGAAGAAGTAGAAGAAAGCGACGGCCAGAAAAAAGAAGTTGGACAAGCAGAGGAAAGCGATGTTAATATGATTATGTGAGAAATCACATGATGTTATGAACGAAATTAGCATGTATTTTGTCATGTAATTTAACATATGATTACGACTTAATACATAACAAATCACATGATAAGTCGTACAGTACAGATTTTAAGATCAAATATGTAACAAATCATATGACAAATCATAGGTTTCGGTATGTGATTTGTTATGTATTTTACCTTATAACTCGTATTTTATGATTTATCATGTGACTTGTTATGTATGAAGTCGTAGTTACATGTTAAATACATAATAAAATACATACCCATTTCGTTCATAACATCATGTGATTCATCACATAATCGTTTTCAGTAGGGAAAAAAGAAGAACGTGACCATCATATTGTGAAAAAAAAGACCTGGATAATGCAAATGAATTGTTACGGCAAAAATTACAAGAGAAAACTGCAGAAACTTGAAAAAGATAATCTACGACTTACGCGATCGAAACATATCAAAACTTACAGCGACAGCAAAGGTAACTATTCTAATAGAAATTCAGCGGTACTTTTCGTGGTTTTCCTAGCTAGTACAGATCATAGAGACCTTACTTTATGAAGCGAAGTTTGCTGCTCACAAAACTCAACTTTAACTAATTCTGATTAATTATTTTACTAGATATTCGAAAGGTGAGAGAGATAAAAGGGATTCCTCTTGGCACGTCTAGGCGCAATAAGGTTGAACGTAGAAGTGATGAGCTCCGGCAACAATTAGGTAATTCGGTTCGTAGGTTAAAGGTGGGGAACCTCAGGACCTATTAATTATCCTATTGGTCCTGCTAATCCCGCTGTTCGAGCGACTAGCTCGTCAGCTGATCGGCTCGGAGCGAAATGTTCTTGCCTATCGGTAGGCGATAATCGTCGCGCTTCTCGCGATAGAACAGCCGTTTGGCGATATGATGATGGCGGGATGATGGCGGGAGGGTGTGATCTTGGCTCTTAGCGATTCCTCTCAAGCTATCAATCCCGAGGGGTGCGATACACAGCGATAGCCCACTGTTTCATAGACTACACAACGGTGAATGGTCCCTCGGCGATACGTTACGTCACTCGTCCTTATGCCGGACTTTGCGTGACGTCGACTTCTAATATCTGATTCGGGTGATGTAGGCTGGTTGGACTCGACGTGACAACCAGATGCTGAATGGTAAGATGTATCTGCTGGCAGGAGGCCGTATGCAGGCCCTGTTCACTCCCTAGCGATAGTCGACCAAGATCTACGACCCTCCCCGTAGATGATTCGGTACTATCCTGAGTACTGATATCGGTACCGGAATGCATACCGTCGTCGTCATCTCTGGAGTGGAAGTTCTCGCAGCGGAAGTTCGGGATCGATATCTTCTGAATCGTCTTTCTCTCTCTCTCTCTCTCGCAGTACATTAACAGAAAAACACTTCAAATTAGTCTAACTCTATTGCTTATTACTAGGTGTGTCACTTGTATTCCGAGGGTCTAGACGGCGGTATTTTCTCTCTCTCGCGATATTGCTAAAAAGATGTAATCTGCAACGTTACAATACATACATTTTTTTCAAAGAAAGTGCCGAACCCTACTATAGGCGTCGCAACTAAATAGTATGCATGTACACGACTACAGATTTTCACTTTGGTGAGTGTGTATAGGTGTGCACGTTCCCAATAGTCAACATTTCTCGTTTGATGGAACGGTGTTAGGTAAAGATAAGTGAGGTTGGCTTGTACGAATGAACCTTTCTGACCTACTGCCTTTTTATAATATCATTTGGCAATCACTCTTCGCTACATATTACTATCAGCTGCTTTCTTTCCGATATGGATTCCCTTGGTACCAATTATTTTTTCATTCATTCGATTGAATGATTTTCTTTAAAGACTGATGTATTGACGTCCGACCGTCCGTAGGGTAGCCGAGCAGCGAGTAGACTGGTAGCTTTGATTTTAGATATAAAATAAAATATAAAATTATAACATTTAGATTATAGAGCCTAGAATATTTTGAAAAAAAAACATCTAATTGATAATTATCATTTTAATAGTATTTTGTTATGTGCTTACTTGCTTATTAATCATCGCGCACTCTATACCTATATTCATTTCTGTTACAATGCACTCGCTCGTGTGCGGTGTGACATGTGGCGACGGCAACATCACAAAATTCGTATCGGAGAGGTGCGCGCCATCCGATCACGAATATTTCGGCTTGCAATGGACTAGGCATTGCCTATACCTGCTTCACTTCACTTATAACTGTGTCGCTGAGAAATAATTTAATGAGAGTAAAATGATCAGATGGGACTCAGTACAATCTGAGATAGCAGTGAGTTCAATCTCACATGGTAGCGACATAAATGTCGGATGGTAACAGGCCAAATGGTAATCTAGAACTGAGTTGTATCTGTAGATAGATTCCAGTACAATGCGGGATGGGAGTCACTGCTATGTAACATGGGACCCAAACGCATGCACGTGGTAACCACATCCATCTCACACTGTTAAATGTAAGATGGAACTGAGAGCCATCTCGGATGGATCTGGGTTAAACGTAGATTGTCCTCACTACAATGTACATGGCCGTAGCTCCCATCTGAAATCTTTTTTCACTTCAGATGGCTCTGAGTACCATCCGACATGGTGTCTGCATACATCTCATTTTTTCCGTGTATGTGAAGCATTAGGTTTGTTCGTCTTAACTACACTTTTTACACTTTTACCAGATTTTACACTTTTCACTGGAAATTCACACCTCCTATTGGGCGAGTGTAAGAAGTGTAGGAAAAGTATAGAAAGCAGTAGAATGTGTAAGCTAAGACGAACACAGCTATTGTAAGGTTGCTGCTGGGTAAGGAGAATAGGACAGACGTGAACACACGATACTGACTCGTTCGTCGGACAAGGAAGCAATAGTCTCCTAATAGAGTAGCGCTTATGGGTTACTCCGCAGCACCCCCACTACTCTAATGCCCAGTCCATCCTATATGGTCCAAGATTCGCACGACAGCTGCAGCTGATATACATACAGTGTCAATACGTCAATCGATAGTGAAAAATTCGATCGAAGGATTAAAATACTAAGTGGAACCAAGAGAACCCATATAGGAAAGAAAACAGACAGTAATGTGTAGTGAAAAGTTTTTGTTGCCAAGTGTTGTTGACTGAAAGTTAATAGCAATGGTGTTAATACGTTATTATTGGAGGTAGGAAAGGGGATGGAGGGAGGGGGGGCCACCCGCCCACCCACTTCCCCCCCAGATGAATTTAAACTCGAGCAGTGGACTTAGTCCAAATAACCCCCTGGAGGAAGGGGGGGAAGTGGGTGGGCGGGTGGCCCCCCCTCCCTCCATCCCCTTTCCTACCTCCAATAATAACGTATTGCCAAGTGTTGTTATGAAAGGCAGTAGGCCAAAAATGTTTGATCGTTTAGATTAACCTGACTTATTCTGACCCAACGCTGTTTCATTAGATGAGTATACTATATTCTTCTGAAATATCAATTGTAGTATTGTGGCGAAATTGATGCTTTGTGGTAATTTACAGGTATTCGGACGCTTCTAGTGGAAACATCTAAACTGACTATACCGCGAGGACCAGGTGAAAGAGAATGGTCCGTCCGCCCAGACACCTTATATTTCGTATTTTCATGGGGATAGCCACTCGTTGCGCTGAAAAATCCCTAGGGTGATTTTGGCGCGCGGTCGATGCAAATCGGCGGCCATTGTTGATAGCAGCCGGCTGACTGTCAATACATCGCGGAAGGTAGACGCGTGGGGTTATGTTCGTTTATTTGAAGCAAATGATAAATGAAGTGAATAAAACCTACGTGAACAAGCTATGAATATTTATCAAAAATCGATCAATCAGTTTTGAAATGATATCTATCAACGAATTAACCTCAGCTGTAACCGGAAATTACTTAGAATTAAAGAGTTCATCGAGAAGAACCAATTTAAACGAAATTATTAATTGTATCCTGGGGTTGAGGCTTCAATAAATTGAACTAGGTAAGGGAAAAAAACTTTATTGAAGCTGAGTAAAAGTTCATTCAATGCATAACAAGGATAATTGTCATGTTGTAATAAATTAGTCTTCGTTACAGTCATTTAAAACTGATTGATCAATTTTTGATAAATATTCATAGCTTATTCAGCTAAGTTATATTCACTTTATTTATCATTTGCTTCAAATAAACGAACATAACCACACATGTCTCCCTTCGGCGATGTATTGGCAGTCAGCCGGCTTCCATCAACAATGGCTGCCGAGTTGCATCACCCTAGGGATTTTCAGCGCTACCACTTACGGGTGGCTATCCCCATGAAAATACGAAATATTAGGTGTCTGGGCGGACGGACCATTCTCTTTCACCTGGTCCTCGCGGTATATTTAACATTTTTCAAGTGGCAACATTGCTGGAAAGACCTCATGAAATGTCATAGAAAAAAAAAGAATTGTTTTATGAGATTGTATGATTTGCTGATGTGGTTATGGGCATGAGGAATTTTTTTCTTGAATATTGTATGACATTTTATGAGTAGGTCGTTGACTGGTAGATTCTCATAAAAATGTAGGTCCACCTTTGTTATGATATTTTATGAGCAATTTCATTGATTGTAAGTGATTAAAATATTTTATGAGGATTTGCAGATTCGGACACAAGTAGTATTTTTATAAGATTTAATGAGAAAAACTAATGGACAATAGGCTCTTAAAAACTTATCAACAATTTATGAGAAACAGTGAACAATATTTCAACTTGAATTTCTGGGAGAATTTATGAGTATTTACGTGGACAAATACACATCAAAATCTAATAAAGTTTATCATACTTTATGAGATCAAAAATCTCATAAAATAACATTTTCTGTTTGACTTATAAGATATTTCAATAATTATTAAACCAAACAACTAAGAAATCGTTAGTCAATTGAAAACTATATTTTCAAAAAATATGAACCTCTAAAGTAACAAAATAAGTCTTTAGTGTATTAAAAAAAAAAAATTTCTCATACAAATAAAAAAATGTTCACTTGAAATTTATGAACACAAATAAATTTTTATATTAGAATTTTTTTTTGTAATTATTGAATAATACTAAAATATCATTAATTAGAAGATTTTTATCGTAATGAAGTGCAGAAAAATAGCTATAACAATGAATCTTGATCTTGAGTAGTTTATTCTTTTGTTGGTCGCGCACCTCTTCCCGAACATCGTTGGTCGCTCGGTGAGGGAATCGTCGCAATGTTAATTTTACTGCAACGTTGCCACGTCAATTTTGAAGCCTACGCGCCAAATTTTGAAACTATAAATAATTAGAATAAAGGTGGATAACAACATAATGAATTAAAAGTCAGTTATTTTATGAAAATAACATTTCTTTATTTAACGAGATTTCATCTTAATATTTTTTAAATTATTGAATATTTTGTAGTTTCAATTAATTCAACTAAAAAATAATTAATTATTATCAAAATATTTTATAATTGACATTATTGTCAATTGACTTATTGAAGACAGTGTTAAACCTTCAATATATACATACCTGTGTTTGTGTCCAGCTATTTTTTTTTTTTTTTTAATTTGTATTTAACATTTAGGCCCATCCTTAGTCGCCCACCTCCTTTTGATACAATGTGACACATTTCGATTATTATTTGAGCCCAGGCGTCAAAAACGCAAAAAAGGCTAACGCTGCGCGAATTTAAATTCAACTCCGACCACGTACGTCCAAAAAAAATTTCGTTTCATGCGAAAATAGAGACTATGTGAGTATGGGTTCTATGGAACAAATAAATGAACCAAACAATTTTTTTTTTTCTGGCCCCTATTTTCCAAGTTACACGGGGGTGAAATTCAGGAAAAAGAGCCAAAAATCGAAAACATACTCCCCTTCAAACGGTCATATCTTCGGTTGTATTTATCCTAGAGACTTCATTCAAGAACCATTTCAAAGCTATTAAATCACAGTATTATTATATATTTATTTCATTCTGCGATAACAAACAATTTCATTTGTTATAAACAAATATATTATTCAAACGTGATTTTCAAAGCAAGCTCCACGCGATAAAAATCTCAAAAAAATATGAGCGTATTCCTTGATCAATTCTCTACAAAATCGTTAACAAAAATCGATGGAGACTCGATGGGAACCATGTCAAAACGATTTATTTATAAGCGACGGCGCGCGCTGCCACCGAAAAACCGTATACCCGAGCGGGGTCTCTCAGCGGCAGCGCGCGCCGTCGCTTATAAATAAATCGTTTGAACATAGTTCCTATCGATTTCCCATCCCGTTTACTTAACAATTTTGTAGAGACTTGATCAAGAAATACGCTCATATTTTCTAAAAAAAATTTACGCCTAGTTGTTGCTTTGAAAACCACGTTTGAATATTATATTTGTTTATAACAAATCGAATTATTCGTCATCATGAACTTCAAAAATATATAATAATAGTGTCATTTAATAGCTTTAAAATGGTTCTCGGAAGAAGTCTTTTGGATGAAAACTACCAAAGATATGACCGTTTGAAGGGGAGTATGTTTTCGATTTTTGGCTCTTTTTCTTGAATTTCACCCCCGTGTAACTTGGAAAATAGGGGCCAAAAAAAAAAAAAAATTGTTTGATTCATTTATTTGTTCCATAGAACCCGTAAAAAAAAATGATCGCCAAATCGATAACATCGAGGTCAATTTTTGATTTATTTTGTCCGGTTTGACGTGGAATGGCTCATGTATGAGTGGTTTTTTTTTTTTTTTTTCGCAAAGAAAGAAGATAATAGTTCTTTTAGTCTCAAAAGCTCCAAAATTTACAAATGATAGCTCTCTGAGCTCAAAAATAGCGAGAAGTTTTGGGGTTGGCCCACAAGGTTAACGATTTCAAGATTTTTAGCTGCATTTTATTTTACTGATACATTGTCATAAATATTTCCTATCCTAACATAAGCTCATACGTTCTCATAACTGTTACTTTTTATCGACTATAACTCATACAATTCCACGTTTTCAGTTCCAATGTAATGAGATTCTATGGTAAACTTATGCCACTTATAAGATCTCACAGATTTTATCAAATATGATTCTTATGAGTTTTTATGAGTATTTTCGTGGACAAATACAGATCCAAACCTGATAGAATATTGATTAGGGTGCTTTTTTTAGAACAACTATTTTTTTTTTCAACTTGAAAATCTTGTAGTAGACGTTGAATACGGAATCCTGTCCAATTTTCAGCTATTAATTCCAATTCTAAGTACTCGCACTCTTTTTTTCAAGTTTTCCCATGCTGAAGGCATGTAAATGTTACTACTTTTTCTTTAGCCGCATTTCAATGGATTGTTCTCATTCAAGACTCATTTGACGGAGAATTTAATGTTCTTCAAAAGTGCCCATGATAGTTTGATTGATTTGGAAATATTGAATTTGACATTTTGTTCGAATTTTATAATGAAAAAGTCAAAGTCCTTATATCTTTTGTAATACTGGTTCGAGAGACTTCATTTATTGGACTTTTTTTGTAGAGAAATAAATTTCCTACAAAATTGTCAAACGTTTTTTTCTCCAAGTCCAACTGTTTATTCGCCCACAGTGAGAAAAAAGAATTATGCATAAAATCGACTTTGAAGGCACACACAGGTGCAGCCGTTGAAACCACACCCAAACTAGCCGAGGCACTTTTGAAGAACACTAAATCCTCTGTAAAATGATTCTTGGATGAGAACAATCCATCGAAATGCGGCTGAGTTGTGCGCGGCGAACGATAAAGTCGTAATGTTTACATGCTTTCAGCATGGGATAACTTAAAAAGAAGAGTGCGAGTACTTAGGATTGGAATTAAGAGCTAAAAATTGGACAGAATTCCCTTTTCGACGTCTACTGCAAGATTTTCAATGGGGAGTTGAAAAAAAAAATTGTTCGTTTGAAAAAAAGCACCCTAATATTCATACTATATTTTTTGATTTTTTTTCAGCAGGGAAGAGGTCTCTAAATTTGTCAACTGAATGCTGTACGAGTGATGAAGGACGAGAAGCAGTGTGTCAATAGACGCAAAATAAAGTGATTCTCCTAGGATAATAAATTGTAAGAATCTGATCTACGATAACCACAAAATTCAATGTATCAATATTCAGTCTCATGTCGAATCTCATAATGCCAAGCATGAAAAGTATATTTTGATGATTTGGAAGAAGACACGGAAAAAATGTCAGGTGCCGGACGCCCAACAGCTACGACTTCACACCCAAAAGCATGAAGCATTGTGCGACCACAGTTCAGTGCTACTGCAGTCTCCTTGCGGGTAATCTGCTCTACTTCGTCGGTGTGGCTGTAGCCCCAAAACGTTGGTGAGGCGACATGTGGGCGAGCTGCCCACCCGTATCTGGTCATGCCGCCGCATCAAACATGCGGTGGCGCTGCGCGATCATGTGGTAGTGCAATCGCTTGCCCAACATTTTTTCCGTATCGATTCTGGAGAGTTGTACAGCAGCTATGCTTCATATTTTGGTACAAGAAGACACCCCTATAAGTTCGCGTAAGATCCATTACCTGGAGATGCGATCGACCTCTTGTTAGTGAAACTTGGTAAATTTTTTTCTCTAACCTAGAGAAAAATGCCCGACATGCAGTTTAAAAATTTGTCTAGTATTTTCATAATGAACTGCGAGGAATGACGGAAAAATTGCTCCGTATTTATTATCTTTTTATAATCATTTTATTAATATTGATCACAATTCTTAACATTGGAAAAAAAAGTATAAACAACTGCGAATAAAAACTTGATAAAATCACAGGTGCCCTACATATTAGGCAAATCAAAGTCAGTCGGGATTCATCCTGTGCGAATTACTATGGAATACCCTGTATTCATATAATAAACTAAAACTTTTCAATTTTATTTAGATATTTTGCAGGTAAGTATGGGCGGAATTCCCACTGTAAGGGGCGTGCCATCATCGAGAATGGTATTTCCTCCGCGACGATTCAGCACAATCACGCTAGGGATGAGAACGCTGAGCTGGTAGCGATTTTCAAGCGCGAGTTGCGTCTGGCATGTATGCACCAGTTCGAGAATCAGAAATCGATCTACGATACGCTTCGTATATTGTGAGTACTGATGGACCTGGAAAAGTAATACGGAAAGCTCTGTGTTGTATAGATTCTCAATCCAGCGGCTATCGTACATATTACTGTGTTCTTGTTTTTGTAAAAGTGAATATTTTTTTTCCTCAACCTCTAGATTTCTTCCACTTGGGGAAAAAAAAGAGCCCATAAAAAAGGTTGACAGAAAACATCAACCTGTGCCCAAGCTATGCTTGTTTCATGTGCAAAGACTGTGGTCAATGATTCTGTTACCCCCAGGTCTAATTTCTTTCTGCCGAACTATATATAAATATCCGAATCTCGTTTTTTTCCCCAAGCTTTCTGGAGCACGGGTTAATGTTATCCAATTGGGCTCAAACTTTACACACTTGTTTTTTATCAAATGGAACAAATCGAGGGTGTGAAACAAAAAAAATGTCCGGTTTTGCAAAATAACGACCAACCTAATTCATATTCCAGGAATCCTGAAGCGGCTATTATTGTGACGTACTCAAGTATTGGGTCCACGATGCGTCAGTGGCGTAAAAATTTTCACCCAATTCGCTGAACGCGTATGGCGACATACTTGTCGATCCCCAGTGGCGCCGGGTGCTCACGTATAACCAAAGGCGTATGGGAGCTGTAACCCTTGTCGATGTCGACAATTCCGTATCCGTAGTATTCGGAAATGCCAATTTTATAAATCTCATTTCCGATGCTACGGAAATTTGTGTCAATGCTACTTTTGAAGTAGTTCCGGCCATTGATGGAGCGTATCAGCTACTGACAATTGTGGCAAGCAAATTTAATCATGTTCGTACATTTCTCGAGCAATTTAGAGTGTGCGAGTGTCTGATAAAACTAATCAATTAGGAAACTGGATAATAAAAACCGAATAATACTACACAAGACAATGGACAATAATAAATGTAGAATTTTTCTTCACCTGGAAATGTAGAACTGTAGAAAACTCATATTTTTCTAAAAGTAATAATAACATCCAGGCAATCAGAAAGACGACTTGAAAAAAAAAAGAGAGACGCATTTTTAGATCACTTCCTTACGGAGATAACACAAATAACCTGATCTTGATCAGCGAATGATATTTTTTGAATGCCATGCATATTTATAAAATTTATTATAAATTTATTATTATTTATTATTATTTATTTTTTATTTTCTTTTATTTTCTATTATTTATTATTCATTATTTTTATTATTATTATTATTTTTTTTATTTAGATTTCTGTATTTACATATTTCACAAAATGTGTATTCCCTTGCCGGGCAACAGCTACAATCACATCTCTCAAATTAAAATCTACGCGCACACCCAGAGCTACAAGTCTATTATTTCTTTTTGATGTCAACGTGGAACGCAATATCTATTTATACATTATCTCGTTGATTAGGCATTGCCATTAGCATGGGCTCTAATGAGCCGTAAGACTAAGGTCGCTTACGACTGCATCCTGACGTATGTCAAGACGACGTTGGCGCCTAATCTGAGGCCGACTTTATTGATGGCTGATTTTTAAAGGGCTTTGCAACAGTCACTTGCAGAAACATACGAAGATGCGGCACCCCATGATTGTTTCTTCCATTACTGCCAGGTAATTAAGGGGGTATTCTAGTCTAGCGGCATGAATTTCAGGTAATTTTTGAAGTGTCATAAAAAAAAAGGCAATTGATATTTTTACTATCCATTTTTTTATTAGTTATTTATTAATCTTATAAGAATACAGAAAAAAATGAAAATACATAAAAAGTTGAAAATTCCAAAAATTAGCAGCTGATGAAGTGGGGGGTCTCAAAAAAGACGGTACCCATGATTTTTTAGATTCTACTGGACCGATTTACCTGAAATTTTTAGAGAGTCTTCTTTATAGATTTGTCTATACCTGTAACTACCCCCATCCCCAAATTTCAATTTTCACTATTTTTAAAAAATTCGAAACAGTCAAAAAAAGTGGTACAAAAATTGTTTTTTTTTTCAGGCAGACGCCATTTTGTGAAAAAAAAAATTTCCAACTTTTCCGTAGTTCCAGTCATTGCGACATTATTCTAGATTAATAATCTTTTTTTTTTTTTGGGTTCAGATTGCTACGAGGGTTGAAATCATTGGTACCGTCACGTGCCAATTTTTTGAGACCCCCCACTTCATCAGCTGCTAATTTTTGGAATTTTTAACTTTTTATGTATTTTCATTTTTTTCTGTATTCTTATAAGGTTAATAAATAACTAATAAAAAAATGGATACTAAAAATATTAATTGCCTTTTTTTTATGACACTTCAAAAATTACCTGAAATTCATGCCGCTAGACTAGAATACCCCCTTAATAATTTGTACCAATATACTTACAACCCGTACGACCAACATATACCTATATACTAACATACTCAAGCCGACATGTTGTAACCTTACAGAATTATATAGGCGTCATTCAAGTATTTTGAGCATTGTTAACCCTCCTCCCCCGCCCCCCGAAATAGATAGTCACGCTTTGACCAACCCCCCCTCCCCCTGAGAGCGGTACGTAATACTTGAATGACGCCATAATTATAAGCAGTTATAAGTTATAAGCTATAAGCTATCTTCTGTGTCCTGCTATTCACTCTATTCTTCTTGTGGTATCTCTTAATATCCTTTATCTTATCTTCTGCATGGAAAAAAATAAAGGTTCAGGACCATTCAAGACTGCCTTTGCCGCAGTTTTGTAATTACTTACAATTCCAATCTCACTTGACCTGACTTGAATTAACCAAACTTAACTCACCCTACACTACTAACTCACATTCGAATTCGTGTGAACAATTAGCCTAACGATTATTGTTCCATTTAGGCTCTATATCGAAAGGCGAAGAGCCTCCATATAACGGACGCTATCGCAGCCGACGATGAAGGGCAGAAGCTACTGCCAAAGCTAATGGCTCTCGCTTTGCTGCCAATTCTAGAAATACCGGAGGCATTCGAATCGATTAGAGTCAATGCCAGTGACGAATTAAAACTTGTATACGCCGATTTTTTCACATACTATGAGCGTCAGTGGTTGGGTAGAGTGACCCCTGAATTGTTCTCGGTCAACGGGCTGCTCAATCGAACAAATAATAGCATCGAATCATATCACCTAGTTTTATTAGACAAAATGGCTCCACACCCGAACATTTGGGATTTCACAAGTAGGTTCCCACAGATTTCCCATAAACTCTCTCCAACGATACTAACTACTCTCATCCACTTTCCTCCAAAAACTGATTTACACTGCCTAATCAATCACATGCACTTGGAACTCATTCTTTCTCGGATTCACACGTCTCACTCACCTGCCAATCGCTCGTCTTATTTCCCTCTTTCATGCAAACAGTCACTCTCTCTCTCACACACACACACCATTGTCACTCGTGCTAATTACGAGACTATTAGGGTATGCTGTGATAGATTCTATCGCTCAACACCTAGAATTCTACGTACAATTGATTACAATTAATTAATTATGTATTCTTTTCCGGTTAGAAAAACTAGTGAACTTGCAGTCTGCGGCGCACTCCGATTTTTTGTCACTGCAGCAGGGGCGGTCGGTATCACGGTCCCCCGAAATTGCCTATGTCGTCAATCACCGTTAAATAGTACGGGCCTGGCAACAATTGGGTGAACGCCGCATCACAGTGAACGAATTTATCGAACAGGCGTCCTATTTCGTTACTAAGTTGGCGCAAAATTTTGGTATTGCTGCCGATAATGCCGATGATCATAACGAGCCCGACTTAAACGTAATTTAACTGAAAATGAAGTCCTTATCCATATCGACTTCAGCAAAAATTATTCCTGCAAATACAACGAAGAGATTCAAGCAGTCCATTTTGGAGGTGCAAGAAAACAAATCACACTTCACACAGGCGTACTATATTCACGTCACAATGATATTGTTAGAGCCCAAACTTTTTGCTCTCTATCTACCAACAGCAGACACGATACAACGGCGGTGTGGGCACATTTGCTACCAGTTTTTAAATGGCTTGAAAACCAGGATTTGAACATTCACAGAATACACATACTGAGCGATAGTCCTGTCAATCAGTATAAAAACAAGTTCATGTTCCACATTGTGCCTCGTCATATGAATGATTTATTTCCTGGTACAACGTTCTTTACATGGCACTATTCAGAACCAAGCCATGGAAAAGGCGCACCTGATGGCGTGGGTAGTACCTTAAAAAGAACTGCCGACAAAGCTGTGGCTGAAGGCAAAGATATCGTGGACTTGAGTTCACTGAAAGACATTTTGTTGTCTAGATGTTCTTCGATACTGATATTTGAAGTTACCACTGCTAATATTGCGGACATCGAAAACTTAGTCAAACAGTCAGAGCCCATCGCTGCATTTCGTGGGACTCAAAAAATTCGCCAGTTTGTTTTGACTGGTGATGTGCTAGAGTTCAGAAGACTCTCTTGCTCTGAGTGTGTTAGAAAATGTAGTCATTTTCACCTGGGGTATTACTCATCTTCAAAAAATCGTTGTGTTACAACAAAGTGCAGTAAAATACAAACGCAGTCCGAGATGTTCGGCAGAAGATCAAGCCGCCAACATTAATCAAAAAAGTTAATAGCTAATAATGTAAGAAAAAATGTTTTGAAAATAAATAACAAGATTCTCTATGAAAATATAGGGGAGAGTCGGGTGGACCCGCGGGGTACCCGCGGTCGACTCAAGTTTTGGACAATTACGCGAATAAATTTGGAAAAAGCAAACGTGAAAATTAGGGCAACGATCTTGGTCACATTCTCACGTTTTCTTTTTCCAAATTTATTCTCGTAATTGTCCAAAACTTGAGGTGACCGCGGGTACCCGCCGTCCGGGGCTACCAGACTCTCCCCTACACGTTTTATTGTTTGAGATTCATAATTTACTTGCAAATGTCATTCCCTCACCTAAGTCGTCATTCCCCCACTATCAAGTTTTTCAACTAACCTCATAATTATCTTAGAACACATTTATTCTGGGGACCATTAGATCATCAAAGTCCAGTTACATAAGTACTACGAAATTCACAAAAAATAATTATGAATTCATTTCAATATTGTTTATTAATTTCTTAAGATGAAATTTCGGGATTTCTTGAGAACTACCCATACATTGTTATCAACACTAATATCACGAAATAAATGTTCTCGACGATATATTTCCATTTAGGAACTGAAGGAATATAGGGTAAGGTTGCCAATATCGTACCGTTTCAGTTTGGTCATTTTTTGCGAGTGTATATCCTCGATTTTGAAAATCATTGAAGTAGAAATGCTTGGAGAATTTTTAATACTAATGATACCGTTTTCTACATTTCTCAAAATCGAGGAAATACTCTTGCAGAAAATTACCAAACTGAAACGGTACGATGTAGGTGGCGGTACGATATTAGCAACCTTACCCTACGTAGGTACTCTGAACTTGGGAATTGAGGCTCGCTTCCGATAATAGTACAGTACCGTAGATGAGTATTGGAATTACAAAATAAAAGTTTGACTCAACAAGAGAAGTACGTAGATAGTCTAAACAAGAGTTACGTAGGTAGTCTGAACTTATAAACGGTGTGCATTCATATGAAACATATCAAAGTTATAAAATAAAAGTTTGATTCAACAAAAAAAAGTACGTAGGTATAGTCTCAACTTATGAATGTTTGTCACCAATATTCAAACTGTCGAAATCATATGATAATCAGGCTCAACAAGGAAGGTACAAGGTAGTCTAAGATCGAACGGATGTTGCTCACAGACTTCCGAAATATAATTATCAAAATTACGTCTTCGGATAAGCAGATTTTGGTACGGCAGATTGCGACGCATTGCTTTTCTTTACTCTGAATACCCGCTGCCCCTCCCAATCCTTTGCATTGTTGATGACTGTCCCAACAGCATCAAAAAAGGTTTTATCTCTTATCGGAGATTTCTTGGGATTTTTGGAAAATTCTTGCACAATAGCTTCTGAAATACGTCAAGATTCACAGATCTCTACACTACTGTCTGTCGAACAGGGTCCATCGTGTGGTATCATTGACAACACAAATTAGTGCTGAGTGCGAACAGCTTACTCAAGTAGGATGCACGCAAACGTTAAGGGGAGCCTATACTGAAATTTGTACAAAAAATAGTTTCTCATTTTTCAAAGGTGTAGAAAAGGTCCAATTAGGAAAATCTTACGTTAACCCTTTGTGCCATTGTGGCACTCTCAGAGTGCCACCTGTTTTAGAACCATTTTTTGATCAATTTTGGATGAATTTTGAATTTTTTTTTGGTGTTTCCGCATCAGTCATATGTTCAAAAATGAGAATTGGTGTGCAATAATTTAAAATCATGGATAATTTTGTTTATGCACATAAACAAACCTTAACAAATCGCAATGGTTCTAGATAAAATTCATTATCTCCGGAAGTTTTCGAAGTACACATTTTGCCTTACGTGGGATTAGCTCAAAATTTTGTACTCGGGAGTTTTTGGGGTCGCTGATTACGATTCTGCCCTCAAAATTTCGAAATTCAAGATGGCGGATCCAATATGGCGGACTAAAAATTCAAAAATCGTTTGATGAAAGCGAAATTTGGTACCCGGAGGTTTTCAGGGTCGCTGATTACAAATCTTCAATCAATATTTGGAAATTCAAGATGGCGGATCCAATATGGCGGACCAAAAATGCAAAAACCGTTCGATGAAACCAAAAGGTGGTACTCAGGGGTTTTTGAGGTCGCTCATTACAAATCTGCACTCATAAGATGGGAATTCATCATGCAAAAATCGTTTCATCCCTTTGTGACCTCTTTTTTTTGTGAACTTTGTGTTTCATAACCATTTTCTAAGCAGTTTCGACCGAATTTTTGAACTTTTTTTGGTTTTGCAGCATCAGTCATGTATTCAAGAATAAGAATTGGTCGCCACTCGGGGGTCCAATAAAATTGACAATCCTTCTGCACAAAGTTCCGCACTCAGTCAAAACCAGAGACACGAACGAGGACGTGGCGGTTGTTGTCTCCATTTTTGTGTTTTTTTTATATTTTTTTTTTTTTGTTTTTTTTATGTTTTTTTTTTTTGTAGCTTTTCTCTCAGTTTTTGTGTACTTTTTAGATTGATTCCTTTGTTTCATGTTTCTTGCTCAAACCTTCTCCATCCTCATTCGGTTCATTTCTACTAGACCTGAAATTCGCATACGAAACCCGATTCGTCTGCGCAAACCCAACATTTGTATCCACGTTTGATTGGTTTCGCAGGCATGTATATTGCTTCAGGCTACTACGACCCTTGAACTTTATCATGGATTCATCGATACTCTGGTACTTACTTGGATTCCAACAGTTCTTGAACGATTTATTGAGCTGATCCAGTAGAGGTCTGAGTTTGTACAATTTGTCATAATCTGGCATTCCCTTTTTTGGTTCTTTATTATTATCAGAAATATGTATATTGTATATTGCCGAGAAAAAACCCGAAACGATTTACAGTCATCAATGAGGATATGTATGGATCATTCAACGTTACGTCTGATGACCAATAATCGTGGTACGAAGGCAATTTTTTTATTCCCATCAAAATGTTTATACCGAAAAAGATTAGTAATTCGCCTTTTGTAATGTCTGTTCCCTCTTTTTTATTCTGCTCCAAGTACAGATTTGTTCGACTATCAAATCTAGGAGTTCTTCGGAAAAAAGATACAAAAATATTTCTGATGGTGTTTTTACATCATCTGGGATATTAGGGCCGACATCTCCATTGAATGGAGTGTTTTTTCTTGACTTTCTTTGTTTTGTCCATTTCTCATTTTCCGCAATTTGTACAGAATCTTCATCATCTGAACAGTCTAAGGCAGAAATATTTTCCCAGTTTCCTCCAGAGTGTGCCCGGGGCAAGTTAGTGATATGAGGCTCATAATTTTCAGTGTCTGAATCGTAAAATCCATCAACCGACTCAAGAGAACTTCTAACCTCTGGGGGTGCAAAACTAGTCTCTTAACCTATTCCAACCTTTGGGGGTGCGGTAAGCACGACTGCGCGTTCCGTACTGGGTATGGTGTTGTGGTATCAGATAAGCGACAGATCAATGGAGTCCTAACCTATTCCAACCTTTAGGGGTGCAAAACTAGTCCCCTTACCTATTCTATACCTTGGGGGTGCAATGCTAGTCTCCTAACCTATTCTAACCTTTGGGGGTACGGTAACCACCGACTGCGCGTTCCATACTGGTCATGGTGTTGTGGTGTCGCATAACGACGGATTTACATTTTTTTTTTCAACGTATGAACAATTTTTAGGATATTCGACCGACGACCGGACAAATAATTCTGAGGTCATTTATTCAGTCACAAAAGAAAAAAAATTAACTGACTAGTTCAAATATAAACCTAAATAATGAAGAAGTGGCGGAATATAAGCTCACAAGTGGATGCAGGAATGATCGATCAGAAAACTTGATTAGAAACATCCCTGTGCAAAAGAAGACGCGCCGAAGCGTCCCCGTGCCAGAAGGCGTGCTCTCAAACGGCTCGCGCCGAAACGTCTCAGCGCCGGAAGGACTTGCGCCAAAACGGCCGCGCCGAATCGTCCTGCTCCCACAGAAGATTGTGTCTTTGAATAATTTTTTGTCTCCACATTTCCGTACAGCAGTAAAGTTCATCATCACTGCTCTCATCATGTACTTTTTGATGATTTGACTAATACTGCGAGAGAGATCACCCTTGGGCTCAATCAACGGCCATATGTCACGTTTCTGAAAGATACACACAAGAATATTTTCGATATCTTTTGCAAAACAAAACAGTCAAAAAAGTTTCGAGACTTCTCCCTGACTTCTCTATTTGCTCTGACCAGCGGCCATCGTGTAATGTAGCTTGAAGATGAATCAAAATTACCATTATCAGATAATATCGACGCACGACACGAATAACAGCACGTTTCGGATTGACTCGAAGACTAGCACGTTTCAGATTTACTCGAAAACTAGCACAACTCAGGTCGACTCGTATATTAGCGGGTTACATGTAGGTTAATAAAGAGTTGAAAATTCATGATTCTACACAAGAAAAAACGATCTTATTTTATTATTTATGTTTACACTGATGCATCAAACAAACAATTACAAAAACTGTTGATTGTGATGAATAATGAATGGTTAATGAATTATTCGTATCGGGCGTCGATAAATTTCATCACTATGAATTTTCTCTTATCACGTGGATACCCCCTCAAAGTTTGTCACGATCAACAATTAGTTATGCTTCAGATGAATGCAAGAAAATCTTTAGCACTAATTTGTGAGTAGAGTGGTGTATGCAACTTTTTAGAAAAAAAACTGAAACTGGAGTCCAGTCTACAAAGCAGGTTTCATTGGATATTATACATCAGTCACTTACAAGTTGGGCACACATAACTTTGTCTGCTCCAAGTCTTGCATCGAATTCTTCGAATGTAGCCAGTTCTTCAAATGGCAGCACAATACTATAGACTTTCAGTAGAGATTTCAGGAGACTGTTTGTTTCAGTTAATGCCCCTTACACTTGGCCCATCTGAGTATTCAACAGCGACTTTTCAGCGACAGCGAGTTTTCAATCTTTTACTGCCAAAAAATCTTCACAAATATTTCTAATTGCTCTATAATTGTGAGTATCACCATTAGTTTTCGAAAAATCCAGATGATGCCATTTCTAATTGCGAAGTTACAGCTCCTGACACTGCTTCCGACATTGAACCGCTGACTGCAGCTGACATTGGAAACTTTGCAGTAACAGTCGAAGTGCTTGATTTTGTGTCAGCTTGTTCGGGCACATTACTGTGCTCCGTTGTGTTAGCATTCTTGCTGCTTTGTTTCGTATGACTTTGAACTTTAAGGAAAATTGAGAAAACAAATGTTCGTGTAAATTATGAATTGGACATGAAAATAAATTTTAATCACGATTAGATTCACGGACTAAATATTTCTATAAATTTCATTTATAATGTAATGAGAATGTGTCCAAAAAGTCTGTATTCTTCAATTTCAGTCTATTTCGAAGATTTTCGGATCGATTTTCATGACAATTCGAGACTAGTTGGAATAATCTATAGTTATGATACTTATAATCTATACGTCCTTTTCCAGTTGTACAAACGACATTCAATGAGTACTCCCTTCTTTCTTCATTGCTAGGACTATCAAGATGGGAAGCCTGTTTCAATATGACCATTTTTGTAATCTGGGCCTTTTTTTGTGAAGCTGACGACTTAGATGCTGCAATTATACGAGGAGATTGAGTAAGGAACATTTCTATCAAATGAAGTAAATTTTGATTGGATATCCTAAAGTCTGTACGATAATCGAGGTTTGGAAGTTCTTTGAGAAAACCACATATTGCTAATTTTCCAAGTCTATATTGGAGATATCATTTTTCATCGATCAGTTACTATCTAACGATGCTAATCATTATTGTGTAATTGCATTCCAAGGATCACTCTGAATTTACGATATAAATAAAATGTATACCATAATTGAAAATGTATCGGATCAAATTTCGGATTGAACTTAGTTTCAAGAATAAAAAAATCGCTCGTATCAGAAAAAAAAAATCTATGGAGTGGCTCCTTCATTTCAAAAAATTCTACAAAAAAAAAATGAAGAGACAATAATCCTTTCAGAATCCGAGATTTACTTTTCCAGTAAAGTTAAGGTTCAATATTGTTGATGGAATTAATGAATTCTTCAAAACATTTCGAAAGTTTAACGATTTTTCAGCGTTCTAATTCAGGTTCCCCCTTTAAGTTA
The DNA here is from genome assembly GCA_914767705.2 of Tenthredo notha. Classification (NCBI taxonomy): domain Eukaryota; kingdom Metazoa; phylum Arthropoda; class Insecta; order Hymenoptera; family Tenthredinidae; genus Tenthredo; species Tenthredo notha. Next base: position 391,259 of record OU611919.1, on the reverse strand, counting down.
CTCTAGGTGTTTTCGGATGGGAGTATAGTTGAGAAGTGAAATGTGTTAATTGTCATTTGTTAGTTGTGAGGGTTTGAGGTAAAGGTACACGGAAAACCGTTTGGTAGAACCGTTCTCCTTTGCGATATATTTCGGTCATCGGGTGCACCAAATTCACAGAGAACGGTTGTCTCGTGTGGTAAGGTAGGAAGGTTTTCCCATTTTGGGAGAACACCTCTTCTTGAGTGGTGGGGATAACTGTCACGCTATACTTTGAGCGAACCGTTGTCTCTCAGCGTAGAGTAGTCCCCCTTTCTCGGAACTGTTTACTAACATGTAATGGTGACGCGTTCTCTCCTTGCTATGGTCAACGGTTCTCCCAAAACGGCCGACCCGCTCAACGAATTTAGAGTTCGACTGTTCTCTCGCAGTTGGTAGACCCGCTCCGTCAAACGGTTTTCCGTGTAGGGATAGAGGATTGCTGACCGATGCACTTACGAGTAGTGTGTGCAGCGTGAGAAAAATAGCGAAGTAGGAAGGCAGGAGGTAAGGTATCATCTGAGGAGATTAGGAGATAGGAGGTTTGCGGGAGGAGCGTGGAGTAGGCCGTAACAAGAGTTGTTAATTTGCAGAAAAAAAAGAATTTCTTTTTGAGAATTTCAATTCACTTGAAGGTGTATGTTGTATTTTTATAATGAACAATCACGTTATTTTTTAATAAGACATTTTATTAATTATATTTGAACATTTTGTGTGTGGATACATGTGTGTTTGCTAGCGTCTAGCGGCTTTTCTGGCGCGGGCTATATCTCTCTAGTCAGGTAACCTGATGTGCAGACGTGCTGCCATCTATTGCTTTATTTAAGATATACAACAGTGTAAGATATACCTCAACGTAGATACCAATGTCTAGTCAAAATTTCAAAATGATCAGCCCAACCAGATGGCGAAACAAATCTTAAATTCCAAATTGAAGGAATTGGAAGCGAAACTTGGTGACTCTGTTGTAAATCTCGAGTATAATTTTTCCTCCTGTCGCCTTATCTCAAATACTATAGAACTTCGTTAATTTTTGTTAATCAAGACAAAATCAATGCATGAAAAAAAAACTACTGTAAGTGCAAAGAAAATATCTGGGTGCTTTGAACTCTTTTTTTCATATAGTACTCCAATCGCTCTCTGAAGGGAATTAGCAGTGGTGTAAGTGCACTTGGTCGGGTAGATATCTCAGCTTTGACTCTGACCACCCACACCGATACAAACGAAGTGTTGCTATAGGTCTGTTTGACCGTTGCCTGAAATTAGCACATCCAAAGTTCAGAAAAGAAAATATTCGTATCGTAACTAAAGCTCTACTCAGCAATGGTTTTCCTATTCCACTTATTAATTCTATCAAGAAAGACAGAGTCAACAAACTCTATAATACACTCAAATTTGAACAGGATTCTACAATTGAAGCTGGCATGGGCACTTTCACCTCTTTACCGTATATTAAAGGTCTTTCAGAGAAAATCAACGCTATTCTAAGTAAAGAAGGTATTCGCACCTCGTACAAAGTTTCAAATAACATCGGTAAACTTTTTTCTAATCTTAAATCTGTAACTCCTCTTGATGATAGAATTCATTCCATCTATAGAATTCCATGTGCGGATTGTAGCTCTTGCTATATTGGACAGTCCTCTCAACACCTTAAGAATAGGATTAGAGGCCATAAGACAGATTTAAAGACCAGGGATCCTGACAAATCAGCTCTAGTCGCTCATTCATTGAAACAGCATCACAATTTTGATTTCAACAATACCTCCATTCTTGGAACTGAAAGTAATAACTACAAACGGCTAATTAAAGAAATGATCCACATCACCAAACACGGTAGTACCGCTTGCAATAAAAGAACTGACATTCAGAATCTAAGTCATCTCTATTCTGACATTCTTAAGATCTAGTTTCTTGACCAGCTCAACTACTTAGTCTATTACGTATGAGCTGACTCAGCTGATATTTGTCCTACTGTTAATCCATAAACATCACATCGAGTAGTGTTTACCTCTAAGCTCTCTCTGGACAATACAAATTTCTAGCTTGTCCTAATTGTCTGCTAATTCTCTAACTAAGACGCTCATTTAATTACATCGAGTTATCTATCATATGTCACCATCTTTACTAATTAAGTTAACTGACACTTCCCGTCTAACCGTCGATCTGTAAACATCACGCGTTATGAGGAATGTCATTGTTTGGTAATTTTCTTTTTTTTATCTCACTTAAATATTATTAATTGTACTTTAAACAATGCTAATTTAGACTCAGATCACATAGACTATTTATTAAGATAAAATCTCCTTCATATAATTTACGTATCATGAACATGTCTCTGGCCATGTGTCAACCACGTTTTTGTTAATTCTGTTTGAGTTGATATTTTAGTTTATTTGTTAATTTTTATTTATAACTTTATATAGTATATCAACCAATACAATTTGTTATTAGGCCAAGCAATAGAGATTTTTTCGTGACAAAAATAGTAACAGGATGCCGATGGTGCCATCACACAGAGGACAGTCCGTAGTTGTATTTTGTCATAAATTCCACTCGCAACAACCATTGCAAACTTTGTTATAAACATTTAAAATCAAAAAATCGTTTTTTTTTTAGTTCTTTGCCTATAAAATCCAAACTAATGAAGTAATCTTGATGCTCCCGGGGGATAAATTGTAGAGAATCAGAATGCAAAGAAAATGAGCTATAAAACGACCAGATCGGGTTATTAGTAACGGAGAAAAATCGGAAAAACCCGGAAAAATCAGCTTTTTTTCGAAAATTCATAACTCCGCCATTTTTTGAGTCGTAGCACAGATCTTTCGTGACATAATAGCGATTGATATGTACTTTATGCGTGCCAAAAACAGGCGCTGTAGGTTCATTAGTTTTTGCACAATTGCGATTTGAATTTTTTTTTGCACTATCTTGCAGCGAGCCTGGATGCTCTGGAGATCGTCCGATCTCAATTTTCAAAAAAGATTTCGGAAGTAGAAGTATAGTACTACAGTACGTCTATCCTGATTTTTCGTTAAAAGGCTGCTAAATAGGTGAGAAATACGTGCAAACATGACCGAAAACGGCAGAGCGCGTGAAAGCGGTCGAGTGGTGGGGGTAGAACGCCAGACGAGGAGAGGCGTATGTATAGTAATAGAAGCGCGCTGCGCGCGAGTCATGAATCTTCAAATTCGATTATCTCAGCAACTACTGAAGCTATTAGACATTTTTTTTTTTTGATTCTGGGGTACCTGAACCCGCGAAATCTGATTCTTTACCCGGATTTCAGTCATAATTAACGGAAAAGTTGCTATCGGATGTTTCTTGCTACACATCTTTATATCCTCGTCTGGCGTTCTACCCCCACCACTCGACTGGTTTCACGCGCTCTGCCGTTTTCGGTCATATTTGCACGTATTTCTCACCTATTTTGCAGCATTTTAACGAACAATCAGGATAGACGTATTGTAGTACTATACTTCTACTTCCGAAATCTTATTTGAAAATTGAGATCGGACGATCTCCAGAGCATCCAGGCTCGCTGCAAGATAGTGCAAAAAAAAATCCAAATTGCAATTGTGCAAAAACTAATGAACCTACAGCGCCTGTTTTTTGCACGCATAAAGTACATATCAATCGCTATTATGTCGCGAAAGATCTGTGCTACGACTCAAAAAATGGCGGAGTTATGAATTTTCGAAAAAAGGCTGATTTTTCCGGGTTTTTCCGATTTTTCTCCGTTACTAATAACCCGATCTGGTCGTTCCATAGCTCATTTTCTTTGCATTCTGATTCTCTACAATTTATCTCCCGGGAGCATCAAGATTACTTCATTAGTTTGGATCTTATAGGCAAAAAACTAAAAAAAAAACCGATTTTTTGATTTTAAATGTTTATAACAAAGTTTGCAATGGTTGTTGCGAGTGGAATTTATGACAAAATACAACCACGGACTGTCCTCTGTGTGATGGCACCATCGGCATCCTGTTACTATTTTTGTCACAGAATCACTCATTTTCTGCTCTATTGCTTGGCCTATATCTAGTCTGAGGATGGCCGGCCGTCGCCAGCCGAAACGTTATAAATAAAGGATACTATATCAATTGAGCCCCCGGATCATAAAAGGGATCGCGCGGCCGAAAACACATAGAAGTATTGTCACTTCTGAACATATGCCGATCGGAAAAAAAAAAAAAAAAAAGTTCATGAATTAAAAAATAGTCACTACTTTTTAATTGACTTTTTTTTTTTCTTTTTTCCCGATCGGCATATGTTCAAAAGTGACAATACTTCTATGTGATTTCGTCCGCGCGATCCCTTTTATGATCCGGGGGCTCAATTTTTATCTCTTGACCGTCTCCGACGAAACCACCCTATTACAATTCACGGTCACGAATCATCACTAATAAGTGCACTTGCATGAAAATAAAGAAATTCAAGTTTGAGAAGTTGATAAGAACTTACGTTCTCGTTCTCATCATTATATACTACTTCACATGAGCTCGATGCGCTTTTGATCCTTCGATAATGCTGGACACGATTATAAAAAAGACTAACGAGACTTATGATTTTTTTTCAATAAACTTTGCTGCAATGCAAAAGTCAGCTGAAAAACTTCAACATACCAAAGTTATTCAAATTGATGATACAAAAGCTGTGATGGCTAAACTAAATTTGACAAGTAGCTCCCAATTTCCAAAAAAAAAATTTTTCAGATCAAATATTACGATTTTTCTACTATCCAATATGTTAGAAAAAATAATTGTAAAGAATTCAGGAACGATACTCTTCGACTTTTGCTCACTTTTTTTTTATTCGTACCACCATTTTAAATACGTTTTTTGAAAATATCGAGCTCTTCAGTCATCTCTTAGATCACAGTAAACTTTTTGAATTCGGAAATTGGTTCAGCTCTACTATCTTATCACTGAGTGTTGAGCATTATGGGAGGTTTCAAAGTTCATTAAACTCATTTGAACCGTTATGATGATCACAACTGTGTATAAAGTTTTTATTCAGAGCTATTCAAGGTCTGCCCACCCTGCTGAAAAAGTTAATTTAATAACTAACAGAAAAATGAGAAAGAATCCTGGATGTAATTTATCATACAATCTTAGTTGTGATATGATGTTAATATTACAGATCACATGATAAATTGTTGTATAAAGCAACATAAGCTTTTAAACTGACGCGCCTTATGCGCCACCTATTGTGCCTTTTGGGTAGTATATAGATATATCGATCTATCGATGCAGTTAGTTATAAGTCGTTATGTTCTTTGCACGTTCTCCGTACGTATGAATAAAACCAACTTCTACCAAATAATAAAGTGTCTGTTATTAACAAATAACCTTAGATTACAACAGGTTATGGGCCCAGAGCCACTGAACGTTCCGAATTAATAATTATCACACCATTCGCGTACCAAACATATTGACATTAGGTTCCATTACGTAAGACAGATCTTTACTAAAGGAGATATAGATGTAGAGTACATCTCAGCTCATGACATGATAGCCGATGTTTTAACCAAAGGTTTGCCAAAGACAAGTCATGAAAAATGTATTAAAGGTCTAGGAATAAAGAAACTAGGATAAGTAAACTCATGTTGAGGGAGGGTGTTGTATAAAGCAACATAAGCTTTTAAACTGACGCGCCTTATGCGCCACCTATTGTGCCTTTTGGGTAGTATATAGATATATCGATCTATCGATGCAGTTAGTTATAAGTCGTTATGTTCTTCGCACGTTCTCCGTACGTATGAATAAAACCAACTTCTACCAAATAATAAAGTGTCTGTTATTAACAAATAACCTTAGATTACAACATAAATCATAGCATTACTTGTCAGATATGGTGCACATCATAATGTATCAAACGATATTTTGATACAAATTTAGATGAAAATTTATTCCGAATCGTCAGTTTACATTAAAAAACGGTTTATAATTTGTTGATTTATATCATATCTGATGAATCATGCTGTGGTTTGTTATTTTAATGTTGAGTATGCTCTCTATGCTCATATATAGGGCTTAAAGCCCTTGTTATCATGTCACAAGCTAAATTGTATGATATATTACATGCAGCAATCTGTCTTAGCTGTGTATGATTTATCAGAGGATTTGTTCCATTAGGGCAGAACTATTGTGTATGATTTTTATACGAATGATCTACTTGCTTTACCTGCAGCACTTACCCATAATCTAATTTTTCACTCCGTAAAATGAGGTTAAAGGAAGACTCCACCAAAGTATTTTTTATTTTTTTGAATTACTAAAAAATATCTGATCAAAAATCTATATTTTGAAAGAATTAAAAATGGTTTTGGTCAACGTTCCAGTTGAGTCCCCCCCCTCAGAGAAATAGTACATTATGCTATTAGGGAGAGAGGTAAGCGATTTTGATTCGGGTGAAGTTTGTTCGGCAGCTTCACCCGGATTAAAATTAGTGCTGGACACAAGACCAAGATAAGATTACGATGGAAAAATTCGAGACGATACCAAGACTACCCTGAAGTCTCGTCGAGACTGTCGAGGGTCTCGACAAGATAAGTCAATATTTCAATATTCGAAAGAAAATGGTGATAAATAAAATCCAACATTTCGGTTTTGTGAAATTTTTATTGACATTTTTTTTAGAAATTTTCATAATAGGTTTTATTTTTATTATCCACCATGGTCCATGGTCCATGATGTTTTGGCAAAAATTATTATCAATCCCCTGTTTTATTGAAACATATTTTTTTTTATTATGCATATTATTATGCATATTATGCATGATTACAAAACATTTGTGATAAATGAATAAGTACATAAGTAATCACGAAATACAAAGCAGAAGTGCGGAAGTAGAACTTATTATGTAAATGCTATCTTTTCACAGATCGCATTGACAAATATTAGATTTGAGTTTGGATTTCATCCATGAATTGATACATATCAATGATCTCAAAGAAGAATCGTTCAAGGAAGCCCTGCGATTTGTCATTATGAGTGATCCGTTTGAAAACAGTCTTTCCACTGGTACTGAAGTTGCCATCACACTAAGTATGTCTCTAGCCATTCTTGCCAAGTGTGGGTAAGATGCTTGGTGCGTCTTCCACCACTACAGAATATCTGTGTCCATTCTTGCTCTCGGAGCATTTAAATAACTTGTCATTTCGGCTTCCCAATTATCATTTACTGTCTCATCATTTTTCAAATATATCGCGTTCAACTCAATAATATTCTCATCCTGTTCTTCACTTACATTTTTTTCCTCATTGTTGGCTGCATTTGCTTCAGTTTCATGAGAAAAATAATCGTTCTGCAAAATATGCTTCAATTTTTCAACCGTTTCATCTTTCAAGTCTCGGCCCAAAACTGTGAGATCGAAAGCGTCGAGCTTATGAAGAGGATCTAAAATCAACGACACACAATAGATCCAGTTTGTTTTATTGTAATGCTTGATCATCTTGTCCCTTTCAGCTTGAAAAGCTAAAAGAAGCATTTCGTCAGTTACAGTTCTGTGTGACTGATTATCTAAATTGAAAACCAATTTTTCTATCTTATCGAGGAGAAAATTAAAAGTGACAATCACTAAGGGTAGAGTTGAATAGTTTTCAGAAGATGGAAGGGTTGAAATCTGTTTAAAATTTTCCGAAAATTTGAAAATTCTTTGCAAACCTGTTCCATCATCTTCGCTTATTTAAAAAATTTTTACATCAGTGCAATTTTTCCACAACATTACGAATGCCGGTTTCAGTATGGAAAACGTTAGGGTTTTGGTTAGCGAGTCCCCTGCCTTTGAAGTTGACTTGATCGTTTATTTGAGGTTATCTCCGGAAGAATCATTCTCACGAATAAATTCACGCGCTCGTTCCGAGCTGAAGACGGTATTCCTTTAGATTATTTAAAAGTTCTTCACGAGGTTCACGAAAATTGGTTAGTTAGAAAGAAATTTGCGACTCTTCCAGCACCAGTCCTAATCTTAGACGCAGAAGCTTCCGCAGATGACGTCTATATGAATTTTTGTGAGGTTATGAAGCCATACGATTTTTAGATTATGCTCTGAGACAACTCGGAATGATTCGGGTTGGCTCGGAGTAGTTCGGGTAGAGTCGGAATAGTTCGGTTGGAGTCGGAATAATTCGGAGTTCATTGATCTAGATCGAATTAATAGGAGAATCAATAAGACAAATAAAAATTTTTTTTTTTTTTTTTTAAATATATATCAGATCATAGATATTATTTTTTTTATTAGATCACAGAAATTATATAATTACACGTTGTATTTTAATATCTGTTGGTAATAATTTTTTCTACCACATGCTTAGTAAGGGTTTCCATTTTTTTACATTGATCACAACCAGATTTTTCTGAGACGACCAAGAGGGGGTTTTTACACAGAAAGCATACGGCGAAACCCCCTCTCGCGTCTAATTCGCCGACATAACTCCGATGAAGATTGGTGAGCCCCAGCGATTCTGTTACAGGAATCCTAACGGATAAGAATAATCAAATAAGAATAATTAATCGGATGACAAAAAGTCAATATTTTAATTCATAAATGAAAACATATATAAATTTAATAATTTTTTTTTTTTTTTTTTCTTTTGGATTAATTGATTTTTTTTATATACTCACTTCATAATGAAGCAATTCACGCAAGAAAGAAGGGGCGAAGTTGTTACTTTAACGCCAGATCCCTTTGCACATTTAACTTTAGCCCACTGATCCACAAACCAGCTTTGCATTTGGGCAATGCTGGATTCTGGAACATTATTCCAATTGAATTGACTTAGCAAGATACCGAGTCGAACAGCCTCTTCGTTCAGCGGTTCCATGATTACGAATGACGCTATCTTTAGCTTCTTCTTCTTCGTAGCATTTATTAACAAAAGATAATTTGTTTTAGAAGAATTTCTATTGGTTTTCGGAGAAATCTTCGTTTGGTAACTAAGCAACATTTTTATGATAGGACTCTGATTGGTCCTCACAAGAGTCTTTATTTGTTTAAACAAACTTTGTTTTATTAAAAGAGCTGCTATAGGCCGTTTGAAAGTTATTCATTTATTTCAATGTTTATTCCCGCCGAAAAAAAAAAACGTCACTAAAAGTAACGATAGATGTCACTTCGGTATACTTTAAAAATTCGATTTTACCGCCATAATAAGGGATCCGAGCGGAAAATTTCGAGATTTAGGTTATGTTTTTAGTTTACAAACATTAACCCAAGTTTTTCAGCTCCCGAAATTCCGATAGTAGGATTTCCTTAGTAAGCGATGAAGGAACGATATTGCGAGATGAAAAGAAGGAAGCCTAACCCATCCCATCCCGACCTATTAATCCGGTTTCCCACTTCTCTCCAGATAAGATCGTTCCAATTTATATTTATAACATTTATAATAACATAATAATTTAATTTGTCTATAGATTTTATTTAAAAATCATTCATTTAATATTACATTTCAACTTATTATCAGGAGTATCTATAATTTAAAAGGAAAAGAAGGAATCTATAATTTAAAAGAGTTTTAAGAAACTCTTCAATATGACCTTATTATTTCAAGCGACTAACATTTGTCCTCCTATCTAGGTCGTTATTTGATTTATTCAAAGATGTTTGGAGTTGGACCTCTTTGGGCTTAAAATCAGACTTCACTTTGATGGAATCTTCACGTCCTCTTGTCCTTGGTCCTGTCGTCCCTCCAACCACTTCCTGTTCCAGTACCCAGGACTCTCACCATAGAATTCTTCATGTGTTTCCTGATTCCTGTTTCCTGATTCCTGTTTCCTGATTCTTCGACTCAAGATTCGAAGAAAATTTTTATACACCATACAATTCACTTTGATTCAATGAGTTTAGACTATCTTTTCAAGGTTTTCTGCGGTTTCCCTTGGGATTGAGACAAATGTCAGATAGAATTTGGGAAACATTTTAATTTATTGAGCCGCAGCTCTAACGTCCCAAATAACACACATATTTGTTAATGCTTATGATGATTTTACACACTTATGGTATTTGTTATACTACCTCAAGAGTCGGGTCGACTCTTCTACTAAGGGGGGGGGGGGGGGGGGGGGGGGGGGGGGGGGGGTAGTGTTATGTTAGGTAAAATCACCCTTACATCATCAATTACATACGACCAACATCTAGTAGCCCATATGATAAAACACATCTCCTAAAATATAAGAACTTCGGTTGCTGCGTCAACAAGCATTATTGTAAAACAAATCAGTCTGTTTCTAGCTAGCTACTAGTGCAGACCTGTATTTCAGAATACATAATATTTTGCCCAATTCATATAATTTCTCCAAATTCACTTTATTTCCCTCGGGAACCCACATTAAATAACTTAAAAACATAACGAAATATAAAATCGTTACACTTTGTTGTATCAGCAGTATTCTGTAGCCTAATTTAGCTATACATATTCAATTTTAAACTGAACGTCATACTAATCCATCGACCATCAACTTACGGGAGGATCCAGAAGCTCCGGACGATATTTGGGCCAGGTTTTCTGGCCCCGCGGACCTTTCGCGGGGTTGTTCTGAAAAAATATTTCTCAGGAAATTATTACACGTGGATATACATGTGTATCTATATCACGCTGATATGATGAGATATTCATTCCACATGCTTCTATATACAGTATTGCAAGTCACTAATTGCATTTTTAATGGAATTACTCATTTATTCATTACTTTTGCAATGGGTAATTAAGTTGAGTTTAATTAATACAAAGTAATGTGTCATTGAATGAAAATTCAATTATACATTACAATTATTACATGCATATGAAATATATCATTCAATGTACAATCGTGTAAATTGTGTACATAATATGTGCATAATATAATTGTGTATAATGTATATCATATACATCTAATAATTCTAATGTATAATTGAATTTCTATTTAATCACCTATTACGAAAGTAATGAGTATAATTTAAAAAAATTTAATTTTAATTTTCACAACACTGCTTCTATATTCCTTCATTAATTCAAAGCTGATAGCTCTTTCGACTGGGACTACACCAAGCTACACTGGTGTAGTGTAGCCATCTTCATCTCTTTCTTTTCTTTGAGGGAGAGAGAGACAAAGATTGCTACACTGCACTAGTGTAGCTTGGTGTAGCCCCAGTCGAAAGAGCTATGACTACTTTAATTCGTATAAGCCACACTTACATTTGGTATTCTTGCCCATTGTGTTCCGATGTTTATTCGTCGACGACTGAGGCTCGAGTGACGCTGCCGACGCTGAATCGTGAGCTGCGCATGAGCATCGACGCTTCTTACAGCGGAACGCATGGCTCAGCTGTAGCATCGAGAAAATTTTGCCTGGTCTTCGCCGCTCAGGGTCCGATTCTTGAACCCACGCCTATGTCCACGACAATGGATAGTTCCGAAAAAATTGGTAAGATTAGAATTGGATATCCTCCGTATAACTCAATAATTCATTATTGTGAGTATGAGCGATATAGTCACTGGTGAATGAGTCATTCCGTATCGAACTAGTTAGATGGCCACCTTATATCAGGTTTGCCCCGTATATGAGTCATTCCACGTCAAGCGGGGCACCTTTTTGACCGCATGTCCTTTTAAATCGTCGTAATTTTTTTTACATATTCTCTGAGTAAAATAAATACATGAAACATTTTTATTATTTTAACTCGAAGGGCTGAGAAGCTACAAGGGGTAGAATTAAGGTATTGGAATTTAGGGATAGAAGGTAGCGAACCGGAGATAATGACGTTTAAAGAAGAGCGCGATTCCGATTTTTGGTGTTTTCTTCGAAAATTGAACCCCTTGTAGCTTCTAAGCCTTTCGAGTAAAAAAAAAAAAAACGTTACGTGCATTTATTTCAACCAGAGAATATGTAAAAAAAAATTACGAAAAAATCAGAAACGTCAAGGAATATTTTTTGGCCAAATCCGTTCCGCTTGACGTGGACTGACTCTATGCAAGCACGGTCTTATAATGAGGTTGGGTACTTACCGTTTATAATGATTGTACAGACGCTACCTCATCCTCATCGAATGCCCCCAAAGGTGAGGACGCAACACACGAGGTTGTAGGGGTAGAAACGCCCGGCCATGAAAAAGGTGAGTCTTTCACCAATTGTTCGTTAGAACGGCGATGCATACAGGCGTAAGCACCGTTGCACGCCCTTGTGGCATCTTTTTTCGCAGGTACAGCGCTTCCGCCCGTCTGGCAGTACCAACTCAATTTTTTTTTTCAAAATTACGCTCACGACCCTTTGGTATTAGTCGATCGATATAGACTTGAGATTCCAATTTCCGTCATGTTTTTGTATGGGTCATAGATCTCCTATGATAATTAATCGATAATAGCCAATCGAGTGAGTGGTACAGCGATAGATTCGCGTGGGACGGGTCACCCATGTGCTTGATGGCGAAGGCCCAACAAGAGCTCAGCAAACATGCACCCCACCGCGGTCATGACCAAAGGTGTCCGCATAACGGACGCGCCTGATTGGACATTTTTCAATTAGTTATCAGGAGAAATCCTTGCCTCGTAAGGCACCCGAAATTTTGATCTCATTTTTGACAAAGAATTGACAAAGATCGGCCCTGTGAAATCATTCGGCGCGAACTAAAACGCTATAACCTGTCACATGTAATTTTTGAAATTTCATCCATTGCCAGAGCGAGATCCAACATTACGGGGAAACCCGGGAAAGGGGGCTTTGGAGCGGTCACGCCGAAATTGCCGCATAAGAAAGCGGGCCGCGTTAAAGCTTTTCAAAATTGTAGTATAACTTATAATATAACATACAAAAAATAATTTGATTTTGTATATTTGTTACCTACCTCGAAAAGTTGATATTGTATACCGCGAGGACCAGGTGAAAGAGAATGGTCGGTCCGCCCAGACACCTTATATTTCGTATTTTCATGGGGATAGCCACTCGTTGCGCTGAAAAATATATCCTGGGGTCGAAGCTATCGACCACGCGCCAAAATCACCCTAAGAATTTTCTGCGCAACGAGTGGCTATCCCCATGAAAATACAAAATATTAGGTGTCTGGGCGGACGGACCATTCTCTTTCACCTGGTCCTCGCGGTATAAGATCCCCCGACAAACGGTCGATCATAGGGCTTATATGCTCCAATAACGCACGACTGCACTCGTCGGCTGATTACTCGAGAACCATTGGACGTCTTCACGATTTTGTGATCGTAATTCAACGCATGTACCTCAAAGCAGAGATATGAATTTTTCCAAATATTTTCCAAGGTTTTTTTACAAACGTATCACGAATCGAAAATAAAGAAGGCAATTTAGCACGCGATATCTCCTCTCTAAATTTGAATCAGTGGAAAGTCACTGATCAGCAGTGAATAGTCACTGATGGCTACAGTTATAAGTAGGTCACTGGAAATCAGTGAAAAGTCACTGATTCAATCAGTTGAAATGTACTCACTGATTGAATCAGTGGAATTGCACCGTTTAAATCAGTGAAATTGCACTGTTTAAATCAGCGAAAACTTCACTGATCGAATCAGTAAAATATACTGGGTAATAGGCTTTATCTAATGGGGATGCTGACCTGAAGAAGCAAAATATTATATCTCACGTATTTTTTTATAAGGTTTTATTGTGGAAGAAACTTTAACCAAACTTACTAAAACTAAAGTATACTATACTTGAGTATATTACGTATACTATAGTAGTAGTAAAACTAGTATACTTAATGACATTGAAGTCTGCATCGTTGGAACGCAACGAAATCCGAAAAAGAAGAAATTTAAATATATTAATTTACCAAAATTGATCCTGCTATATGTTTGAAAAGTGAAAACGACTAGAAATAACTTGAAAATATTAATAAACTTATAGTAGGAACATTTTTATGCTGTGTATATTTTTTTTTTAAATTTACGTCGAATTTCGTTGCGTTCCAACGATGCAAACTTCAATGTCATTATACTTACGTTCACATTGCGCTCTACAAAAACGTAGCTATACGTTGTAGATTAAAATATATGTTGTGTCGTGGGTTAATAAACAACTCCAAGTATCACATTAATGGTTGTTTATTATATTACGTAATCATCGAGGTATACAGAAAATACAACCCGTGTGTTCTGGTTACGGTCAACAGGCAGACTGGGCTCAGCCAGCTCTCAGAGTCGGTACACACACATGTACGTACCAACGTACCACACTCATACATTACAATTTCCTCTCCCTTTACGGGATACACTTTTATATTATCTTAAATCTATTAATTCGAATTTTTTTTGGCTTGCTTATCTGCTAAGCGTTTCGAGTATCTGGTTGCACTTTTCAGCTGAGATTTGCCCGTACTACCATTAGCCGTATTGTGGCCCATTGGCTCTTTGTATTTTATCATTTGGTCAATGTGTCTTTTCCAAATAGTTCCTGGCGAGATCTCAACTGCAAAGTTTACAGGCGACAACTGAGCGATAATAATCGCGAGGCTTTTCTTATCCGAGTTGGTCGAATAATCGTTGACCCACACTTTCTCTCCTACCGAAAATGTGATGTCGCGAGACCCTCCCCGACTCAGCGTCTGTTGCCATTGAGATTGCTCTATCTTATCCAATACATTCGTTTCAAGTGATCAAGTTTCGTCCTAATTTCGCGCTTAAACATCATCCACGCTGGTGAGCGGCCCGTGGAGCAATGTTCGGTGCTTCTATAGTCAATTAAGAATTGATTAATTGCATCGTACATTGTTTTTTTTGATTTGATCATTTTGTTTATCTTATCCTTAAAAATACCCACAAAGTTTTCTGCCGCACCATTTGTGGCCGGGTGATATGGGGCCGTGAATGTATGTTTTATTCCATTTTCTTTCATGAACAATTCAAATATTTTGCTGGTAAATTGGCGCCCATTGTCCGTCACCAAATGGCTTGGCAGACCGAATCGCGAGAAAAGCCTTTTCAATTGGCTTATGGTTCCTTCAGCTTGTGTGTTTGTTTTCATATCGCATACCTCGGGCCATTTGCTGTATGCATCTACAACGATCATAAACATGTGACCGTGCATTGGTCCTAAAAAATCGCAATGGAGTCTGCTCCAGCATCTATTTGGCGTTGGCCATGGATTTAACGGTATCTTGGGTGGTGCCTTGCGCTCCTGCATGCAAACTTTACAAGTTGCTGACAGTTCTTCCAAGTCCGCATCGATTTTGGGCCACCATACGCACGATCTGGCTCGCATTTTCATCTTAACGCTACCGAAGTGTGAAACATGTAATTCGCTGAGTACCTGCGGCCGCAGATTTTCAGGTATAATTACGCGATAACCCCATAATACGCAATCCTTCTCAATGTAAAGTTCATCCTTTTTGTTGTGATAATTTTTTTCCGTGTCAGATAACTCCTCGCGTTTTGGCCAACCATTTTTTAGGTAAGTGACGATTTTACTTAGCGTTTTGTCTTTAAATGTTTCTTTCGCAACATCCTTTGATGTAAGTACTTTTAACTCTTCTTCGATAAAATTTATTGCCTGAAAATCTGTGCTAAAAATCGGTGTTGTGTCAATAATCGGGAGTCTGGATAGTATATCGCAGTTACCATTATTCTTAGTATTAATGTATTCAATATCGTAAGTAAAGTGCGACAGGAAATAGGCCCATCTTTGTAGTCGGCTGGCTACTGTTAGCGGAATCTCTTGATTAGGACCAAAAATGTATACTAACGGTTTGTGATCTGTTTTCAGAATTATTTTTCTTCCATAAACGTAGTTGTAAAATTTTTTGAATCCGAACACAATAGCGCCTGCCTCCTTATCAATTATGGCTCTATTTAGTTCTTTATCGGGGACTGTCGGAAATAATTGCATGTTAACGCGCCATAAAATGAGGCGCATCGTTAGGCGACGGTGGCGCCTTCCGCTTCCTAGTACATAAGCTTGAGTTTAAGATCAGAAAAAAAGAATCGTTTGTAAAATTATAAGAACCCAAATAAATAATACTAAATACACTAAAAGGTACTGAGTTCAATTAGTAAAAACCAAATAATAAATTCAACAGGTTATGGGCCCAGGAGGTCTCGGCCCCCACTAATAAAGGGAAAAAAAAAAAAAAAAAACTAAAAAAAAAAGTGAGGTTAAGTAAGCGACGCACAAGAAGATTCTAGACGCTAAACGTGTTTCAGCAGTAAAAGCAACCCACTAAAAAAAAAAAAAAAAAAAAAAAAAAAAAAGTAAAAATAGAAAATGTCGCAGAACAACCAAGAAGATACAGTACAAATAGAAAAACTAAAAGGTAACGAAAATTTCCTGATATGGAAATTTCAAATAAAGATTTTATTCACAGCACTCGGACTGGAAGAAATAGTAACAGGAACCTCGGTGCTGGAGGCGGAAGCCACAGAACAAAAGAAAACTGAGTGGAAACGTAAAGATGCACGCGCTCAGAAACTAATAGTAACATCAATTGACAGACAAACGTTAACACACATACTGGTATGTAAAACAGCCAAAGAAATGATCGATAGGATAGGCTCCATGTACGAGAGGGACACAGAACAACAAAAATGCAACCTTCTACAGGAGTTCTTCAACCTCACGTATGAAAAAGGAAGCGACATGGCAACACACGTGAGCAAATTGGAAAATCTAGCGTACAGACTAAAAACACTCGATAAAGACATTGACGATACCATGTTAATATCTAAAATACTGGCTACGCTACCGCCAAAGTACAAGCATTTTGCTAGTGCATGGGACTCGACAGCTGCAGAACAGAAAACACTAACAAACCTAAATGCTAGACTACTCGCTGAGGAAAGCAGACTGACACAAACAGACTCAAAGGAGGATGCAGTCGCCTTCAGAGCAACAGAGCGAAAATGTTACAAGTGCAGCGGAGCGGGACACTTAGCAAAGGACTGCAGGATAACAAGTAAAACTGATAACTCGGAGGTACGTTGCTACAAATGCAATGGGCAGGGACATATAGCCAGATTCTGTAAGCAAGAAGATAGCGCTAAGAAATCAACAGGATGCAGCATCTGCAAGAAAAATAATCACCTCGAAAAGGACTGTTATTTTCGTAAAAACAAGGCAAGTAATCTCACAGAAACAAACAGTAAAGTATCGTTCCTAGTTGGTTACAGTGAGGTAAATGAATGGATCTTAGACTCAGGGTCGTCATCGCACATGGCCAACGACAAGAAACTATTCAAACATATGGAAACGACGGATATAAAAATTGGAGTCGCCAAGAAAACAGAGACAATGAAAGCACAAGGAGTTGGAACTATCGAAACAAAAAGCTGTGTACTTAACCAAGTAATATATGTTCCGGATCTGAGTAGAAACCTACTGTCAGTCAACGCAATAACAAATAATAACGGAGAAGTATATTTTGACATTCCTAGATGATTTCACCCACTATACAATGGTTTACCTGATTGAAAGTAAAAGCGAAGTAACAGAAGCAATAAAGGAATATACGAAACAAGTTGAAACGAAATGGAACCTAAGGATGGCAAAGTTGAGATGTGATAATGGAGGTGAATACACAACTAACGAGTTGAAGACATGGTGCAAACAGAGAGGAACAGTTATAGACTACACAACTCCATATACTCCACAACTAAATGGTAAAGCAGAACGCCTGAACAGAACTCTGATCGAAAAAACAAGGAGTCTGCTGAAAGATGGAAGTATAGACAAAAATATGTGGGGAGAAGCAGCAAGAACAGCCACATATTTGTTGAACCGAAGCCCCACAGAAGCAGTAGAAACAACTCCGTATGAAAAATGGAACTCAACAAAACCAGACCTAACAAGACTCCAATTTTTTGGATGCGACGGGTACAAAAAGAAACTCACCCACCTTAAGAAACTTGATGACAGATGCGAAAAGTATACCTTTGTTGGCTACGCTCCGAACGGGTACAGATTATACGATGCAGAACGGAAAAAAATAATCATCTCGAGAGATGTGGTATTCTCTCGTAACAGAAAACCTGAAAACAAAATGAAAAGTAACACGACAGTCATAGAAGGTGAAAACGACGAAGAAAAGGAAGAAGAAAGGGACCAAGATGGAGAAGAAGAAATCGCGCAAGACCAGGAAGAAACATCAGAAAGCGAAGAAGAAGTACAATACGAAGATGCAAGACAGCAAAATGATGAAGAAGAAGACTACGGTCGAGGAAAGAGAACCAAACGACCGCCAACAAAACTGAACGACTATGTGTTCCTCACATACGAAGAAGCAATCAAAGGCCCGGAAAAGGCAAAATGGAAGAAAGCAATAGAAGAAGAAAAAAAATCACTGGAAGAAAACAATACGTGGAAATTAGTGGACAGGACCGAAGCCGGAAGTAACAGAATACTAAGTAACAAATGGGTATTCAAACTTAAAGACGATGGCAGATACAAGGCACGCCTTGTAATCAGGGGATGCGAACAACGCTATGGAATAGACTACGAGGATACCTTTAGTCCTGTGGTAAACAGCAGTTCTCTGAGAACGTTGTTAGCAGTGGCAACTAGAAGAAAGGACAACATTGTGAAGTTCGACATAAAAACAGCCTTTCTCTATGGAAGCCTGGACGAGACAATATTCATGGAATTGCCAAATGGATATGATGAAAGTAACAAGGTCTGTAAACTTGAAAAGGCCTTATATGGACTTAAACAAGCTCCTCTTAAATGGAACCAAAGGTTCACAGCGTTCCTCATGAGCGAAAGCCTTAAACCACTAGAATCAGAACCATGCATCTACAAAAATAATGACAATTCGCTGACACTCGCCATATACGTGGATGATGGACTACTAATAGGCACAGACAAACTAAAAATGGAAAAATTGTTAGACAGTTTGGGCAAAGAATTTAAAACGACAATTTTTCAAAACCCAAAGTCCTTCTTAGGCATTGAAATAGAACAGACAACGGAGTACCTGAGACTGAAGCAAGCAAACTATGCAACCCAAATACTGCAGAAGTTCAAGATGGAAAACTCAAAACCAGCTAGTACACCCATACTAGACAATGATGACAGGATGGAAGAGACAAGCAAAGACTTTCCATACCGAGAAAGTGTAGGAAGTATCCTTTACTTGGCAAATAAGACTAGACCCGATTTAGCCTACAGTGTAGGTTTCGCAAGTAGACATTTACAAAACCCGACCAAGCAAGACATTTCAAATGTAAAACGAATCCTGCGATACATAAATCAGACAGCAAACCTAGGCATAGAATACAAGATGAAAGATTGTAAAGATTTTGAGGAACTAGTTTGTTATACAGATTCAGATTACGCAGGAGACCCTGAAACTAGAAAAAGCACAACAGGGTACGTGATATACTACTGTGGCGGACCAGTTAGCTGGTGCTCCAGAAAACAGCCAATAATAGCACTATCGAGCACGGAAGCAGAATTTGTCGCAGCAGCAGAATGTTGTAAGGAAATTCTCTATATTAAGGCATTGATCGAAGAGTTGACAGGGAAAACTGTCAAAGCGTCCTTAAACATAGATAACCAAAGTGCTCTTCACTTGATCAAAAACGGCTTAGGAAATAAACGCAGTAAGCACATAGACGTAAGATTTCGCTTTATAATTGAAAAAGTTAATAATGGAACAATTGATTTGAAATATTGTCCTACTGATGTTCAAACAGCGGATATATTCACAAAGGCCTTGGGACAAAATAAGTTTGTGAAGCACAGAACTAATCTCGTGAACTAGCTATGTCCAAAGGCAGAAAATCTTAACTAAATACTATAAGACTTTATATATAGTAACAAACTTAGCAATTAAGAGAAGATGTCGGAAATAATTGCATGTTAACGCGCCATAAAATGAGGCGCATCGTTAGGCGACGGTGGCGCCTTCCGCTTCCTAGTACATAAGCTTGAGTTTAAGATCAGAAAAAAAGAATCGTTTGTAAAATTATAAGAACCCAAATAAATAATACTAAATACACTAAAAGGTACTGAGTTCAATTAGTAAAAACCAAATAATAAATTCAACAGGGACAACTTTCGATGCAAACGCGATCGGCCTTTCTTCGCCGTTGGCGTAGCGGTGAGAAAGTATCGCGGATATGCCATATTTCGACGCATCGCATGTCAGTATAAGTTCTAGAGTAGGATCGTAATTTACTAATACCTTAGCCGAAGCTATTTCATTCTTTAGCCATTTGTACGCGCTATCGCATTCAGCACTCCAGATGTATTCCGTATTTTTCGTTAAGCTATACAACGGCTTGAGACGTGATGCTCGATCCGGTAAGAAACGTTCGTAGTAGTTACCAGACCCAGAAATGATAACAGTTGTTTTTTATTTCTTGGTATTGGCGCCTTGACCAGCGCTTCTACTTTCTTTTCCGACGTACATAATTCTCCTTTTCGAATAACAAATCCTAGAATTTCTAATTCTTTTTTTAAGAAATCACACTTTTTAACATTCACGCGAAATCCATACTCTTCTAATCGAGCTAGTACTTTATATAACGTATCAACGTGTTCCTTATCATTTTTACCCGTGACATATATATTGTCTAAATATACTGCAATTTTACCGTTAATATTTCGTAAGCAATCTTCCATAATCCTCTGGAATTCTCCGGGACCCGACGCTACTCCTTCTGTCAATTTCGTGTATCGAAAGAGGCCTATATGTGTTATTATTGTTAGCATATCTCGTGAGTCCGGGTGAATTGGTACTTGCATGTATGCATGTGTTAGATCAATTTGACTGACTGTTTCTCCTCCTTGTAGTTTCTCGAATATTTCATTGATTGTCGGTAACGGGTGTCTATTTATTATTAAGCATGGATTAACTGTTAGTTTGAAATTACCGCATATGCGCACGCTTCTATCGCTTTTTACTATCGGAACGATAGGTGTTGCCCATTCACTCGTTTGCACACGTTCGATATGGCCGAGCTTTTCTAACCGTTTCAATTCATCTTCTACTTTTTCCCGTAATGCGAAAGGTATGTGTCGCAGCTTACATGCTTTGGGTATCGCATTTTCTTTCAACGCTAGACTTATCATTCCTTTATTAAAGCATCCAACTCCTTCGCCAAACAACTTAGGAAAATCCTGTTCTATCTTCCTAATTGCTAGCATTAAGTCATCATTTGAGTTTACATTGTTGATTGTGAATAGCGGCCATAAACCGAAAGCATGTAACCAGGACCTACCCACTAATGTTGCACCTTTTCCGGGCAGTACTAAAATATCTAATTTATAATTTTTATTATTAAATATTATATTTAAGTTTCGCAACATACCTATTGGATCTACTTTCAGATTATAGGCGTTAAGTGCGAATGAGATCTTACTTATTTTTATTTGCGGAAAATATTTACTTCTAGTCTCATTCGATATAATGCTCCAATACGACCCTGAATCGACTTCCATATCCATGTTTATCGCGTTTACGCATACCTTCATACACATGGGTGTTCGCGCTATTTCGGAGCCTATGTTGTTTACTGTATTTATATTACCCCTCGTTTTCATGCTGTGAAATTCGTAGGTGTCTTCTTCACCGCCATCCTCGATCTCGTTGTCGTGCGCTTCTGATGTATGCTCTCCTTCTGTATGCTCGTCTTCTAAATTTTGCAGTCTGAACTCACGAGATCGGCATGCCTGTGAGATGTGTCCACGTCGATTACATTGTTGACATGTGGCGTATCGATGTTCACATCCTCTTGCTATGTGTCCGCTCTGTCCGCAGCAATAGCATGTTACCGGATTTCGCTGATTCCTCTCGTTTGTTGATCGTGGCTTGCTTACAGCGTTGTCGCCTTGTCCTGCTCTGCTATACTGTATACTTTTGCTTCTGTCTCTTACATGCCAATTCGTTTGACTTTTTCCTTTTACAGCATGTAAATTAACTTCTCGTGTGCTACTGCTAGCTATTTTCTCGGTAAACGTTGCATTCTTTTCAGCTTTTTCGCGTGCTAGTGCTATTTTATAGGCTACTTCGTATGTCAGATTGTTCTCTTTGAAAAGTTCTGTTTTGGTGGCGTGATCAAGCAAACCGCATACTAACTGATCTCTCAATGCTGTTTCTACCGATGGAAAGTTACAATTTAACGATAACTCCTTTAATCTTGCCACGAAGTCAGCCACCGGTTCCGTCACGGCTTGTTTCGCCCCATAGAATTTATATCTCTCCATTGATTCTGACGGTTTTGGACACAGATGATCACTTACTAATTTAACGATAGCTGCGTATGTCTTATCTTTGAGTTTATCCGGGTGACACAAGTTTCTCGCCAATTTATATGTATCGGCACTCACTTTAGTTAGCAGTATAGCTGCTTGTTTTTTGTCATCTGTGATATTGTTTACAGTGAAGAACAACTCCAACCTCTCGATAAATGTCTCCCAGTCATCCTTGCCCAGTTCAAATTCCAAACGGATTTTAGCGTCCATTGTGATCACTGCTTCTTTACTATGCTCTTGTTCTTGTTGTGCTTTATTCTCTAAGTGTTTTATTAATTTTTTCCTTAATCTTTCTGTGGAATCCTTATCTTCGTACGACACACTTTCTTTCTTTAACCGAACGCACAGTTTTTCACGTGTTAACTTTTCCACTTCATCCGACATCGATGTACGCGCTTATGTAGTTCTTTTAATCCTCGTCACCAGTTGTTGTGTCGTGGGTTAATAAACAACTCCAAGTATCACATTAATGGTTGTTTATTATATTACGTAATCATCGAGGTATACAGAAAATACAACCCGTGTGTTCTGGTTACGGTCAACAGGCAGACTGGGCTCAGCCAGCTCTCAGAGTCGGTACACACACATGTACGTACCAACGTACCACACTCATACATTACAATATAAAAATAATATAATAATATAATAATATAATAATATAATAATATATAATATATAATATAAAATAAATAAATAATAATAATAAATATATATAATATATAATATTAATATTATTATTATATCAGGAGATTAAAATATATCATTATAAGAGATCATAATATATATGTTATAGAAGTACAGGTAAGATTATATTATATCAGGGTTAATTATAGATGTGAGCATAAGCTTAAATAGGTCGTAGGTTGTAGGTACAGGTCTCGGTACAGGTTAGCTTCCATAATAATGAAAGTTGTTTCTCTTATTTTACGTGTACGGGCCATTCCGCGTGAAACGGATCAGTCACCTCTCAGATATTTTTTTAATTTTGCATGTCGATTGTCCTCGGGGAGTTAGATTTTTGTACCAAAGCATTTTTCAATTAGTGAAAAATTCGTTGAGTTATTTGCATAAACAAATTCGAGCAAGGTCTTTTTCAAAAATTCATAACTCCGCTAATAATGACACTAGACTCAATTATTTTTTTTTAGTTTACGCGGAATGTGTCATATAATGTATAAAAAAATATTTACTTTGAAAAAAGTTTGTTCATCTATTGTTTATTTAACAATTAAGTTTTCAAAGATTTTTAAAACACACAGTGACACGACTTAAAATTTTTTTTAAAATATTGACATATACTTTGAACTATACTACAGCCTGAGAATTAAATTTAAGGACGTGTTATTTTTTGTTTTCGAGTAAAAAATCATTGAAGTTGGCGGCGCGTGTCAATTCCGAGTCGACGCCGCGTGGAACGTAATGGCGTGCGTTAGACTGCTGTTCGCCGCTACTCGACGGACGCGTAACAGCGGCATTCGAGAGTCATTTTCACAATGATGGACACGATTTAAAAATCTGAAAAAAATACTGTAGCTTTCCAATGGCACCTATAAGCGATGCGTTCAGTTTCAAGAACGTGTTCTTTTCCGTTTTCGAAATATTGCAGTTTCAAATCTTAATATGTATGCTGAGCATGTATGCTAAGATTTCAAACTGCAATAGT
This sequence comes from Tenthredo notha, assembly GCA_914767705.2. Lineage (NCBI taxonomy): Eukaryota > Metazoa > Arthropoda > Insecta > Hymenoptera > Tenthredinidae > Tenthredo > Tenthredo notha. The sequence goes on along the minus strand of OU611919.1, from coordinate 367,391 downwards.
TCGAAAACTAAAAAAAACACGTTCTCGAAACTCAACGTGTCGCTTATAGTTGCCATTGGGAAGCTACAGTATTTTTTTCATATTTTTAAATCGTGTCCATCATTGTGAAAATGACTCTTGAATACCGCTGCTACGTGTCCATCGATTATATGTATGCTAAGCATATATGCTAAAATTTCAAACTGCAATAGTTCGAAAACGGAAAAAAACACGTTCTCGAAACTCAACGTGTCGCTTATAGGTGCCATTGGGAAGCTACAGTATTTTTTTCAGATTTTTAAATCGTGTCCATCATGGTGAAAATGACTCTCGAATACCGCTGCTACGCGTCCGTCGAGTAGCGGCGAACAGCAGTCTAAAGCCGGGATTACGATGAACTTAAGGGGAGGGTCTACTCAAATTTTACCGACTTCGTCTATTTTCTCGAATATCTCCAAAACGGGGCTATCAATCGACTTATCCTTTCGGCAGTCAATGTTTGACGAGTAATGAGTTCGAACTGGTATGTTTTATCGGATGAAATCGTTTTGTTTTTTTTTTTTTTTATCGAAAAGTGTGGGCGTACCATTTATTTCGACTTATATCAAAGCCTACGCATCAAAAATGCAAAATCGGCCTCTGTAGCCCGATTTTTTATGGAATTCCGAACATAACGATCCAAAAACATCTTTGTTTCCGACAACGATGAAGGCGGACTATGTCGAATACGATTTTGTGGTAATTTTCGCAATTGTCAAGGGCTGTGAGCGAAAATGGCCGCTCACAGCTGTCGATATGATGCGGTGGTTCCCAGGACGACCGTCAGATGTCGCCGCGCGCGCCATTTTATATAAAATAACATGTAAATAGTTATAAAGGAGAAGCTCTAAAATGGCGCGCGCGGCGACATCTGACGGTCGTTCTGGGAACCACCGCATCATATCGACAGCTGTGAGCGGCCATTTTCGCTCACAGCCCTTGACAATTGCGAAAATTACCACAAAATCGTATTCGACATAGTCCGCCTTCATCGTTGTCGGAAACAAAGATGTTTTTGGATCGTTATGTTCGGAATTCCATAAAAAATCGGGCTACAGAGGCCGATTTTGCATTTTTGATGCGTAGGCTTTGATATAAGTCGAAATAAATGGTACGCCCACACTTTTCGATAAAAAAAAAAAAAAAAAAAACGATTTCATCCGATAAAACATACCAGTTCGAACTCATTACTCGTCAAACATTGACTGCCGAAAGGACAAGTCGATTGATAGCCCCGTTTTGGAGATATTCGAGAAAATAGACGAAGTCGGTCAAATTTGAGTAGACCCTCCCCTTAACGTAACGGAACGTAACACGACGGAACAGACCTATATTTTTTTGAAGTTAGCGAGCGCGCGGGTGTTTTGAAAAAACGGTGGACGTGATGGATGTTTTGTTTCAAAATGCCTTCAATTAGAGATCAATATTTAATAATCAATTTAATTTTTGCTGGTTACTTGTACATAAAAATGAAAATGAAGCGAAGCCGGAGAGTTAGATCTGTGGGAGTTCGGGAAATTTTCAAGAAGAGAATTCTGCATAGAGCGGGGCACAACCTTCTCAGAGAACTTCGTATGGGCGATCCATACATGTTTTTCACATACACGAGGATGAATCGTGAAAGGTAATTTAAATACGCGAGTAGTTGTTATATTCATTAATTATCTCGAATTTATGTGTTCTTGTATTCTACAGGTTTGAATATGTTTTGAGCCTCATTGGGCCTCTTTTTCAGAGAAGGAGAATGTACACCGTTATCACGCCCGTTCAGCGTCTTGCAATGACCTTACGGTTCGTACAGATATGGCATTTTTTAAGTGCATAGAGAAAGATTGATTGTGAACATTTATTGACAGTGCAGATTGAACTGATTTTCAGATTCCTTGCAGCTGGAGATAGTCAGGATTCGTTGAGTTTTGCTTACCGGTGCGGTCAAAGCACCGTGTCCTGTATATTGCAAGAAACTACACGAGCTTTAGTCACTGTTTTAAAACCATTATACTTGGCTCCACCGTCATGTGTGGAAGATTGGCGAAATGTTGCAAGTGGCTTCTGGAATAAATGGCAATTCCCTCACTGTATTGGAGCCATCGACGGGAAGCATTTTCAAATACAGGCTCCTCAAGCATCGCATAGTATATTTTTTAACAATAAGAAGACATTCAGCATCGTTTTGCTAGCTGCCTGCGATGCTAACTTCAATTTCACCATGATCGATATTGGAGCAGAAGGATCGCAAAGCGATGGTGGTGTTTTCAAAGATTCTGAATTAGGAAAACGCTTCGATGAAAATTCTCTGGAAGTTCCTCCTCCAAATTTCTTGCCTGGGACGCACATTGAAATGGCCTTCTTCCTGGTCGGGGATGCAGCCTTTCCACTCAAGTCCTATTTAATGAAGCCCTATGGTGATCGAAATATTTCCCAAAAAAACGCTATTTTCAATTATAGGCTTAGTAGAGCCAGGAGGGTGATCGAAAACTCATTTGGTATCCTTGCAGCCCGATGGAGGATTTTTCGTAAACCAATCTGTGCATCAGTTGAAAATACAGAGCAGATTATAGAGTCCGCTATATGCTTGCACAATTTTATACGAAAAACAGCATGTGATCAACTACTTCAACAGTATTGCCCACCAAACTTCATAGATAACGAACTACCCAACGGCAACATCGTTGCAGGTGAATGGCAACGTATTTTAGCTGTTGAGGATGCTATTATGGCAGGTCCTGGATTGAGGGCAAGAAATGAAATAGCCCAGACATCAGAGCAAAGAAATATCCTCCGAGACTTCGTCAACGGACCAGGAGCAGTACCGTGGCAAAATTATGTTGTTCAATTGCGACAGGGGTTGATTGTCGCAGAATAAAAAACTATAAAAAATACAATTTTGATGTTTTTATTTAAAATATATATTTAATATAGGACACGACCAAGAATAGACAAGTCCAATTAAAAAAAAAATATTCAGATTATCTAAACTATTATTTTTTAAATTCACTCCGTTTATTTATTCAGGTATTTAACTTCTCTTCGTTCAATGAAAAACAAGAGATTATAAAGAGCGTATATGGCAGGCATGAGAAAAAATGAAAACTAGTTAATTATTGTGAACCTGAAAAATTATAGCCAAACGGAATTTGAAAAAACGCTAAATAAATAAATAAATAAATTTGAATTGAAAAATGAATGATAGTATATTGATCGACGCTGTGCGAAGTCGTAGTGAAATCTACAATAAGGGGCATGCGGGGTTCAAAAATCCTGCAATAAAGGAAAGTGCGTGGCTGTCTATAGCTGAAACATTGAACGGTGAGTTTGGTTTGGTTATGTTATATTGCGAATTCGATAGTGAGCTTATGGCATCAACTTTGTTCTGAATTGCAGCAAGTGTAGTTGAATGCATAGCCCGATGGAACACCTTGCGGGATCGGTATTTGAAAGAGAAGAGGTTAATGGAATTGGAGACAAGAAGTGGAGCAGGTGTCGCCAAAAGACCGGTGTGGCTACACTGGGATGCCATGAGCTTTTTGAACTCCCACGTGCGATTTAGAAGGTTAGTACTTCGAGTTATTTAATATATTCAATGATGTAATCAATTTTCAAATCCAGCGCTAGTTACTCATATATTCAATATTTTAACATATAGATCTATCAATAACTTTACATCTGGCAATTCTTCATCTGTGCCGCTATCATTGGCACCCCAAAATCTTTCGACATCGTCATCTTCAGGAAATGACTTTGAATTCTCGCAGCAAGCAGAACCCACGAGTGAATCGCCCACTGACCGCGACGGCGTGAATATCGAGTCGCAGAATTCAGATACGAATATCAGTATTCTCGCATCATGCCCTCCGGAAATGCCATCGACGTCTGCTATGAGAAGTAATTGCATCGCCAGTAAAAAATCTGCGGCTGCCTCCTTGCCTTATTTTGGATCAGCTGGCAGGTGTAAAAGGGATACGCCTGATGAAGCTTTGGAAATGTTCAAAGAGACCCTATCAAATTTGAGGGAAAACATGATAGCACCAGCTGCGCAAATATCTCAAACTTCAACGAGTGATGCCGATGAGCTGATCGGTCGTAGCGTAACAGCTTGCCTGAATAATTTGTCAAACCAAAGTAAAAAACTACGATACAGAAAAATGTTCAGAGAACTAGTGCAAGATTGTGAGGAGGCTAACTTCGACGAAGATTATCAGACCTGAAGATGAATGTAGCAAATAATTGAAAAAAAAAAAAAAAACATAATTTATTAGTACTGCGGGTTATTATTGGTGGTTTTTGCTTGTATTCACTAAATATGTTAAATAAAGAAATATCAATCGATTTTAGTTGTGTATTCATGGTTGTCATTAGTTGTTTTCCACTGCTGAATTCGCTAATTGGAAATTTATAACAAACTAGCTCACTGCGCGCGCTACGCGCGCGTCTGAATTTAAATTTCTGTATCTGGATTGTGTAAAACGACGTGAAATAAAGCATTCTCAAATATTTCGTTCTATCTAAACTTGCATACCAGTCGTCTTCATTGAGCTAGATCTTGGTGCGAAGCACAAAGTTTTTATTACAAGATTCATCGATATACCTGCATTTGTGAATTTGTGCAATGTTTTTTTTAAGAATATAGCAACATAAGGGCATGCCACAGTCCTGCTTTATCGGATTTTTTTGTACAGTTTTTCCGTTTCATTGACAAACTAATGAACGGAATCGATTCAAATGTGAGCAGTAAATCGCTGAGACGGTATGGAATGGTGAAAAGTATCTCACTTCAAAGTATCTCCTGTCAACTGCTCCGAAAGTGGCTAGAAACGATAAGTAACAAAACATCGAGAAAAGCAACATTCCAGGAAAAGAATATTGAAACAGGTTCTAGACACCCGGAGTTCGGTTCTAAATGAACCATCAAAGAGTTGAGATTGGTTAAGAACTAATTTCTGTGTAACCTCCGGACCGTCCCGACCCTTCAACCTTCATAATCTCAAAGTTGACCTTCGTGCGTGACGTTTGACCTGAATTTCGCTCTTATATCCGCTTTAACTTTGAACACTTATAATGCAGCAGTGTAAAGTGGTAATCAATTTTAATAAAATGGATTATCTTCCTCAAGGTATGTAGAAAATTTTCACAATTCTACAATTGAAAAATAGTATTTATTGTCCATGTTTATGTAGTCTAACGATAATCCCGGAAAGTGCCATTCATCGGAAATAAATATTGACTTTGCGTAGACTTTTACTTTAGAATCTCACGACATCCCGCCTTCTTTTTTTTTTTAATTGTAGCTTAGAATATCAGCTTTCGGATGAAGTGAAGATGAGAGTGCGCAAATGTGCACGGCTTGTTTCGGAGCATTTTTGGTGAACGTATGCGTGTACCGCGAAAGCCGCTGCGCTCGCTCGCCGCGCCGCGTTTCCATGCCAGAGCAGCTACCTGGTCAGCCGAGTTGAGTGGGTTTTGTTTTGTTTTGTTTTCCAGAGGCGAAGGGATTTATTTGAAATTTGTTATCGTATTCGAAATGCCAAATCTGCATTTAGACCAACAAATAGAGAAAAAAAAGGCTATTCTCACATTTAAATATAGCAGCAAATAATCTATACTACCTTTTAAAATATAGCACTTAGATGAAAACCCTGGTGTCGGCCCCAGCAAAATCGCTTTGTGGAATTTTTTTAAACAACCAAAACTGAAAAATAGTCAATTTTTTTGTTTTTTTACGAACATCTCAAGAAGTTTTCATTGGAGGGAATTTCCCATATCTGAGGTGAAAATCCGAAGTATACAAATTGAAGATTTTAATCTCTATTTTCAGATGCCGTTCATAGAATTTATATGCGATACTTTCCCTTAAATTCCTTCATTACTTTTTGAGATATTTGTAAAACAAAAAAAATTAGCATTTTTGACAGTTTTTGTTTAAAAAATTCCAGGAAGCCATGTTGCTGGGGCCGACACCGGGGTTTTCATCTACGTGCTATATTTTAAAAGGTAGTATAGGTTATTTGCTGCTATATTTGAGTGAGAAAAAATCTCTATTGGTTGGTCTAATTCTGATGAAGTGTTACCAAATGCACAAAGGCTTAGGTACACATGGCGAGGTTGATTCTGGCCCGGAAGTGACCGTTTGGTATATGATTTAACACGCTAACCCAATCACTTCCGGGTCAGAATCAACCTCGTCGGGTATATGTCTCACCTTCATTCGGATTTAAATGCCATTTATAATTAATACGAAATACCTACTATTCTTGCTTTCTAGGTTCTGGAACTTCTCTCATCACCTTCAAGCAAAGGGAAATCCTCTCAATGAAAAATGGTAGCAGTTCTCGTCAGAAGCCATTCCATTATTAGCGCGCCCAACTATCACACATGAAGATCCGATGAAGATCTGTATCCGGATTCGGATTAACTTATCACTCATATTTTCTGGCAATAAAGACTTTGTTTACTATATTGCAAGAGAATAATAATTTTTCCCGAAAATCCCGAATCTCTTTTCTAATCTAGTATAGGAGCCGCTTCACATACATATTTTGAGTTCACCATTTTGCTTTTCCAAATTTGGGTATCAGATTCGTAATCAGCGACCCCGAAAACATCGGTGAAGTGTAGGTATAGTACCAGGTAGCAATTTCGGAAGTAATGTAACAAGGATGTAACGGCTATGATGAAATGTCAGCACATTCAGAGATCAGCTACAAATCTCGTACTTTGACGTCTCAGTGATATCCCTGCGATTGATATCAATCGAGTTTTTTACGAAATTCATGTCTTCATCGGCCATATTGGAGCCGCCATTTTTTTTCCAAATTTGGATACCAGATTCGTAATCAGCGACCCCAAAAACGCGAGTATATCAAATTTGGAAAAATTTCGATGATCCCCTAGATTATGGCCATGTTTTCAGAGGAATAATAGCCACTGGCATAGCGAAGCACTGAAATTAAGACGAACGAAAAACTAATGATAACTTCTCTCTCCGCCACGTTCCCTTCGAGAGATAACGCGCCGATACACAGAACACAAATGAAATAATGAAATAATTTTTACGGAATCTAAAAATCTGGAATTATTAATAAAATCATAGTTTCTCATTCGTCTTAATGTACTCTACAGCCGTCTATTATTTTAGATTTTTAGATTCCAAAAAAATTATTTGAATATTTTATTCGTATTCTGTATATCGGCATTTATCTCGCGAAAGGTTCGTGACAGGATGTAAAGTTATTAGAGTTTTTCATCAGTTTTAATCCATTCTACAGCTGTGAATTATTACAGATTTTTTGATTTTGAAATATACACCTTTTTCTGCGTGAAATCTATAAAAAAAAAAAAAAAAGTGTTCTCAGGTAGTGAACTTTGATTCTAATTCGATTATGCGAAGGGATTGCCAAAGTTTCATCAAAATCCACGCAGGATACCATTTTTGATAAAGATTTACCCTGTGTAATGGTGCTTGCGAGTTCTGTTACACCCTGTATGAGAAATTCGCAGTTTCTCAAGATATCAACGAATATAGCTGTAAATCGCAGATAACTCAACAGTATTTTTTGTTAAATAAAAAGTGACTGGATTAACAATTGTTGTTAGTTGCTACGGTTTCATTAATCAAACAATTCGAAAACGGAAAGGTCGCTTTAAACATAAAAAATAATCTTTGTGAGCAATTAATTAATATTATACCACCATGGCGCCTACAAAAGATGATATTGGTAAGTACTCATTGATGATTTGCTATTGTAACTTTACATTGACTAAGGACACCGTTTTCTGATAATTCATGTATTATCTGAATTTTATATTCTGAAATTCTTACACGGTCTTTTTTTTTTTGCACCATACCTATATATTTTTTCAAATAAGAACGCTCAACATTCGTTTAAGGTCATATGTATATAAATTTTTATTCAAAAATTTTCAAAATTAACAAAGATATGGGCCTCGATTTGACTCCTAAAAAAAATATTTTCCTACCATTGAAGCATTGATATCTCGGTGAAGGGTTCTTTGAAAACAAAAAAACAACATTTTATATTTATACGGATGTAGATATCGTTATCCGTAGCCACTTTTTTTTTTTTCCTTTTTATTATTTACAAAGTGGCGACGGATTTATTCATTTTTTTATTTTCAAGGCCTTTTTTTCATTTCAATCCGTCGCCATTCTGTCATCTCGTCAGTCGCCAAATCGTAGCCCATATCTTTATCAATTTTGAAAAATTTTCAATAAAAATTCATATAAAACAAGATGAATATACGCTTAATGAAATAACGGCAATCCTATCCCTTTATCAATAAGTGATACCTGTGAAAAAAATTGTTAAAAATCAGTTACTTTTTCGGCCAATACAGCGGCCTTTCCCTTAAGGGGGTATACCTGCCCACCTTGAAAATAATATTTTTCAAAGCTGTTATGCTCTGAGAAAACGTTCTAGTGACTCAGTTCTTCTACAGTTTATTAGTGCTATTTTGATACATGGTTCATGATTTTTCAAGATTTTGTGTTCCCTGCTGAACATAAGTTTTTCCAAAACGATGGAAAAAAAAGTCTTACAACAAAAATTTCTCTGTTTAAAACTTGAATTCATGAAATATTATTGGTTTGGCCCTAAATTACGTTCATACAGAATATTTCCTCCAAATTTGAAGAAATTTCATGCAACGTAGCAACCTGTACCCTATGACAACTACTTTCTCTTCGATGGACTAAATTTATGTTCAGCGGAGGACATAAAATCTTGAAAAATCATGAACTATACATCGAAATAGCATTAATCAACTGTAAAAAAAAACTGAGTCGTAGTAAAATGTTTTCTCAGAGCGTAGCAGTGATTTGAAAAAAAATATTTTCAAGGTGGGTATACCCCCTTGAGCATGAACTTACACATATAGTTTATCATCTAAAAAATATGAATAATATACAATTCCATTTTCATACTTTTTGTAATTCTATCAGATGATTTTGGTGACCTAGCGATAGAAAAAGACATTTTTGAAGATACGGAGGGCATAGAGCTCAGCTCTTCAGAAGACATAAAATCAATCAAGCCATATGACAACACCGTGTAATTAAAATTGGTTTTATACCATGTTCTTCATCAAAATATTCTTCCAAAACAATTTTATTTGCGTAATTCAGCCGAATTCAAAATAACTATACATGAATAACTTAACAAATTTTATGATTTAGAGAACTTGTTGGCTATATTGATAGTATTGAGGCACCCAGACTTGTGGGTACGAAGAATAACAAAATTTTCAAATTTTTCCTAAATAATGGCGACGGCGAGAGGATTCAGGTGACTTGCTGGAATGCGGAAAGCAATAGAATTGAACCCCTACTGAGAACAAACTTTGTAAGACTATTCAAATATTCAATTAAATTTTTGTTTTCAAATTCAATTTACATTTTTGAATTCATCGATTTAATTCGTAAACAATAATATTAATTCGTCGTATAACTTGTCACACATTTATATAACACATTTCAGATAGTACACGTAGATGGGGCCTATGCGAAACCCAGTATTATTAATAATTTTAATAAGGGCACGGTAAATTTTGAGTTGATAATTCAATCGAACACGATAGTAAATATTCTTGGTAAACACCTCGTCCAAGAAACAAAGGTAGAATCAAAGCTCGTCATCTTAGCCGATGCATTAAATTATAAGAACTTAATTCGTAAGTATATGTTCATTTATATTCTCTTTTTGATATATTATCACACCTGTGTTTCATTGCTTTATCCATCACATTATTTTATACAAATCAAATTCAAATATCCTAGATTCAGAATTAATTATATTGTATCTTAATTAATTAAATACCCGTGAGATAATAGCAAATAAATCAATATGATTATCAAAATTTCATTACAACATGTCCACATCACATTAAATAACTAATAACGAATCATATATTGATTTTAGTAACAATATTATAATTAAATTAAAAACGTTCATATTTACATAGAATGATAGCATTAATGATAATTCTAAAAAAGTAATAAAAATAATCATAGAAATCTTAATTGAAATAAATCTAAACGAATTAATAATAATTTTGTTTTCCATTGATGATGCTTGAACAGTTAATTTTAGTTAATGATTATTTTAATGAGTAAGCATGTGCATTTGATAGGTACGCAGGGTTACATAAAATCAAATTTTTATTTGATTAAAAATCAATCTTCAAAAGCCAGTGATTATGGCTGTGGCTCCATAACCGATGGGGAAGTAAAATTAGAGGTGAGGATCCCTGACATGGATGTCGATGATACTTTCAATAAAGGCGACCATGTGGAGGTTACAGGATACATCCAATCTAATGGTAAGCTATTAATTATCACTTTCATGGATCATAATATTTTTATCGCTTATGTTATCAATATAGCCAAATCAGTTCTACTTGTTTCATTCAACATCTTTTGTTATTTAATAATCTTCAGCATTGATTATCATTTATTAAATTAGTTTCATAATATTTCCTCAATTTATTTTACACCAAAGTGTTAAATTTACATTTGCCAGCAAATAGGTAATATTCATCAAATTCGGTCGATATTAATAAATTTGAATTTTCATATTTTATCACATGTCAAATGTCGTGGATTATTAAATATCATAAATAATCGACCATCTATTTCTTAGATCTGAATATCCATGTTTAATTAATTGTTATATGTACTTCTCCGTAGCAAATCCAGTGTACCTGCTGCTAACCAATTTAAGCAGTGTCAGATTGGTTGACAATCAAAGAATGCCACTGGGAAAACTGCTTAAGGGAAATAAGCCACTGGCACCCTCGCACCTAAATGCGGACGTTGATCAAACTCCTGCCAAAAAACAGCGATTACAATAATTTTGTTATAGCCTCCCTCGTTCCGATTTGTTTTCATAGGCGTATTCCTTTGACTTTGCGATCACTTATCTCTGATCACTTCGTTAAGTGATCGCAAAGCCAAAAGAATATGCCTTATATTATCATGGTTAACCATTTAATGGTTCTTGTTATTATTTTATTTAATAAATTGAATGTTATACCTTTATAACGTATTTTTATTATGTAATTGTTACTTGTTGAAATAGCTCAAATTCATTCATTCTAATATATAACGTTGCAAAGTCGATGGTAGATAATATCTACATTTTTATTCATAACTGTCTACAAATTTCCTAACACTTTATTCTAATTACATTAACTTTATTTCTTCTAAGTATAAAATACGTATCACACTCTTGGATGGTTGATTTAGAACCGAGCTCCGGGTTTCTAGAACCTGCTTCAATATTCTTTTCCTGGAATGTTTCTTTTCTCGATGTTTCGTTAACTTATCGTTTCTAGCCACATTCGAAGCAGTCGACATGAGAGCTAGCCTGCGCAGGCGGTAAGGCTGCCGTCCCATGGTCCGCAATTTGTTCTGGATCCGGAATCTAGGGTATTTCAAACGGCCAATCAGAGGAGTTCCGTCTCCGCGGCTCCGGGTAGCATCTCTCCCACTGTCCCATGAAGCGGAATTTGAATACACGGAATGTCCGCCAGCCAATTGCGATTGTTCCTTTTAGCGCCAAGTTCGACATATACGGCTGTGATTGGGTACTGGTCGTTTCGGGTCTGTGAATTCTGTAGCATGGGACAAGGGGACAAGTCGTAAAAGGAGAGAGAGAGAGAGAGACAGGAGAGCTTGAGAAACCACGACTGGAGCCTCCCACCGCTGTCATTTGCATAACCTCTAAGTTCGCGTGAGCACGAATAATTTTTTCCATAGAATGCATGAGCCGTGAATTTAATACTCGATGGATGTTGAATATTTAATATAGTTTATCATATTACGGAGAGCCCAATGTCCAGAGCTTTTCGTAACCGATAAATATCATGCTGGGAACAAGACGCCGCTGATGAGGTTAACCTGTGCAGTGATTTTAACTGTTTTTCGATTCACTGCAACGAATCTGTAATGGTATAAGCCTTTTACGTATAAAATGATATTATAACAACGACACGCAGTAAAAAGAACGGATCAATAGTTTGTTAATTCATGCTGATTCTTATCAACAAATTATTATCAGTCCGTCTTATTTCACTACTCGTATACTCATTAATCATCATTCATCCATCTGGCATTTATGCCGATTGGGTTTATTTCAATTCCTCCATGATATGATGTAACCTATTCCCACAATTTATACAACAGAAGTTGCAGCAAAGTTTAGTCTACGCTAGGAGCAAAGCTGTTGAGAATCAGAGTCGGATCAGACTCGAACTGACAAGTGACCTCGAAGATGACTTTGAGCTTTGGACGTAGATCTTGAGAATTCATACATGGGGTAGTTTCTCATCGTAGAACTATACTTGAGCTGGAAAGTGGCCTCGGAGTTTAACTGATTAGATTGATAATAGGAACAGATTTCAGTAATACTTATATGTAATTTGAACTTCTCTTTATTGAATATTGAAGATATTGTATGTAACTCGAACTTCTCTTTATTGAATATTGAAGACAAGAGGTATCTTTTCAATTATCTCAAACAAATATAATACATTACCTACTTGAATTTTATGTATTCCTCTAGATTCTAATTGAACCTACTTTAAAAGCATCAATCTAGCTTAGTTGAAATAATTTCACCTCACTATACAAATACCTCCTACTAATGGATATAGATCGAACTTGACTTTTCTTTTTATGTTTACCACTAATATATCATTTTTTCGAAGTTTCTGATGCCGAATCAAGATTTAAATGTACCAAATTAGTACAATTCTTTGTAAACATAATTCTTAACGAAAGCATCATCACGTTGGTTACCCAGATAAATTCTCAATGAATCCCATGAACGGACACGCGAACATGCAACGTATAATTGTCCATGATTAAATACATCTTTGCGAAGATCGAGTCCAATTTTAGAAAAAGTCTGACCTTGAGACTTATTGATAGTCATTGCGAAAGCTAGTTTTATTGGAAATTGTCTTCTTTTCAAAGTAAACGGATAATTATTTTCACAGTACAACGTGATACGATTCAAGAATACAATTTCTCCCACCCTGTCACCCGTAAGAATTTCACACCGAAGCAGATTATTTCTAAGATCCAAAATCAATAATCTAGTACCGTTACAAAGACCTTCGTGGATACTCAGATTTCTAATTAGCATAACTACGCTATTCACCCTTAAACGCAGTTCGTGAGGAGGAAGAGAGGGTGGGTTCAAAGTGTTCAAATATTCTGGTAGAAGAATCTCGACTACACACAGTGGGGCCGAATCCCAAATTTGCGGACATAACTCTGAATTCGGTTGAAACTCTGTACTCGGGGGTTTTCGGGGTCGCTGATTACGAATCCGAAAACAAAAATCCCAAAAACAAAATGGCGGATCCAGAACGGTAACAAATTTCTTGAAGAACACGTTGAATTCGGTCGCAAATCTGTACTCGGGGGTTTTCGGGGTCGCTGATTACGAATCCGAAAACAAAAATCTCAAAAACAAAATGGCGGATCCAAAACGGTAGCAAATTTCTTGGAAAACACGTTGAATTCGGTCGCAAATCTGTACTCGGAGGTTTTTGGGGTCGCTGATTACGAATCCGAAGTCAAAGATCCAAAAAACAAAATGACGGATCCAATATGGCTGATTTGTACGGAAAAAAATGTTTTATTTAGACGAAAATGACAGTAATTTGCTTAAACTAGGTGACTACCCAGACAGCACAAAGTTGTCTAAAAGATGTCCATAAGATGACGGAATTTTCGTAAAGTCGTCTTTCACCAATAGCATAATGCCGACGAAAAGATGACGAAAGGACGTCTTATGTCCCGCTTTCTGACGCCTATTGGCTATGGCTAAAAGATGTCTTTTAGCTAAGTTTTTAAGACATCTTTCAGACATGACTAAAAGACGACGTTAACCTCAAAATCCTATTGTTGCCTTTTTTTCATTATATGCCTTTTGGCTCTATTAGGTGTTGTTTAAATAAATGTAAACGACCAAAATTGAGATTTTTTTCCATAATATGTATATTAGATATGAAAATGTGTATTACAGGTTTCGTAAGATTATATGCCTTTATAGGTATATCATAATAATAATAATAATAATAATAATAATAATACCAATACTCATAATAGGTATAGTGAATTTGAATTGGGCAAATGAATTGTTTTTTTTTGGTCTCTATAGCGTCTTCGGCCGAGCTACACTATAGTGTAACCTCGCCATGTGTACATGTCTTTCCACTTCCTGAATGATAATATTCATCGATTAATGGCATCAAGGAGTAAACAATAACCCATTCTTCAAATAATTTGATCGAGATAATTGTGCCGAACAAGTGTATTTTATGTCGGAATAAGACGTGTTATAGAATGAGGCTGTGAAGACTGAGTATGCTATGGCATATGGAAATTATGCATGCACGGATTGAAAATACGAATTCCACTACTCTTTGCGATCATGAATTCTGGATAAATGAAGTTATTCAGATTAATCGATTGTAATAATATAACTTACCTTAAGAAAATTTTCTTTCAGTCAAAAATTCAGCCAACACCGCCGTTTCGACACTACGCGTACTCAGCTGTTATATTACCAATATGCTTATACGCGGTGGCGCTAGTGGAAATCCACAAGACAACTTCGAATGGACATCTTTTAGGCAACTAAGATCAGTTGTCTTCTGAAAGACTTCGATTAGACGTCTTTACGACATTGACTAAAGGATGTCTTGAAAAATATGTCTTTTCGTCGTCTTTGAGACATTGCCTAAAGGATGTCTTAAAAAATATGTCTTTTCGTCGTCTATAAGAGATAGTGCTGTCTGGGTACAGAAATATAAAAATGGAAATGATGTAAAGTTAGTATTTACAAATATCAATAATTTTCTTAAAATTAGGTTATTACAAAAATATGCAAATCATAATGATGTATACATACTAAAAAAAAAAAATATCCTTCCTGGTCAAACCAGGTACCGCATCCTTCCTGGTAGAACCAGGTACCGCAGGTGCAGGATCATCGGCAGAAGATTCTGAAAAGTCAAAGTGTACTACGTATAAATAGGCGATTACATTATTTGTTACAAAATATTATTCATAACTTATAATTAATAATTTTTGAATCATTCAGAAGACCGCATGATGCATCGTAAAATTAATGCAACGTAAAAACAAGAAAATGGATTGGGGGGGAGGGGGGGGCTTTTGACACATAATATTTCTTTTCGAAAGCGTAAAATATTAATCCGCTATAAAAAAGATGAGCGTTATGATAACAAAAAATTGATTTGGGCCTCACCGGGCCCACCTGGGGTACTGGGCCCACAATGTGAGTACACCCCTGGGTAGATATTTCGAAACCACACAACTTAGGTATAAACCATTTCCCGATATTTTGTGTTTTCACCGCTCGAAATTGCGAAAAATGTACTTTTCGTTACAAAAATGTGCACCAACAGCAGGCGCGTAAAAATGCGGACTATTTTTTGGTTGTTTCCATTAAACAATACATCAATCTACAACCTCCAACAAGAAAGACCGCGGGACAACAGGGAGCAACTCAACTTTTCTCTACGTGTTTACAATTTTTCGTAGCAGTTTTACGGTAATTTTCAGATAAATCATTCTTTTTTCGATGCCACGTGCATCACAACTATACATTTTCAATTTCACGGTGATATTGTACTTACTTTCCCCTTTCAAATCCATTTTTTAGAAATTTTTTGGCGTGATTGTTGTCAGCTTCAGCACGTTCTAAACACAACACTGTGAATTTCACTCGGAGCGCGCTGCGTCTAACTCGAGCGAGGGTCACTTTCGAACTGGAATAAAAGAGCAGGTATAGGGGATCTTACCCTCCCCAGTCTGGAATCCGACCCTTGGACTATTACTTTACTTACTCCTTCACTCTAAAACCCCGAAAACAAAACTTGATTTTTCGGGTTATGTCCGCGAATTTGGGATTCGGCCCCACTGTGCTACATCGCCATTATCCTCGCAGTTGTCAGTACTATCTACACTGGTATAGACCTTTTCGCTTTCAATATCCAAAAGTTTGACAACTCTTTCATTAATTTCATCAACGTCGACATTTCGTGCAGATAGAATTCCACATTTTGCGGCTTCTCTAAATCTTTTATTCCGTATAAGAGCACCGAATGTGTCTTCTACTATATCAGAGTCTACGCTCGCTATACAACAGTGTGGAATGCACATATTGTCGTTAATGTCATTCGATACTCCGTCACCTAAATCTATCAAAAACTTCATAAATTCTACTTCTTGTGGTAGCGTCCGCATGTTTTGGGTCAGAGAATATTTTATAAAGTGTTGCCACACTGAACTGAATTTAATTGATAGATTAACAGTTTCACTCCGAGTACCATGCATTTTGATTGGCAGAAGTTGCCTGAAATCCCCGCCAAGTATTACAATTTTTCCCCCAAATGGTAAATTATTGTTCATTATATCACGCAGGGTTCGGTCCATGACCTCCAAAGCATATCGTGGTGCCATTGGAGCTTCATCCATAATGAAAATGTCCGTCTCTTCGAGAAATTTGGCTTCCTTAGATTGCAACTTAATATTAGACGAAGAATCGGAATAAAGAGGAACTGGCAATCCAAACGTCTTATGTATTGTTTTCCCATCGGGAAGCAGTACCGCTGCAATACCAGTGAAGGCCATTGTGATGACACGTTTATTTCTACCTTTCAGTAGATTCCAGAGAGTGGTGTAGAGGAAAGTCTTACCAGAACCACCTGGTCCATCGACGTAATAGCACGTATTTGCATTTTGATTTTTATTGTCAATTACATTCAAAATAATATCAACAATTTCTTTTTGTTTCTCATTCAATCTCGTGTATTGCTGCATTCCATTTTCCGTTGCTTGTTGAAGTGATATACCATCGTCCATTTCAACTATATTTGCCAATTGTGTCATTTCAGGAAAATCAGCGAGACTTCGGCCTTCGACGTGCAGCATTGCATTTATCTGTGCATATGATTCATTCTGCCCTTTTAGCGCACCTGAGTGTTTTGCATAATCTTCAGACATTGCAACTTTAAATTCTTCCCAAAGATGTTCAGGATGAATTGGCTGACAGTTTATTAGAATACGAACAAATAACCGGCGCAATTGTCGTGACATCATGTAAACTTCTGCTTCGTGCATTGCTCGGCTCCATTCTTCATCGTCTTCTATGAGGCCTAATTTCAAGCAAGTAGCTGAGAACGTTTGTTGAAGTTCTCCATTTACCGTTCTGAGGTCATTAAAACTTGTAGCTCCTCTGATTGTTAATAACAACAACCGCAAATGAAATAATTCTACCTGCGTCGGACTGACAGCGTACATGCGACCAATGCAGTTGTAATGAGACTTGCGTTTTTCCCAATGAGAGACTTTCACTCCGTTTATATCTTTTTGCTTTTTGAATATATAGTGACACGGAATATCAATATACAAATACCGTCTGGCTAACTCGTCACGTGAATTCAAGGCGAAATAGTCTATAAGCATCGTTGCCTGGTTCAATGCAGTCATTATCTCATTTTCATTTGCAGTAGCATTTATGGTCAAGCTTTGTTCGTTTGGTAAGTGCACAGGCAAGCGCACGATAGTATGACTCTTATCATGGAGAGTTTTACTGAGAATACGCCAGACTGCCTCTACTGGCCCAACATAACGAGTTTCACTGTAATCGCGTATTTCGTCGTGATTTATAACAGTATTGTCAGAAGCTTCTCCGACAGTTATCGTAGCAGCATCGTGGCCTTTGTATATATATTTGTAAAGATATTTCACGGATTTAATACTCGAAATGACTTCAACATTAATATGACAATTGAGTAGATGCAATAGCATTGGACAATACGGTACAACATATCGATTATTAACGCTGTATCCACCTGGACGTTCGAAAAATAAATCACCAGTATCTCTCCGACGATAATACGGATACCCATCTACATCCATGGTTGTTTCCTCATTGAATGATCTAGGATAGTGTTTCGAACACTTACCATTTACCAAACACCAATCGCCGCACGGTCCATGTATCATATTCCTCATGACAATGTCATGCAAAACTTGATTCTCTGAAGGGTCGGGAATTTCAGCAGAAATATACCGATCAACGATTCTGGGAGTTGTTATTTTGTAGTTTTGCATCAACGTTACCAGCATATGTATGTGTGGTAAACCTCTTTTTTGAAACTCGACAACATACACGTACGCTGCTACTTCTCCAAAGCACTTTTGCTTAACTATTAGGTCAATTAAGAAATTTTTCTTGATACTAAATACTCGTGCACAAATATCCGGTCTGTCAGCTGCTTGCTGGCCTTGGAGAAGATTCTCGCGTATTTCTCTCCAATTTGGATTACATGTCATCGTGACGAATAGATCTGGTTTACCATATTTCCGAACGATAGCCATTGCATCTTGGTAATTTTGCATCATATTGCGCGGTGAACCTATGAATGTTGAAGGTAGTATAACCATTTTACCAACACGACCATTCACCTCATCCGCAGCATTTTGCAAGTAATCAACGAGCCCGTTATAGGACTCTGCGCGCAGTTCTTTCTGGTGTCCTTTACAGTACTCTATTCGATCTTTCTCAATTTTGACGTAATTGTCCACGGTCCATTGCTGGAACAATCGACGACCCATAATAAAAGGATTAAAGTCGTTACGTATGGCCATCCGGTATTTAACATACGCTAACCTGGATATACGTCGGTTACTGTTCAAACGCATTAAATTGCGATGCCAACCCCGAGAACCGCATGGGTAAAATAATGGATAGATCCAAGGCTCCACATTTGGGTCCATACTGCTGACCTGTTTCAAGACTTTATCAGTTCTATTTCGTATACATACATAGGATTCAGGGATTTCGCCATCAGCAGTAGTAGAAAACACAGCAGCCACTTCGTTAGTCCTTTGAAAGTTATATCTACGTCGGTCCACACCGGGTTTTAAGGTAAATAGCATAGTGAGCTCAGAAACGGGCTCATTATTCTTCACTGCTAAGTGCTGTTGATTTAAAATTTCTTCACCCATCATTTGGTACGATTGGGCGAATATGTTGTACTGTCGCATTATTCGATCAAGTGCAAAAACGATCTCATCGTCAAGGTCAGAGTTATGATTCAAGCGATGTTCAGTCGCTTCGTTCGAATCAATTATGAAGAGCTGACCATAACGGTTGGCGGAAAAAAAAAGACTTGGAAAAAAAAGACCCGGAAAAAAAAGACTGGAAAAAAAAGACTTGGAAAAAAAAGACACGGAAAAAAAAGACCCGGAAAAAAAAGACTCGGAAAAAAAAGACCCGGAACTAAAAGACTCAAAATCAAATTATTGTTAAATTTCATTTTTTATTATTTTCGACAATCATCGCTAAATTGCCGCTAAAAAATAGGTGAGAACAGGTTAGAATAGGTTAGGCCTTTTTTGAATCCCGCCCGAGAATCCGCCCGCTAGGTGGTCTCCGGGCGGGAGGGATGATTTTCCTTCATCGTGAGCCCAGGTCACGACGCGAAGCGGCGTGACCTGAGGCGAGCCACCCACCCGGTGGCTGTGGCTCCCTAAAGGTTAAAATAGGTTGGAACAGGTTAGAATAGGTTAGAACAGGTTAGTACACCTTCGATGTACTTGACCAACTGAATAATTCCGAGGCCTTTATCACCACAATGCCTCAATGAGTACCGATCAAAACGAAAACAAACCTGAACAATGACGTCTATACGAATCTCACCATAAATGCAAACACACTTACCTCCGAATTATATTGTATAATGTGATACCCCATGTATACTACAACGATTAAAATCCATGGCAATTTAGCGATGATTGTCGAAAATAATAAAAAATGAAATTTAACAATAATTTGATTTTGAGTCTTTTAGTTCCGGGTCTTTTTTTTCCGAGTCTTTTTTTTCCGGGTCTTTTTTTTCCGTGTCTTTTTTTTCCAAGTAGTAGTGTAGTAGCGCGGCTGCTAGACCACGCGGATGCTAGACCACTTTGCATATTCATCTGCGACCGCGCCTTTACTTTCTCCTTTTTTCTCGAGAGTTCTAACCCGCGCCTTTACCGCAGCATAGGGTCGATTTTTTTTATTTGTCACACTGTTGCGGAGATGAATCTTACGACTATGTCGTTTAATTATACGTTTATCGATGTATACCAATAGATTGCTATACATTTTTTTATTCGTCACACTGTTGCGGAGATGAATCTTACAGATTTTTCTGTTATATATTATACATTTATCGATGAAGGTCGGTGGTAAGTGGTACAATTATACATTTATCGATGAATACCAATAGATTTTATTCGTCACACTGTTGCGGAGATGAATCTTACGTTACAAATTTTTATGTTATATATTATACATTTATCGATGAGTACCAACGACTATCTCGTTACAGATTTTTTTGTGATTATAATTGCTATGATTATACATTCATCGATCTGCCACTTTTCTATCATGCCGTACCCCGATATTTATCGATAAACGCCACTGAAGATTTTTACAATTACCCCCTCTTCACCGGATAGTCTGATTTTGCAACAGATTATTATAATTGACGACTCGTTACTATCCGCAACACTGTTGCGAAGATGCGTTTACGGATTTTTTATATTGACACCCCGGTTTCGCTAGATTAATCGACAGATTTTTATAACCACTTTGATTCCTCAGATCTTTATAACCACTTTCAGTGCTCTGGGGTGACATAAATACGACAATTCTCAAAGGTACAGCGACATTCGGCAGAAATTCTGAGTAGTGAGCGATTTGCCGTGTCGGGGTACTGTAATACTCATTGTTAAAAAAATGCCCTCAGCATTGGATTTATCAATTTTCATGGAAAAAAAATTGATTGATATGTTCCGATTAATAAAATATTCAAGAAGTGTTGAAAATATCGCAAGATGGATCAGAAATTGCGATGTTACCATACGCTTATTGAGTAAAGCGTTGAAAAAATTGAATGTGTCATGTGGAACTAAACACAGTTTGGAGTCAAGAATCGGTAGATTGAAGAGTCTCAGAGTTTTGATCCAGCAACAGATTAAGACCGGTCAAGGAATTGGAAATGTCACACAGCGAAGCAGTCGTGTATGCTGGCAGGACTTTGAATCAGCATTCAAAGGAAGAATTCGGACTGGATTAGTGATCAACATACAGCATATTGACCCGAAACAATTCTTGGAAGATGCTAAATATCTGGTCATCATTCGCATCAAAAATGCGCTAACGAAACACAAGTGCGTTAAAGTGAATACAGCTCTGAATGGTGAATTTATGTTAAAGGACAAAAGTGATATAAAATGTTTCAATACTGCAAACGAGCAACTACTTTTAACAACAAATTTGCAGGATTGGTATGCACACTACGTTGTCACACCCATAATAACTCAGATGGAAGAATTCCAGGAGAGGGATAGCGGATGGGTTTTGACTAGACTCATCAATTTGGAGGTCAATGTGAATCGATGTCAACCACTAAACGGGGCCAGTTTTATAGAATTACCCGACAACATCAAAGCCAGAAAAGCTGTAATTAATATACGTGTGCGAGACGGTGCATGTTTTGCTTGGGCGGTTGTTTCAGCTTTATATCCTGCAACACAGCATTCCGATCGACCAAGTTCTTATCCCCACTTCTCAACCATATTGAATTTGACAAGCATTTCGTTTCCCATGACACTCAAACAAATACCAAAGTTTGAGAAAATGAATACTCTGTCTATCAATGTTTTCATCCTCGGCAAGAAACGTAAAAAGAAGGGTATTGAAATCGAGCCATTGTATCTAACTAATGATAAAAAGATGAAACACATTAATTTGTTAATGGTGCAAAACAGTGATGGCGAAAATCACTTTTGTTGGATTAAAAATCTTTCGAAATTGATTTCAAACCAGCTATCAGACTCAAAGAGGAGAAAATTCATCTGCGACAGGTGTTTACATGTGTTTCATAGTGAAATACGTTTGAGTAACCACACTACTGACTGCAAGAAAGTAAATGATTGTGCCGTAGAGCTTCCCACTGAAGAAACTAAATGGCTTCAGTTCAAAAATTTCAACCGGAAAGAGTTCGTTCCATTTATAGTGTACGCCGACTTTGAATGTTTATTAACCGAATTGGGAACTGATGAATTGCTGAATAAAAAATCTTATGCATACCAAAAGCATGAAGCGTACAGTGTTGGGTATTATCTACATTGTTCATACGATCAGTCCCGATCGCGATATGCGTCATATAGGGGACCCCATCCAGCACGATGGTTTGTTCTGGAACTGAAAATATTAGCGGACAACTTGCAAACAACGTATGGCAATCCCGTGAAAATGAATAACTTAACTCAGCATGAAAAAGCAGATTATAAGAATGCACTAAGCTGTCACATATGCGGGTGTGTATTTACCGATACACATCCACGCGTTCACGATCATTGTCATTTTACTGGTCGTTATAGAGGTGCAGCGCATGTAGGTTGTAATTTGAATTACCAAGACGATAGAGTGATTCCGATCGTATTTCACAATATGACCGGTTACGATGCACATTTTGTGATAACCGAATTGATGACGGCATTTGAAGGGCAAGTATCGGTGTTAGCTTTGAATAAAGAAACGTATATCTCATTTACGAAGACAGTCCATGGGAGTAGTACTTTTAAGCTGAGGTTTATTGATTCATTTAAATTCATGAATTCCAGTTTGGATAAACTCAGTTCATATTTGGGGGTCAATGAGTTGAAAATAATGAGGAATACATTCAGTGACGTCAATTCCGCAAAGTTCCAACTCCTGACGCGAAAAGGAGTGTTCCCTTACGATTACTTGAGCTCATTGGATAAGTTGAATGATACTGTGCTCCCCCCAATAGAAGAATTCTACAATAAATTGACTGATAAGGGTATTCTAGAGGAGGATTATTCACATGCTACAAATGTTTGGAAATCCTTTAACATACAAACACTGGGTGAATATAGTGATTTATATTTGAAGACGGATGTTTTACTGTTGGCAGATGTATATGAAAATTTCAGAGAAAGTTGCATGAGGACGTATGATTTGGATCCAGCATATTATTATACACTCCCGGGGCTGACGTGGGATGCAATGCTCAAATATACGAGAATTCGCTTGGAGTTGTTAACTGATGTAGATATGTTATTATATGTAGAACGAGGTATACGAGGCGGTTTGAGTCAGTGTTCCAACAGGTATAGTCGAGCTAATAATAGCTACATAGACAGTTACGATGTGAATGCTCCTAAGAAATATTTAATGTACTTTGATGTGAATAATTTATACGGTTGGGCGATGTCTCAATTCTTACCTACTGGAAAATTTGAATGGCTTGCGGATGTATCGAACTTTGATGTAACACTCATTTCCGATGACGCTCCCATAGGATATATTCTGGAAGTTGATCTAGAATATCCTGAGGAACTGCACGATCATCATAAAGATTTACCCTTTTGCCCTACCCATACTAAGGCTCCAAATACGAAGGATGTGAAACTGCTGGCAACTTTGTACACTAAACACCGGTACATTATCCATTATAGAAATCTCAAGCAGTGCCTTGGTCATGGGTTGAAATTATGTAAAATATATCGAATTTTACAATTCGAACAGTCAGCATGGTTGGGTTCATATATTGATTTGAATACTAGTATGCGCACACGAGCAAAGAATAATTTCGAAAAGAACTTGTTCAAATTGATGAATAATGCCGTGTTCGGTAAAACAATGGAAAATGTGCGTAATCATGTCGATATAAAATTAATCAGTAAATGGCATGGGCGATACGGCGCAAAATCTTTGATTGCAAAACCGAACTTCCATCGAAGAACGATATTTTCAGAAAATTTTGTTGCTATAGAATTGCGAAAGTTGAAGGTGAAGTTCTTCAAACCAATTTACGTTGGAATGTGTATATTAGATTTATCTAAAACATGCATATACGCCTTCCATTATGAATATATGAAACCTCAATTCCAAGCTGAATGCAAACTACTCTATACAGACACTGATAGTTTGGTATATGAAATAAATTGTGATGACATTTATGAAATAATGAAACGTGATATTGAAAAATTTGATACAAGTGACTATGATCCAAATAATTTGTATAAGATCCCCCTCAAGAATAAAAAAATTCCAGGATTAATGAAAGATGAAAATAATGGCGATGTGATGACTGAGTTTGTAGGTTTAAGATCTAAAATGTATTCTATCAAAATTAATAAAAAAGCTGAAGTCAAAAAAGCAAAGGGTGTGAAAAATTGCGTCGTGCAAAGAGGAATAACATTTGCAGATTATCTTGAATGCTTAAACACAAACTGTGAATTAGATAAACAGCAGCAGACCATACGTTCGAAGTTGCATACAGTGTATTCAATATGCGAGAAGAAGGTAGCTCTGAGCTCAAACGATACAAAACGCTATGTCATTCCTAATTCTACTGATACATTGCCATGGGGTCATTACAATATTCCAATAGCACATCAGTCATGAAATATTCGGGAAAACGGAGGGGTTAGGTAGTTTCATTCATTTTTTACATATTTTGTATTTATTCATGTATCAATACACTCGATTACAATAAAAAAATTATAAAACATTTTTCTTATTTATCCAAGAATTGTGCGACGAATCAAATCCCAACCACCTAACATATACTTTATTTCCCTTTCTACGTAATATTCTTTCCACTAGATGTACGTCTGGATATTTAGCTATTTTTAATTCATGTTCATAAAAGCCTCCCAAGATTGGTTGCCCGCGAGAATCTTCCAGTAAGTATGTTGCGGGATTTGTGACTTGCACTTTAATGATTTTAAATACTTCGGTAGACCAATTGGGTGTAAATCCGCGAGAAAATACAGTCTTGTATTTGCTGATCCGTACAGAGTCACCGATTTTAAATTTTCTTGGACCCGCTACTTTGATGTTGCTGTACACAGTTGTCAGAAGTTTTTTTGCAATCAATGGTGTAACTTTTTGCGGTGACATTCCAATAGTTCTGTGTACGCGATTGTTATAGTCGGTAACCAATCGTTGAAGAATATCAATCCATTTATATGACCCCTGAGCAGTGAAGGTCATCCACATTGAATTTTTGAGAGTTCTATTCCAACGTTCAACGACAGATGCCTTCATAACGCTGTAGGTTGAATAATGATTGATTCCGTATTTCGATAGAAGAGTCTTGAACGATGCATTGTAAAATTCTTTGCCGTTGTCGGTCTGAAGATTTTCAGGTTTGCGAGGTCCAGATATGATTGCGGTAAATGCTTCACACACATCTTTAGCGCTTTTACTCCTGAGCGGAACGGCCCATGCATATTTAGACAGAACATCAATTATTGTTAATATATATTTAAATCCATTATTAATTCTCGCATATGGCTGCATATCAACGAGATCTGCCTGCCACAAATCATCATAACCGCGAGTAATCACCCTTCTGCGTTGGTAATTACGACGCGCTGGTGCATGCAATTCTTTTACCAAACGCAGCTTTTCTTTACTCATTTCAATGGTGACTCCTCACACGATCGACAAGTATTCGAAGTTCATTTTTCACTTCATTATGTAGAGAGTCGACGTACTCTTTGTTTACCCCGTCGGACGGTTGAGTAGGCTTCCGCACGTTATGTAGCGCCCTGTTCTCAAAATCAAAGTCATCCATAAGACCCACTCGTTTCACAGTAGGTTTTGTATCAATATAATGCCTTGTTTGAGCGCTCACCCGATCAACGTATGATTTCGTTGCCGCGTCAGAACTGTGGATGGGGTCATCAACAATAGTTAGTCTTTTGCCAGTAAAGGTATAATGCCCATCCACCGTCACGTTTTTCTGATCGACGTATACTTTATTTGCTGCATCGAGTTGATT
This sequence comes from Tenthredo notha, assembly GCA_914767705.2. Taxonomy (NCBI): domain Eukaryota; kingdom Metazoa; phylum Arthropoda; class Insecta; order Hymenoptera; family Tenthredinidae; genus Tenthredo; species Tenthredo notha. Next base: position 341,441 of record OU611919.1, on the reverse strand, counting down.
TATCGGATTTGAAACGTTTCTCAAACATTTTTTCTTGAAATTCCAACTTCCATCGGCTTCAGGTTGTAACACATTTGTGTGAAGTGCATCAATATATCTCTTGGTAACGGCATCATCGTCAGCTAGCGGCGTACCAATACGGATTATCCGATGATTTTGCGCATCAAACTGTTTAGATGTTAGTTCGTCGTAGTGCGAAAGCTGGAGCGTATCAGTTTTCATAGCATCAACGTATTGTTTATTCACGGCATCGTTTTCAGCCAGCGGTGCATGAACTTGTTCCAATCGCCTGTTTTTTAAATTGAAATGTCCACCATTTTCAGAGGTCAAGAAATTCCCATCGATGTACGCCTTGGTCACAACATCGGTTGACTCGATTGGGAGGGCTGCATTCATTAACCTTTTACCGTGAAAGTTGACGTCACCAGTTATTTTGAAAATATTACCACCACCGTTATTGCTGGATGTGTGCAATATAGGGAGACGTCTAGAATCGAGATGTCTTCCGAATTTATCAACTGACATTTCTACACTGATGAACAATCAAATAAGTTTGCCTATTTATTCAATGAAGCCTGCCTCACGAATTTCCTCTACGATGGACATTATTTCATTGTCATGACCCGTGTGACCAGCAGTCTTGGAGGCAATCAAAAGCTGCAATCTTTCCACAAGTTCATTCGGGTTGTCCCAGTACACGTAATCTGTGGGATTATTTGTGACAACCATTTTACCTGGAATCAGACCTCTTCCAGAAGAGTGGCTGCGTGCCGCGGTATGGAACAAATTTGCAATTATGGACCTCCATTTGTAACTTTTATTTCCATTTAATTGACCACTCGCAGTGTACCCACGCTTGTGGGCATTAGTTGCAAGTAATATACTTTTGTATTTTGCCAGATCAGTTTCGGTAAATATTTCTGGATCGGGAATTCTTTTGAAAATCAGTTCCAATAATCCTCGCGTACATTTGTACGTTACATTTTTAACTATAATATTATCATTTCTATCGATTTCGACGGGAGAATCACCAATCATCCATGATCCATCGACAAACCGAATGCCGTACGTTGTGTCAAATATATTGGCTGAATCAAAAATCAATCCTTTGAAATATATTTTAGTCAATTCACCAAAATTCTGGTCAATGTATTGTTTAGCATTAGCCCGACCGGTAGGGGATTCCAAGATTTCGCGCATAGTGGCTTCATCGGAATGAGACTGGGCTATGGTTTCCGAGTTCAGGAAAACGCTATCATTAGTCGATGGCGAGCCGATTTCCATAGAAGCAGGCGCACCTTGCAGTCGTTTCTTTCGAACATCTTTTGCAAGCGGGGTGCTCGATGGTTTAAAACGAATATTTCGATTCTGCTCCACATCATCATCCTCATCGTCTAGCTCAAGTTTTCGCTTCACCTGTATCATTGACTTTCGTTCCGACGAATCATCAATGTTACCACGCTCAGCTAACATCTTCAGCGGTGCTACGATTGGTGCCAGGTTTTTTTCTAGAGCATCCTCAACTTCCGATTGACCAACTTTCAGTGCCATATATTTTGCACGAATCGTCTTGCTGGATCGCGCGATCGCTTTTTTAATTTTTTCAACACCAACTTTTGCAGAATTATTTCTGCTCACCTTTTTCGTGCCAGCATCAAGCGCCGCGGACTCATTCATCAAATCAGACGTCATTGTACTTCGAAAGGTGGAGTCTAACTGAAAGCTATGAATTACCAGACGACGTATTCATTGAACCCCCTCCGATACCGACCTGCTTTCAGTGGGTTGTCCTTGACAATCACAAGAAAGCCATATTTTTTTTGCCAACAGATGCTGCAAAGTTTCTGAAATTTTTCATACACCATGTCATTGTTGACGTGATCATCATATACATGGCGTAGATTCATATTATCTTGTTTGAATAGGATCAAAACGTTTGCGTTGTCACGAATCAAGTGTTTGGGAATTCTTGCATACGTTTGACATAAGTAGAAACAATCGACTTGTGCATGTCTACCCATGGAAAAATATTCTCGGACTACATCTTGCTTGTCACAGGCAACATCGTCAAATACAAACACTGAGTTGGGTAACGATTCACTCGGGGGAATTACATCACAGTTGTTCGAGAATGGGAAAAATCCAATTTCTTCGATATTTGACAACAGTTTTTCCAAATATTGATACTTGGGTTGTTCCAACGATTTCGAATAGATGTAGACGTTTTCAAAGCGTACTCCATTACAACTCTCCAGCAAACTCACAACAACATTCGTTTTTCCACAATTAGATGGACCGCAAATTATGGACCTAATTGTATTAGGTAACAAAGGACCATGCCGCTTCGGAATATCTACCTCCGTTTTACTGTCGAGATTGACCACCTGAATGGAGTACGGTTGCTTTATGAAATGCATATTTGCTTTTGATTGAAGTTGTGAGGGAGCGATGAGTATTTATAGACTAGCAATTAACTTTTTTTCCTCAGTTTTCAAAAGTGCATGGACATTGATTCATCGTCAGTTCAATTTGTCGCAAAGAACCGATGTCAAAACCAACTTCGGTTGGACAAGGTGTATTGAATAGGGTCATTAATTCATTACCGTTTGAACTACATATACCAGGCTATCAGTACTGCGGTCCGGGCACGCATCTAGCTAAACGTTTAGCCCGAGGTGATCCTGGTATTAACCCGTTGGACAAGTTTTGTCGTGAGCACGATATCACCTATTCGCAAAGTAAAGACCTTGAAACACGCCATCACGCTGACCGAAAACTTGTGGAACAGGCATCACATCGTGTGACGGCTCGAGACGCATCTTTGCTCGAACGAGCAGCTGCATGGACGGTATCACGTGCTATGAAGCTAAAATTGAAAATGGGCGCGGGTTTGAAGAGGAGTATTGGGGGCAGACTTAACGTTAAAAAGAGGTTGAAAATGAAAAAAAAAAAAAATCCTCAACATTCTCCGAAGAGTACAGGGAGAGGTGGTAAGCCAAGAATGTTGCCCCTAGCTAAACGAGGAGGATTTTTACCCTTTTTAGTCCCATTATTGGCTGGATTATCAGCGGTAGGAAGTTTGGCGGGGGGCGCTGCTGGTATTGCTAAATCTGTGAATGAGGCGTCAAACGCACGCAAACTTCTTTCTGAAACCGAACGACATAATCGTGCTATGGAGCCACACGGTCGGGGGTTGTATTTGAATCCATACAAGAAAGGTGGAAGTATGAGAAAATCTCGAGGGAAAAAAAAAAAAACATCAAAAATGAGATAATTCTACCCGCTGGACCCACAACCAACATTGAGCTACTCGTGTATGCCAAACGTATGCGCATCCCATATTTTAAAGGTGTGTTCATGCGATCTGAACTACTTAAAAATTCTATTCGACGGAATGAGTGCGGAATTATTAACTTGGATAATATAAATGGGCCTGGTACACATTGGGTTGCATACGTCAAACGGGGTCATCACGTTAAGTATTATGATAGCTATGGGAATCTACCACCACCTAGGGAATTTATTCAATATTTTGGGGACGACGTGCAAATAGACTACAATTACGAACAATATCAAACCTACAATTCTGCAATATGTGGACAATTATGTTTAATTTTTTTACATGACAATACATAGGATGTATTGATATTTGAAGTTCAGTATGCATGTGACTGCGCTATGTCTCTGACGCTTACGCTCTCGGGGTCAACATCGATTCTTAGTGCAAATTATTTTCCCCCGATTGTTTTAGGTGGGAATGGTCAATATGTATTAGGATTAGTAGATTTCGAAACATTCAACTCCGTACCCAACGTCGATGTGACAAATAATACATTTTACTATGGCGATGGCAAAAAAATTATCATTCCCGAAGGATCCTATGAAATTGATGATTTGAATAGATACTTGGTTAGAAGAATAATTGAAGATGAAGTGGGTGGGGGTTCTGCAGAGTCACCACCAATTATACTGCAGCCGAACAACAACACGCTTAAATGTGAAATAAAATGCAAGTATGACATTGACTTTACCCAGCAAAATAACCTCGGGTCATTGGTAGGATTTACGAAGCGAAAGCTTGAAGCTAACGTATGGCACGAATCAGATTTACCCGTCAACATTCTCAAAGTTAATATTATACGAGTTGAGTGTAACATTACCGCCGGAGCCTACAGTAATGCTCAACCGGTGCACACGATTCATGAATTTTCAGCAAGCGTGCCACCGGGCTATAAAATCTCCGAGTCACCTTACCACGTCATTTACTTGCCTGTGAGCCCGCGTGTAATAGACAACATAACAGTTCGGATCGTAGACCAGGACGGTAATCTAGTTAACTTTCGAGGAGAAGAGATAACAATTCGCTTACACGTAAAAGAGCAGAACAATTGATTTTCATCATGCTGATTTACGAAGATGTCCACAAATATCGTGCTAACACGGCCAGCCCTCTCAGTGTTAGAAGTTTGGTGAAACGAACAACACCGTACGCTGTACGTCAATCGCTGACTCCTGATAACGTAAACTTTCTGAAATCGTTGGGATTTATTGTGAAAACTAGATATGGCGAGTCTGTTGAATATTAATGCTCGACCAGTATTTGATAACAGTATAACTCGAGTCGAGGTTCATGCTCATGCCCCCTACGCCAGTACGTCTTATCAAAACAACGATGAGATACGCATTCCGATTCAACAACAGGATTTGTATACATTACCCTGCAACAGTTTTTTATACATTGAGGGCACGCTATTGAATTCAGTGCCAGATGCCGGCGGTGTCTATCAGCCTGTTAAAACTGCAAAACTTGTCAATAACGCGATGGCCTTTCTCTTCGATGAAATCCGATATGAATTGAATGGTGTTGAAATTGATCGGTGCAAAAATGTTGGAATTAGCACTACAATCAAAAACTATTTATCATTGTGTACCAATTCGAGTAAAGCACTAGAGATTGCCGGTTGGTCGATAACCAGTAATTTGGTTGAACTCGATAAAGGATATTTCAATTTCTGCATACCCTTACGCATTCTGCTAGGCTTCTGCGAAGACTATAAGAGAATTATTGCCAACACGCGTCATGAGCTGATCCTAATTCGTTCAAGAACGGATTCAAATGCAATATTTCAAACTCAAGGTACAAGCGTAAGTCTGAAGCTAAATAAATTGCAGTGGCGTATGCCTCATGTAAGTGTTGAAGATTTGCAAAAATTGGAGCTGTTACATCTTCTCGAAAGCGGTAGATCGATTCAAATGAGTTTTCGGTCATGGGATTTATATGAGTATCCAGTGCTTCAGGAAACTACGCATCACACCTGGTCCGTGAAGACTGCAGTACAACTTGAGAAACCCCGCTACGTAATTCTCGCGTTGCAGACTGGGCGAAGAAATAAGCTGACCCATGATCCCAGTGTATTCGATCATTGTGAATTGACAAACGTGCGCTTGTACCTCAATTCCGAATCGTACCCGTATGATAATTTAGATTTGGATTTTACCCGGAAAAGATACGCTCTGCTCTATGATATGTACGTGAAATTTAAAGCATCATATTACGGTGAGAGTGGGGCCCCCCAACCAATGCTCGATTTGGATACATTCAAATCGCATGCTCCAATCGCCGTAATAGATTGTTCACGTCAGAATGAATCGTTGAAAAGTGCCTCGGTAGATATACGTCTTGAGTTTCAGTGTAATGTTAATGTGCCTGCAAATACTACCGCATACTGTCTAATTTTCCATGATAAAATTATTGAATATAGCCCGCTGACAAATGTGGTTCGAAAAATGATTTGAAACAAAAAAACTTGAATGTTGAAACTGGAATTGTATGAAGTGGGGAGGGGAATTTTAATCTATAAATATGCAGCGCGAGCTAGATTAAATCCAGAAAATTATACACAGTCATGAGTCCCACGTTTATCGACCTTCAGGGGTTTACGGGACCCAACGATACATTCATCGTAAAAGAACTGGCAATTCTCAAAGATAATTATAAATTTCAACATTTCATATTCAAACCCCCATATCTCTGGTCAGTTTTACCTGAAGTTAATCGTCGCGAAGCACTTGAGCGTAAAGTTTATCACGGATTCAGCTGGGACGATGGATATGTACCCTACTCGGAACTACTATTCCAGATACGACCACATTTACAAAATTGCTCATCGTTTCTTGTAATGAACAAATCTGTCGGAAAAATATTAAAACGACTATTCAATATTGATGCCGCATACTTAGCTGATGAAATATGTTTGAGTAAGCAGCAACCAAGATGTGCGTATCACTTGGGAATCTGTGCTGTTGAAAATGTATTTTCTATGTGTAACAGATGTTGGGTAGGGTAATAAAACAATGTTAATTGTTGTACACGATTTATCCAACGTTCTTTATTCTTCAATAAAAATATATATAAAAAACTACAAACTTCTAATTTTTTTCATTCAACTCAGCCTCAATTCCCACTGAAACATAGGTATCCGGCTGTTTTCGTAATCAATCTCACGTAAAACCGCTAGATACTCCTCGTGAGTCTGAAACATTTCGTCGTCGTCGTCCTCGTCGTCGCTTTCGGCGCCAGCTGGAATACACCGAACTGCTGGAATACACTGAACTGCTGGCGGCACTTGAGTTGAACTTTTTTCAACCTGAAATAGAATAACTTTCATGATTTACTTGAATATTGAAAATCAGTGGGTGATGGGATTCAGGGGCTAACATCAATCTGGTCTCTCTCTCAAAAATCATATCTCAGATGAAAAAAATATGGAAGAACAAAATTTTGGAATGATACATACGTGTGTGTCATTATCCACATCACTGCGGATACCCGTAACGCCGGTGGTGTTGTCTTTTCCGCTCGATGTCGTCGCTATCCGGCTGTTTTTGTAATCAATCTCACGTAAAATCGCTAGATACTCCTCGTAAGTCTGAAACATTTCGTCGTCGTCCTCCTCGTCGCTTTCGGCGCCAGCTGGAATACACTGAACTGCTGGCGGCACTTGAGTTGAACTTTTTTCAACCTGAAATAGAATAACTTTCATGATTTACTTGAATATTGAAAATCAGTGGGTGATGGGATTCAGGGGCTAACATCAATCTGGTCTCTCTCTCAAAAATCATATCTCAGATGAAAAAATATGGAAGAACAAAATTTTGGAATGATACATACGTGTGTGTCATTATCCACATCACTGCGGATACCCGTAACGCCGGTGGTGTTGTCTTTTCCGCTCGATGTAGTCGCAAACTTCGCTATCCGGCTGTTTTTGTAATCAATCTCACGTAAAATCGCTAGATACTCCTCGTAAGTCTGAAACATTTCGTCGTCGTCCTCCTCGGCGCTTTCGGCGCCAGCTGGAATACACTGAACTGCTGGCGGCACTTGAGTTGAACTTTTTTCAACCTGAAATAGAATAACTTTCATGATTTACTTGAATATTGAAAATCAGTGGGTGATGGGATTCAGGGGCTAACATCAATCTGGTCTCTCTCTCAAAAATCATATCTCAGATGAAAAAATATGGAAGAACAAAATTTTGGAATGATACATACGTGTGTGTCATTATCCACATCACTGCGGATACCCGTAACGCCGGTGGTGTTGTCTTTTCCGCTCGATGTAGTCGCAAACTTCGCTATCCGGCTGTTTTTGTAATCAATCTCACGTAAAATCGCTAGATACTCCTCGTAAGTCTGAAACATTTCGTCGTCGTCCTCCTCGGCGCTTTCGGCGCCAGCTGGAATACACTGAACTGCTGGCGGCACTTGAGTTGAACTTTTTTCAACCTGAAATAGAATAACTTTCATGATTTACTTGAATATTGAAAATCAGTGGGTGATGGGATTCAGGGGCTAACATCAATCTGGTCTCTCTCTCAAAAATCATATCTCAGATGAAAAAATATGGAAGAACAAAATTTTGGAATGATACATACGTGTGTGTCATTATCCACATCATTGCGGATACCCGTAACGCCGGTGTTGTTGTCTTTTCCGCTCGATGTAGTCGCAAACTTCACTGGATCCATTGTCAAATGTTCGCTGAGGAAGATACGCGTGAACTAACTGACTGGATTTATTCCGCGACTGGTTAATCGTCACTCCCTTTATACCGACGATACTAATTTTTATTATTAAACCTGTTCGGTGCAGAGTCTGCAACGAGTTATAGTTTTTTTTTAAATGAAAACTCGTTCGTGGTAAGGAGACTTCAAAATGTGATTACGTGAGATGAATATACGCGTACTCTTTGTAGTAGCGCACGGCAGTTATGCTCCTTTCAGGTTACGGATCGTACTGATGAACTGATCTAGCGCAGATCGCGAACGAACGATTTGTAGTTTTTGCTGAATCGGCATTGACGTAGGTGGATAATTTTTACCTTAAAATGGGTCGATAATATTATTCATGTGATGCGATCACGCGATCGAACAAAGTCTCACAGCCTGCTGAATCAGCATTGTTTAATTTTTCAGTGATATCAATCATCTGATGCGCGTGTCAAATATTTTGCAACAGCTTGCCAACGAACGTTATGTAATTAATATTGACAATCTAATGCGATCACGCGTTCGAACAAAGTCTCATAGTTTGCCGAATCAGCATTGTTTTAATGAGAATCTTCAGTGATATCAATCATCCGATGCACACGTGTATAATATTTTGCAACAGCCTGAAATCGAACGATGTTTATTTAATATCATCCATCTAATGTGATCACGCAATCGAACATTCGGTACGCGTTATTTTTCGGTACAGATGATCCAACAGTGGGGAGTCTTCTTGCTGAATCGACATTGACGTAGGTACATTTTTTCACCTAATTAATCTAGTATATATTGATGACAAGTTGCAGTCGAAACAACAGTACAGTTACAATTTACGTTTTCACTACTCAATTCACTCAAAAAAAACCTCAAAATGAACTTCCAAGTCGTTTTTCAAATCGTTCTAATGTTCGTGGTTTTGTTGTCGAATACAACGGCCGAGTCCGGCTCGGTATTGTCGAAGCGGTTGATGCATCATATACGGGTGGACACACAGAACAGACGCGGTTTGAATCAAACACTGCAGTATTCAGGATATAACGATGACGAAGATGCATTGGATCAAAACGTCTCCACACCAATTACTGATAAAGGGTCCACGGTAAACAACTATCGGAACGTCATGAACGTTTACCATCCGGGCAACGTATTGTCAGAGGGGGGCACCCCTCGACCAACTGTATGTAAGTAAATCACTTTTACATGACATACCACAAGAGCTTCAAAAAATTATCGGGGTATTTCCAGCGCGAGTGATTTTTTTCTGAAAATTCGTTCGATTGCGGGGAAACCTTGCGGGAAAAATACCCGGATTAATCTTGAAGCTCGAGTGGTATTCGATAGATAATTTTTTCATCCAAAATTTTCGGCCGATAGAATTGCATCATGAGACAAAATCCGCAGTTAAGAATTTAAATTTTGAAAGTCACAGAATTATAATTCATTCTGTCAGATTCGATGGAGGGTTAACTGGATTGGAGAATCTTCTGTTTTATACATATGAAAAAATTACCGCGGTGAAGACACAAGTGAAATTATCAGTTAAATATCGTGTAGGCTATGCAAAGAATAATTACGAATGAAGCAATTCTATTGGCTGAAATTTTTGGATGGGAAGAAACAATCGAAAAAAAATTTTTTTTTACCAGTTTATGTTCCGATCGTAATTTTTTTTTTGTGTTTGATATACGTCGCAGCGCCCGTTACCCCCGATTATTCAGTTTTTCGAGACGCCGATGCGGACTTCGAGTCCGAAAGTGAAGGTAACAGTTACCACTTCAAGTTAAAGGCATCTTACACTTACTCCATAGTTAGTTACGCGCCCTAACATGTTCACCTCATTCGGTAAAAGTATGTTTGAAAAAAACAATCAAATATATGCGAGCCGTTCACCCAATTCCATATAAGTATGTTTGAAAACAATTTTCGTTTACCATAATTTTGTTTATTTAATTTGTTACAGATTCTGGGAATTGATGGGATTTATTATATATGGGTCATATTGTTTGGAGTTTTGATTATTATTAGTTGGTATTTTCTTAGATACTTATAACAATATCTAATATATCATAGGGGTTTTTTTTATCTTATACTCCTAAGAATATTTATTATAATCATGGGGTAATATGATGTAATATGATAATCAATGGTTTAATTTCAAATATATCTTCAACATCATTGTATTCCTAGTTATTTTTATTTCCGTAATATATCAGTTCAATGTCAGTTTCATTATTCACTTGAAACTGATTTTATCACTGTTTGTAATCCTGCACCAATTAATTCGCAATCAATGATCGAATCTTCATCGAAATCCTCCGAAGTCACGAGTAGCTCCCCTGCACTGTCTGGTGGTACAACGTTTGATTCTTGGAACGTACGTTGTTTCTTGAAGATGCATGATTCCGTCCTCTGCAAAGGTTGAGTCCGCTTACAGGTAGGATTGCAAGAAATTAACGTCTGCGTTTTTTCAAACATCTCCGGTGACGCGCAGAATACCCAATGTCCGTTATCGTCGCACACTTCAGTATGGTACTCTGAAGCATGCGTTGTAAAGTTGTTTGACGAAGATGGCATTGAAGCTGTGAAGATGTGATATTATCAGCTGGGTGATTGGAACTGGTTGAATTGATGCTGATGGTTGAAGTATCGAGGCCTTATATATTCACCTCGGTAAATGTGGTGGGGGGAATAGCCGTAATTTGATTTTATGAACTGATATTAAATTGTAAGAATTATAAAAAACAGATATTTTAATAGCACAAACTGGTCGATGCGCAGAGATGGACAGGTAAATTATATTGGGTGGTGGGGGGGTTGGATGTAAAAATTTCAAGAGTATAAAAGACTCGGATCAACGTTCAGATCGTCAGTCTCCAATCTTCACTCGAATAATCTTCACTCGAGTATCTAGAAACACTTGGGGGTGATTTTTTTGTCGAATAGCAACGTCATGGACTTAAGTAAAATCAACAAGGTGGGTCGATGCGACGAATACCTCCCGACGAAGAAATTGGCGGATCTCGAGATACACAAACAGTATCCAATCACCAGTTTGCGAAAAGTCCAGACGAGATTTGGCCCGAGAATCACCGTCGACATCGACAACGCGTTTTCCGCGTTTATACCGGCTCGTATGACGAAGGCGTTGGCGGAGGATGATGACATCTTCCAAAAAATGATACTGGCTGCTGACGAAAACCGGCTCCACATGCAATACCTTGGAGGGCTGTACAATCGAATTGAATTCAACTATATGTAATGATTGGCTTACCCTCTATACCATGACTTCAACGTATAGATTGTTAAATAAATGATCAGTATAAAATGCATTATTCTATAATTTCATATGACTCCACCCACCTTTAGAATATTTATTAAATCTAGTCTGTAGGATATTTATTAAATCTAGTCTGTAGGATAGTTTTTAATTCGGTTCAGGTCATATGATGCCTCATCAACTGTTGGAACTGTCAGTGTTGAAGGTCTGTTTTGTAAAACGGGGACCTGTTGGAAATTTTCTGTCAACGCTCAGATTGCTTATCGCACTGGATATTAGTATGATTTAATTTAAAAAAAACGGACGATCCAGGGAATCGAACCCTGAGTCCTACATGCACATCCTCTCGACATCAGGGCGAAGCCCCCTGATGATAACCAAGGATTCAAGCATGTAGACCACCTAGCTCGTCCTCTCGTTACGATTTCTCAAAGCTACAAAAGAAGAACCAACGGGGGTATGATATCCGTATGATTGCATATAATATGCTGTGCAATCGGGGAATTTTTAAAAAAATCAGACTATCGGGTAGTGATAAAAATCTGTCGATTAATCTAGCGAAACCGGGGTGTCAATATAAAAAATCCGTAAACGCATCTTCGCAACAGTGTTGCGGATAGTAACGAGTCGCCAATTATAATAATCTGTTGCAAAATCAGACTATCCGGTGAAGAGGGGGTAATTGTAAAAATCTTCAGTGGCGTTTATCGATAAATATCGGGGGTACGGCATGATAGAAAAGTGGCAGATCGATGAATGTATAATTACAAAAAATCTGTAACGAGATAGTCGTTGGTACTCATCGATAAATGTATAATATAACATAAAAATCTGTAACGAGATAGTCGTTGACCTTTATCGATAAATGTATAATATATAACATAAAAATCTGTAAGATTCATCTCCGCAACAGTGTGACGAATAAAATCTATTGGTATTCATCGATAAATGTATAATTGTAGCACTGACCACCGACCTTCATCGATAAATGTATGATATATAACATAAAAATCTGTAACGACATAGTCGTAAGATTCATCTCCGCAACAGTGTCACGAATAAAAAAATGTATAGCAATCTATTGGTATACATCGATAAACGTATAATTAAACGACATAGTCGTAAGATTCATCTCCGCAACAGATCGATAAATGTATGATATATAACATAAAAATCTGTAACGACATAGTCGTAAGATTCATCTCCGCAACAGTGTGACGAATAAAAAAAATGTATAATTAATTGGTATACATTGATAAACGTAAAGGCGCGGGTTAGAACTCTCGAGAAAAAAGGAGAAAGTAAAGGCGCGGTCGCAGATGAATATGCAAAGTGGTCTAGCATCCGCGTGGTCTAGCAGCCGCGCTACTACACTACTCCAAGTCTTTTTTTTCCAGTCTTTTTTTTCCGGGTCTTTTTTTTCCAAGTCTTTTTTTTCCTAGATTCGACCATAACACGGAGGTTCATTCGGAGCAGAATATAATGACGTGTTGACCTGATAATAAATCTGACCGTGGATCTTGAAACAATACGGCCCGGGTCGTCTTGCACCAAAATTGACGAGATTAGCGTTAAAAGATGCAAACGAAAATGAGCTATTGTAGCATCGTATCCGTTTAAAAAAATCGTTCGATTTCGGATGTGTTGTCTCAAACAGAGTGCGCAGTTCATCTGGAAAATCAGGAAACGCATCAAGAACGACACTCCCATGACTACAACAATCATTGAAAGAATTTCCTCTATTCGCAACCTTTTCATTCAAAAAGTGTTTTGCACCACAATGAATACACGATACATCCATCATTCCGATGTAATGCTCGGACATCTCATGTAAATGGCCAAGAGTGAAGTGGCGTACATTCGACGCTTCACTTTGTACTGTTCGATGCATACGTTGACGTTCAACATTACTAAGCGCTGTCATTCTCGGATTTTGTGCAGAATTATCGATGACGATTCTCGTCGCAGCATGTTGCTGCTGATTGTTAGTGGGATTTAAAATATCATCGGGGTGATATCTCACGTCCAAACGAATGACACCAACCTCCCTGTCTACAACGCGACTACAACTTGCTTCATTAATAATAATCTTATTACAACGCCGTTGGCGTTGATTTTCGTTATTTCTTTCCCTTCGCAATCGTTGAAACTCTTCCTCTTGTTCAACGGTACGATCGATTTTTCGACGTGGCATTATTTAAACAATGTGATTAAGTACTCGTATGCATCATGGTGTTAATCAGTTGAATGTGGTCTCGTGATTTAATTCCTTTATAAAGATACTCATGAATCAGTTAAGGTACTCGTTAGACATATCTCAGTAGGTACTCGTGGCTCTCATAAAAGTACTCGTGAATGAATTTATTGTTATTAGAGATTTGATAAATTACATTGCATAAATATGATCAGTCTTGTGAAAGTTGAATGGCTGTTGACCTTGCAAAACATTCGTCTTCTGCATACCTGAAAATAAGAGCAACAAATGAATATAGAGGATCTGCCTCGACTGTGATGCATGTGAATGGAATGATGACTAAGATTTATTTAACTGTAACATGAAATCCTTCAAATTCAATAAATCAAAATAAAAACGTATAAATAAATGGTGCACAGTAATGTAAAAATTAATACTGCTATACAGATTACCAACATTGCATTACGACTCAGATTGATTTCTGGTTTGGTCGATGTATGAGAGTACAAATGATTCAAAGAGTCTTACCTACATGTAGAATTCTTTATGGTTTGAATAAGCGAAATTTCAGAAAACAAGTTTGCTATTGACGCCAATCGTTGGCTGAGCGTGAGAAGCTGGTACGGTCAGTTCTTTTCTGTAATATGAATTGATCTTCAGTTTCGGTTCTATGAAAGTACGATTCATAACATGTCAAAGAGACTTACTGCTTTGTGGATTCTCCTTTGTGCCTCAAATGCGTGAAATTACACCAGTCGTCGACTTGAATTCGCAGAATGACACATCGCTGTGAAGTCAAATCAAACAAATTCCGGCGAGAAACAGAAAACAATATTCGGCGCGAGCAGCCAATAGACGTTGCGGAAAAGCGATGACGGAAGTGCGAGAGTTTCGATATAATTGCGTCACTTCCGTTACAATCTCTTTTTTATTGAAGGGAAATGATCTCTTATTGAAAGCATTTTGAAACAAAACATCCATCGCGTCCACCGGTTTTTCAAAACACCCGCGCGCTCGCTAACTTCAAAAAAATATAGGTCTGTTCCGTCGTGTTACGTTCCGTTACGTTAAGTTCATCGTAATCCCGGCTTAACGCACGCCATTACGTTCCACGCGGCGTCGACTCGGAATTGGCACGCGCCGCCAACTTCAATGATTTTTTACTCGAAAACAAAAAATAACACGTCCTTAAATTTAATTCTCAGGCTGTAGTATAGTTCAAAGTATGTCAGTATTTTAAAAAAAATTTTAAGTCGTGTCACTGTGTGTTTTAAAAATCTTTGAAAACTTAATTGTTAAATAAACAATAGATGAACAAACTTTTTTCAAAGTACATATTTTTTTATACATTCTATGACACATTCCGCGTAAACTAAAAAAAAAATTGAGTCTAGTGTCATTATTAGCGGAGTTATGAATTTTTGAAAAAAACCGCTTGCTCGAATTTGTTTATGCAAATAACTCAACGAATTTTTCACTAATTGAAAAATGCTTTGGCACAAAAATCTAACTCCCCGAGGACAATCGACATGCAAAATTAAAAAAATATCTGAGAGGTGACTGATCCGTTTCACGCGGAATGGCCCATATAGTATAATATATAATTATACAGGGTGTCCCAGAATTCGCGACGAGGAATTCACAGGGTAAATCTTGATCAAAAACGGGATCGAAATTTCCTGAGCCGTTTCTTCCGGAAATGCTTAGATTTCTCGCTATAATTATTTCAATTTCAGTCAATAAGGTGCGATGTATGAACGGGCGCTTGTCGGTGTGCTCGCCGCTTGGTTGTGTGCACTTTGTTTCGCGGCGACAATAGGCTGGGAGATGCGCATACAACCGAGCGGTAATCACATCGACGAACGTCCGTTTATAAGCCGCGCGTCATTGGCTGGATTTGAAATAATTATAACGAGAAATCTAAGCATTTCCGGAAAAAACGGCTGAGGAAATTTCGATCCCGTTTTTGATAACGATTTACTCTGTTAATTCCTCGTCGCGAATTCTGGGACACGCTGTATATCTACACTTATAAATAATAGTAATAGTTATTTTTCAAGGGTGTGCAACGCTTTGTCGCGTAAGTTTTGGAGGTACATCAAATCTTTCGCTTCGAATTCCCATCTCGTTTCAATAAAATTTTGACATAATTTAGCTGCGTTTAAAAATTCATGAACGCTTGGAATTGGTTGGATATCGTTTTCAGAAGCTTCGTCCAAGTCATTTTGACAATTTTCTGCCTCTTCCTCTTCTTCCTCTTCCTCTTCTACCTCTTCAGCAAACATTTTTCCATTTTGGAGTCTAAAAAATATATTTTTTTTTTGGTATCGACTTTATAACAAGCTAAAGTAAAATGGTAAAGACCTATTTTTTATTAGTACCTTTCTAATATTTCCTTTGCATTATACAATTGCCAACCACATTCTTTTTGATCATCCTCTATCCATGACTTTGCTTGATCATAGGTACATGATCCAAAGCCAGGAAGACGTTGAATCGAGTATAAAATTTCCACTATCTCACCGTGCCTAGCCTCACAATTTTGGTCCCAATTTTTATTTCTCAATATATTGTTCCAAGCGTTTTCTAGATTCTTTCGGGTGACCAATTCCCATGCTTGAGCTATATTATAACAGCAGTCTTTAATAGTCAGCTTCTTCACTTGAGTTAGAACATCCGCTACGTCATCTTGAAGTCTTAATTTTCGAAGTAAATTATTTCTATAGAATCTTTTTGCTGTTTCTATTACTCCTTGGTCCCTAGGCTGTATGAGCGAAGTAACATTCGGAGGTAAATACATGACCTGTAAATAAATGAGATCTAACTTCATTCACTGCAATTTAACATCAAATTGATGGATTTCTAAACTAAGATACATATTTGCAAAAGAACTTTACCAATTACTATAGCTAAATTTTATATTTATATACCTGGCACTTTTGATCGATACAATTTAAGTCGTCAAGGCTAGGATGAGATGGTGCATTATCTATTAATAATAAAACTGCTCTTGGGTTATCTGGTGAATCTGAATGTTTTTTCTCAACTTCGGGTAAAAATGTGCTGACATACCACTCTTTAAAAATTGCTTTATTTATCCAGGCACTTTTTTGTGACTTGTACGCAACTGGAAGATTTGCCATGTTAACATTCTTAAAGCATCTTGGCTTCGCTGATTTGCCAATAATCAACAAAGGGATCTTGTGCGTCCCTGTGGCATTAGCACAGAACATTGCAGTTACTCTATCTTTCTGTATTTTGCTGCCAGCTGCTCCCTTTTCATTAGCACTAATGACTGTTCTCGTAGGCAAACCTCTCCAATATAGACCTGTTTCGTCTGCATTGTAGACTTGATCCAAGTCATAATTTCCTTCCCTTAAGAATTCATTGAAACTTGCACAAAAAGACGTGGCTGCAGGTTGATCAGCTGACAATTTCTCACCTTGCATAGCAATATAGTGCATCTGGTGTCTTTTTCTAAACTGACGAACCCAACTCAGAGTAGCTTTGAATTCAGGAGGACCATCCAATTCTTTGTTGATACGACGAGCCTTCTCTGCGATCAGATTATCAGTCTATTGCTGATTAGCAAGTCTTTGTTGCGAAACCCAAAGGTATAGAGTCTTATCAAGGAGAGTATCTTCTATCCCAGAAACTTTGGTTTTTTTTAAATCTCCATAACACTGTTTTAAGGATTCAATCCGCCGCAGGATGGTATCTTTTTTAGATTTTATGCGACGCACAGTCATTTCACTCACTCGGTACTCGATAGCTAGTTGCTTAAAAGTAACTCCTTCTGATAGCCTTCTAAGAATTATTTCTTGACTTCTCAGATCCAAGTTGACTTGTTTTTTTCGAACAGGACCATCTGTAGAAGTACTAGGTTCAGGTTCGCTGTTTTCACTGTTTCTTTTAGTAATTCTCATAACAGTTCGTCTCGAAGTACCAAATTCTGCTGCTAATGCAGTAATACTCTTTTTTTCATGCATTCTATTGCGTATAATATTTTCTTGCAAAAGCGAAAGACTTTTTTTACTGTTCTTTTTCTCAGACATTTCAGAAGACCTTTACCAAGATATGTACATATGCAATATATAATTTTATGAAATAATTCTCTAAATATGAATTATACGTACCTGTCACATATATTATTGATGAAAATATAATGTAGCACAAGAGGTATAATAACAGAGACACAATGAAAACAGCCCATCCGACAAATACGCTGGTTGGTTCACATAACCTTCAATGTCGATACAGGATACTTGAATATACATACAGAATCAAGTCGCGTCTGTATATCATCCGCGCAAACAAAAGAGTTCGAATATTTCCAATGAGAAGAGGAAATAATTACGTTTTTTCCGGAATATCAATTATTTTATACGTAGTATACCTATAGGACAATTGTTGTGGACGGCCCCGGCAGAAGCGAATTTTGTCCACAGTGCCCACATCTCAGTTTTCACAGTGCCCGTTTTCTCACAGTGCCCATTTTCACAGTGCCCAGACTTTTACTGTATATGAAATAATATATAAACTATACAGCGTGATTCACTTTGCGCGCACCATTTGGTGAGGGTAGATTCGTTGGAAAATTCTAAGACTAATTTTCCTTTACCAAAAAGTCTTGGGTTTAATGGTTTTCGGGCTACAGAAGGTCTTAGTCCACCAATGACAGAGCCTACAGCTGCTCAAGTTAGGGCCGGGTCTAAGGTATAAGACTAGCAGTGCCCGTGGCAACTCGATTCCCAGTGAATAAAAAATAAATGATCCAATCTAGTGATAAATTTAAGCTACAGTTATTGTCGCCAGAGGTCGCCAGGAATTGTCTTCGTTCAACATATACTTTCGTTATCTGTGACCAGGCCTACCTTCGTCCTCCAGGTCGACCGTACCGTAGTTTTGTTCCTCTGGGTCGCCCGCACCGTAGTTTCCTCCCTCTAAGTCCACCGCACCGTAGTCTTCGTCCTCCAGGTTCACCGATACGTAGTTTTCGTCCTCAAGGTCGACCGCACCGTAATTTTCGTCCTCCGGCCCAACCGCACCGTAGTTTCCGTCCTCCAGGTTCACCGATACGTAGTTTTTGTCCTTAAGGTCGACCGCACCGTAGTTTTGTTCCTCTGGGTCGCCCGCCCCGTAGTTTCCTCCCTCTAAGTCCACCGCACCGTAGTCTTCGTTCTCCAGGTTCACCGATACGTAGTTTTCGTCCTCAAGGTCGACCGCACCGTAATTTTCGTCCTCCGGCCCAACCGCACCGTAGTTTCCGTCCTCCAGGTTCACCGATACGTAGTTTTTGTCCTTAAGGTCGACCGCACCGTAGTTTTGTTCCTCTGGGTCGCCCGCACCGTAGTTTCCTCCCTCCAAGTCTACCGCACCGTAGTTCTCGTCATACAGGTACACCGCTACATAGTTTTCGTCCTCCAGGTCAACCGCACCGTACTTCTCGTGCACCAGGTCCACCGCTGTGTAGTTTACGTCCTCTAGGCCCGCCGCACCGTAGTTTATAATAATTCTTAGTATAAAAACTAGAGGTGATTATTCCTTGTACAGAAACAAGAATTAATTAATTAATTAATTAATTTTTTAGTGAATTTCTGAGATACGAGTTAAACCCCAAAAATAGAGTTACGAGGTTACGTTAGAGTACCCTCGATGAGCTCTCTCGCGAATAATTCTTTGTATAAAAACTTGAGTTGAATAATCCTTGTACAGAAACAAGAATTATTGCATAGGCGTCATAATTGCTGTACAGAACATACTGTTTCACAATAACGATTTTTGAAAATCGCTATTGTGATTCTTTAATCAGCTGGAAATATCAGGGCTGAAGTAAATTATTAATTACGATAATTATCAGATTTATTTGTCAAATAACTCAAGAACAATTTTTTGTTACAGAAAAATTGGTAATTATGATTTTTTTTTTTTTTTAAGAGGGAGGAGAAATGCTTTTACGCACGGCGTGTGGGACTCCCATAATTTAATATGAACTAACCACTAAAACTCGTCCCAACAACAAGCGATGAATAAATAAATAACGGAAAAATAACAATAATAATAACGAGTTCTTGTCGTGCATTGACTCTCCTCAAATGAGTCCTTTTCCTTATGTACATCCTGAAAAAACAAAATCAGAACAAAATTAGAATTACATTAACGACGAGTGCCCTAATAATCAACAGGCATAAAAATTATAGATAAATTGCACGACTCGCCTAGAGAAGGTGTTCGAAGTGCCCTCCGTTCATTACAATACACAAGCCCGCACGGCGAATGAGACTGTCCTGCGCCTTTTCGAGCATAGCCGGTGTTACTGTCGCTACGGCCTGCTCAATCAGGGCTCTCAATTGTTCGATGTTGTTCACCGGGTGTCGATAAACCACTTCTTTGACATGACCCCATAAGAAAAAATCGAGCATGTTGAGGTCTGGGGATCTTGGTGGCCAGTTAACAGGGCCTCCACGGCCAATCCATGCGTCCGGAAATTCGCGATCGAGCACATCACGCGCTACTCGTGCGAAATGTGGCGGTGCGCCGTCGTGTTGGAACCAGGAGTCTGGGCCGAGGATAACCCCCGCGTTTCCCAACAAATTTGGCAGATCTTCCCTTACGGAAAAAAAATACTGAAAGTACTGCCAGTACAGCAGTACTTGAAGTACTGCCAAAGTACTGCTGTACTTATTTCGCGAGTACACACAGTACTCATAGTACTTAGTAGTAGTGCAGTATTGGTTCGAGTATTAGTACTGCAGTATTGGTTCGAGTATTAGTACTGCAGTATTGGTTCGAGTACTAGTACTGCAGTATTGGTTCGAGTACTAGTACTGTAGGATTGGTTCGAGTACGAGTACTGGAGTATTGGTTCGAGTACTAGTACTGCAGTATTATTCCAAGTAATAGGGTGTACCGACCAATAACTGGACGCCTAAGAAAACTGCCCAGTAGATGGACGTTTCTTTTTTAGCAATTGAAATGAAAACTCGATCTCCAAAAAAACTGTCATTGGGGAATTAAAATAGCAATAGTTATTAAACATTCAAAGCAACAGTTTACATTTTAGTACTTCTTCGCGTAATTTCCTATCCAAAAGTCGACCGTCCATCTTTAGGGCAGTGTCCATCTACTGGGTAGGTCACCCTAGTACTGCGGTATTAATCACAGTTAATACTTGTGTACTTATAGTACTGGTACTCTTGTACTGATAGGTCAAAGTGCCACAGTAATGAGTACTGTAGTGCACTTGTACTTAGTAATAGTACTCTTCAACTTAGTACTAGTACTCTCGTACTCGGTACTAGTATTCTTTAAATCCGTACTAGTACTCATGTACTAAGTACTACTAGTTCCCTGTACTAAGTACTAGTAGTCTTGCACTAAGTACTACTAGTAGTCTACACTTGGTACTAGTACTCTGCACTTAGTACTAGTACTCCTGTATTAAGTACTACTAGTTCTCTGTACTTAGTACTGTAGTGTTAGTACTAAGTACTGAAAATTCGTGTACTAAGTAGTGAGATTTGTGTACTAAGTACTGAGCTCTCAGTATTTTTTTTCCGTAAGGGTTCGTTCAAGAAATTGGCATAATGATGCCCATTCAAGCGGTGCGCAAGTTCAAGAGGACCCACCTGAAAATTAAATAGGTACTCGGTCGTTCATTACTCGCGATGCACGATGCAGCCTGACCCAGATAACAACGTGTCTGCAAATTTGGCAGCAAAATGATAGCAATGCGTGAAAAGTATTGCTAGCAATATCAGTGCAAGATGTGTCCTCAATTGCTAGAAAAACAAGATCAAAATATTCCAACAATAAATGTTAACAGAACGTTATCAAAATGCAAGCAAGCTTTGCTTTATAAAAAAATTATTTTAACAAGAATTGTCAGCAAAACATCAGCAAAATGTGAATCTCAAAAACTGGTCGGGATTGAGTTTTAAGCGATAAAAAAAACAAAAAAGAACTGTTCATGGGTAGCGCTTTTGTACGAAATTATCCTGTCACTGATTTTGATTTCTAGTTCATTCGAATATATTTCCGAAAAAATCCTCTGTTTCGGACCGGGGCACGAACCTGGTTTCTAGAAGCCCTCCTGCTATGAATCCGACGCGCTATCCACTTTACCACGACGTCGTCGTTACATGGTACAGACTAATTGTGATTATATTGTGCGGCTGAGTGAGTTCTTATATTGATAATGAATAACTAAAGTGACATACCTGGTACATATACCTATTTGATGATGATCATGTCAAAATATCATCGTTTGTGTGTTTTCTAGATATTCTAATGCATGAAAAGTATTCTCAGCTAGTGTTTGGCAAAACGGGTTTCAGCAAGCACAATTGGTTATCTGCGAGAATCCGTTTAACTGAAGTTACAAATTTTTTGATTGAACGAAAAAAAAAAGTAACCGAGAGCGACTGCAAATAAATGTTTTTTAAAAATCACAAATTCCGTTCATTGTGATAACAACAATAGAAGAAAAAATGTTAGGCGAATCTCAGTTCCCATATATCGAGTGAATCTGAAAAAAGTGGTTTTCCTGATGGTAAGGCAGTTCGTTTTTGTCTTTAAACTGACGACATATCTACTGATATATAATATAATTTCTCTGAATGATATCCGACAGCTACGTCAGTACCGCTATGTCGTCTGTAGATATCATTCATAGATATATAATATATCAGTAAATAGATCGTCAGTTTAAAGAAAAAAACCAACTGCTTCACCATCAGGAAAACCACTTTCCTCAGATTTCCTCTGTATATGAACTGCCAGTAATTTGCTTTCAACTTGCTGTCTAATATTAGTTGTTTCTGGTTGCTAGCATATTTTCAGCAAAACTTGCTGAGATAATAAATGACAGCAGTTATTGCTGTACATTTGCTGTGACTTCTGATGCGTAAAAAGTATTCTCAGCAAGTAGTTGACAACATGACAACAAAATTTGCAGCAAGTGTATTGGACGGTTTGCACATTCACACTTGGTTATCTGGGGACATTATTATTATTATTATTATTGTTATTATCATTATTATTGAGCTTACCAAATCCTTACCCCTGATGCCCGCCCATAGATTTACGCCGAATCTGTTCTGAAAACCGCGGACCATCGTTGCATGTGGATTTTCGAGAGCCCACACATGGTAGTTGTGAGCATTGAAAGTCCCGTCGCGTCCAAACGATGATTCATCGGTGAAAATGATATTCCGACTAAAATTTGGATTTTGGCCATTCCTTTCCACTAGCCAACATATAAATATATACAGAAATATTTAATAATTGTATCTTGATACATGAAATCATACATTAATGAATATATTTTGCTACCTATTTTATAAAAAATACTGTGAAGTATGATTAAATTAATCGATAAGTGCATTTCATTATTAAATTTTTTATTATTTTGTTACATTTTTTAATTAGTTTGACTAGCTACCGCCCGTAACTTATTCTTTCGGCGTAGGTCCGTCAGCAAATTATTGATGGCGATACTGAACATAGTCGGTTTATAGTCGTCCATGAATTTTTATTTTACAGCTTCTGAATTAGTAAATTACACACATCATTTAATATATATATACGTTTCGAAACTATTAAACCATATATTATTATTGAAAAATTAACCCGCTGGGCTATACCTGGGTCACCAGTGACCCGGCGGCACCCTAAGAAAAGAGGCACCTTTTAAATAATTTCGCGCCTAATTCTCGTCTTCTTTTTGTAATTAACTTTTTATGTAATGGAGATATCATATTCGTTCTTGCATAGTCCTACTCGATATATTCCGACGATTCCATATCACTATAAAACTTGTAAAAACAAACATTCTGGATCACTTTTAAGGAAAAGTGGTATTTTCCCCTACTTCAACGTGACGACGGTAAATGGTGAAGCCCAGCGAGTTAGGTGAGGAGTGAAACCCCACAGTTGGAATGTAAAAAAAAAAAATGGATCCCAAAATGAAGTTTATGAAATGAAGTTAACACATGCTGGTGAGGTCTCAAAGTTTCCCATTCAAAACACATGCATTTTTACGGATCTCAATTCAAAAATACACTGTGAGGCTAATTTTATTTCTAAAAATCCTGAACTATGTGAAGGTATCAGGTATGTGTACTACTACATGAGGAAAAATCGAGGATATCATACCGTTGAATCTGATCATGATTCTACTCCGAAAATCTCATTTTATAAGGAAATTTTATCTCATGTAGTAGTACACATACCCGATACCTTCACATGGTTTAGGATATTTCGAAATAAAATTAGCCTCACAGTGCATTTTTGAATTGAGATCCGTAAAAATGCATGTGTTTTGAATGGGAAACTTTGAGACCTTACTGGCACGTGTTGACTTTATTCCAGAAACTTCTTTTTGTGGACGAAAATTGTTTTTTATTTTTCCTCTAAACTGTGGGGTTTCAATCCTCAAGATGGAATTCAACGTCCACCTTAGTGTATATATTACCAAATTAAGCATTAATCAGATGCCTTCGATTGCAGTCATTATATTTTTATCTAATCCTGGACGTCGAGCAGAATTTACATCAATTTTGCTTGCACCACCTCTTAAATTACTTCGAAGCAATACTTCCGGCGGAAATAATGCAAGCACCAGAGATCTTGCCATAGCCTGGTGTGATTTTTGGCTTTCAGCCGTTCGCCACTGGGCATATGTTACAAAAACGTTGCTTCCTTCATGTCCTATTTCAACCTAATAAGAATATTCTACAATCGGTACCGTAAAGAATGTATTACTATTTCATTTGTATCATGCATAATTGTCAATAAGATAGAATTTATATTAAACATTAAAAACGAAAATTTAATGGCAATATTATTAATTAAGATTAAAATTTTGTTGATAAAGTGAAATAGACTCCAAGTAAATAATAAAATTTAATGTAAGTTTTTATGTATAAGAGCAAGTCCACCAATTCTAGACGTCGGATTCGGTCTCGTCTTCTCGGATCTTTTTGTAACTTTACCAGCTGAAAGTTCACATCGCAAAACGAGTCCCGATTTTTTTCAGAATTTTTCCTCTCTCATTTTAGCTGTTATTATATGGGGTATTTTATGATTTTTTTAATTGTTTTGTTTTTCATTTAGTTTTCTGGCTATTTCACGAGCATAAAAAAATTATGGAAAACATAGGTTTTTCGTGTGAAAAAAGCTCACCTTGCCGGAAAAAATATTGATTTTTCAGTTATCATTATGCAAGCACCATAAAATCAAGTTTAAATACTAAAAACCCGTTTATCTGCCCTTGCCCAAATTTTGAAAAAAAAAAAATATTTTTTTTTCGAAAAGCTGAGAACATTTCACATGTAATTTGAACTTGATTTTAAGGTACTTACATAATAATAACGGAAAATCAATTTTTTTTTCGGAAAGGTGAGTTTTTTTCACACGAAAAACCTATGTTTTATATATTGTTTTATGCTCGTAAAATAGCGGGAAAACTGAATGAAAAACACAACAATTTAAAAAATCAGAAAATACCCCATATAACAACAGCGAAAATAAGAGGAAAAATTCTGAAAAAAAATCGGGACTCGTTTTGCGATGTGAACTTTCAGCTGGTAAAGTTGCACAAAGATCCGAGAGAGTGAGACCGGATCCGACGTCTAGAATTGGTGGACTTGCTATATTTACTGCTTCATCTGTGGTTCCATTGCCTGATCCATGCATTTTATTCTGAAAATTCTTGATTTTTCGCACATCCTTCGATAGCTTCTTTAATACTTTATATAATTTCCTTTAGTCTACAATTAAAAATCAAATTTATATCATTAGATGTTTCATTTTATATTTTCCAGGGGGACATTCGATTTCGGAATTGAAAGAAAACACACTTTTTTTTTTGCGGATATGCCCAAAAGATGTTATCTTGCATGAACAAGATTTTGCCACCAAAAACCGATTTTTTTTTTGCTGCGCTTACGATCTAATGGCATTAGACACGCGATATTTATTGAAAAACTTCCTTCGGAATTAAAATTGAATAATTTGCTTATTATTTTATTTTAAATAAACATGATGGATTTTTCATAAAAAAAATTTGCAAAAGTGTGTTTTCTTCGAATTCTAAAAGCGAATGACCCCTTAAAAACGAAACATCACCTTTGGACGTTGATTCATCTTCCGTGTTGGAGCCAGTTAAATTATATTCGCTATTTGGATGGGCCAATTTTTTTTTCAGTTCTATCCTTTTTTGGTTAGGTTCTTGAGTTACCTATATGTTAAATAAATTTTTTATACTCAAATTAAGATATGATTATTCAACTGATAGCTGAGACAACTGACCCAGGCTACGGGGTTAGTTGTCACACTATGTTTTATTTCTTCATTTGAATATTTTTTCAAGATAAATACGTCGTTTGTTCGATTATTGTGCAATAACTAAAAGCCAAAGGATGAAACAAATAATTCGTGCAAAAAAAAAAAACAGATTTGTTTAAGGGGGGGGTATACTCGAATTTTACCGACCTTTCTATTTTCTCGAATATCTCCGAAACGGGGCTATCAATCGACTTTTCCTTTCGGCAGTCAATGTTTGACGAGTAATAAGTTTGAACTGGTATGTTTTATCGGATGAAATCGTTTTTTTTTTTTTTTTTTTTTATCGAAAAGTGTGGGCGTACCATTTATTTCGACTTATATCAAAGCCTACGCATCAAAAATGCAAAATCAGCCTCTGTAGCCCGATTTTTTATGGAATTCCAAACATAACGATCCAAAAACATCTTTGTTTCCGACAACGATGAAGGCGCAAAATGTCGAATACGATTTTGTGGTAATTTTCGCAATTGTCAAGGGCTGTGAGCGAAAATGGCCGCTCACAGCTGTCGATATGATGCGGTGGTTCCCAGAACGACCGTCAGATGTCGCCGATTTTCGAGCTTCTCCTTTATATTTTATGTATTTTTATATAATTGTCTATAATGGATAGCTGTATAATGCGAGGAACGTAAAGTATTAAATTATATATGATATACAGTACAACTATTTACATGTTATTTTATATAAAGAAGCTCGAAGATGGCGCGCGCGGCGACATCTGACGGTCGTTCTGGGAACCACCGCATCATATCGACAGCTGTGAGCGGCCATTTTCGCTCGCAGCCCTTGACAATTGCGAAAATTACCACAAAATCGTATTCGACATTTTGCGCCTTCATCGTTGTCGGAAACAAAGATGTTTTTGGATCGTTATGTTTGGAATTCCATAAAAAATCGGGCTACAGAGGCCGATTTTGCATTTTTGATGCGTAGGCTTTGATATAAGTCGAAATAAATGGTACGCCCACACTTTTCGATAAAAAAAAAAAAAAAAACGATTTCATCCGATAAAACATACCAGTTCGAACTCATTACTCGTCAAACATTGACTGCCGAAAGGACAAGTCGATTGATAGCCCCGTTTTGGAGATATTCGAGAAAATAGACGAAGTCGGTAAAATTCGAGTATACCCCCCCCCCCCCCCCCCCCCCTTAATTTAGTACTGCCAGATAGCTTTATGTGATTTTTGTGACAACTAGGACCCGTCTCCCCTACTCTGCATACGGAGTAAATGTGAAAAATAATTGACACAAAAATATAACCAACTCCTATTTGTGCACAAGTATACATAATTTCTAACAGTATAAAGTAAAGCTATAAAAACTGTGAAATTGATTAATTAAATTGATTGATCAATTTTGAATTTTTTTTTTTATAATTTATACTTTGTAACGTGGCAACGTTGATGGAAGAGTTTGACGGAAACAGTGTGTTTCATGTTCGAAATAACATTTTTTTCATACTTCTAACCGCGAAATGTCAACTTTGATAGCAGATTTTGAGGTATCAGTATGGAAAAATACTACTATACTTGCGTGGCTGAATTTGAAAGCTGCGATTTTGTTATTCACTACCTCTTCCATAATACCATCTGTATACAAACGCGTGATTGATCAACTAAAATATAACATTTATAAATTACCTCATCTTCAGACCCTTTTTCTTTTTTAATAATCACTTTCTTTTTTTTGGCATCATCTTTCTTGAGCTCCTCCTCGCTCGACTGGTCGGCATCATTTGAATCAACACTAGTTGGAGTCGGTACTGCTTTCTTGGAGTCAGTTTCTTCAACGTACTCTTGATTATCATCCTAAAATAAATATTTGCAGTTACAGTATAACACATAGGTTCCCTAGCAATACTAAGTATCATGCTAAGCAAATATAAGAAATATCCAATCAAAGAAATATGTTAGCAATAATTATCACGCCAGCAAATTTAAACATACTTGGGGCAAAGACTAACTTAAAAATTTTTTAGCTACAATAACACGGCAGTGGCACTGCCCACCGGAAAAATAATAACAATAAGAAACGCAAAATGATCATTTTGTGCTACTTTATTTTTTGAATTAAAAAATTAAAGTTTGCTATTAATTACATGTGAGATTTTATTGACATAATGAGTGAAAATAAACTATAGAATCTATAGAAATTTTTTGTATAGAATTCTAAGAGGAGAGCTTGTAATTTCCGGCTTCCTGTGATTAAGAGCATGTCCTAGTCCTACCTTTACCGGCTTTAAAAAAAAGCAAAACATCGAAGAAACTCTGAAACGATGGTTAAAAATGATATATATAATGGATTTATTCGATAATTAGGGACGAATAGGTTCGATCCAGCACCCGAGATCCGTTGAAATCGAGAAAAATTAATTTTTTATGTTTGTCAAGTGCGTCCGTGTCACCTATTTTGGTTAATATCAAAGTCTACGCCTCAAAAACGCAAGAACCGGCAACGTACCCCTAGTCTACATGCAATGACGAACATTTGTGTCTAAAAATGTTGTTGCTTCACGCAACAATGGGGCGATCAAACCGAAAGTAGAGCGGTAAGTCAAGATGTAAATAGTGTAAAATTGTCGATTTCTGACAGCTGATCGTGAGACATGAGATTTTAATATAATTATTATATTTTTCAATATAATAATTATATTATAATTGTAATTCAATTATTACGCACAATGATTTACGCGCAGAGCCATCTGTCGGGCGTTTCGTTAGCCGAGGACCGTCTCGTGTCTCACGATCCGCTGTCAGAAATTGACAATTTTACACTATTTACATCTTGACTACCGCTCTACTTTCGGTTTGATCGCCCCATTGTTACGTAAAGCAACAAAATTTTTAGACACAAATGTTCGTTATTGCATGTAGACTAGGGGTACGTTGCCGGTTTTTGCGTTTTTGACGCGTAGACTTTGATATCAACCAAAATAGGTGACACGGACGCACTTGACGAACATAAAAAATTAATTTTTCTCGATTTCAACGGATCTCGGGTACTGGATCGAACCTATTCGTCCCTAATCATCGAATAAATCCATTATATATCATTTTTAACCATCGTTTCGGAGTTTTTTCGATGTTTTACTTTTTTTTAAAGCCGGTAAAGGTAGGACTAGGACATGCTCTTAAATAGTATATTTATAACGTGTTATGAAAGGCGATTATTTTGCACACGAGAGGTTTTCCCGACTCGCTTCGCTCGTCGGAAAACCGGGTGCATAAAGAAATCGCTTTTCACAACAGTTTAGAAATATATTTTTCTACATGATAACCGAAAAATCACCGTCAAAGTGATCGTTTTGAGATTAAAATGCAGAAAAATAGTATACGCGCCACGGGAGCAAAGAAGAACAGCCTCTATTATTGAATTGCATTATGAAAATTTGCATTTGTATTCATTTAAATTTCAGAATTTATAGTATGGTTATACATAAATATTACGAGTAATTCCAATCATACACGTAATGAATGATATAGTGTAGTATGGGACAGTCACATACGATATACGTTGAGCAGGGTACTAAGAAGAGTAGTGTATCACAACTACCTTATAATAACAAAACATTGAATTTTATTAGTTGAATCAATAATAACTTTTCATTAGATAACCATACACTCTGAATGTTAATCGTTTTTTATAGATCCTACTACTTCATTGTTGGAAAATATTTCAAAAAATTTGTTATTGAGATCTGTACGGGAATCTTAGAAGTACATGTTACAGTTTTCCAATTCTGTTGATATACCTTGTAACATAACAGCTGACGACGAGCCAGAACAGCGCGCGCACCGAGCCGCAGGAGAAGGGGAAGCCGGTGTGACGTCACAATAAGTATAAATTCGGCAGAGCCAAGCGGCTTGGCAGCTATTATCGCCTGTCGGGATAATACCGCTCATTTGAATTAACTTCTTTCTTTTGCAAAATCATACCGTCGGTCTTGGACGGGTGATTACTTGGAGTCTTTTTTTATTTAATTTTCAACATATAATTTTCATACTGCCTGTCGGAGTATAGAATAGAATATTAAATATAGCGAAGCAAATGCAGCATTTAAAATATCGCCTGTCGGGATATATCAAATCAAAACAAACAAGTAGAGGACAAGGCTTAGCCTTTGTAATCACGGGTTAACAACCTCGTAGTTAAAATAGGATTAGAGTTAAGTATCTTTTGTAAAAACCATATTGTAAAGATTCAGAAACGTATAATTTCTTGCATTATTAAAGCTAAACTTTATCGTTGCATCTGGATTTTTATCTGTCCAAGTTCTTTTCCTAGAAAAACCTAAAAAAGCAGCATAGGGATCCAGTTTGACGTATCTCGTGTCAGCACCAATATCCTATACAGCGAGGAAATTTAGAAAGTATACAGGCGACTACGCACGCGCGGGTTTCGTCGTCCGCTGGGGCAGGCTGGCCATCCCGAGTTTTAGCCATGGACCTATAAAATATAGGGACGGAGCACAAGGTCCTATCTTAGGCGAGGGGGTAGTCTTGGTATATCGGGAGAGGCGAAGTAACCCCACTCCATTGGTGGACGTCTCCGGATTGGCGGAACAGTGCGCATGTGCGCCGCACGCCGCGGGGTAACTCAAATGTCATGCTGAATACAATTCTTCTAAAATAAATCTTATAACTTCAATCTTTAGCTGAAATAAAGTCGACAATCATTATTTCGTATGAAAAATAAGCTTTTGCATGTAAATGTGAAGTGCAAATGGGTTAATGAGATATATAAATATTTGTCAAATAAATTTTTATTGACAAACGTGTAATATCAGTAGAGTAAATGTATAAAAATACAATAATTTAAAGTAGCAACTGTAAATTGTAAAAAAAAAATTCAATATGTACAATTCGTATATGATGATCAATCATTGGAACGTCCTAAACGCGCAATATGGCATTAGGTATCAAGGTCGATATTTGTGAGGTGTCCTGAAATGAAGAATGCAGAATATAATTTATTATTTGAAAAGCACATCAAGAAAATGAAATTCAGGTGTGCAGGTGGCAAAGCTTAATCATGCAAGTCGTGGTGATGTACTTACACAAGTAGTAGGAAAGAAAAAGGAATAATAGGGTGGTGAAGAACATCCATGAAAATGTATATCCATGCAAGTCAATATATATACTTTATAATACAGAAGTATGAAAAATATGAAATGTCTAAATACAATGAAACTGAGTCAAGAAAAATACGTAATGGTTTTTCATCTAACAAATTTTTCATGCTGCAAATTTTAATTTTATACATTAAATTGTATACATATATATATATTAGGGTGGTCCTTAAACACCAACTCGAGGAGTGAAGCATGGCAACTTTCAGACAAAAAATCCAAAAAAATTGTCCCTAAATATTAGATTTTTCAAAAAATTCCAATAGGTGCCTAAAGAGGTTCAAAGTTTCTCGTTTAAATAACATTGGATCTTATGATTTTTTTTCCTTTCCATTCGATTTTGGGTCAATTTTGCTCCAAAAAATTCCACTATATAGAAAAAAATCAAGGAAATTTTTTCGGTCAATCTGTCTATGATGTTAGCCCCTGAGCCTGATTTTTTTCCACAATTTTACGCGAAAATATTAGAATTTTCGATTAGCACCCTTACGATGGGATTTTTTTTTAATATTCTGAAGGTCGTTTCCGAAGTAAAATTTCACGAGGAATGCAGGGAAATTGAAAAAACAAAGAAGAAACGAGAAAACTTCAGGACTCTTTAGGCACCTGTTAGAATTTTCGAAAAAATCTAATATTTGGGGACAATTTTTTTTTATTTTTTGTCTGAAGGTTGCCATACTTCACTCGTCAATTTTGTATTTAAGAACCACCCTAATATATATAATATATATTCCTATCTAAGCTATCACAAGTGATCACAAATCTTAATACTCTTAATCATTATCCTAATATCCAAAAATCTTAATAATTTGATAAAATAAAATATAGTACTTTTCCATGTTCAACATTGAAATCATTAATATTAAACTATTATAAAGATCTATCTATATAGCAACATGGAACATTATCCTTATTGAAATACAATAAATTGTATTTCCTAACACTTTATTTCTTTGGTGCAATATATATATATATATATTTTTTTTAAGCGTACCTATCATTATGATAATGACAAATATATGACTACATAATATGTTGATCTCATGTTTGAACTCACAAATTGTCCGACAAGTCATAACGTTAACATTTTTAAAATAAAATATTTTTTAATGTTTATAACACTAATTTCTAAGTCTTTCCAGTCTTTTCATCTCCATAGCATTTCCGTAATATTTAATGTCCTCTGAACTGAATCAAATTGGTCAAATATTGTCTAGTGGAGACTTGTTTATCGGTTGCTGACTTTACAATGTAGAAAAGTCTCGTTTTAACATATTTCTGAATTATACATCTTATTAGATGAATGCGGTGGTTTTCAAGAGCATCCTGATTTTTACCATGCTCAATTAAATTTTTGAAGATGGCTTCAGAGCCAAGAAATTCCTTCAAAACCATAGCCGTGAGGTACATTTCGGAATACTTTGGTTTTAACAACGTCTCACCTTTCTTTCCTATACTTTCTTGATACGCAAATCTAACGGCTTTTTCAGCCTTTTGGCAAATCACGAAAACATCCTTGGAAGGATACAACAATCCACCCCTATTCTTGAATGTAATTAAGCTATATTCCTTAGAATAGTTTGAGCCCACCAATGCTTCAAGACATACTTCGCAGCAGAGTTTAGAATGCAAGTGCCTAACAACGAAACCTGCCATGTAAGCTATTACACGTTTTGAAAATTCTGTGATGGTCAAAATATGTGGAACGTAACTATGAATTTGTATAACTTCGCAAGTCGTAGTCCAATCACGATCTACAGTTTCACAAAGTCGGTAAATTTCCGATGACGAATTAATAACTTGTAATGAAGAAACATTTCTAGACGAAACGTGAAGAATTGAAATGTGCTCAAGTAGAATACAATTTCCGGTGTCATTTCCCCTCAATTCATTGTGCAGTAATAATTTTTTAAAGGCACTTGAAAATTGCCGACCTGTTGGATTATTATTATGTCCACCGTGTGAACGAATGCAACTGAAAAAAGTTTCCAGATGGTCCTGACTCAACTTATATGTGGGAATATATTTAAGGAGCGAGTTGCTGTCTTCACAAAGTTTTACGTACATCCTCTTTAAACTTTGAATGCAAACTAAAAAGCCAATAAATCCAGTTCTTTTAGCTGTATTAATCAGGAGCTGACCGTTGTATAATTGAAGATTTTTTATGTATATCGACAATTCGTCGAGTTTCCTAAAAATTGCAGTCTTATTAACAGCATTTAAAGCTTTCTTGTAATTTACAGTACTCAAATCTTTACTAAAATCGTAGCCTTTCATATTTCTCGAATTGAAAATATCGAAAAGGTCGTTAACTTTATGAATAAATTCAATTGTTGATCCGCAATTTAAAAACTGTTCCATTTTCAGATCGTCTTTACAAACCTTTAAAGCATCTGCTACAGATCGGCTAAACAATTGGGCAGCTAGTCTAACTTTCATCTTTTGTTTCTCGTAATTAATGTGTGCAGAACGCAACTTGTTACCCAAATGCATACCCTCATGAGATTGGATTTCATGAAGTGAATCAAGAAAACTCCACTCTATCAATCCACCGTTTCCATCCCTGAATATTTTACTACTGCCAAGAGTATTACGAAATAGTTTTAGCATGTGGCATGGATCTAAAAAAACGTAAATTTCTTCCTGCGTTACAGGATGCATGAACCACCACTTATAATCATCTGCTTTGTTTTTCGCATTTCTATTTCTTGTTGCACTATCTTTGACATCACTAACGTCAACTGTTTCATTCTCCTTTTCAGTATTCACAACATCTGTATGAATGTTATTAATAATTTGCAATGACTTTACCGCAGCTGTATTTGCTGCCGCACCATCGAAAGTAAGAGAAACTACCTTTACGTTACAATCATGCAGAGCTACTAAACACTGATTAATTAAACCTGCAATATGAGTAGCCGACAGCCCATTTATTAGGAAATAAGCGACTGGAATTTTCCAAGACTGATTAATACAATTTACCATGAAAACGAGGGCTTCGGAAGCTAGAGCAGGAGTTTCATTGTCATCAAGCGGCATACTCTGTCCTAAATTCACAAGACCCTTTCCATCCAAGTCAGAATGTTGCATAATGTGCATTCCGTCAAACATAAGGGAAACAAGTAAAGAATAATTACAATTTTCAGTTCGTTTTTGTATAACGTCCAACGCTTCGGAACAAATTCCAGGTTCCCCCTTGACCACCCGATACCACTTAGAAATAGTTTTAGCATGAGGAAGTGCAGAATTAAATTTACGTCGAACGTATGCATAAGCAGCAGGTGAATAATAATGCAAAGTTAATGCAAAGGAACGCAATTCCGGACTATAAGTCTTTGGAATGCTTTCATGATTCATGTTATTTACCTGCCGCTTTAATAAGTCTTTGTTGAATTTTCCAATTTCTTCGATTTTCTTAAGCTGACCCTCCGAAAGAAAATTCTTTTCCCTCAATTTGTCCATCACTTTTTGCATAGAAGCAATCTTTAACTCAGCTAGATGCAACTTGCGAGATACGCGGTTTTTTTCTTGCTTGCCTTTTTGCAATTGGTTTTTAAAATTTTCTCTCATCCGCTTCTTTGTTGGAGAGTGAAATATTCGTTCAGGAGAAACAGATGTTGCTCGATCCACAAACTTCCTTTTCTTTAAATCTGCAAGATAAGCGTCATTTCTTTAAACGTAATGTTCTACTTATTACAGGTATACTTGGGAAATTATAGATCTGAAACTCACCACATTCGGTCTCTTTATCACATCCCGGTAATTCCTCATTCTTTTGTGTTTTAACATGTTTCGTCATCGATTCACTACAATTGGGCGATGGATATCTCTTGGGAGTGCTTCCGTTACTCTCAAGAATAACTTTATCTAAATGATTATCCAATATTTCTACAGATAAGGGTTTTGCTTCTGAATTGATCACATTCGAGTTATCGTTACTTTCTGACAGTATTTCATAGAACACCTAAAACAACATTAAATTATTTTAAATTGCAGTTTTCTGATCATTGTCTTCAATGCTTTGTGCATTTATTCAACCAAACAATGTTCTCTCACTCTCAAGAAAATATCAACAATTTTACTTACAAATGGAACAGCATTCTCTTGCAGTCTGACTTTGCACAAACTCTTGTCAAAATCCTTTTCAAAAAAATGTTCTGAACAAACTCGATGTCCATCTGTCACTTCTCCTTCATTTAATTGTAAGGCTTTAGCCCATTGCTGCCTTCTTTGTTTGTTTTTTGGAAAACTAATACAAAATAATGCTATTATAATATTCAAACCGTACCTATGATTTGAACCTTAGAGCCAAACACACGTTTCAAAAAGACAAGTATAACTAACCTAAAATTTATATCGCTAGTCACTTACCGATGATAAGTCACTTTTTTTTCTTGTTTTTCGTCATATTTTTTACATCTTAAAGCATTTTTGCAGCATTTGACAACACATTTTCCGTGAATAGGCATTATTTTTCACATTCAAACCAAACTCACGTATAACGTATACCGAACTAGGTTCGACCGGTTTGACACACTACAAAAATGTCGACATACTACCGCCGAAACTCATCGACAAATCACCAAGCGTCCTCCAAAGGAGTGGGGAGCGCATGCGTAGTTCATGTCACCCCCTTTACTTACGTGCGATAGACAAGGGGGGTTTGTGCTCCGTCCCCATATTTTATAGGTCCATGGTTTTAGCTGTCAAACTTTGTTTTTCACGGCGATGTAATTGATACGAAATTTTTAGGTCAAAATCTCAATCAATTGCGGTAGTGATTCAAAAAGGCTTGGAAAACTATTATTATCGAGATTACTCGACTGTTAGTCCGTGCTATGTTTTTATTTTCTTTTGATAATTAACGTCGAATTGAAATAAATATCAACATAACCTCGATTGACTACTCTAGAGTTTGACAGCTTCCGCTTAATTTTTGTCAAGCTGGCACCCATGCCTCGTAGGTTGAATTACCACCGCGGGACGATCTTACCGACCAATGAGAATGAATTATTTGGCGCGTGCGCAGTCGCCTGTATACTTTCTAGATTTCCTCGCTGTATGGCTATTTGTGTCTGCCACTGAGCTAATTGTCTAAAATCTGGAAAACAGGTTCGATTAACTGCTGTTAATCCAACTCTGTAAGATTAGAAACAGGTCACATAAATTGACAGGTAGATAAAGCTGTGCGTACCTCGTGTCAGCACCAGTATCTTGCACGGATATTTGTGTCTGCCACTGAGCTACTAAACACACTTCAACAAATAAAACAATATAAACTCAGACTAGACGTAAAAAGAAACGTAGAACATCAGAAAAAGGTTCTGATATCCCTCAGTGGCTATCCGAATCCTAGAGCAAAACTGATAGATTTAGACTAGAGGCGATGCCCGAAAACTAAAATTTAATGCAACAACCCACGACCGTAGTTCGATTTTCATAAGTTACATTTATTAAAATCACCAAACAGTTGCAACCTTTATCAAAAATTTTAGTGTTTCTCGTAAGAATTTGGTAGAAATGAAATAAACTTCTGCTCTTTGGTATCAATGACTAAAGCTTTTCGCTTAATCTTATCGATTTCAATGACGATGAGGGACTTGTTTTCATTCAATACTTTGAAAATATGCTTTACAATAGGGTCTTCATTGATACCATTAAACTCATTATTGCCAACGGTCCATTTATATCCACATATGCACCCTTTTGCTCCGACAACCGCCAAATACTGAATTTCAATAATCTCTCCATCAACCTGTTTCTATAACTGAATCATTCGTTTTCAATTTTCGGTCATAGTTTGTAGTATGGATAAATTTTGTATCATGAATGCATCTGTTGAAAATTTAAACTTTTGTTGGTTCTTGTACCATTTTATCGAATAAATCTTGTACTTTTTTGATAAAAGACGATTTCCCTATAAAAGTTGTTTTGCCAATAACTAAAACATTTTGTAATGGTTTCCTATTTCTTAATAAAGATTGACAAAATTGTACTGCAGGTGACGAACTACCAATGTTGGCAATATAGTTATTAAAAATTGATCTTCTCAACCATTTCTCCGAAAGTTGTTTTAAACAGCCGTTAGGAGCATTCATCTCTCTCAAAAAATGATATATAGCGTTTTCAAACGGAAACGCTGAGTATGCCCAAATTGGACCACAAAGTCGGCCTGCTAAACTGTAATGTTGTGCTGAATGAACATTATATGTCATGAATGGAACACCATAATTTACTTCACACTCACCGCTAAATTTTAAGAGATTATATTCACAGTCATTTAAATCTGAAACTTTGATTTCACTTCGCAGTAAAGTATAAATACCCTGCAGGAAATATAAGAATGATCTGTACAGATCAGTTGGTAAAATGTCATGAATGCAACACACAATGACAAATAAAAGCAATATTTTCCATTCTAATGCTTTATATTTTCCTACATATTCAAGTGTGCGAAGATTACGCCGTAAGTCACGTGTAAGTTTTATGTTGTTCATTCTTTCTTTTATTTTTGCCAAGTCAGCAACACTAAAGTAGTGTGATAACCAATGAGATACAAGTTGCCGAAAGATTCCTAATAAAATCCCATGCATATAGTCAGGTGGAAAATACCAAACCATATCAAAATAGTCTAATGTAGTAAAAATACAATCACCTTTCACACCTCTACAAATTTTACCATATTTACGGCTGTACAGTATATCTTTTAAATGCTCTTCGTGCGTTCGAATTGGTGGATCGTCTTTTACTAAATTATATCTACGTGATCCTGCCTCCCACACACCAGAATGGTAACACCAACTGCATCCATATGTGCCATTAAACTGTAACCTATTCTGTATTTTTGGCCTTGCCACACTATCATCACAAGAAAATAAAGCAACAATTTTTTGTTCATAAATTTCTCCTGTTTCACAGTCAGTTACTATTACACCATTTTTTCTTAACTCTTCAGACTGTTTCACGATAACTGACATATATAAATTCATGAATTCAGGACTTGGTTCATTTTCTGTTTGCCATAAAGCCGCTAAAATAATGTTAGAATGATGGAAACGAATTTCTGGTAGAAGTTCATTCAAGTGAAGATCAATTGGCCAATAACTTTTTTTTGCACCTTTGAATAGATTAGCTCCATCTGAACTGTGATTAAATGTAAATACTCCAGGCATTAATTTTTGCAGACTTTTATACAGTTCACTATCCTGTATATCAGAAATAAATTCTTCATTTTTTTCATCAACTTCGCGTTTTTTAGCCAAATCTTTGATATGTTTCTGTATATCTGGTCGATTCAATAATAATTCAAACTGATACCTTAAATCAATACCTATAAAATAGTTTGTTGACTGTGTGCACATAGGGATAGAGTTTTCACAATTTGGGCATTCTATTGCTGTTGTAACGTTTTTGTTGAAATTAATAGTGAGCAATGCAACATAACACTTTTCGCAATAATAATGTTTTAATATTTTCTCGGGTAGTGGTGCTAAAGTCAACGATAGTTGATTCGAAGAATAATTCCAACTTTCAAATTTAGGACCTGCTAATACTTTTACAAAATCTATCAAAGCTTCTTGCAGTTCTCGAACAAGATTAAATTTGACTACAATAGCCTTGATCATCAATATAACGTCAGCAACTGTGGTATTTGATTCTTGAAACATTATGCGAGTGTCTTGACTAATACTGCTAAACTTATACTCCGAATCTG
The DNA here is from genome assembly GCA_914767705.2 of Tenthredo notha. NCBI lineage: Eukaryota > Metazoa > Arthropoda > Insecta > Hymenoptera > Tenthredinidae > Tenthredo > Tenthredo notha. The sequence goes on along the minus strand of OU611919.1, from coordinate 302,726 downwards.
CAGTTTTTAAAGTAGTAGAAATTGATTCTTCTTCTTCTTCGTCTTCTTCACGTTCATCAACATTTTCACTATCTGTTTCATATATTATACGTTCAATAATATCATTAAGTACAGTACTTCGATTAGCATCCGTTGGTTCATCATAATTTAACGTAGTGTCATCTTCGCTATAATCTGTTGGATCAGTATCCATACAGTCATGATGATTTAAAATCGAAGAAGAATCATTATTAATATTAGTTCCAGAAGACAACCCAGGTAGATGTGAATCATCATCATGTAAAGTTTCATTGTGCGGATGACAACTTTGTTCAGAAGATTCATTCCTAGTCAACGTAACATGTCCAGATGTGTTTATCACATTCATCACTAAAAAATATTATATAAAAAATAGTGCTACTCCATTTAGCAGTACATATACACTTTAGAAACGTTCACCAGTGTTTACAAATATTGTAGTTATGTAGTTAGTAATCTAAATCTTTGAAACGTACGATAAAAATTCGATTTTTTAGTTAACATAAAAGTGAATGGTTTTACGACGGGATTAGCTTCATTACAGGCCAACGTTGATAGATCAAAAGGCATTTTGTTCATAACAGAAAGAATCTACTCTAGAAATATTGAAAAAAATACTCAAAAGTGACTGGGAGTTTTTGATTCATTTTAAGGCCCATCCCTAGTCGCCCACCTCCTTTCCATACAATGTAACGAAAACGGGGCCGGGGAGACACATTTCGATGATTATCCGAGCCCAGGCGTCAAAAACGCAAAAAAGGCCAACCTAGCGCGAATTCTATTTCAATTCCAAACACATACGTCCAAAAAATTTTTCGTTTCATGCGAAAATAGAGCCAGCGTTTGGTTATTTCTTTTTTCCATTGTCTAAATGGTTTTTCATTGTCCTTGGCTTTTGACAATGGAAAAAAGAAAAAACCAAACGCTGGCTCTATTTTGGCATGAAACGAACATTTTTTTGGACGTATGTGTTTGGAATTGAAATAGAATTCGCGCTACGTTGGCCTTTTTGCGTTTTCGACGCCTGAGCTCGGATATTAATCGAAATGTGTCTCCCGCGCCCGTTTTTCGTTACATTGTATGGAAAGGAGGTGGGCGACCAGGGATGAGCCTTAACACGATTTTTATCGATTTTACCGCGTTTTCACCCCCGAACCAGGGGTTGTAATTTTTTCCATACAGCGATACGGGGTAAATGTCTTCTGGTTGTCTTAATGTAATCAAATCGGGAAACTATGAAATTTTTTTTTGAAACTGACCATGTTAACAATATTCGTATGTTTTGCTACGCTGCAGCGTATTTCAACCCCTAAAATCCCGAAAAAAGGTACTTAGGGGTTGTTCCGGACGGTGAAACTTTTTACCTATCAACGTTGGCTTGTGATGAAGCTATTCCCGTCGTAAAACCATTCATTTTTATGCTGACTAAGAAATCGATTTTCCGTCGATGATCGACGTCAGATACTTTATATTCATGTGTATAGTAGGCCATGCTTATATTCGTAAGAAAGCAGCTAAACGTTTTCCAAAAGAAAAAATATCATAAATATTGGAATGTACAATTATGCTTATGCTATTATAATAAAATTATTTTCTTAGCTTTGTCTAAAAAATATGATAATTGGAATACGCATTTTTTACTCTGTAAAAAAATCAATTCAAAACCCTGCCACACTCATTGCTAGTCAACGTTTACAATATCTGATTTTTTTTCACATGCGCAATGGTGCTCTTAGATTTTATCGCTAATCTTTATCTATAATTTTCAGTGCTTCTTTTCAGTTCAATGGATAACTTGATCCTATCATAATGAAAACTACTGAATAATTTGCTTCACATTAATCAACAATTATCGGTGAAAAATGCTTATGTAATTGAATAACACGATGATTAAATAAAAAAAAAAGGAAATCAGCAGACTCCCAAACCTCAAACTTTCAAACAAAAAAATATTTGATATGCCCGGTTGCATAAACGTGGGGATCCCTTCGATCACGGGGCAAATTTTGCCCCGAGGGTTATCTGTCAATTGTTCCATAGCAATTGTATCCGTTCTATGGCAGCAGAACTATACACCGTGCGCTGACCACCGATGACGTCCAGGACTTCCTCATCACAGCTATTAGACGAGGAAGAAGAAGATGATTCCGAAGATGATGACGACGATAACGTCGATGCCAATGACGAAACGTCCGAATCCATTGCTTATACCAATTAACCTTTATCAATAATTGTCGGACGCGTGAACAATTGAACATAGGCGCAGTTCTGCTGCCATAGAGCGGATACAATTGCTATGAAACATTTGACAGATAACCCTCGGGGCAAAATTTTCCCCGTGATCGAAGGGATCCCTACGTTTATGCAACCGGGCATTAATGTTATTATTGGCTGCGCATGCACGAAAAATCAGTTGCGCATTACAATGTGTTTCATAATCATCGTCATCATTCCCTATAATAAAATCGATGAGCAGCTTTATGTTCAATATAAAAGCGATGTGATTGGTCGGATAGTGTCGTCATGTTGCGTCTATGACAACGTTTTCTTATTGCAATTTTTTTTTTTTTTTTTAGTAAATTATTGTCGAAGACGCATTAAAAAACTGAGATATGGGATTTGTTATTCGAATGTTAAAAAGTAATTGAAGTGATTAGAACTCGCACTTGTTATTTTGTAGTTACAAAATGCACTTCAAATCTTGACATGTTATTGTTTTCCATTCTTGAAAAAATGATGAGGATTCAAATGAAGAAAAAAGGTTGAAATTCTATATCCCATTTCGCACACCTAGATCTAAACTAGGACAAGTAAAAACCCCTCATTTTTCAGTATGAGGAAAAAACGTTTTGCTCCAATTATGCCTTTCGATAATTAATTAATTGATTAATTATTATTCATGATAAATATAATTATATAATATTATTAATAATAATTATCATTCATTATTAATAATAACATTATTACAATTATATTATTATATAATTATTATCAATTATTTAGTGATTCAGCAAAACCAAGTTATCGCAATCTGTCGTCATGCTTATGAACATTGAGTCGAATCTGTTCTTGTGGTTAGTTGCGTATGGTATCGGGGTATACAAAAATGATATTAACTCAAAATTCAGGTTTTTTGACTTGTCCTAGTTTAGATCTAGGTGTGCAATTTGTCGGAAGTGATACAAGTGTACACACAATGACAGAGGTGTACATTTTTAGAACATCTGCTTTTTTTGCGAGCAATCATTAGCGTTAAGGCCCATCCCTAGTCGCCCACCTCCTTTCCATACAATGTAACGAAAACGAGGCCGGGGAGACACATTTCGATTATTATCCGAGCCCAGGCGTCGAAAACGCAAAAAAGGCCAACGTAGCGCGAATTCTATTTCAGTTCCCTGGCGAAAATGAACTGTGAAACCAAGTGTGCACAAACGCTTTATTCGGATGTTCAGATAATGTACGAGAATTGTGCATAAAACGTTGCGTGGGATGTGCTGGAAATGTAAATTGAAACAAGCATAGTGTGACGAAATGTGCATATTTGGCTGTGTAGGAATCGTGCGGGAAATGTTTATGAAGTGATGGATGAGCTGTGCGGGAAATGTGCGCAGCGTGTTGATGTATGAGAAATGAGTTGTGCAGGAAATGTGAACCACATGTTCATGAAGTCAGAATTTGGATGTGCAGGAACGGTACACGGCATGTTCATGAAGTCAGAGTTTGGGTGTTCAGAAACGGTACACGACATGTTCATGAAGTCAAAGTCCGGCTGTGTAGAAAGTGTTTACGGCACGCTTATGGAGTGTGGTGTCGGCTGTCCTGGCGAAAATGTAGTGTGAAACCAAATGTGAACAAAGGTTCAACTAAGACGTTGGGGTAATGCGGCCGAAGTGTGAAAGAAGTATTGAACGACGTGTGCTGGAAATGTAAATTGAGACATCGAAGTGTGACAAGATGTGCAGACGAAAGTGTGCACGAAGTGTGCACCAAGTGTACTCGAGTTCTGCGGCAAATGTGCATCAACTGTGCATAAGGTGTACATTTAATTTGACTGACCTTTTCAAAATGTCATTTTAGAAAGATTTTCACAGCAAGAATTGCAAAAGATATGAAACTTTGAGCACCTTAGTTGCCGTATTTCGGTGGACCAACGGTGGGATTTTTTCAGGAATTTCGTACAATGTAATTTTATTCTAATGATCACGCTGATACGCAGGTCACTACTTATATATCTCTTGCTCGGCTGACTTGACGTATTTTAACTCTAAATATCCTATGACTTATATATTTATTCGCTCGCAAGTCCGGACGCATCGCAGTTACATGTTGGTATGGTGATGCATCTTCCTTATATACAAACGTTGATCCAGTTTACTGCTAATGAGAAATATTTTTCCGTCTGTCGCCACCTAGCGGAAATTGTTAGATCCCATGTTATGAAAGATACCCATGTTATGAGGGATCAAAGCGTGCATGAAGTGAACATGCACCGTGCGACTCATTCGGAAGCACTATAGTGTTATAGTAATGTGAACGAAATATGTGAAAAAGGTATCAACTTATGTATTGGGGATGTGTGCCAAAGTTCACCCTATAACATTCTAACAAATGTGCACCAGATATGCAGAAACTGGGAATCGAAGTGTGCGTAAGGTGCGCACAAAGTGTTTGGAAGTGGTCACTGCTCAAAGTGTTCACGAGGTGTTCGCAACTGTGACGAAACACGTCTGTGAAGTCGCGGATGAAAAGTGCAGGAAATATGCCAGAAGTAGACATAAGGTGTGCTGAAAGTGTACATTAGAGCGGCCCTTAAAAATCAAATTTTTCGATACGCCCCCTTGAAAGTTTCTTTTTTGTGTAAAAACATGAGAAAAGTTTGTTTTTTGTTTGAAAAATGAAAAGAACACGTGCCGGCAGACGATCAAAGTTTCTGTTCTGATGAATCTGCAGTTCAAAAAAAAAACTTTCATTGTCTGCCGGCACGTGTTCTCTTCATTTTTCTCACAAAAAACAAATTTTCTTTATGTTTTCCACAAGAAGTAAAATTTGTAGGGGGCGTATGAAGAAATGTAAGTTTTAAGGGCCGCCCTAGTGTACATTAGCGTGTCCGTTACTTCCCAAATTGACTTTTGTCACTTGGGTATGGTCCAAATCATTAGTTCACAGCCTAATAACAATGATGCATTTTTTTCTCTCTCAAGTGAACCCCTGCCTGTAGGACGATACTTCTTCCCTTTGATTGACATGGGATTTTCGTACTTTTCATACTTTAATTTTTTTTTTTTCGCTCACTACTTCCATTACCTTATCAAATATTGTTGATTCTACTACTGTTCTGACCTCTTTGAATGGACATATTTTTACATTGGTGTAAAAAAAAATGTTGGGTCTTGAAGCGGTGAAAATTTTTCCTTACCTTATTGTTCAATGTCTTCTGAATATTTTTTAATATAAACAAAAAGCATTGAATAGTCAATGAATTCAAAAATATTCGAAAATATTCTAAAATTACTGAAAAATACGGTAAGAATAAATTTCGAAAGAAACTTCACAACTTATGAATGTTTTTTTTTTTTCACCAATGTAAAAATATGTCCATCCAAATAGGTCAAAATAGTAGTAGAATCAACAATATTGGATGAGGTAATGAATATGGTAAGCGAAAAAAAAAAATTAAAGTCTGAAAAGTGAGAAAATCCCATGTTAATCAAATGGGAAAAGTATCGTCCTACAGGCAGGGGTTAATGGCACTTGAAAAAAATAAAAGAAAAAATTCCTCAATTTTTTCAGGCTATACCATACACAAGTGACAAAAGTCAATTCGGGAAATAACAGACACCCTATAGTGTACATGGACCATATCCAGCGTTGTGAAGACTGTAATAAAATTTATTTCAATTACCCATTACTTTTGTGATGTGTAATTGAGGTTTTTTAATGACCGAACACAAATGTACTGAGTAATTAAATACGTAATTTAATTACAAAAGCATTTGTTGATCCCTAACGCTGGTCATTCATGCTCACTAGACTACTCTCAGATCCTCAATATTCGCAATTTGAACGATCGTTCTCTCTAGTGTTGTTTTGACTCGGCTTCCCGCCCATGTTGAAAATTCGGAAAATATTGTCAAGAATTCTACGTATGACGGCGAACATATACTTCACGTGGAGGAAAAATTTATTCTTCGCTTGCGATATAGTAATTACATTCATGTCAATCAATAAACATATATTATCCATGAAATTATTTCAACAAACTTAAATTTCTTAGAAACGAATTTGGTTTAAGGCCCATCCCTAGTCGCCCACCTCCTTTTGATACAATATGACACCTTTACAACCTTTCCAACGCTGCGCGAATTTAAATCCAATACCGGACACATACATCCAAAAAAATGTTCGTTTCATGCGACAATAGAGTCTATAGATGGTTTTTACATTTTTCGAATTCGATTTCCTCGGCGAATTGTATCAAAAGGAGGTAGGCGACTAGGGATGGGCCTTAAACACAATTTAACTAATTCTTCGGAATGATCTCAAACTCCCCCGTCGATTCATTCAAGATCGTCCTCGTGGGAGGCCTTAGGTCTCCTGTTTCCGGGTCGAGAATCTGAAAGCTAGAAAACATTGAAAAGAATAAAAACTGTCTGAAGATCTGAAGTTCAGATGAATTTTGAGGTATGAAAAAAAGCATACTTATCGTCATCTTCTTCTTCGCCAACCTGTCGGGCATGGAAATTGCGCCTGCCACTGCCACGGCGGCCGGCCAGATCTGTCGCGCGATCTGCCAGCATAGCAGGCATTTGCTGCAGTGTGCTACTGAGCCCTGGTTCTTTATACTTGAGGTCCGTCAAGAACCTCAAATAATGCTCTGAAAGACAGAATGTTGTTTGATATGATAAAAATAAAAAACAATGTGCTATGTACTAGGGCGGTTCAAAAAAACACTTCATTTTTTCCCAGTATTGCTCATCGATATTTTTGTTCCAGTTCATGGAAAAATAGCTCACGCACAACCGGAGGCCTGCACAATTTAATTTACCACTGCCGCACCAATCCTGAAATTTCAAAAAAATGCAGCTTCCTGGCCAGATACCTGCTTTCACAGAATTTCTTTGCATGTGAGACCAACGAGAACTTCGAAGAGCGCCTCGATATCTGAACTTCGAAATTCCGAAAAGGCTGCATTTTTCCAGATTTAAACATGGGTAGTGAAAAACTGGCGGCAGTAGTGAAAAAAATCCTGCGGGCCTCAGCTTGTGCGAGAGCTATTTTTCTATGAACGGGAACAAGAATATTGATGAGCAATACTCGGAAAAACCGAAGCGTTTTTTTGAACCGCCCTACTATGTACGATACAAAGGTCTATACCCTTCGCAACCCTTAGGAATCCTTTATCAAAGTTTTTTAAGCCTGGCTTGCGGTGTTGTACCCTGTAAAGCTTTGCCTCGTCACCAAAAACTCCTACTAGAATAGCATTGGCCCAATCAAATATTTCCTTCGCCCGCTGCATATTTTGAAATGCAGTCAAGGTACATTTCCATCCTTCGCCCAAGTCAACCTGTAAACAAAGTTGAAGTGAAATTATAAATGAGCAAAGCGTACAATGATGAACTGTTTTCCTTGAAAGCTCACAGCGATTACATGACAATCTGCAGATAGTTAAAAAAACACGAAGGAATAAGCAACTGACTTTTTCGTTCTCAACTTCTAGCTCGACACACGTTCCATCGGAGACACAACAGATTGAGCCTCGACCACTGGTAGATGATATAGTAGTTGATAACGCTAGAGCACTCTGGACGCGCGGGGGTTGTTTGGCTGAAAGTCACCATAACTCAGTTATTCCTAAGCTATTAAAAACTTCTTTACTCTTAGGTGTACGAACGTTTCTTTCAACAAATAGTCCCAATAAAATTCTCTAAATCTGATTTAATCTGATGTGATCTAATTATTAGAAGAAAAAATCATTTCATTGTGGTATGTCTCACCTCTGGTCAGTAACAGCACTGCTTCCATTTTAAGTAGCGAGTCATTTCTCACCGATGTTTGGTACTTGTATGTGCACCTGTATGATTGACACTAATACAGTGCAACCAATGTATATATACCATCAATCAAATACCCGGAACTATTGCCAACGGCATAAGAGAACATGCAATAAATCTAACTGAGTTAGCTGTAATCTGTTGTTTTATCTGATAAGCAGGCCGAAGCGGATTTTCGTATTAGTGGAGTTTAAGCATGGAATGGTAGATCACTACGATTTTGATCTAGCTTTTGTTAGGGCGGTATGTATCAGTTTCTTGCAGTGACGAATAACATGCGTTTATACTTGAACAGCACGTACAAGGCAATCAATCCTTTTCATGTCTTATCATACTTGAAATGACTTGCTCTATCAAATAGTGTAAATTTGAGACTATATCAACATGCTCAGTAAATTTTAGGCCAATTCCACAGATGGCTTTGTTATGAAGTTGGTTGTGGAACAGAGAAAATGTGAGTATAAGAATGTTTGAGGATAAAAAAGAAAATGGTTTAGGATTTCCAAATTCATGCATCCATAAGTATACAAATGGCAAACCTACAATCATAAGATCAAGGTGCTTTCTATGAATACCTATGGCAACACGTGAAAAATAATTCACAAAATGAGTATCACATAGACAAATCAATGAGGATCGCGATTCATTACGTTTATTACATCCATTCATAATACACGCATCGGTGCACACAAAAGTCAATCATAGTTTTAAGGTCATACTTTTGGCATAAAAGTTTTTTTAATGATTATATAATATACACATGCAATTTCCGAAATGTAATAGGAAAATGGTGATGTTCTTTCCTTTTCCGCTACGTGGTTTTCATGACGCAGCAATTTCTCAAATTGCATAATCTGGTTCGTTATAGTAATTTACAATTATGACAAAATTTTTAACACCGTTATTTTCAGTAAATATTTTTAGAATTATAATTCATATTTTCATTACCAGTTTTGTTATTCCTTGAGAAAGAGTGAAAAGAATCAATTCACAGTTAAAAATAAAGCCTTAGTGAGGGAAGACCCTACTGATATCTTGACATGGACCAGTTCGTTATTTTTCAAATGAGTGAAAAAATTCGAATTAAAAAGCGGATCCCTCAAGTTTTACATTATGGAAGAATATCTATTGAAAACAAATTTCAATCTTCTGCGATAAAAGAGTAGTTGCAGTTAACTTTTCACAGTGCTGCGCAGGAAAGGATCTATGAAAGGTTCACTGCGTCTACATTGCAGAAAATTGAAATTTTTTTTTAGTAGACATTTTCACCATAATCCAAATCTTTAGGGATGCATTTTTCAATTGTATAAAAAGTTATACTTATTTACAATATAAAAAACCGATTTTTGTCAAAATTTCATTAGTTTTCCCTTAAGGAGCTTTATCTAGTTAAGGAATTAACAAACAGATATCGTAAAAAAATTGCATACAGTTATCAGTATCTACAAAGGCACCTCTTAAAATTCCAAGCCCTCAGGATACCTTGTTCGTGAGAAATAATTAAAAACAGATTCTTTAAATCAACATGATCTCCCCCCATATGGGTTTCAGTGTTTTTCTGTCTACACATGAAATTTGCAAGCATTACCAAACAGCTTCGGAAGAAACTTCCATAATTGATGAAGAAATATCTAAGGAACATTATAGAGAAGAAAAAATAAAAAATTAGAAAAAGAGATATCCTGAGGACTTGAAATTTTAAGAGGTGCCTTCGTAGATACTGTTAACTGTATACAAATTTTTTCAACAATATCTGTTGGTTAATTCCTTAACCAGATGAACCTCCTTAAGGTACCTACAAAATTCATTCATTCATAACTGAGCCACCTTCCACAGTTTTCCAAAATTCAATTCTTTTTTCATCAGCACTTTCATTCAAAGTGCTAATAGAACTATTATTGTGGTATTTTAACCACCGCGTAACGTAGGAATGGCCCCAGTCTGGCTCATACTTACTTAGCAACTTTTCTATCGCCACCATTTGAGTCTCTATCTGACTGAGGTGCGCCATTTTAGTTTCCATTGCCTCTAACTTTTTTAGAACAACATTATCAGACCTGCTGGCAAGTTCATTTTCCAATATCTTAACTTTGTCGGTTAAATGCATGATTAATGCGTCTTTGTTCTGTTGGGATTCACCACCTGAGATTGACGATTGCATGTCTTCTGCAGTAGACAAAACATTCCTTGCTGTTGATGCTGAACAGGAATCATAATTAAGCTTGGCCTGAGCGACAAAGGTACTCATCATGTTATCGGATGCACGCTTTTTCTTGTTGCTCGTATCTTTCTGAAAAAATGCAGCCTTTATGAAAGTATGTAACACCAAATAAAGACGGGATCCTTTTTTATGCAAGGGTATCAAGACCTCTGTGTATTGTAACGGAGTTTCAGAGTTCAACTCCGTACCCTACGGCGTTCCTTCGATAAATCAAACTAATTAAAGAAAATCTAATATATTGTTGGGCGCCAGACACGGGAGTGTCGTTTTCACAGAAAAATCAAAGTAAACTATAGCAATATTCACTAAAAGACTCGATTACCGGAACGACGGCCTTAAAGCTCCGGTTAGCTCAGATTTACCGAGATAAGAGTACAGTGGGTGGATTCACCTTACTACAATATAAAATATAAAACACCAGATTTAAATTCTTTCAATGAAATCCACGATTTCGTATATTGTTCTCAATTACTAGGTGCGATAACAAATTGATCTGCGGTAACTACTGAGATATTCAGTTATAATCAGAGATATCAAATTACATCGAAATAGTGACTAGAATAACAGTAAAGAATAATAGATGAAAAATGACGGTTGGAATAATACTTAGAAATTACTGATTTTACAAAGCAAAGAATATTATATTATTGAGCTGTATTCCGCAACGCAGCGGTATATAAAAAAACGTAAACACGCCGGTTAGCTAGCGAGAGCCGAAGAAGCGATATAATACAAGCTAAACTACTTTCCAGGCTACGTATCACCGAGCGATACGATACTCTATAGCAAATCTTCTAACGCGGCTCGCTAGCGATATTACTTATTATTTGACGATACAGAACTCAATAAATAATTCGGAGTAATCGATGGTAGACGATAAACTAATTAATTATAGCGCAGAACTGAGGGAACTTATTATAACACAGTATATCAAAATGAACAGATCAAATAAAGAAATAATAGAACAAGATAATAAATGAACAACTTAAAACTATGACTAACTACGTTCAGCCAACCCTCGGGGAGTTGGATTGTAAGCGACACACCATGCACTAATATTCTAATTAATTACTAATAAATTGCCAAATCGAAGGTAAAGATAGATGAAAGAATTAGGTGTTCTCAAAGCGAGAATGGAAGCAAGAACCAGCTCTCAAATAATATTAACAAATCGTACACGAAGCAAGCAAATAGATTAGACTAATTGAAGCGGAAAAATATAGAACAAACTAGATATTTGAATCAACTACAGCCAATTATGAGATGCTTTCACTGAATTTCTTTATCGGAGGTAAGAAGCGACGGCGTGGCCCGTAGGCTGCACGCGGTACAAAAGAATCTAATTTAATTAAACAAAATAGAAATTCAGACCTAGTATCGTGGCGTTATTAGCTATTTTAGATCATAGAGATCTTACCTTTTTGATGAGCTGCTTATGGCACACACTTAACTTAAACTTAACGTAACTACTGCTTTATTAAGCGGTACTTGATTTTATGATAGCGAGAGAGAGGAGTACGTCTAGGTGCGTCTAGGCGAAACGTAGAAGTGATGAGTCCCGGATGTAACTCGGTGAGTCTCGACGATATTCCCTTGACTCGGAATAGAGGACCTATCAGGAACGGCTAATTAGCTCATTGGTCCGGCTAATAACGCTCGTCGAACGACCAGCTCGTCAGCTGACCGTCTCCAGGTGTCATCTTGTTGCCGGACGTTAGGCGTTAGGTCTTGGTGCTTCCTTGCCGAAGAACCACCGTTTGGCGATATTTCAGCGGCGAGATGATGGCAGGAGGATGTGACCTTGGTTCTTGCTCTGCGATACCGTCCAAACGCTACCAACCACATCGGATATACTCCACAGCGGTTATCTCTTCCAGATAACCCGTCTGCAGACTGCTGGCAGGCCTAGGTGTTCCTCCTGGACCTCCACCTTGCCCTAGCCAGAGTACGCGGGACACTATTCCTGTCCTTTCACGCGTCATACGTCCTTCAGCGATAACGTTACTGCACTGGTCCTTATGCCAGACCTTTCGTGAGTCGGTAATGGTAGGTTGGAGCGGGTGATGGAAGCTGGCTGTACTCGTCGTATCAGCCAGATGCTGGGTAGCAAGATGCATCGGCTGGCAGGAGACTTTATGTGAGTCCTGTTCACTGCCTAGCGGTATTAGGCCAAGGTCTACAGTCCTCCTGGTAGATGTTGCGGTACTATCCGTGGTACTGGATCCTGTACCGGATTTCATACCGTCCTGGTCATCTCTGAAGCGGAGGTTCTTGCAACGGAAGTTCGGGATCGTCGTCTTCGTTATCGTCTTTTCCTCTCGTTCTCTCTCTCGCGGTACATTAACAGAAAAACCCTTCAAATTAGTCTAATTCTATTATTTATTACTAGGTGTGTCACTTGTATCCCGAGGGTCTAGACGTTGATACTCTCTCTCTCGCGATATGACTAATAAAAAGATGTAATTTAGCTACTCTTGTGACGGCAGCTAATCTGCAACGTCACAGTATATATGATACAAATTTAATAGTTACTGCAAGAAATTTCCAACTTATATTATACCTGTGAAAACCTCTGCACTTCAATCGGATCAATTAATTCCGCTTCATCATGAGTTGACGACATAGGGCCATCCGAATCTCTCACTTCTAGTGGGGGACAACTTGGCCGCTTTTGGAGGAGCGATTCCTCCAGCGCAGGTAAAGATTCTATTGAATGAGCATGTTCAATGTTAATGGTAATCCCGTTGTGATAGATTTTTTTCACCTTATATGCAAATATTGTCATCTCATCAATTCCGTGAACGAATTATAAAAATTCAATTACTCATGAAAATATGGATAAAAAATCAGTTTTGTGACAAAACATGGTCATTCAGAACTGAAATTAAGAGCTTTGTGATTTTGTTTGATATACATCTTAAGAGGCAGTGAAGAAAATTCAACATGCGAAAACCCTTCTGTCTACGCATGAGAACAATACTTTCAACTCGACAACCTCTGCGCTACTTGATATATACCTATACCTGGCTTTTGGGGTCAAAGTATGATAACATAGGATATGTAAATTCCAAAAAGCCAGCAAGTCAGCAGCACAAGTCTCTGAGGTTTCAAGGCAGGTGTCTACTCGATTTTTACCGACCCGTCTATTTCTCGAATTTCTCCGAAACGGGGCTATCAATCGACTCGTCCTCTTGGCAGCCGATGTTTGACGAGTAATGAGTTTGAACGTACGTTCAAACTGGTATGTTTGATCGGATGAAATCAGGATTTTTTTTTTCTTCGAACGAAACGTGTGGGCGTGCCATTTATTGCGACTTATATCAAAGCCTACGCATCGAAAATGCAAAATCGGCTGTCGTAGCCCGATTCTATATGGAATTCCGTACACAACCATCTCAAAACATACTTGTTTTCGACAACGATGAAGAGGCAAAACGTATTCCACGATTTTGTGGTGATTTTCGCGATTTTCACGGTCAGGAGCGGCAATTACTCCAAAATCGTGGAATACGTTTTGTCTCTTCATCGTTGTCGAAAACAAAGATGTTTTTGGATGGTTATGTTCGGAAGTCCATTTATAATCGGACTACGACGGTCGATTTTGCATTTTTCGATGCGTAGGATTTGATATAAGTCGCAATAAATGGCACGCCCACACTATTCGATCAAAAAAAATCTCGATTTCATCCGATCAAACGTTCGAGTTCCAACTCCTTACTCGTCAAACATCGGCTGCCAAAAGGACAAGTCGATTGATAGCCCCGTTTCGGAGAAATTCGAGAAATATACGGGGTCGGTAAAAATCGAGCACCCCCCCCCCCCCCCCCCCCCCCTCCCAAGTCATTTTTCAGTCAGTTTAGAATTTCGGTTTCGATTAACCTTAACTAAGAGCGCGTAACTCGAGTTACGCCTGTTGACAACCGAATGAGGTCACTGAAGAAGTCTTCCGACGTACGAATAACCTCACTTTTTGGCTACATTGTTCAATTTCAAGTAAGATGTAAATTACACTAACAATACTTACCAGCAAGTCGTAAAATATACGCTTTGTATTTCTCTTCCGTTGCTTCCTTATTCCATTTGATGGTCTTGACTACGTATTTTCGACCGCACTCATAGTCCTTCAGATGATTCGGTGAAAACTTCTTTATTTTACTGACGGAAACATTTTCCGATTTACCGTCTGTATACCGAACAGCAGCCCACCAGGTATCTGACATCTTTTGGTCAACTCGGCCACAACAAAGGAAAAGAAATAAGTGTAATTTACTTAGCACTACACAAAACACTATCGCACGTGGACAGGGCTGTTCACTCTCGATTATGGAATATGGATGAATCTTTGACTATAGGGATGAATAAACGTCGTGCCGCATCGGCGCCACTAGCAGAGCTGACTGGTCCGAACGTGCGTATATACAAGCTTATTCCACTGATCTCTGTCATTGACTAAAGATTGTAAAGACGGCCAGGCTAATGGGGTCTGCCGAAGCTCGATTTTTCAGTGGTGCACGACCGCCCTCTCGATGATCTCGAGCATTTTCAGCCGAACTACGTTAACCGTCCCGGTTCAATGAATAAAACAGTTTCCTGATAATGACCTTACCATTCGGGCACACAGGGTAAGGCAGTTTAGAGTTTGAGGTCCGATATACCGACCTATGAATATATGGGGTATTCGGCGATTAGCAAACGCTCACCATCGGCGATCTTTTTTCCGATTTTCATTTTCATGCAACATTTGCTCCGAAAAGGTTCCATTTTTTTTCCTCTCTCTTATTAATAAGTTCGGCAGTGATTCATTCTGTAGACAAAATTAGGCGTCTTTTTTTAATTCTGGAAATATTCCTCGAGATTCGCTAACAAATTACGATCATTTTAAAACTGATTAGAAAGCTGGATCAATTTTCTTAAAATTGTTTAACAAATTTTAAGAGAAAACTTCCCGAGGAATGAGTATGGTAACCTGTTTTAAAAATTAGAAAAAATATTTGTGCAGAACTTCGAAATTCTGCAATTGTGTCATGACAAGAATAAAAAACGCAAATTTCAGCCTTTTACACGAAATCCGCTAAATTTTCGAGAACACGTTGAAATTGCCGGTTCTAGATAATGTTTGAAAGTACCGCAAACTGACAGACATGTGATAAACTCGATAATCCTTATTGAATTCTATGATTTTTCTCTTTCTTTAGTTCAAAACTCAGTGCATGTTTTTGGGAAAGTGCAGCGAGAAGTTTTTTCCATTTGTGAGACGGCCGAATATTTGAAAGGTCTAAAATTAAATAAAATGGACTCTGAATGTATTGTATCTCCCCCTTAGGTACCTAATATCAGAATTTGCAGTCATTCGGGACGACTTAGATGTAATTTTTGGTTTCTATAGAAGTTACAATAGACGAATACTCGAATATTCCTTTTCATACCTTGCGATACGAAGCAATGTGGTTTAATACATATCAAATAAGAAAGGGAAGCGATCTTATGAGCGGATGGGAAAGAGGAAAGGTGTTCTAGGAAAGGTTTGGTCATTGAGCGGTTGTTGATTTCTTAGCCGAAGTTATACAAAGCTTCGTTTTCGGAAAACACCACGGGAAGGTGAATCAACGTAGTTCTCCATATCACTATATTCGCACCCAAAGATTATAATTTTCTTCGACGCACAGCTGTAGAACTGCTTGTCAAAGATTTGCACTTTGCTATAAAAATTCGTGCGAATATAGAAGGCTGTCGCTTGACCCGAAGGCCCGTGCAGACAGAAGGCTGTCGCTTGACCCGAAGGCCCGTGCAGACAGAAGGCTGTCGCTTGACCCGAAGGCCCGTGCAGACAGAAGGCTGTCGCTTGACCCGAAGGCCCGTGCAGACAGAAGGCTGTCGCTTGACCCGAAGGCCCGTGCAGACAGAAGGCTGTCGCTTGACCCGAAGGCCCGTGCAGACAGAAGGCTGTCGCTTGACCCGAAGGCCCGTGCAGACAGAAGGCTGTAGCTTGACCCGAAGGCCCGTGCAGACAGAAGGCTGTCGCTTGACCCGAAGGCCCGTGCAGACAGAAGGCTGTCGCTTGACCCAAAGGCCCGTGCAGACAGGATAGAAATTAGAAATTAGAAATTAGTGTAAAGTAACGCATGGCGAAAATAATGTTTCTTCTACGCGTTTTGTAGATTTCTAATTTTTTGCAGTCGCTTGAAGCGACCACCTTGTTTGCTTGTACGAAGTTTCTCGCCGAGCCAAACAGTATCCTTACGTATCTTGACTTTCATCATGAAGTACGCAAAATCCTTTCGATGATCGCGACACGATTCGTGCTCGAACCACCCCGGAAATCTCTGGTGAACAGCTTGCACAATCAGAGGAAACAATTGATCTTGAATCAAATAGTCACCTCTGATGCACGGATACCCGCGGTCGAACACTGCATTTATCAATCTGAATGCCATAGAAAACTCATCACTTGGCACGCACAAGTGACCCAATTCTAAGTTATCCAGAGTCGCGTAGGCACGGAAGAACGTTAGCAACTGCCTGTCGTCCACCATGCTCTGACTGTGGTCGATCATGAGCGACTTGCACGTTTGGCAGTTACTTTTCGTGGTACACTTCTTCAAAACGTACCCCGCAAAATATTCGATCGCGCAAGACTCAAGTGACGTGTCATAGTCCGCTGCTTCAACAGCTATCCTTTCCACGTCTACGTCGTCTAATGGTCCCTCACGATCCACGAGATATTCTCTAAAAGACGCTGCGTTGCGCGGCGCCGATTCTGGAACACCATACGCGTTATACCCTTCTTGCTGCATAAGTATCTCGTCTTCGTCGTCTGCACAATTGGCTGTTTGCGCAGGCTTAGCAAGATTCATTACGATATTTTTTTGTAACGAAAGACGAAATATTTTCGAGCTGGGATTGGGATCGTATGTTCCGCCGTGCATACGGATCATTGAAAAAAGATTCTCCAGTGGATCTTGGTTCAATCGCGACGTCAGGAGGAACTTAGTTCCCTCAAGTTTCAGATCGTCCCACAACTGCAGGAGTGCATTCAGGGACAGGATCAATCCCCTAAAGCACGGTGGTGTTTTAAGGCCCTTGTCCGTGATAGTTCGCCAAGTTTTACACGCCTCGAGTTGTTTTCGCAAATTTTGCTCAACGGCTGGCCTTAGATCGAAGATCGCGCATTTATTTGGATTCGCATCGTTTGCACTGCGACTATTTAGATTATCAAATAAATCGTTCAAAGTCCAGAAAAAGTTAGCTGTCGCGGTGACGGTTTCGCTCTGAATGCTACCGGTAGCTGCAGCTGTAAACAGAGCGGCCGAAACTCTACGACTAAAAACCTGGAAAGCCAAGCTACACTTCATTCGATCGAAGTTGTGTGGATTTACGTGTTTATCAGACAGCTTACACGCGGCTCGAGTCCCTTTGTCCTTTTCAAGGTTCCATAACGACTCTAAATCTTTCCATGACACTCTACCGTTTTCGGAAATCAGAAAATCATGGGCGTATAGTTGGTTTCTTAAACTTTTACCGAGATGAGACCAATCGAAAAAACACAATATTTTGAAACCTCTGTGTATGAAAGAAGGATTTTCATCTGTCACTCTGGAAAATATCACACTCTGATTCTGGGTGCCCTGATCGCACACGGTTGCCCGAACGCGCAGTCCCACGTCAAATAGAGCATCGAGAACACCGTCTAGAATGTCCGTCAATTTTTCAGACTTGACAACACCGGCACTTAAAAAGTAAGCTACGGGCTGCTTCCAGTTATGAAACAAACCGCGCACCATGAAAACCAACGCATCTGTAGCAACACCGGACGAGCAGCCAAAGGAACCGAGATCTTCGAATCCCTCGATCTTTTGCTTCCCGTCGTGCAAATCAAACGCCTTTTTGATTCTAACTTCGTCAAATAACAAAACGCAGTTACGCTCGTCGAGGCTCATGGAAGACACTCTCGTTGCTAAATGCTGGAACATTGTGGGACAAATACCTGGCCAAAGTTCTACTTTTCCGAACCAATCCTTAATTGTACTGTACGAAGGTAACGCGAAGTGAAATTCGTCTCGCATTTTTCTGTACAAGCTAGGGGACGTGTAATGTATTTTTAGCGCCATTTGTTTCTCATTCTCGGTATATTGGGTACCGGTTTTATGAAAAATCTGCATCATAACGAAAGTCAAGACGAAATCCTTGACTTTTCTCGCGACCGCCATGGCAAGAGCTACATTAGAGATTATGCCGTGCTTCAAACGATTTGTTAATCGACGAATGGCTTGCGTTTTCGTTTTCAACGCACCGCGAAGCTGACCATTGTCTTGTCTCAGCTGCGCAATGATACGTTTCTGCCGTTCTATCCTACTCAAAAGTTGGGCACGCTCAATTTCCCAATCCTGCGGCGCGTTGCAGACACTCATTTCGACATCCGAATCCGATACTGGGTACAAATCTGGTACCGCGCTTTTTTTCAAACAACCGGACGGAAAAATATCAGCGGGTGAAAAGTGTCTGCTGCAAATTTTAATTTTTTTCAGTTCCGAGTCCGAAAGCTCTACATAATCATCGATACCGCTATTGACTAACCAATCGATGCATCGGTCCCTATCGCTGACAGGAATTGAAAAGAATTTGAGACCGGGTATGCCGTCTCTACTGCGTGTACCGCACCCGGTGTACGCGCATCGAGAATAATGAGTCTTCTTTTTCGCGGTATCCCGACTCATTGTCCTGTTTTGGTTATAAAAAAAAAGACGAGAAAGACGTGAAAGACGAAAACCGACTGGCTAGGTGTTGCGGATTATGTTTATTACCTCGTCTACGCGGCTCTGTAAAAATTACAATAATCTCCAGTTATTTACTTACCGCGTTAATCACGTGTCTGCGGAAATACTGCACTAGTAATTGAGTCACAAACAAGCAGACACTGTTATCAATTAACTAATGATTCTAAAGTCGGTCTCACTGGTAGTTTCACTGATATAGAGGAATCTTTAAAAGAATACTCTGACTGACAAGCAATACTATAAAATTGGGACACCTGTGAATTGAACGCTGCTGTAATATTGTAGAGACAAATGAATGCTGCAAACAGTGTTTACCGTACAACCAGTGAGGCTCGACTGACGGTCGTCTTCGACGGCGCGAAGACGGTGGGCGTGAGCCGATGAGTATGAAGTTCGAGTTCGCAGGTCATTGACTGCAGATATACTATGGGTTTGACACAATGTATCTCGATGACAGAAAATCGTAGACCTTTGAGATATGAATCATTTTCAAGCTCATTCTATTCCCTATTAGACGAACTATATTGCATCCTCCTATTCTTACCTGTCTCCGAGATCGCTACTCGGGCTATTATTAACCATCCCGACCACAATTTCTGGAATTTCATCGAAATTCAAGTCATATGACACGTAGAAAGTTTCAAAGATTCAGCACATTCATTTGAATATTTTTTTCCAGCTATTTTACAAGAGTGACGACGAGTTGAAGTTAAGAGCATGTCCTAGTCCTACCTTGACCGGCTTTAAAAAAAAGTAAAACATCGAAAAAACTCCGAAACGATGGTTAAAAATGATATATAATGGATTTATTCGATGATTAGGGACGAATAGGTTCGATCCAGTACCCGAGATCCGTTGAAATCGAGAAAAATTACTTTTTTGTGTTCGTCAAGTGCGTCCGTGTCACCTATTTTGGTTAATATCAAAGTCTACGCGTCAAAAACGCAAAAACCGGCAACGTACCCCTAGTCTACATGCAATGACGAACATTTGTGTCGAAAAATTTTGTTGCTTAACGCAACAATGGGGCGATCAAACCGAAAGTAGAGCGGTAGTCAAGATGTAAATAGTGTAAAATTGTCGATTTCTGACAGCTGATCGTGAGACATGAGATTATAATATAATTATTATATTGAAAATATAATATTTTTATTATTTTTTAGTAGTATAGATATGGGGCTTCTGGATCCAGCCTTCTTTACCGGCCATCAAGCAGTCGGTAAGTGAATGGTTGTGTGGGTAATTTACCGACGGTTGTATGGTAACGATTTGTGTACCGATTACCGACGATCGGATGGCTGCGATGTTCGGTCGTGTGATGGCGCCACAGCCGATTGTTACCGATATGTTGGATCATGGTAACGATTACCGATCTTTCGTTATCGGTGGTCTGACGGTAACGATTCAGAAGCATGCATCGCTGATCCTCTGTTACCGACAATCGAATGGTTGCAATTTTGCGTCATGCGATGGCGCCACTATGGATTGTCGATCTTTAGTTATCGATAGTCTGATGGTAACGATTCTGAATCATGGATGCCGATTTTCAGTTATCGGTAATCGGATGGCTGCATTTTTTCTGCAATTTTCCGTCATGCGATGGCGCCACTACCGATTCGCTTTTTTCGAATCATGGTAACGATTACCGATTTTTTTTTTTTTTTTTTTTTTTTTTTTTTTTTTTTTTTTTTTTTTTTTTTTTTTTTTTTTTTTTTTTTTTTTCTCACCTTACCGACAATCGATCCAAGATAGCTGAAATTTCGAATTCTTAGCTTATATATACGAATTATGCTAGCTGAAATGTTTAAAGTGTGACGAGGTGTTATATTATGCAATCAATGACGCAAATCATCAGATAATGTATATATATATATATGTTTATTATCAATAATTTTCTTAAAACTAACTTAAACAATATATCTTAAGTATAACCTATTCTAGTGACATTTTTTTCCTAAAACTAACTTAAACAATATTTCTTAAGTATAACCTATTCTAAGTATAACTATTCTAATTAAACCTACAACAATTTTTTCCTTAAAACTAACTTAAACAATATTTCTTAAGTTTAACCTATACTAAGTATAATTATTCTAATTAAACCTACACATCCTCTACCCCCTCCTCCGCCACCTCCTCCTCCGCCACCTCCTCCCCCGCCACCTCCTCCACCTCTTCTACCTCCTCCACCCTATTTTCTCCATCCTCCATCCCCCAATCCTCCTCCTCCTCCTCTCTTGCATCCTCCGCCACATTCTCAGCCTGCGGCCCGAGCCGCACCCACATGGGTACACCATCATCGTAGAATATTTGCACCCATCGCACCTCATCCTCGGCACTCTCATACCCATCATCCCGTTCATCATCCTCCCACCCCTGCCAGTTGTCGTCGTCGTCGTCGGGGATCATTCGATTATCCATATCTGCAATATGAAATATCGATTACAAAGTATACCAATCAGTGTACCCCATTATGCTAACTATGTTATCGATGAATAATGATACTTACTGCTTGTTTTCAACCGATTGGTGGTGTTAATTCCTTCAAATTTACTCTTGCTCGCACTGTTATGGTTTACCGAAATTTATTCTTGCTGGCTTTCTGGAGTGTGTAAAACATGATGCGAACTCGCACTTTTATAGTTCACCGGATACTCGAGACACACCTCCAATATTGGTGGGGGACTGGTCAGTGACAACCCAAGATAATAATATTTGTATGAAGCTGCAAAGATGTGAACCCCTTTTAGGTACAAAACCCTCGAATTTTCATGTTATTTGAGCGGTGGAAGGGGGTGGGGGCGTGTGCATCTGAAATCCCGAAGCCTATGGTGGGTTTGAAGGGTGGTATAGTGCCGGTTTGACAACGAAGCTGTGCAATTCATCGAATAGAACAAAAAATGGACAACGCAATGTATATGAATCTCGTTGAGATGATGGAAGATGCATACAAGTTACTGTGTACCCTACCTTCAGAACAAGCAAATGAGGATATTTTTATTCACTGGCGTGACATCGCGATTGAAAATATCCAATTTTTGAACAATATTTTAACACATTCTAAACCATGTGTGAGTGAAAAACGGCGGCTACAACATATAATTTCACTCCTCCAATCGTGGGCGGTGAAATTTGAACGACATCGCACGGCTATTGTTGGGGGTAATATTGGCGATGATATTCACAATCGTGTTCGATGGGACGATATGGAGAGTGCCTTTAAGTGTCGTATACGCACCGGAGCCGTGACAAATCTTCGACATAAAGATTTGGCGGGATTTTTGGCTGACGCTGGGGTGGTAACGATGGATCGTTTGAAAAATGTGCTGCGCGAAGAAGGATGTATTAAGGTGAACGTGGGTGTTTCGTGTAAATTTGAACACATCAAAAACGATGAGATCGTTCTGGAGGTAAAAACTTTCAATACGCGCAACACCACGATTCTTCCATCCACAGACCTGGAAACCTGGTTTACCGATAATGTGAAGAATACGCTGCTAACCATGGTGGAGGATTTCGAGCAGTGTGATTCTGGTTGGAGTATGATTGAGATCATAAATGCCGTGATCGGCATCAACCGATACGAGCCTCTTCGCGGTGGGCTCTCGACATTCACACAGCTACCAGAGGATATTCGACGAAAGAAAGCTGTAATCAATGTGCAGAATGATGATGATCGGTGTTTGCTGTGGTCCGTTGTCGCGGCTCTCCACCCCGTGGACATCAACGCGACCAGAACACATAGCTATCGGCAATACATCTCAGAGCTGGATTGTGTGGGTATAAAATTCCCCGCAACCCTGCGTAGCATAGAAAAGCTTGAAAAAGCGAATAATTTAAGAATCAATGTATATGGGATTGAAAGCGAAACTTTCTCAGATTCAAAATCAAAACAGAGCATTATCACGCCTCTATATCTTAGTAAAAATTCAACAAATCCATGTAAAAAGACAATTCACCTACTCATGATTGAGTGTAACACTGAAATAGACGACGATGATATTGATCACCATGATAATTATAATGATGATGATACTAACCCGAATAACTTTAAAGCCAGATTTCACTTTGCTTGGATCAAGAATCTTTCACGTTTGGTTGGCAGGCAATTATCGGGTCATAAATGCGAACAACTTTTGTGTGATAGATGCTTGTGTCATTTCAGTGTGCACAGCGTGTTTGAAAGCCACAGACAGGATTGCATGCGGATGAATAGCATTCGAATGGAGTTTCCGGCGAAGAAAAGCTTAGAATTTTCAAATTTTCGGAATAAGGGAACTGTGCCATTCGTTGTTTACGCGGATCTCGAGTGTATATTGAAACCGGTTGGAAATGAATCTCAGGAGCACATCCCACACAGCGTGGGCTATTATGTACATTGCTCGTATGATGAAACACTATCGAGATATGACAACAAACGCGGGCCTGATTGTGTAGAATGGTTCATCAAACAGCTTCGCGAATTATCAATTGAGGTGGAGTCTCGCATAAAAAATATAATTCCAATGGAATCTCTGAATCAGGTGCAACGCGATCGCCATATGCGTACAAAAAATTGTCACATCTGTGAGAAGCGATTTTTATCGGGTGAAAAAAAATGTCGTGATCATTGCCATTTCACGGGTAAATATCGCGGAGCTGCACATAATCGTTGTAACCTGAATTTCAATGAGAAGCACACGATTCCGGTGGTGTTTCATAATTTGTCGGGCTATGATTCACATTTCTTGATTAAATCTTTAGCTTCAAATTTTTCAGGTAAAATCACATTATTACCCATTAATAAGGAAAAGTATATATCATTCACCAAGAGGGTTGATGGCACTATGATGAGTTTGAGATTCATAGATTCACTTCGATTTATGGCTAGCAGCATCGACAAATTAGCATCATACGTGTGCAGCGCAGATAAAAAAATTGCTCGAAAGTTTTACGCTGATCAGGGGAAATTCGAGTTGATGGTTCGCAAAGGTGTATTCCCCTACGAATACATTGATTCTTGGGAAAAACTTGATGAACCAGAATTACCAATTGAAAAATATTTTTATTCGAGGCTAAGCGATTCTCATATTTCCAATGAAGATTATGAACACGCGAAAAACGTTTGGGCCGAGTTTGATTTGAATACTCTGGGTGAATATTCCGATTTATATCTGAAAACTGATGTACTCTTGTTGGCGGATATATTTCAAAATTTCCGTGATAGCTGCTTCAAAACATACAACTTGGATCCCCTACATTATTACACAGCACCAGGGCTTGCTTTCGATGCGATGTTAAAACACACGAAAGTAAATCTTGAACTTTTAGACGATCCTGGAATGATATTGTTCATCGAGAAAAGTATAAGGGGCGGTGTGGCACAGTGCTCGAATCGCTATGCCAGAGCAAATAATCGATTTATGGGTGAAGATTTTGATCCAAGCAAAGCGGAATCATATTTAATGTATTTCGATGTAAATAATCTTTATGGTGCAGCTATGAGTGAGCATTTACCGTGTGGGTCATTCGAGTGGGAAAACGATGCCATTGATGTGACGTCCCATCCGGATGACGCGCCAATCGGTTATATTCTGGAGGTAGATTTAGAGTACCCCATAGAGCTCCATAAACAACATACCGACTTACCTCTCTGCCCCGAGCATTTTACACCGCCGGGCAGTAAAATTAGAAAACTTGCAACAACACTTCTACCCAAGAAAAAATATGTTCTGCACTATCGTAATTTGAAACAATGCATCAAATTCGGTTTGAAGTTGGTGAAAGTACATAGAGTTTTAAGGTTCGCACAATCGCCATGGTTAAAATCATACATCGATCTCAACACAAATATGCGAAAGCAGTCGAAAAATGAGTTTGAGAAAAATTTCTACAAGCTCATGAATAACGCCGTATTTGGCAAGACCATGGAGAATGTGCGTAACCATAAGACAGTTAAACTAATCACAAAATGGGAGGGTAAGGGTGGCGCGCGCGCCCTCATCGCGAAACCTACATTTCATAGCTGCACCATATTTGATGAAGATATGGTGATTATTGAGATGAATCGAACCGTGGTATATTTCAATAAACCCATATACATCGGCGCTGCAATTCTCGATCTCTCAAAAATATTTCTATACAACTTCCATTATGATTATGTAAAAAATAATTTTTCATGTAGCGAAGCAAAATTAATGTATACCGATACAGATAGCCTCATATATCAATTTACCGTACCAAATATCTATGAAATCATCAAGCGTGATGTTGTGGCAATGTTCGATACATCAGACTACCCGCCAGATAATGCTTATGGTATCCCCTTGTTGAATAAAAAACGTCTTGGTTTGATGAAGGATGAAAATAATGGGAAAATCATGACTGAATTTATTGGACTGCGTGCAAAACTCTACACATTCAGAACTCGCGGTGACACTGATAAGAAACGTGCAAAGGGTGTAAAGGGTTCCACATTAAAATCCATCACGTTTGATGATTACAAACGGTGTCTTTTTGGTAATCAAAATTTGGTTGAGAAACAGTGTATGATAAGAAGTAGGCGACATACAGTTAGCACTATTGTACAGAATAAGTTAGCTCTAAGCTGGGGTGATGATAAGCGAAAGTTGATGCCAGGTAAAACTGATACTTTACCCTGGGGTTATCTAGATTCTACAAACTTGTAAATATCCCACATTTTCTCACATTTTCTCACATTTTCTCACATTTTCTCACATTTTCTCACATTTTCTAAAATAAAACCGAATAATTTCCCATTTACTTTACATGTGAATGTGAGAAAATGTGAGAAAATGTGAGAAAATGTGAGAAAATGTGAGAAAATGTGAGAAAATGTGAGAAAGTGTGAGAATGTGTAAGAAAATGTGTGAAAAGATTTGATTTTCACGATGATTATGTAAACTGGCATTAAGATTGAGGAGAGTGAAGAAACAACAAACAATTGTAAATATGTTGATAATAAATTTATTCATAAAATTATATTACACATCCAATTTATTTGCATTGTACATGTGTTGATAATAAATTTATTCATGAAAATTATATTACATATCCGATTTATTTATCCAACTATTATGTGAACTATCGAAGCCCAACCATTTTACATAGAGCTGATCACCACGCCTTCGCAAGACTTTTTCTACAAGATAACCATCGGGGTATTGCACCCTGCTGAGCTCCTCCTCATAAAAACCACCCTCGATGGGTTGATTCAGGTAGTCGGTGAGTTTGTAGGTTGGGGGGTTGGTATTTTTCACCTCATCAATCGTAAATATTTCCGTTGTCCAATTCGGTGTATAACCCTTTTCGAACACATTTTTATATTTGCTAATTCGAACTTTATCACCAACCCCAAATTTACGTTTTCGTTTGCTTCTTTTGATTTGACGCGGTTTATACACACTCCGATATATATGTTTTTCATTAGCTGTAGTTACATCTTTCGGTTTCATTCTAATCGTGCGATGTTTGGTATTATTATACGATGTAATCAAATCAGGTAGAATGCTAGTCCACTTATGAGAACCTTGAAGTGTGAATTGCTTCCACATTTTATTTTTCAGTGTACGATTGAAGCGTTCGCATATCGATGCCTTCAAGTTGCTAAATGTTGAGTACATGTTGATGCCGTGATGCCCCATAAGAGTTTTGAATTCTCTGTTGTAAAATTCCTTGCCCTGATCAACGTGTAGATGTTTCGGTATGCGGCCCTGAGTTAGCACAGATTTCATCGCAGCTGTTACATCTTTGGCATTTTTACTCTTGATCGGTACGGCCCACGCAAATTTTGAAAATATATCGATCACTGTGAGCAAAAATTTGGAGCCCTTATTGATTGATGAGTATGCAGACATATCGACAAGATCGGCCTGCCAGGTCTCATCCAGACCACGTATATCGACATAACGGCGAGGATAATTGCGTCGGGCGGGTCTATGAAGTTCGCTCGCTATTATCGCCTTCATGTCCACGCATTTGCATCTAATTTGTAGTATATTTATATTTCTTGTTCTTCAACGAGTTGGTTGGGGTTGGAATTCCGCTGGTGTAGTGCTGGCTGAGTTTTTCAACGTTATTCTCCGCTATTTTCAACCGTTTCTCCAGAGATTCAATTTCCCCCTCCAATGCCGCAATCTTTTCTTTGGCCTGGACCCGAATATGCTGATCTTCTTGAAAACTTTCGCTGTGTTCTCGATCTATGCGGGCATTTAGTTTAGATTCAAGAGTTTCAAGCGTCTGTCGCATGGATTGCTCGAATGTTTCCTTTATAGTGTGTGCGAATGCATTATATGATCGATGTGTAATATCCTCAAGACTATTCAGAGAAACAGCATCGGTTGGTTCTTGCGGATATGCAATATTACACAACCGTTTATTGTCTATGTCGTACTGGTTATCGATGGTTGTTTTAAACCCAACACCCGGAGGCCCGCGACTAGCCACACTTTTGATTTTTCCGCTAGCCAACCGACGACCAAATATGTCTATGCTCATCGTTGAATTATCTAGCTCGATTCGAAGCGAATTCCGCGAAGTAGCCCGTTGTGGCTGAACCCTTCAAGCTTAGATCCTATGGCAGTCAATCGAATCTCTAGAATTTCCTTCTTCACCGTGAGAGCGTCAATCTCCGTCGCTATGAGAGCCTGAATGTGTTGATTCTCATCGAAATTGTTGGTATGCTCTCGATCTAGGCGTGCATTGAGTTCAGATTCAAACTTGTGGAGTGTTTGTAGCATAGAGTTCGCAAATGTTTTTTCCATAGAATGCTCGAGAACACCCAAGGCTCGCCATGTAATATCTTTAAGACTTTTCAGAGAAACAGCATCGTTTGACCCTTGCGGATCCGCGATATTGCATAATCGTTTACCATCTAAATTATACTGCTTATCAGATGTGAATTTGAATCCAACACCTGGAGGACCATGAATAACACCTTTTTCGTTGTTGTTGTCCGCTAGCTGTCGCCCGAATATGTCAATGCTCATTGTTCAACGATCTATGGTTGAATGATCATTTATGATTAATCTCACACTAATAAATGATTCCCGCCTCACGCAGCTCCTGAATAATGGATGATATTTCATTGACATGGCTTGTATTGCCAGCTGCTTGAGATGCTATGAGGAGTCGAAGACGATCAACGAGCTCATTAGGATTATCCCAATAAACATAATCCATCCTTTGTCCTCGCGCAACTTTATGGTTGGGTAATAAACCTTTGCCGGATCTTTGCCTAGAGGTATTTGCCGACAGGTCGATGTATGGGGCAATGAAATCTCTGTACTTTGAACTTTTTTCTCGATCATAATGGAGGCTTTTGTCGGCTTTGTAATATCGTCGATGTGCATTCGTTTTTTTGACAATTTTGACATAATTTAATTTATCGCTTTTATTCACAATCGAGGGATCGGGTGACTTTTTGAATAACAACTCGAGCAATCCTGGTGTGTTCTCATAGCTCTTATCACCAACGTATATGTGATCATCGTCAAATACGATATCCGAATCACCGATCTTCATTCCACCAACTAACTTTCGAACGCCATATTTCGTGTCCAAGTTCTTGTGCTCTTTGGACGATGTAAACATGCTTAAATAGCGTGCGGCCTTGACTTCTTTTTTCGGCATCGGTGTGCTTGCAGAGGCGATTGCAAACGCACCAACCTGGTTATCATCATCATCATCATCATCATCATCATCATGGGTATCATACACATTAGCCATAGCAGCGTCGGTTGTGGCATCATTGCCAATAGCGATGTTAGTTGCCAAGCCCCCCTCAACCGCACTTTTATATGCATCATTATCATCATCATCATCATTATCATCATCAGCATCAGCACTCTCATAATCATCGGTTTTTACAAAATCCTCCGCCTTCTCTATCTTGGCCGAACCCGGTTCCGTTTTTACTTCACGCTTCATTAGTAGCCGCTGCTGCTGCTTTGATGAATCCACCAATTTATGCAGCGGTGTGACTAGAGGTTTGAAGATTTCACCAATAGCCTGCTCGCTGGTGTCTTTGCCCATTTTGATCATTTTATGTTTACGTCGAATGATATCGCTGGCCCTTGCTATTTCTCGTAACACATCGTTTTGCTTACGTATCTTGGAGCTCTCCATGCTGCTAGTTTGATCGGTGTGTCGTGACTGTTCACAGCTTATTCATGATTCAGGCTTATAAAGCAGTCAAATCCTCTCCTATATCGCCCTGCATTAATCTCACTGTCTTTATCGATGGTTACAAAACTATATCTACCCTCATTCCAACACGCCAAGCACAAATCTTTGAATTGCTGATAAGTCATATCGGTGTTCACATGATCAGCATAGATGTGTTTCAAATTCATTTCATCTTGGCGAAAAAGAACCAATAAGTTTGCATTATCACGCACCAAATGTTTTGGAATTCGGGCATACGTTTGACAAAGATAAAAACTATCGACATCCCTGTGTCGCCCCATACAGAAATAGGCTCTGATATTATCCTGCTTCTCACAGGCTACGTCATCGAAAATCATAATCGAGTTGGGGTGTGCGTCTTTCGGTTCTACAACCTCCTTATGCTCATCAAACGGAAAATAACCCAGCCCCTCAACCGGTTCCAACAACCTCTTCAAGAACTCATACTTTGGCTGATTGAGGGATTTTGAATAGACATACACATTCTCAAATCGTAGACCATTCGCATGAGTCAGTAGTGTGAGAAGGGCATTAGTTTTACCGCAATTTGAGGGCCCACAAAAGACCGCCCTGACACTATTTGGCAGCAGGGTCCCGTGTCGTTTCGCTCTCTTTTTTTTTCGCTCGACCAAATTATCGAAATTGGCGATGGGTAGTTTAATCGATTGATCCTGAAATTTCATGATGCTTGGCAAACGTCACGATGAGAACTAATATATCCACGTATAAAATATGCGCTTTTATAGAATTTCCATTAGTTCACGGTTGACCATGGTTGGACGCACACGTAGACAAAGGTGTGGTTCTGGGTTAATAAATAAAATTATCAACAATCTCCCCGTAGAATTGCATGTTCCTGGTTATCAGTACTGCGGACCTGGTACGAAATTGGCAAAGAGGTTAGCTCGCGGTGATCGTGGTATCAATGCTCTAGACGCTGCATGTAAGCAGCACGATATCGCATACTCCAAAAATCAAGATAATATTGCAGAGCGTCATAAGGCTGATAAAGTGCTCGCCGAGAGGGCTTGGAATCGGGTTTTGGCTAAAGACGCAAGTACGGCTGAGAAAGCTGTCGCTTGGGCTGTCACCAACACCATGAAGGCAAAATCGAAATTGGGTATGGGTGTGAGGATGGTCAAGACACAAACATCGCTCAAGAACAGGAGAAGAACATTGAAATCTATTATACAAGCAGCAAAAAAATCTATGAAGTCGGGCCCTAAAGCTATTGACACAGCTTTGGCGGGCGCCCGTTTGGCCGTGTCTAAGGGAAAAGTGCGCGTGCCGCGTATTCTACCTGTCCCCCGGAAAATTGGTGGTTTATTACCGTTTCTCATCCCAATATTTGCGGCCCTTAGCGCCACAGGTGCTTTAGCGGGTGGTGCTGCGGGTATAGCAAAGGTTGTCAATGAGGCTAAAGCAAATAAACATCAATTACAAGAATCGAAGCGTCACAATGCGACAATGGAGGCGATTGCATTGGGGAAGGACTTATACCTGAAACCATATAAGAGGGGTATGGGATTATATTTGAAGCCTGCAAAAAACTGATTAAGCTACCACACCGAGCCCTCACAGATGTCGATCTGCTCAACTATGCAAAAGCTATGAAAATTCCACATTTCCGTGGTGTTTTTATGCGAAATGATTTACCCAGTTCGGGGCCTAGAAAGCGTGAATCTGCAATTATCAACCTTGATGATAAAAACGGTCCGGGGACACATTGGGTTGCATACACGAAAAATGGCAACGATGCAACGTATTTCGATAGTTTTGGCGATTTACAACCGCCTAGGGATCTGATGAAATATCTCGGTGTTGGTAGCATAAAATATAATCATAAGAGATATCAAGAATATAACACGGTAATTTGCGGTCACCTGTGTCTCAAGTTTCTCAGCGGACAACTATAAAATGTGTGCGAATCGTTGATGTGATATTAGTCATGGCTGATTCGTTCACGTTGACGCTCTCCGGAGAATCGTCGGTGTTGAGGACTCAATATTTTCCACCCATCGAGTTATCATCGACAAAGACGTATGTTCTAGGACTCATAGAGCTCCTGACATTCAACGCGATCCCCAATATAGATGCAGGGTGTAATAAGTTTTATGCAAAACCGAACGCGGTGATTACAATACCCACCGGTAGCTATGAAATTGAGGATATTGCAAATTATTTGAAGGAGGCACTACCTAAGGATATAAATATCAGTCTAAAGGCTAATAACAATGAGTTACTCAGTGAAATTAAATGCAACCATTCTGTGGACTTCAGACCGAAAGATTCCATCGGCCGATTGCTTGGTTTTACCCCCAAAATGCTCGAAGGCGGTATTACCCATAAATCTGAGTTACCTGTCCGCATACTCAAAGTCAACGCCATACGTGTTGAGTGTAATATCACCACAGGTGCGTATATAAATGAGCATCGAGTACATACGATTCATCAATTTTTTCCAACCGTACCGCCGGGATATAAGATCGTGGAAGTGCCGACAAATGTCATTTATCATCCAATCACCGTACGGTCAATACACGATATACAATTGAGAATAGTCGATCAGGACGGAAAATTAATCAATTTTCGCGGTGAAACTGTAACTATACGATTACATGTAAAATCTTTGAGATAATATGGGCATTGTGTTTGAGACGACAAGAAAATCTGGTGGTAGTTATAAAAGCTCGATAACATGTCCAAGCATCATCAGTCATCGTGCAGCTCCGATTCGAGTGACATATCAGAACGCTCAGTTTCTCCAGAGCCTAGGACTTCGACTTCGTTGTGGTGGAAAATAAGAATTCGTTGCTATATCTGCATATGGCCATCGCGAAAATGATAAAAATCCAAACACCTGTGACCTTCGACGAGTCGATTGCTCACTGTGAAATACATGCGCATCAACCGTACGCGGCGTCTACCTTCAAAAATAACGATGAGATTCGCATAGCTGTGCAGAATCAAGATGCGTGTGTATTACCCAGCAAAAGTTCGCTCCACATCTACGGTCGGCTTACAAAATCAGATGGTACCGCTGTTGGTGCAAGCACGGAATTGGTCAATATGGCCGCGTGTCACATGTTTGGCGATATACGCTACGAGTTGAATGGTCATGAGATCGATCAGAATAAGAATGTCGGCATCACGAGCATCATGAAGGGATACTTATCATTCACCCCGGGGCAACAACATCTTCTGGGGAACACCGGCTGGTTGGTGGATAATAAAAATAAACTAACCAACGCCGAAGGATACTTTGATGTTGTTATACCATTAAATTTTCTACTCGGATTTGCCGAGGATTATAATCGAGTCGTTGTCAATGCGAAGCATGAGCTAATTTTGACGCGATCGAACAATGATTTGAATGCCATACATCAAACAACTGTGGAGGGGATCAAAATTTCGCTCGAAAAAATTGAGTGGTTATTGCCATACATCAGACTGTCGGATCCTGCAAAGATCAAGATGCTCAACTATATCGCTAAAGATCCGGCTGTATCTATGAGTTTTCGCTCGTGGGAAATGTACGAGTACCCGATGTTGCCTACAACAACGAGACATGTATGGGTTGTCAAGACATCTACACAGCTAGAGAAACCAAGACATGTCATACTGGGGTTCCAAACCGCGCGGCGAAACGATGCAAAGAAAAATGCCAGTCAATTTGATCATTGTATGATTAGGGATGTGAAACTTTTTCTAAACTCACAGTGCTACCCCTATGGGAATTTGAATCTTGATATTGCTCGCAATCAATACGCCATTCTCTACAATATGTACACAAACTTTCAAATTTCATACTATGATAAGGAATCCGAGCCTCTTTTATCAAAGAGTGATTTTTTGGAGCAAGCTCCACTCATTACTATAGACTGTTCCAAGCAAAATGAATCGTTAAAGAGTGGGCCGGTGGATATTCGTTTGGAATTTGAAACTAGCGTTGCATTTCCATCAAATACTTCAGCCTACTGTATGATCATACATGATCGCATTGTTGAATACAACCCCATTAGCGGCACAGTTAAAAAATTAGCCACATTTTAAGGATTCTGCATGCTTGAGAACTATAAATTAAGCTTATTCTAAGGAACAATAAATAAATAAATAAATATGATTACAATTTCATTGTTATTTATTCAACCCCAACCCATCCCCATTACATATATATATACATGTGTGTGTGTGTGTGTGTGTGTGTGTGTGTGTGTGTGTGTGTGTGATCAATTTTTGCCGCAGAATTCAAATTTATTGTATGGTCCTCCGAGATAGAGTATCTGCAAACGTTTCTGATCCGCCTCGTTGTTCAACTGATCTAGCTGGGTGGAATCGTTCTCTAGGGCCTTTCCAACTCTCGCTGGTAGGAAGACGATGTATTCATCGGCAATCGTTGCGATGATTCTACACCCAAATTTCGTTTTCACAAGCCTCAGTTTGGTGATGTCATACTTTTGTCCAATCTCCAGCTCCGACATCTTTTTCATCTGCAAATCGTTATCCATACGGCTGGTGCTGTTTAGGCTACTGAAATCCATCTGCACAAAAATGAATAATTCGGAATTAGTTTTGATGTCATAATTGAAGATGATTTTCGTGTAATAGGATTCTTACCTTTTTCGAGTGAGTTTGCGGGTTCGAATATACGAGTAAGATGTGTTAACGGTGAGAAGTCGGGATGCACGAGTGTAGCACCCTGCGGGCTCTCGGCTTTTAAGTCATCATCCCCCGCCCTCGAGACATGTGGAGAGGGTTTTTTACACCCCTCCTCCAAATACCAGTTTTTCAACCGCTGAACGTTCTCGAAGGCACAATGGTAGCCTCCAGGTACATCG
Source organism: Tenthredo notha (assembly GCA_914767705.2). NCBI lineage: Eukaryota > Metazoa > Arthropoda > Insecta > Hymenoptera > Tenthredinidae > Tenthredo > Tenthredo notha. Next base: position 268,639 of record OU611919.1, on the reverse strand, counting down.
CCATGACAGTCTCCATGCCAATGAAATACATGTGATTCTAATCGCAGTATTCGAAGATTCGGACACCCCAGCTCGTCCAAATCAATCACGGGTTTCGAGTCGTCATTCAGGATTTTTTCGATCCAGCGTTTCTTCTCCAATCCCTTCACATAAATGCAACATGCATCTTGTACAACTTTTCTCACAGTTTTCACAGCATCTCTATACGGTGTTTCTCCAGCAATCCAGGGTATTCCATGATGATGCCATGTTAGCCACGTGTTAAGATTTTTATACTCCCGTGGGAGAGTCACCCAGGAGCACGGTGCTTTGAAGAGGATGCGTGTGATACCTTGTCGATATTCCTCATGTGCGCGAATGCTTATTGCAGCCAGCTCTTTTATTACAAATTTATCACTGAATCGCCCAAAACCTTGCAGGTCTAATATTAGCTCCATATTAACGCGCGTGTGCGGTCTCAAGCAAAGCCGAAAATTGACTGAGCTGATGATTTATTGCGTGAGATCGGTATGCATGCAGGTGTGCAGATGGTACCGTGTGAAAAATGAAAACTCTAGGTGTTATAAACAATATTCGCGCTTTACAAATTCTAGCATGCGAAAAGGTGTGGAAAAATTCTGAATGATATTTCAAGCCTAATCCTTTGAGGCTTACCGATTTTATGGGTCTCAGGTGGGATCTTTTAATTATCACGATCTTTGAATTTACAAAATTCCGGCGTTTTCGTGCGGTGTATGGCGTGAAAAAATTCTAAATGATATTTATTGCTTGAGCCATTGAGGCTTACCAATTTTATTGGCCCAGGTGGTGTTTTGTCATTATTGCAATCTTTGTGTTTACAAAACCCTAGCGTTTTCGGGTTGCGAAAAGGTGTGAAAAATTCTGAATGATATTTCGTGCTTGATCCTTTGAGACCTACCGATTTTTATGGGCCTCAGGTGGGATCTTTCAATTATTGCGATCTTTGCATTTACAAATTCAGGTGTTTTCAAGATGCGAAAAGGTGTGAAAAAATTCTGAATGATATTTCCTGCTTGATCCTTTGAGGCCTACCGATTTTTATGGGTCTCAGGTGGGATCTTCCAATTATTGCGATCTTTGCATTTACAAAATTCTGACGTTTTCGACCAATTTTTATTGACTCAGGTGGGGTCTCGCGATTATTCCAATCTTTGTGTTTACAAAACTCTAGCGTTTTCGGGTTGCGAAAAGGTGTGAAAAAATTCTGAATGATATTTCCCGCTTGATCCTTTGAGACCTACCGATTTTTATGGGCCCAGGTGGGATCTCTTAATTATCGCGATCTTTGCATTTACAAAACTCAGGCGTTTTCGAGCAGTGCAAGGGTATTGAAAACTTCTGAATGCTATTTATTGCATGATCCTTTGAGGCTCACCAATTTTTATGGCTCGAGGTGGGGTCTTTTGACCATCACAATCTTTGTGCTTGCAAATTCTAGCATTTTCGAGTATACGGTGAAGAAACTTCTGAATGATATTTTATCGCCTAATCCTTTGAGGCTCGCCTATTTTTATGTGTTGAGGTGGAGTCTTTTGAGGACTGTTGTCGGGTTGGTTAGGCTTGATTTTATTTTGGGTGGGGGTGGTATGCACCCCATAGAATTGTGGCCCAACCCACACCGAAGTGGTTTGAGAAAAGAAGACAATTTTCAGTTTGAATTGATCAGTGAACAGTGCAAGTGTAGAATCAGGGAAAGTATCGGAAAGCAAAAGAAGAAACGACGAGGACAAGCATCAAGGATAAAAACGTGTAGAAAAAAGGTATGTGTTAGCATTTATGTAAATTTCAACGGATTCTAAACATAAGAATGTGTGATCAATCCAGATGAATCCAGCTCATGGTGGAATTGTGCAACGGGCAGCTCAACTGCGGCGGAGGGCTGAGTTGAGGAGGCGATTCCTCGTCAACGCGCAGACGGTGTTGCGTATTTTGCGCGACCACAACATGGATGAGGGTTTCGTGAGAGAAACTGCAAATGTGCACTTCGACATAATCGAGAGCCTCACCCGCCAGCAGCAAATTAGTGACAATTGGGCGAGGCGTGTGGTTGCCGCAGAAAACGCTGCACCGTCCGCGTCGGTCATCCAATGCGCGGAAGTAACATCCACCGTGCGGGATGTGGATGATTCAGACGCGGAGACGGAGTATGTGGGTGCGGGAAGAGGTCGATCACCTTCATTCGGATCGACCTCATCGATCGAATCGAGGTCGAGTCCGAGCTCGCCCTCATCCTCACGATCGGCATCGCCGGGCATACCACCTCCGCCGAGAGTGATTCCGCTTGAGCGGCAATATGACTCCGAGTGATACACCAACCCGTAAGTACACCACATTTCCATTGCACATCGTTCGGTTATTGTAATACATGTATGTTTCAGATGTGTGTGGACCTCGGCGCATGATTGTCGCTACATGTAAATATAGTTCGAGTAGCATATGTGTATATATTATATAGTTTAAGTTAGTTTAAGAAAATTGTTGCTTTAGAATAGGTTATACTTAAGAAATATTGTTTAAGTTAGTTTTAAGAAAAAATTGTTACGTAGAATAGGTTATACTTAAGATATATTGTTTAAGTTAGTTTTAAGAAAATTATTGATAATAAACATATATATATATATATATACATTATCTGATGATTTGCGTCATTGATTGCATAATATAACACCCCGTCACACTTTAAACATTTCAGCTAGCATAATTCGTATATATAAGCTAAGAATTCGAAATTTCAGCTATCTTGGATCGATTGTCGGTATGGTGAGAAAAAAAAAAATCGGTAATCGTTACCATGATTCGAAAAAAGCGAATCGGTAGTGGCGCCATCGCATGACGGAAAATTGCAGAAAAAATGCAGCCATCCGATTACCGATAACTGAAAATCGGCATCCATGATTCAGAATCGTTACCATCAGACTATCGATAACTAAAGATCGACAATCCATAGTGGCGCCATCGCATGACGCAAAATTGCAACCATTCGATTGTCGGTAACAGAGGATCAGCGATGCATGCTTCTGAATCGTTACCGTCAGACCACCGATAACGAAAGATCGGTAATCGTTACCATGATCCAACATATCGGTAACAATCGGCTGTGGCGCCATCACACGACCGAACATCGCAGCCATCCGATCGTCGGTAATCGGTACACAAATCGTTACCATACAACCGTCGGTAAATTACCCACACAACCATTCACTTACCGACTGCTTGATGGCCGGTAAAGAAGGCTGGATCCAGAAGCCCCATATCTATACTACTTTTTTTGCCAAGTATTATCATTGATACTTTGATATTAACCTAGTATTATCATTGATACTTGGCAAAAAATAATAAAAATATTATATTTTCAATATAATAATTATATTATAATCTCATGTCTCACGATCAGCTGTCAGAAATCGACAATTTTACACTATTTACATCTTGACTACCGCTCTACTTTCGGTTTGATCGCCCCATTGTTGCGTTAAGCAACAAAATTTTTAGACACAAATGTTCGTCATTGCATGTAGACTAGGGGTACGTTGCCGGTTTTTGCGTTTTTGACGCGTAGACTTTGATATTAACCAAAATAGGTGACACGGACGCACTTGACGAACATAAAAAATTAATTTTTCTCGATTTCAACGGATCTCGGGTACTGGATCAAACCTATTCGTCCCTAATCATCGAATAAATCCATTATATATCATTTTTAACCATCGTTTCGGAGTTTTTTCGATGTTTTACTTTTTTTCAAAGCCGGTAAAGGTAGGACTAGGACATGCTCTTAAGCTACGGAAGGCAACGTGTAAAAAAATACGTTTTTGAACACATATTGAACGATTACTTATACCTCCTGATTTTCACACACTAACGGCTTATAGTTCGTCTAATGGGGAATGGAATGACGTTGGAAATGATTTGTATCTTGAAGCTCAACGTTTTTTTTTCGTTAAGATACAGTGTGTCAAACCATTGACTAAAGAATGTTATTTTGTTTTAATCTATCTGAACGGCGATGATGGATTTTAGGTAATTTTGAATGAAAATTTGAAATTGAATGACATTATACTTGGCTCATTACAATAAATGGCAATGTTGACCAAATTCACGCGATTGCTCTGTACATTAGGGTGTCCGTTATTTCCCAAGTTGACTTTTTACACTTGGGTATGGTCCAAATCATTAGTTTATAGCCTAAAAACAATTATGGAAAAAAAAAAGAAATTTAATGACGATACTTTTCCCATTTGACTAACATGGGATTTTTGCACTTCTTAGACTTTAATTGTTTTTGTGTTTATTATATTCATTACCTCGTAAAATATTGTTGATTCTACTACTATTCTGACCTATTTAGATGGACTATTTAAATTTTTTTTATTTTTCCATAATTGTTTTAAGGCTATAAACTAATGATTTGGACCATACCCAAGTGTAGAAAGTCAATTTGGGAAATAACGGACACCCTACTGTACATATTATTGAGGAATGGGAAAGGGATTATTTTTAAATGAATACATTTGGTAAATTTTGTTATTAAAGAATATTATTTATTATATATTTAATACAAATTAAAATTAAAAATAGTTTTAGCGCCGCCTCCTCTTTTCGCGCCGCGGCTGCGGCCGCTCGCCTTCCCCCTCTTCCTTTTCTTACTCGCGGAAGGATCGCTGAAACAAAAAGTTAAAACTCATACTTCAGTGATTATTCATTCATTGATCATACATTCAATAAAAAGGAAAAGCAAAAGAAAAATCAAATGATCCCGATCTTCCACTCAACCTAAAATCCGCATCTTTGGACATCATAATCTGTTTCTCCCACCTTGATGAACTTTTTCAGGTGCGGCCCGTTGGAGAATCGAAATTTAGGAAATTTGTGTACACTAGGTACACGCAAGTGAATTTAAACAGCTGGGACTTGAAAACTACTAGCCCAGTCGGATTAGACCAAAATTGTAGGAAATTTAACTCCAAACAACTTCGGTAATCGCCATTTTTCGTGTCAAATTGAAAATAAACAAGTTATTCGATAAACAAAAATTCACCCTCAAATCCAAAATGGCGCAACGGGGTGCGAATCCCGAAAACCGAACTGTAGACTGCCAGTGACCCCCCCCCCCCCCCTCCCCCCACGATTTCCGAAGGAAAATTGCTACTGACAATTTTTTCCGGGTCAAATCCTAATTCGACTGGGCTACACCACGAATGTAGGAATGGATCGCCGCAAATAAATACATTGTATGTGTCAACGGCTGAACAAGGACTGGGATTGAAGTAGTTTGTAGACTTGTCATTGAGACTTGTTAAGGTGCTTCCCTACCCAATCCCACTGGACCTGAAAATTTGGGAAAAAAGGTGTTATTAAACGGAATATCTCTGCCTGGGTACCGAAATCAACGAAACAAGCTTCGTCGCGCAATTCTATGTACGATTTCGAACAAGTACGGCCAAAAAAAATTTTTTTTTACGCGAAAATAGAGAAGATATCCATGTAAAACGGATTTGAAAACGTTTTACATGGATATCTTCTCTATTGACGCGTAAAAAAAACATTTCTTTGGGCATACGTGTTCGAAATCGTACATAGAATTGCGCGACGAAGCTTGTTTCATTGATTTCGGTGCCCAGGCAGAGATATTCCGTTTAATAACACGCTTTTCCCCAATGTTTTCAGGTCTGGTGGAATTGCATAGGGAAGCACCTTAAGGCCCATCCGTAGTCGCCCACCTCCTTTTGATACAATGTGACACATTTCGATTATATTTTTTTTTTAAATTTTGTTACACATTATCTTATAGGAAATTTAATTCTCTACAAAATTGTTCCTATGCATTTTTTCTCTAAACTCAACATAAACAAAGTTACATAGCGCTGAACAGGAGGAAAAAAAAAATTAATAAATTAATAACGGAAAAAATTTTATTATTTTAAATTATCAATTAATTAATCAATATACTTAATTACTTATCCAAAATTCATAAATTTAACATTATTTCAACATAAATAATTGAACAAAGTTTACAACAATACAGAAATTAATTTTAATTATTATATTTATAACTTTGTTTATGTTGAGTTTAGAGAAAAAATGCATAGGAACAATTTTGTAGAGAATTAAATTTCCTACAAGATAATGTGTAACAAAATTAAAAAAAAAAAATTATTCATGTAGTTATTCTGAAACTAAGAAAAAAATTTTTTTTCACATGTATTTTAGAGATATTGGGCTCAAACTTTAGGAGAATTTCTTTTTCAGATTGAAGAAATTTTGTAGATATGTTTAATCGAAAGAAAAAAAAAGAAGTTATTTTGACACAGTCTAATACATACGTCCAAAAAAATGTTCGTTTCGTGCGAAAATAGAAATTACAAGTGGTTTTTACATTTTTGGTAACGTAATGTTTTTCGTAACAATGTAAAAACCATCTCTGGTCTCTATTTTCGCACGAAACAAACATTTTTTTGGACGTATGTGTTAGGTATTGAATTCGAATTCGCGCAGCGTTGGCCTTTTTTGCCTTTTTGACGCCTGGGCTCGGATAATAATCGAAATGTGTCACATTGTATCAAAAGGAGGTGGGCGACTAGGGATGGGCCTTGAGGATTTATAAAAAACGAGCTAAAGTAAAAATACGATCAACATTCAATTGGTACGTTGATTTTTTGGCCTGAATTTTATTATAAGATGAAATTGAATGAAGAAATAGTTACCCATTTTTTTCGCCTTTGGCGGCCCCCTCGCCGCTGGTGGCCCCCTCGCCGTTGGCGTTTCCGCCGTCTCCGCTGAAATTAACACGTCGCAAATAAATACATTGTATGTGTTGCGAAATCACGAGCAACAACGGCTGAACGAGGACTGGGATTGAAGTAGTTTGTAGACTTGTCCGAGGGGGAAATAACTCGTTGAAATAACGTGTCAATAGCTCGTGAAATATTGAGAAATAACCGAAGAAATAACTTAAATAATGAGAAATAACTGAAAAAATGAGAAATAACTGAAATAATGAGAAATAAATGAAATAATAAGAAATAAATGAAATAATGATAAATAACCGAGAAAATAACTGAAATAATCAGAAATAATTGAAATAACGAGGAAATAACTGAAATAACGAGGAAATAAATGAAATAATCAAAAATAACTGAAATAAAGAGAAAATGAATGAAATAATCAGAAACAACTGAAATAACAAGGAAAAATAACTGAAATAACGAAGAAATAACTGAAATAACGAGGAAATAATGAGGAAATAAATGAAATGATGTGAAATGAAATAAAAAAATTAATTGAAATAAAAGAAATAATTTGAATGAAAGAAATAATTTGAATTAAAAGAAATGATTTGAAATAAGAGAAATAATTTGAAATAAAAGAAATAATTTGAAATTAGATGAAATGATCTGAAATGAAATAAAAAAATAAATTGAAATGAAAGAAATAATTTGAAATGAAAGAAATAATTTGAAATAAAAGAAATAATTTGAAATAAAAGAAATAATCTGAAATAAATAAAATATTTTGAAATGAATGAAATAATTTGAATTATTTCACCAAAAGAAATAATGTGTCAGTTGAATCTCGAGTTATTTCCCCCTCGGACTTGTCATTGAGACTTGTTAAGGATTTAAAAAAACGAGCTGAAGTAAAAATACGATCAATATTCAATTGGTTCGTTGATTTTTTGGCCTGAATTTTATTATAAGATGAAATTGAATGAAGAAATAGTTACCCATTTTTTTCGCCACCGGCGGCCCCGCTCCCGCCAGCGTTTTCGCCGTGCTCGCTGAAATTAACACGTCGATGCATTTATACCTGGCATTTGATTGAAACCTGACATTGATCGTCTATGATCTGCATTCAAATTAATGTGTTTGACTGAAATAATTATTTACCTTTTTTTCTCCACACCGGCCGCCCCGGTCGACCCGCTCCCTGAGGGCGTCGCGGCTGCCGCCTGTTTTGGTTTGTTCTCTGTAATTTTAGAAAATGTTTGTGAAATGGTAAAATACACAAAATACCAAAAATCGCAATATTTGCAATTAATTAAAGCGAATGAAGTAATTGAAATAACGCTAACTCAATATTCATTTGCTTTCTACAAAGTTTTCCGCGACAAAGTGGAAAGAATGGAACACTTGATTATGGGTATACGTACCATCAGACATGGCTTGCTGTTGTAAACTAAAGAAGTTCGCACTCGCGAGGCTTACGACGGTTGTATATGCAACTGCGCGCGTTGCCATTCTTCACTCAACGCTGCGCAACAGCTCCTCGGTTTAAGTTTTTGAATATTTATCTTTTATTTGAGAATTTCATACATGCATATGGGCATTGACTAAAGATTGTTTTTATCTCAAAAGATGCACCCGGTATGATTTTTTTTTTTTATTATACATTTTTTTTTCTTTGTTTATCTATTTAACTTCCTGAAAAATCAAGCGATTCGAAAAAATGAGGGGATCAAAGTGTTTGTTTTGAAATAATCTTCCGTTTAAGATTATTTTCAAAATTATTCGTGTTTTAATTCAATTAATTTTTTTTGAATTTTGCGCATAAATCGTATTTTCTATGTTGATTGTCTCCTTCGATTTTCTTCATTTTATTCATGAAAAACTGTTATTTATTTAAAGAATTTTAAGCCTAGTTTCAAAGTGGGCAATTCATTCTTTCTATTTTTCCCAATTATTTTATTGTTTTTGTTTTTTCTAATCAAATGAAATTAAGTTAATTCTAGAATGTATATTAATTTGAGAAAAAAAAAACAATAAAATAATTGGAAAAAAATAAAAAGAATGAATTGCCCGCTATGAAACTAGGCTTAAACTTCTTTAAATAAATTACAGATTTTCATGTAAATAAATTTAAAAAATCGAAGTAGACAATCAACATAGAAAATGCGATTTATGCTTAAAATTGAAAAAAAAAAAGATTGAATTAAAACATGAATGATTTTAAAAATAATTTTAAACGAAAGAGTATTTCAAAACAAAAGTTTTGACCCCCTCATTTTCTGTAATCGCTTGATTTTTCAGGAAGTTAAAGATAAACGAAAAAACAAATCCTACTTGGGTGCATTTTTTGAGACATAAATTTGAAAAAAATCAGGTGAGTGCCTTATTATGAGCTCAAAATGAGAAAAAAAATTAGCAAATTTAAAAAATGCAAAAGTCCAGCAATTACTGATTTGGCGTGGAGTGCCCCATATACTATAAAACCAATGAACACAAATCAAAAAATAGATGTATTATGGTGATCATCATTTTCAGGTGAAACGAATTTCGATTCCCCCCCCCCCCCCCCCCCCCCCCCCCCTTTCCCCCCAAATCTGTTCTAAATCCTTGACTAACAATGTGTCTGCAACATCAGGACCTTAGCTCAATGGGAACACGTGCACCACCGAGTTTCAAACGTCTTATTTAGATAAAAAATAGCCTCTACCACACGGGTCATTTTCAGGTGAAAAGAGAAATTGTGGTAAAAAATGAATATCTACTATCACGTGGTTCGAATTTTTCGTATAAAAGTAGAAACAATTTTTTTGAGAAGGAGCTCAATCAATCAAGTCGAGTCAATGGTTTTATGTTGGCCTGACGTTTCGGCAATGATATGCTGCCCTCATCAGAGGCTATTTATTGAAATAAATAATTACAGAAAATTAATCAAATGCTCAGTGCATACAAAGTGTCAAAAGTTAAAAATTAAAATTAATTTCAATTTTAATTTTTAACTTTTGACACTTTGTAAAATTGAAATTAATTTTAATTTTTAACTTTTGACACTTTGTATGCACTGAGCATTTGATTAATTTTCTGTAATTATTTATTTCAATAAATAGCCTCTGATGAGGGCAGCATATCACTGCCGAAACGTCAGGCCAACATAAAACCATTGACTCGACTTGATTGATTGAGCTCCTTCTCAAATTACTACCCAGTTCGAGTGATATCTTCATGATGAATAAAAAATAGAAACAATTCGCAACTAATAATTTTGCTCTTCTCGTGGTTTTTGATTCTTGGTTTCTATGCGGGATGAGATATGGAACGAAAAATATTTGTGAGTTGCAAATTGTTTCCAGTTTCGTAGAAAAAAATTAGAACGTGCAATAATAAATACGTGTATTTATGTACCCATTATAATGAATATGAACAAGCGGGTGATTTGGTTGATCACGATGGGTCAACCCTCGAACTTGCCGCGCAGAGAATATTTTTTTATCGTTTACAATGTATGTTCTACGAAATATCGATGGACTAATGCCATACGGGCGTAAGCGACAAAAAAATATTTTTTTTGCGGATATGCCCACAAGATTCTCCATTGCACGAAAAGGATTTTGCCACTAAAAAAACGATTTTTTTTTTTTTGGGCTTACGCCCGTTTGTCATTAATCCATCGATATGATTGTCTTAATTATTATGATTATGATGGATCATTCAATTTTTTTGAGAACTGCTGTATGGATTGATTTCGAAATTCAATCAGATCTGAGTTGGCGCGAATCCTACCGATTGAGACCAAGATCATCTAAATCCGTTGATCTATTTTTGAGATATCATTAATAAAAATTTTACTTCTTGACTAACTCAAAAGCTACTGGACGGATTGAATCCGAAATCTGATCAGTTCCAAGTTGAACAAACCTGCATCGAGTTGAAAGTCTAAAAAATATAAAATGGGTTGAAAAATGATTCGTAGCAAAAAAACATAAAGAATGCTGGAATAGATATTCTCGACATACATATTGAGTTCAATACATTCCAAAAAATGGTTCAAAACCAGCCAACATAATTGGGTAATAATGGAAATGCCCTATATAATACAGTTGGTATAAATGATTCCATTTTTGTAGGCTGTGGAGGTCAAACAGTCGCACGGTCGATATATCGCAGACCTACTTATTGGCACAGCTAATCATAACCAGCCCACTGCACAGTCCTTCCGTACCGACAGGACCGGTAATTTGGAAATCTGCCATTACCCTCGTGCCCCGCGGTGCCGCCGGACAGGGCTTCAAAAAATTACCCGTGGCTGGCCGTCTTTACAATCTTTAGTCAATGTCTCTGTCTACGCCACGGTGCGAAGCTATACTATAATACCTCGAAGTCACGCGGAGCGGCGCTGACGAACGAACGGCGCGCTTACATTTCTTATTTTTGATTTTGGAATCATAAGAACAAAGCTTACGTTCCGCGATTGATAATGGGACGTAAATATAAAAAATATCTGTACGCCGATGTACCTGTACCGAGGGCTACGGCTTATCGGCATCGTTTGAAAGCGGCATTGCAAGAAAAGGCAGACAAAGAGGTAAGCATACATATAGTACCTATGTATACTAGGGTGGCCCTTATTTTGGGTATTATTTAAATTTAATACGGCCTCCCCCCAGGATCCTTTAGAATATATAAAAAAAAAATGCAAAAAAAAAATTCATATTTCTCGTAGTAATTGATCAAAAATTCTGATACTTCACATGGTGGTTGCCAACAACAAGCGGTACAGAGGTATTTTTTTTTTCTTTTTCGTAAATAAATTTCTGACTTATCGCGAAAGAGAACAAAAAAACACGGAAGAAAAAAAAAACCTCTGCGAAAACAACTATGCAAAGTTTTAGATTTTTTCATGAATTATCACGTAAGATAATAATTTTCATACAATCGATGCACAAAAATATATACGAATTGTGCATTCAAAACTTTATTCGCTTACAGGCACGTGTTGATATTAATATTAAGGGCTCGAACTTTAGAATAATTTTTTTCACATATTTAGAAGGATCGTGGGGAGCGGCCCAAAAATACCCAGTATAAGCGCCACCCTAATGTATACGCATACATTTCTGATATTTCAATTTCTTTCCACATATCGTTCGGGGTATCATTCGAAATGCAACCATGGTTGGTTCCTGATTAATACTTTTCTTTCCATGATTGGCTGAAAAAATACCACAATCTAATAACGGGACGCTCCTTCCCGTCCGTAAAATAAACATTCAAAAGTATCTTACTGGTAGAAACATGCATTTGTTAATATATCCTCTACATTTTCTGTTTGAGACACAAAGATACCTTAGGCACTACCTGGGGCAGTCAATCATTTGTTCACCATTTTTTTTTGGTTCAGTTGAACGATGAAGAACTCATAGTGGAGTCTGAAGAAAGGCAACACAAATCTGAATCTTCTATTTCGCAAGATATGGATGCTGGCTGCGAGTGTTCTCACACAACGGAAAATATTGAACATACATCTCAAGATGAGCAACCAATGAACTTGGACAGCTCAGGCAACTCTGATTTGCTTATCAATGACCCATGTGATGTAAGTGTGAGTTGACCAATGTTAATCTCTGTGTCAAACGGATAGGATAAAATGTTACTTACCTGCTGGTATAATTGTTTTTTCAATTATCAATTGATAATTGATAAACTTGACTTTTCAGGACCACATGAATGCATTACGTGAAGATAATTATTCTGATTGCGATGCGAACGAAGATGATGTTGGTACATATGTAGATCAGCCACAGGATTCTATTCGAAGTTGGCAAGACGAGCCGGATGTTACAGATTCGCAAACACTAGATTCGACGGCTAATACTTCTTTAGATTAGGGATGGAAACAAAACTTGAAAAGTCGACTTTCGACTTTTCGATTAACTTTAGTTGCTTCGATCATTGAAGTCGATTAATCGTCATCTCAAGTCGATTTTAATCGATTTGTCGCGAAGTTTTTTATTACTCGAAATATCTGCAATAAATTATATTGTAAAAATGAATATTTATCAAGAATAAAAAATCAAAAGTAAATTTTGGATACTTTCGATGTTCATAAATATATTACAAGGTTTTTTTGATGTATTATTTATTTATAATAATCTTCCGAATACTAAGAGATACATAAAATATTGAAGGAGAAACACGTTTAACCATTTTGTTGTTATTATAATTATATTATAATTTATATATATATATGTATATTTATACTAGGGGGGCTTCGCCCCCCTGCGCGCTTCGCGCGCCAACCCCCCATGTACGATATTTATTAGTCACTGACGATCTGTATATATATATATGTATTTGTTATATTTATATAGTTTTGTCTCAATGAGTATCAACAGGGTGGTTAATGGTACAGTACGTAGTTCGTGTAGTTTTCGGCGACTCTTGAATGACATATTTTGTATGAATAACTTTTTCATCACTGATATATATAGTAATTGGATAGCCGATCGACCAAAATTCCTGTGTTTATGTTTTAGTAGCCCTGAATTCTGCCATCTGTTGGTTAACCCATTCACATGACATATATCTATTGGTCGATTATAGGTTGTAGTGATTTATCGGCCGATCAAGTAAAGTGTTATTTATTATTAATATCGTCAGTTAAGTATCTCAAAGAGAATACGCAACGAAAATATTTATAATTAAAATGAAACAACCGCAGTAGATAAATTGTCTATTCTACTCTCACCTCGGCTATTTGACGCGATATCCAATCCACAAAATCTTATCGGGATTTATGATTCAGGACCCGACGATCTAATATATATTTCTCGATATTTTTTCAAATCTGCCAGATCTTCAAGCGACCTTAAGTTTTGTTAAACAGTTGGCTTACGTTGTTTCTCTACCTATTGTTTTTCGCGAACTGTCAACTTTGAAATAGGTTCGTTCCCTTAATATCAACCCCGATTCCGAATTCCCAATTCTTCTTCTCTTACGTCATTTCCTACGTCTATCAAGAAATATTTTCGGTATAATATTCAAGATCCCCAATATTACTGGATATATTTTTTCAAATCTGTCTAATGATGCGTGAAAATGCTGGGTCAACTCGGTCCAAAGGCCTAGGAAAGCGGCAGGGAGAGAGGGAGTGGAGGGAGGGGTTCACATGACCCAAAGCAAGGGCCCAAGGCACAAGAGAGCCAGGGAGGGGTTCGCATGACTCGATCCAAGGGCCCAGGGATGAGGGGGGGAGAAAGCCGAGCGGAGCCGAGGTGGCGGGGAGGGGTTCACATGACTCAAAGCAAGGGCCCAAGGCACAAGAGAGCCAGAGAGGGGTTCGCATGGCTCGATCCAAAGGCCCAGGGATGAGGGGGGGGGGGGGGGAGCCGAGCGGAGCCGAGGAGGCCATGGAATGTCTGACACGGCGGCGGCGGCGGCGGTATGTGTTATATTATAGAGGGAGGAGAGGGGAGGGGAGGGGTTCACATGACCCAAAGCAAGGGCCGAAGGCACAAGAGAGCCAGGGAGGGGTTCACATGGCTCGATCCAAGGGTCCAGGGATGAGGGGGGGGGGGGGGGGGGGGGGGGCAGCCGAGCGGAGTTGAGGAGGCCATGGAATGTCTGACACGGCGGCGGCGGCGGCGGCGGCGGCGGCGGCGATATATCTTTATAATATAGAGAGATATATATATTATCCTGTGCTGATTAATTATATTTATATCAATAAACATATTTAACTATTTTCATTGCTGATAATCAATAAATAAAAATTTTAATTTAATGTTGGTAACCTGTCAATTAGATGTTGAATCTATAATCTAATCTACTGTTAATTATAGAAACCATACTTTATCGTCTATAGATCGTAAAAACACTAACATATTTAAATGTTCTGGAGATATACGACTTCTTTTTTGACTGGCAATAATACCTGCATGAGAGAATAACCTCTCACATGGGACTGACGTAGCCATAATCGGTAAAAATTTCTTGGCCACACTCCAAATGTATGGATATTCGGCTTTCATGCTTTGCCAAACAACGAAAGGATTCGGATTCGTTATACGATCAACAGCTGGACGTGTCAAATATTGACGCAGTTGAATAGGAAGGCCTCCAGCTTCATCAGTATCCGATTCACGATTACCATCACGCACTGCATCATCTAGGTAACTCCAAATACTGTCTTTGTCTTCATCATTCACTACTGTATCAGCCTGATCAATACATGCAATGGCCAAGTCATTTTCAGATGAAGTTTTTGACAATAAAATTTCATCTTTTGTCAGACTACCGATGTTCGTTATTGCTCGAGCCACTTCTCTAGTATTTTGAAATCCATGTTTTTTGTATCTTGGATCCAGAAGAGTTGCCGATGAATATAATTTAACTGCTTCGATGTTTGAAAACTTTTTATTGATTTCTGAAATTAGTTTTTCTCTTAGGTTGAGTCCGATAGGTGTATAAGCGATGAATTCATTTGTCTTGCGTAAAAGGCCTCCAATAGCAGGAATACACTTACTGAGTGTTACAGATTTCTCAGCGCTGATTTCTTGTGTAACTCGCCACAACGGTTTTAAAATATCTCTGACTTCAGTTAATGCTTCAAGTTCTTCAGCAGTCACCATACTTGGAGGTTTGGAACGCGAACTTTTATCTCTCTGAAGCTGGAAAAGAACCCTACTGACAGGATCAGCTAGCTTGAGAAGACGTTCCAGCATGTCAAAACACGAGTTCCATCTGGTTTTTACTTCATTGATAAGCTTTAATGTTGGTAGTCCAGGTCGCTCTTTTGTTTGTAAATTTTTCAATTCGGTAGAAGCTATTTCGCTTGTACGAAAAAATCGTACGATACGTTTAACTTTACGTAAAAGTTCACGTAATAGTGAATTCTTAGTATTAGAAGACGAATGATTATTATTGACATCATCATTCCCATCACCATCATCACTATCATCTAAATCATCTACATTTTCAGGCAATTCAGTCGATATACCATTAGATTCTGACGGCGGTAAAGTGATGTTAATTTCTATAATACGTTGCCCAATGTTATTGATTACGTGTCCAAAACAAGATATATGTTTTAATTCACCAAATTCTTGCTTTACAGCGCCTTTAATATTTGCTCCACCATCTGTTACAATTGCTGATATTTTATCATCCGTTATATTCCATTCATCACAAATTTTCCTCAATTGTTTTCTTATATTGGGTATATTTTTGCGATCTTCCATCAGATAAGCACCAAGTTCAATGGATATCATCTCAGTTCCTTCTAAATAATGAGCTGTTATGCCAAGATAGCCTCGCATTGTATATTTATGAGTCCAAATGTCACTTGTCAAACATACAGAGTCCGCAGCTGCCATTTCATTTTTTACTTTTATTTTAAGATCTTCGTATTTGGATTCCAAAGATTTAGTAAGCGTTGGCTCACATGGGGGATGATATAATGGTTGTAGTTTTTTGACGAATAATCTAAATCCTTTTTTTTCTGGTGTAGATAATGATAAATTATCTTTAACAATCATATACATGAGACTTGTTGTCACTTCTTTATGTCTGTGACCACCAGCTAAGAAAGATGTCGTATTTGTGAAGCATTTATCAAGAGGACCTCTAAGTGATGACTCTCGGACAGGAACAACAGATGAGGATGCACTTGATTGACATGATATGGCCTAGAAATAATAGTTACAGATATTAAAAGCTGAAAAATTATTATACAGCTAAAAATCACTTGGTACTGCAATCATTTTAATTGTATAAAATAATGAATAGAAGATATTTACCTTATTTTTCAGTGGAACCAAATCGTCACATTCTGGATCTTTCTCAGTGCCACTGAATGATCTTTTACGTGAAGAATTTACTTGTGGTATTCGAATATTATGAATTGAGTCCAAATGACTCCGAAAAGTTGACGTACTGTTGTTAAATTTGTAATCTTTACCACATATAGTACATATAACTTTTTCACCATTTGAAATTTTCTTGAAATAGGTCCAAACTATGCTCGGAGCCATTCTTTATAACTAAATTACATTTGTAATGTAACAGAAATAATAAATATACTCTTTATATATTATGGCAGTTTAAACTTGGAATAATAAGCACTCGCGAGTTTTGCCCTCGCACAAAAGTCGAAAATTCAAAGTCGATTCTCAATCGACTCCGATTGGGGAAGTTCGATTGTGAAAAATCGACTTTTTTGAGGGAAAAATCGATTTTCGACTAAAGTCGAAGTCGACTTTGGCATCCCTACTTTAGATCATGTTGTCTCTAACGAGAAGACTTTCCATCTAAAGAAACAAATGTACCGATAGCCCCAGTGCTAACAAACACACTGTGCAAGTGTACAAGTACCACTGTGGGTGACGCACTTGTGATGTGCTTAGCGCTAGGCTTTAGGCATAGTTTATCTTGGGCGGCACTTGTGGATACTCTAAAATTGATTAATAGTCTGTTCAATGATCCTGTAGTTCCAGCCTCTAAATACTTTTTTTTGAAACATATGGAAAAGGGACGTGACACTACCGTCTACCATCTGTACCCCCCAATGTGTGAAGCATATTTAGGGAATAAAAGCGATCGCGGTCCCCCTGAAGATATAATTAGATGTGAGTGTGGACAGAATATTGAAGTTTCCTCTGCAGAAACGTTTTTTCTGTCAGTTGGGCTGGAAAATCAGTTGAGAGATCTTCTTGAAAAACCGGAAATTACAAAAGAACTAGACTACAGGTTTGAAAGAGTGAAGACAAACAATGATGCGTTAGAAGACATATATGATGGCGCTGTTTACAAGAGTTATTCCGCCCCGGGTGGGATATTGTCTTCGCCCCTCAACTTTTCTTATACATTTAATACCGATGGTATTCCATTCGGCAAATCATCGAAAAAGACCATATGGCCAATTTATATGACTTTAAATGAACTGCCTCCAAAAGAGCGTGCCAAGCACATGCTCCTTGCAGGGATCTGGGTTGGCAATAAGGATCCGAACATGACAATATTTCTGAAACCTTTTGTCGATAATGCGAACGTGCTATCTACAGAAGGCTTGACGTGGACTCGCTATGGCGAAAAAGTAAACAGTAAAATTATTCCGCTGTGCGCAGTGGTCGATTCGGTTGCTCGTTGTAAAATGCTTAACATGAGGCAATTCAATTCGTACTATGGTTGTACCATGTGTTATCAAAAAACGGAACGTACAGAAAAAGGACGGAGGTTTACAGTTCCAAAGATAGTCGCTCCCTCCAGGACACATGATGGCACAATCAAAGATATGATTCAAGCCCACAATTTGAGAAATGAAAAAAATGAACAAAAGCGAGTGGTAAAGGGAGTTAAAGGACCATCTCCTCTTATGGTATTGCTATACTTTGACCTTATTTTGGGAATGGTTCCTGATTATATGCATGCTATCCTACTCGGAGTAACCAGATATCACATGGAATTGCTCATGACTTCAGTGGGGAAGAAATATTATATAGGGTTGGCGCACAAAATAGCTGTGATTAACGAGCGATTATCGAAGATTCAGCCACCACGATCGATAAAAAGAACTCCAAGAAGCTTGAATGATATGAGTTCATGGAGGGCATCGGAGTGGCGATCATGGCTAATATTTTATTGTGTGCCGTGCCTTGATGGAATATTGAAACCTAAGTACATACAGCACATGGGTATACTTTCTGCAGCAGTCAATATTCTTCTAAAAAAATCTGTCACTCGTGAGGAGATAAATACTGCTCATACTCTTCTAGTAAAGTATGTTTTTCTGTTTGAAAAATATTACGGTGCTAGTAGCATGGTTTATAACGTTCATCTGTTAACTCACCTTGCTCAAGGTGTTCTAAATTGGGGTCCACTATGGACACATAATTGTTTTTCGTTTGAAGGTCAAAATCGACACTTGCTTCAGCTTACTAAAAGCCCTGGTCAAGTTGCCAGACAAGTGGTCCGAAAGTTTCTGTCTTTTAATTCTTTACCAATTCTGTGTGACATGTATGCTTCCACAGCTGTCACACTGGATTTTTGTGAATCGATATGTGGCAAATCATTCAAGTTCCTCGTTCGAAGCAATTGTGGGGTGGTTCTTCCAGGAAAAGGTGTTTCAAAGGTTCTCGAAGAAAACGAACAGAACTGCTTGAGGAAACTTGGCTGGGATCCAGTTGAAGTCACGTCATTCCAAAGAATGATTTATAGACATATTCGGTACTGCACATCGGCGTATGCAGCTGGTAAGAAGACGAACGATTCAGTTGTGTGTGTGCGAGGCGGAGAGTTTGGGAAAATACAAGCTATAGTAGTCGCACCTGGAAACAACATGGGCAAGGTGTTTGTTTTGCTGAGGGAAATCGTTGTTGATAGGAAACCACTCTTAGCAAATGAACACCTCAAGCTCAATCACATAAAAAAAGTTTTAGCGGAAGGTAGGCTTATTGCTGTTACTCCGGAAGATATCGATTCGCAGTGTGTATCGATGAGACTTAAGGAAGGTGATTATCTAAGCAAAATGTCGTATGGGTGTTATGGAGATTGAAGTTGTGATCAGCCCTCCATAACTTTCATTGAATATATAATTAATCGATACTTGTATGTTTGTTGCTATCATATGTCTATAGTAAAAAAAATTTGAAGATAAGAATCCGAAGTCGACTTTGTGTGTTATCCTATAGATTCCGTTTAACCTGACCCATTTGATGAGCATACGATTATATCAAGTACAATTCCTCTCAAAATGAGAGCGGCCTTCTTACTATTTAGGACGTGAAATATCGAATGTACAAGTGGAAAAAAATAATCCAAAAACCGACTCACACCACTCTCATTCTAGATGGTTCAATTCCTAATATTTTTTAGTGCGGGCCAATAGCTGAAAGCCAGTAACTATAATTCACTGATTTTTATTGGTTTTCACCGAGTTGAAATTTGGAGAGCGCAATAGGAAAATGCAGTATTCAAGATTTGAAAATAGACAAGATATGCGCTCTACATGAAATCAATCAATATGAGAATATTGTTTCGATTCGTCGTGAAAGTATATCCAAATGTACATAAAATATACGTGCACTGTGCAGGCAACTTCAGCGGTACAGTATTCTTCCAGTGCAATAAATGGGAAGTACGAAATAATCGATATATATATCGGGTGATTCAGAATTCGTGACGAATCTCTTGGGGGGTTAATCCTCGTCAAAATTGGGATGGAAAGTTCCATAGCCATTTTTCCGAAAAATGTTTTTTTTCCTGCGAATAATTTTTTTTTTGTAACACATGCACGATTTCTGCGTTTTTCCGACCTAAAAATAGGGCCTAAAGTAGCCGTTTATTGACCATTTGAAAAGAGCGGTACAAAATGAATTCTTTTTGTACCGCTTAATATATATGTATATCTCTCTATATTATAAAGATATATCGCCGCCGCCGCCGCCGCCGCCGCCGTGTCAGACATTCCATGGCCTCCTCAACTCCGCTCGGCTCCCCCCCCCCCCCCCCCCCCCCCCTCATCCCTGGACCCTTGGATCGAGCCATGTGAACCCCTCCCTGGCTCTCTTGTGCCTTCGGCCCTTGCTTTGGGTCATGTGAACCCCTCCCCTCCCCTCTCCTCCCTCTATAATAAAACACATACCGCCGCCGCCGCCGCCGTGTCAGACATTCCATGGCCTCCTCGGCTCCGCTCGGCTCCCCCCCCCCCCCCCCCCCCCCCCTCATCCCTGGGCCTTTGGATCGAGCCATGCGAACCCCTCTCTGGCTCTCTTGTGCCTTGGGCCCTTGCTTTGAGTCATGTGAACCCCTCCCCGCCACCTCGGCTCCGCTCGGCTTTCTCCCCCCCCTCATCCCTGGGCCCTTGGATCGAGTCATGCGAACCCCTCCCTGGCTCTCTTGTGCCTTGGGCCCTTGCTTTGGGTCATGTGAACCCCTCCCTCCACTCCCTCTCTCCCTGCCGCTTTCCTAGGCCTTTGGACCGAGTTGACCCAGCATTTTCACGCATCATTAGACAGATTTGAAAAAATATATCCAGTAATATTGGGGATCTTGAATATTATACCGAAAATATTTCTTGATAGACGTAGGAAATGACGTAAGAGAAGAAGAATTGGGAATTCGGAATCGGGGTTGATATTAAGGTGAAGTGAAAGGTTTGTCAGAACCTCGAAAACGGAAAAGAATAGTTCTCCGAAACTACTGAACCGATCGGAATGAAACTTTGAGGGATTACACATAATTGTGGCAGAAAGTGGCTAATTATTTCAGTTTTCCAAAATTTGACAAAAATTTTGACAGATTGACGTACCGACCACATAAATCGCGAGATTATTCATTGTCGCCGTAGATAATCGCATTTTCCGGATAATTAGTCACTCCGCAATGAAATACCAAACACTTTGAGCCTAATCCCGTGTCATTTGATGAAGAAATGGCTGAGAACAATTGTTTTTCCGTTACTCAAAACTAAAAAACCGACATTCAGTTGAGATCACAACCCGTATCGACATTTAGTTGAGATCACAGTACCCTGTACCGAAATTGCGGCCAGTTTACTTGCAAACCGAGCAGCGGCGCTGGTGAAAGTTTCCTATGTCGTCACTTTACGTAAGATGTTGGCTCCCGCCGCTCCCGCTTGACAGCGCTTTACAAAAAACACAGAAATTCGATATCGGATCGCACACGGCTAACCTCACCCGACTAACGGCTAACCTAAAATACGAACAAACGATAGGTAGAATCGTGTTCCGACTTTGCGTTACAAGAAAACATTATTGCTTGTTTATTTATTGTACTCCGCTCTTTCATACTAATGTTTCGGAAAATGAGTAACGTGTGTGAACAATCAATATCGGATCCCAGACGTCATAAGCTCACTCGTCTGACAGCTAACCTGAAACTCGAATATAGGATAGACAAAATTGTATGTGAAAGTCGGGGTTCATTCAGCTCGTTCATTTAGTTCATCCATATTTTCCAATCTGTTGGATTTGTTGGAAACATATGCACAAATAAATTCGAATAACAGATACAAGATCCCCGACGTCATAATCTCAAATTTCTGGCAGCTAGCCTACAAGCCAAACATAGGAAATGAGATCTTATTTCAGACTTAGGGTTGTGGATGGATCGATTTGTTAGCTGAAAATCGAAATATTCTTTGTCATTTTTTCCTTTTATTAAAATCTAAATAATAAAAATACATCGAAATGACGTATGCTAGCAGACGAGACATAACCTCACACTTTTGACAGCTAGCCTGACATAGGAATTTATTTCTGATTTGAGGTTAGGGAGCTATCGATTTGTTGGACAACAATCTGAATAATAAGAATACATTGTTGAAGTGACGTATGCTAGCAGACGAGACATAACCTCACACTTTTGACAGCTAGCCTGACATAGGAATTTATTTCTGATTTGAGGTTAGGGAGCTATCGATCTGTTGGACGAAGATCTGAATAATAAAAATACATTGTTGAAGTGACGTATGCTAGCAGACGAGACATAACCTCACACTTTTGACAGCCAGCCTGACATATGAATTCATTTCTGATTTGAGGTTAGGGAGCTATCGATTTGTTGGACAACAATCTGAATAATAAGAATACATTGAAGTGACGTATGCTTGCAGACGATACATAACCTCACACTTTTGACAGCCAGCCTGACATATGAATTCATTTCTGATTTGAGGTTAGGGAGCTATCGATTTGTTGGACAACAATCTGAATAATAAGAATACATTGTTGAAGTGACGTATGCTAGCAGACGATACATAACCTCACACTTTTGACAGCTAGCCTGACATAGGAATTTATTTCTGATTTGAGGTTAGGGAGCTATCGATTTGTTGGACAACAATCTGAATAATAAGAATACATTGTTGAAGTGACGTATGCTAGCAGACGATACATAACCTCACACTTTTGACAGCTAGCCTAACATAGGAATTTATTTCTGATTTGAGGTTAGGGAGCTATCGATCTGTTGGACGAAGATCTGAATAATAAAAATACATTGTTGAAGTGACGTATGCTAGCAGACGAGACATAACCTCACACTTTTGACAGCTAGCCTGACATAGGAATTTATTTCTGATTTGAGGTTAGGGAGCTATCGATCTGTTGGACGAAGATCTGAATAATAAAAATACATTGTTGAAGTGACGTATGCTAGCAGACGAGACATAACCTCACACTTTTGACAGCTAGCCTGACATAGGAATTTATTTCTGATTTGAGGTTAGGGAGCTATCGATCTGTTGGACGAAGATCTGAATAATAAAAATACATTGTTGAAGTGACGTATGCTAGCAGACGAGACATAACCTCACACTTTTGACAGCTAGCCTGACATAGGAATTTATTTCTGATTTGAGGTTAGGGAGCTATCGATCTGTTGGACGAAGATCTGAATAATAAAAATACATTGTTGAAGTGACGTATGCTAGCAGACGAGACATAACCTCACACTTTTGACAGCTAGCCTGACATAGGAATTTATTTCTGATTTGAGGTTAGGGAGCTATCGATCTGTTGGACGAAGATCTGAATAATAAAAATACATTGTTGAAGTGACGTATGCTAGCAGACGAGACATAACCTCACACTTTTGACAGCTAGCCTGACATAGGAATTTATTTCTGATTTGAGGTTAGGGAGCTATCGATTTGTTGGACAACAATCTGAATAATAAGAATACATTGTTGAAGTGACGTATGCCAGCAGACGAGCAGACGAGCCAGCAGACGAGAAAAAAGATAAATGCTACCGTACGATGTACGATACCTACGATGATTCCAAACATCAAGAACAAATAGTGTTATAACGTGTAATCGTGAAATAATTTCTCAGAAATATCGTTTTTTTTTAACACTTGGAAATGTACTATAATTTTGTCTTGGGTACGATAATTTTTACGCCCCTGGTACGATCAGCGCCACCTTTCAGGTTGGCAACGCTGATGACAGCCGGTACTAGAATCATGGAAACACGAGATAACTGTCAAGATTCGTTGTTGGAAATCGCGTTTGGTACAACGACCATGATATAACTGTCGGAAAATCATTGAATGACAGGTATCCGCGAACTACAGGTGCGCGAGTACACCTCGCTATTATTGCCAACAATTTCATTTATATTTACAAGCGTGATTCTAGTAAACTCTTTCCTAACCTCAAACATGAGTGCCAATACGAAACTGAGATTTTTTTTCCGATATGTAGAGTAGTGTTCGATATGATTCTGACGGAATTATGTATTGTGTTGTGGCCTACATTGAAATGTTGATTGATCAACTTCGAGCCAAACTTTGGCTGCTTGTCTGATCTACTAATGGTCGATGGACACCTAACGAATACAGGTTATTGATTTATAGATTATATACCTAGTCTTAGATCCTGCATAAAGAAATGTTTTTCTTGCAGTGTCTCCTATGGAGAGTGACTCGACTATTTGTCGATAGAATCCAAACGGATTTAGAATATTGATTTATAGATTATATACCTAGTTATAGAACCTGCATAAAGAAATGTTTTTCTTGCAGTGTCTCCTATGGAGAGCAACTCGACTATTTGTCGATAGAATCCAAACGGATTTAGAATATTGATTTATAGATTATATACCTAGTTATAGAACCTGTATAAATTAATATTTTTTTTTCAGCCTCTCCTATGGAGAGCGACTCGACTATTTGTCGATAGAATCCAAACGGATTTAGAATATTGATTTATAGATTATATACCTAGTTATAGAACCTGCATAAAGAAATGTTTTTCTTGCAGTGTCTCCTATGGAGAGCAACTCGACTATTTGTCGATAGAATCCAAACGGATTTAGAATATTGATTTATCGATTATCTACCTAGTTATAGAACCTGCATAAATTAATATTTTTCTTTCAGCCTCTCCTATGGAGAGCGACTCGACTATTTGTCGATAGAATCCAACCGGATTTAGAATATTGATTTATAGATTATATACCTAGTCATAGAACCTGCATAAAGAAATGTTTTTCTTGCAGTGTCTCCTATGGAGAGTGACTCGACTATTTGTCGATAGAATCCAAACGGATTGAATACATTATAGTGAACTAGTTTCACTCTTATCAACCGCTCTGCACAAGAGCGAGGGAAACAACTAAGGTTTGCTTGTCATACCGATGGGGTTTCGAAACAGGGATTTTTTTCTGTATTTATTAAACATGTTTAATTTCATGTTATAAATATAGTAAACTAGTTTTACTTTTATTAACCGCTCTGCACAAGAGCGAGGGGAACAATCAACCGCTCTGCACAAGAGCGAGGGGAACAACCAAGGTTTGCTTGTCACACCGATGGGGTTTTCGAACTGGGATTTGCTCTGTATATATGAATCATGTCTAATTTCATGTTATAAATATAGTGAACTAGTTTTACTTCTATCAACCGCTCTGCACAAGAGCGAGGGAAACAACCAAGGTTTGCTTGTCATACCGATGGGGTTTCGAAACAGGGATTTTCTCTGTATTTATTAATGATGTCTCTCCAGCGGAGAGCCACTCGACTGATTGTCGAAGGAATCCTAACGGATTAAATAGATTACAGTGAATTAGT
The DNA here is from genome assembly GCA_914767705.2 of Tenthredo notha. Taxonomy (NCBI): domain Eukaryota; kingdom Metazoa; phylum Arthropoda; class Insecta; order Hymenoptera; family Tenthredinidae; genus Tenthredo; species Tenthredo notha. The sequence continues at coordinate 243,308 of OU611919.1, read as the reverse complement.
TTTCACGCATATCTTTCGCTCTGCACCAGAGCGAGGGACAACTACGGTTGCTTGTCATACCGATAAGAATTCTGACCAGGAATTTTCTCTGAATTCATCATGTCTAACTCTTTGTTAGAAATATCATAGTTGATTAGTTTCAACTTTTATCAATCGCTCTGCACCAGAGTGAGAACAGGCCACTTCTGTTGCTTTACACTGCGACGTTTGTCCAACTCAGTGTTAGTACACATGATGTTCATAAATAATGCTCGATTTGTTCGGGTTAATATTTGATGCAATTATTTGCATGCCTTGCAGTGTTTATAAACACTGCCGCGAAATAATCGCGAGCATTAGAGTACGTATATACTGGCGTAGCAAGCATCGGAAGATGCGAGCTGCGCCATACAGCGGTAGGCAGAGGTACCAAACGTACGGTAACTGCGCCATCTAGCGGTGGCCAGAGGTACCAAACGTTCAGTATCTCTGTTTTACCGCGGTGAAAGGCACCCGGCCGTGGCCTTGAAACGTTTCACTTCACCTTAAGGGAACGAACCTATTTCAAAGTTGACAGTTCGCGAAAAACAATAGGTAGAGAAACAACGTAAGCCAACTGTTTAACAAAACTTAAGGTTGCTTGAAGATCTGGCAGATTTGAAAAAATATCGAGAAATATATATTAGATCGTCGGGTCCTGAATCATAAATCCCGATAAGATTTTGTGGATTGGATATCGCGTCAAATAGCCGAGGTGAGAGTAGAATAGACAATTTATCTACTGCGGTTGTTTTATTTTAATTATAAATATTTTCGTTGCGTATTCTCTTTGAGATACTTAACTGACGATATTTAGTTAGTCATTTAATTGAAATGAATGATAACCGGGCTATTACAGTACGTATAGTGGGAGACGGTAATTGTTTATTTAGATGTTTTTCGCATTTTTTATATAAGGATCAAGAAAAGTATCAAAAAATAAGATTAGAAATTGTTTCTGATGTAGTTCAAAACCGGTCAGTATATGAATCATTTATTGTGGGCGATCAATCGTATGGTTTAGAAATTTTAGATAAATATACTTACCAGGCGCATATGTCAAAAACAGGAGTCTTTGGGGGGGAAGTAGAAATAGAGTCGTTTGTGAAGATCTATAATATTCACGTATCGGTTTATATAAATTGTTTCGAGGATCCAAGAAAATATGGGGATGAGATGAGTATAAATAAATTAATTCTCTTATTATCTGGCTGTTTAGACAGAGGTCACTATGACATTATAAATTCAGCGAATTCAAGTTTAACAGGTAGAAATAGAACTAATAGACTACATTACTATCATAACAAGGAAAGGATTAATGAAAAACGACAGGTTTATAATCTTTCGGAAAATAAATTACATAAAAAAAGGTTGAGGGATACTATTCGAGGTATGAGCGAAGAGCGATTGGAGCAAAAGCGAAATAAAGATTTAGTTGAGGGAATGAATGAAGAGCGTTTGGATAAGAAACGAAAAAAAGATTTAGTTGAGCGAATGAATGAAGAGCGTTTGGATAAGAAACGCAAAAAAGATTTAGTTGAGACAATGAATCGAGAGCGTTTGGATCAAAAGCGGAAGAAAGATTTAGTTGAGGAAATGAATGAAGAGCGTCTGGAGAAAAAACGGAATAAAGATTTGATTGAGGCGATGAACGAAGAACGTTTGGAGAAAAAACGGAATAAAGATTTGATTGAGGCGATGAACGAAGAACGTTTGGAGAAAAAACGGAATAAAGATTTGATTGAGGCGATGAACGAAGAACGTTTGGAGAAAAAACGGAATAAAGATTTGATTGAGGCGATGAACGAAGAACGTTTGGAGAAAAAGCGAAAAAAAGATGTTGTTAAAGCTATGAACGAAGAACGTATAGAAAAGAAAAGAAAAAAAGATAAAGCGATAAATATGGCGGAATATAGATTAAATAAGAGAAGAATAACTCAGCAAGTTGCAAAATTAAATAATCAAATTCAAGCATTACCTCGGGAAAATTGGTATCTTGATTTTGGGGATTTAAATTATATGTGCCCTCATTGTTCAGCACTATTTTGGTCAGTCGAATTTTCAAAAAAAAGTTGCTGTCATTATGGGAAAATAAAACTTCCTCCGATGAGTGATTATAACGAAAAATTACAAAATTTAGTATTACATGATAGAAAATTTAGGGACCTAATTAGGTATTATAATAATCGTTTTTCGTTTGCAAGTTTCAGTGCAAATGTGTTGAGTGAATCGAAAAAAGGTGTTTATAACTTGAAAATACAAGGTCAAGTGTGTCACACAATTCCAAGCAGTATCATTTCGGTAAATGGTGAAAATCCAAATTTTGGACAAATACATATATATGATGATTATGAGGCAACACAAAAACGCCTGAAAGAAGATGACAATTTGGCGCAAAGTCACATTGAGTATATACAAAATTTATTGAATAATAATAACCCATATGCCAAAAAATACAAATATTTGTATCAACTTAGCAAAGACGAATCATTACCGGAATATTATTTATATTTTGTACGTAATATAAATTTGGACAAAAATAGATACAATGCTCCTTCAACTGCTGAATGTGCGGCCTTAATAATATCCAAAGATGGTCAGATACCATCAACGTTTGATATGTGTGTTTATCCAAAAGATCTTCCACCTGGTGTAAATAGTCATACATCTTTAAATAAATTATCGTTTCATATCGACCCTATGGTTTTCCCTTTGATGTTCCCTTGTGGTGATTTAGGTTGGAGCTCAGTATTCACACAAAATCCCGATGTTCAAAAACGATTAACAGCGCTTCAATATTATTCATATCGTTTAGCGTACAGACCAAAAAGTAAATTTAATCCTATTCTGTATTGTGGAAGGTTGACACAACAATATATAATCCAAGCTTATATAATTATCGAAAGTAACAGATTAAATTATATCAGGTACAACCAGAAACAATTACGAATAGAGTGTTATCAAGGATTAGTGGACCACGTCGCCGGTAGTGCTATGAATAGATCGGGTAATTTCGAAAATAAAGAAAGGTTAGGAAATATGTTTGTATTACCATCTTCATATATAGGTAGTCCGCGACACATGTATCAATTATATCAAGATGCAGTTGCTATTTCTAGGGATATCGGTAGACCTGATTTATTCATAACTGTCACTTGTAATCCAAATTGGCCAGAGATTAGAAGGATATTAAATAACTTTCCACCCGGAACAACTTGCAACGATATTCCTACGCTCATCGTGAGATTATTCCATTCTAAACTTAAATCGATCATGTCTGATATTATTAGTGGCAAAGTGTTTGGGAAAATATTAGCATTTGTTTATACCATAGAATTTCAAAAGCGCGGTTTACCTCATTCTCATATTTTATGTGTTTTGGACTACGCTAATAAACTATCAAATCCGGAAACAATCGATAAATTTATTAGTGCGGAAATTCCTTTGAATAATATCCATTTACAAACATTAGTAATCAAACATATGTTGCATGGTCCACATACATCTTATTCAGTATGTTATGATTCAAACAAAAACACTTGTACGAAAAATTTTCCAAAAGCATTTTGTAAGCATACTGCGTTTAAGGATAATGGTTTTCCAATTTATAGACGTATCGATAATCGCGAGAAAGGATACGTGTACAATAAGAAAATTAATGGCCAATTTATTAACGTTGACAATTCCATGGTAGTACCTTATAATCCGGAATTATTGAAAAAATATGAATGTCATATAAATGTAGAATATTGTGCTTCAGTTATGAGTATAAAATATATTTACCAATATTTACACAAAGGACATGATAGGGCATACGTAAAATTAAAAAAAGGTCAGCAAGAAATTGATAAAAATGATGACATTTATGACGAAATTTCTGAGTATGTTGATAGTCGTTATCTAAGTCCAATGGAATCTGCCTGGCGAATAGAAGAATTACCTCTTTCTGGTAGATCTCATACCATTATTCGTTTAGCAGTACATACTGAGAACCAACAGAGAATAATTTATGAGGAAAATAAAGAAACAGATGCATTAAACAATTCTGAAACCACTCTAACCGCTTGGTTCAAATTAAATCAACGAGACCAAATTGCAAGAGATATACTGTATATCAACATACCAAAAAATTATCTCTTTGATCTTTCTAAAAAAAAATGGATAAAGCGTAAACCATTTTCGAAAGTGGTGGGACGTATTAACAGCGTAAGTCCTAAAGATTCCGAACGTTTCCATTTTAAATTAATTTTGAATAGAAAAAAAGGAGCCATGTCTTTTAACGATTTAAAACAACATGAAAATCATAGTTATCTATCTTATAAAGAAACGGCAATCGCGATGGGATTAGTTGAAAGCGATGAACATATTTTTGAAATTTTTGGCGAAGTATGTAATGTTGGAATGCCAAAACAATTACGTAAATTTTTCGCGTGGTTTCTTATTTCGGACAATGTGTCTTTTGCTAAAAAAATTTGGAATAAATATAAAAAATATTTTGGCGAAGATTTTAAGGAAAATAAGGAAGACAAAGCTTTGAAAGAAATAAGCGACATTCTAAATTCAGAAAATATGACATGCTCGGATTTCCAGCTTCCAGAACCAATAATAAATAATGAAGATTTTGAAGACAATCAAATACTTATGATGAATAATGAAAAATTATTTGATGAAATGATTACAAAATGCAATAAAGATCAAAAATATATATTTGATTATATAACAAATACAAATGAAAGACGTTTGATATTTATTGATGGTCCTGGGGGTACCGGTAAGACGTTTTTATATAAAACATTGATTCATTATTATATTAGTCAAGGGAAAAAAGTTGTATCTATGGCGTGGACTGGGATAGCTTCAGTATTATTACCAGGTGGCATGACAAGTCATCGAACATTTAGACTACCTTTGGACTTATCAAACATCGAAGCTTCGTTTTTAAAATTAGATTCTGATTAAAAAAAATTGAGGGAATGTGATATCATTATATGGGATGAAGCGTCAATGATTCCTAAAAAAGCATTGGAAATCATCGATAAAACATTGAAAGATTGCTGTAATATTTATAATCTTCCATTTGCAGGGAAATTAATCATTTTAGGTGGCGATTTTCGTCAAATCTTACCGGTTGTAAAAAATGGCTCGCGATTAAATATCATTCATGAAACAATCAAATATTCAAATTTATGGAAAGATTTCAAAATTTTAACATTAAAAAAAAATATGAGAAATAGCAATATGACATTTTCATCATTTTTATTAAACATTGGAGAAGGAATGATAGACTCATTTAAAATCCCTGAGGAATGGAAAACTGATGATATTTGCGAAAAAATTTACGGTACCGTTAACGATAATATGGAAGATTTATCTAATCAAACGATTTTAGCAAGTCATAATCAAGACATTTACAAATTAAATGACAAAATATTAAAAAAGATTAAAACCTTTGAAAAAACCTATTTCAGTATCGATCGAGCAAAATATAAAGGAGTGGACCAAACTGAGACTGATGCGAATTTAAATTATCCTATCGAGTATTTAAATTCTTTAAAATTTCCCGGCTTACCAGTACATAAATTATTATTGAAAATCGGTGCTATAGTAATGCTCATCAGAAATTTAAGCATAAATGATGGTTTATGCAACGGAACAAGACTGAAAATACTTAGATTATTTAAATTTAATATCGAAGCAAAAATTATTACAGGAGATAATGTTGGAAATATTGTATTTATTCCGAGAATTGTATTGGATACAGGAGAACATTCGAGTTTACCATTCGTATTATATCGTAGACAATTTCCTATTGTATTAGCATTTGCTATTACAATTAATAAATCTCAAGGACAGAGTTTCGACAAAGTAGGATTATATTTTGGCAGAGATTTATTTAGTCACGGTCAATTATATGTTGCTCTTTCTCGATGTCGAAATTCAAATCAAATATATATACATTAACAGCTGAGTAACATAGTCGTTATGAAACTGTCGATATATATTCATGTATAAAAGATCAATTGAAAGCATAAAACGAAATCATAATAATTGTGGATAATAACATCCCATAACATACCAATCTGTTTCACAGGAATTGCATCTGGCATTCTCTGCATCTGGTATAAATGAATATTGATATTAGATTAATTTGATATTGATATTAAATGTAGTTGTAATTCTGAATAGTACTTACGATATTTGATGATGTATTACCGTCAACTACCGTGGTATGAAACAAATCTTATTTATTTATTACGTGGTTACGCAAAATAAAAAGTGAGCGTGAAAATTGGGGCTGGACAAATTGGCATTGGGAAAATGACACTTTACTTGATCGGCCGATAAATCACTACAACCTATAATCGACCAATAGATATATGTCATGTGAATGGGTTAACCAACAGATGGCAGAATTCAGGGCTACTAAAACATAAACACAGGAATTTTGGTCGATCGGCTATCCAATTACTATATATATCAGTGATGAAAAAGTTATTCATACAAAATATGTCATTCAAGAGTCGCCGAAAACTACACGAATTACGTACTGTACCATTAACCACCCTGTTGATACTCATTGAGACAAAACTATATAAATATAACAAATACATATATATATACAGATCGTCAGTGACTAATAAATATCGTACATGGGGGGTTGGCGCGCGAAGCGCGCAGGGGGGCGAAGCCCCCCTAGTATATATATATATATACATTTATTTTATCATATTATTTACTTTTTCCAGTTACCTACTACCTTACTTTTTCCTGTCGAAAAAATGCAATCCAATTGTAACATAGCTGTGAGATGCCATGTCAAAAAAAGGACACCTTAGTGCCGCAGAAATCAATACATGCGTTACAAAAAATATGATGTGTACCAAGGGCTAAGCGGGCTTTTTGACCTCGTGTGGTTGCAGTACTCGTCTTCGGCTCGCGGATGCACTCGTCTTCGACTCGTGCACCCTCGCCTGCGACTAGTACTGCAAACTCCACACTCGGTCTAAAAAAGCCCGCTTTACGCCCTTGGTACACAATATACTATTTTAATAATTTTTTTTTACCTCTGTGTTATTTGTCAATTTTAGAGAATCCCATATGAAGCCAATGAGTTTTTTTTCTATATTAGAGAGATTTCTCAATGAACGTTTCTCATTTGGTATTCCGGGAATGTGTATGGATGTTTCTCAAGGAAGTTGAAATTTGATGTGTGCGGAATGTGCACAAACTAGGATATGAAAGTGCCGCTGAAATGAGTACGAATCTTGTTTGGAGGAATAAGAAAGTAATGTGGACGAGGTGTGTACAAGCTGAGACGCAAGAGTGTGCGCAAGGTATGTAGAAATGTTTACTGAGGAAATCGGAAAGGAACGTGCGCGGAGTGTGCACAACCTGACACATGAAAGTGTGTGCTGAAATGTGTACCAATGTTCATCAAAGGAACGCGAATGTAACGTGGGTGGGGTGTGAACGAGCTGAGATATGGAAGTGTGCGCATGGTGTGTAGGAATGTTTACTGAGGAAATCGGAAAGGAATGTGCGCGGAGTGTGCACAACCTGACACATGGAAGTGTGTGCTGAAATGTGTATCAATGTTCATCAAAGGAACGCGAATGTAACGTGGGTGGGGTGTGAACAAACTGAGACGTGGAAGTGTGCGCAAGGTATGTAGAAATGTTTACTGAGGAAATCGGAAGGTGACGTGCTCAAAGTGTGCACTAACTGAAGAACGAAAGTGTGCATGAAGTGAGTACGAATGTTTTCCAAGGAGATGCGAGACTAACGTACGCAAAGTGTGCACGAGTTGGGAAATAACAGTGTGCGTGGACTGCGCTAGAAGTGTCTAGGGCTCATAATGTGCATGGAACGTGCGCAGAGGTGACAGAACATTTCACGAAGCGTGCAGACACTTCCCAAACAGATCTTGAACACTTCGTTTCACAGTTCATTTTCGCCAGGGTTCCAAACACATAGATCCAAAAAAATGTTCGTTTCATGCAAAAATAGAGCCAGCGTTTGGTTATTTCTTTTTGCCATTGTCTAAATGGTTTTCCATTTTCATTGGCTTTTGACATCTAAGTGGTTTTCCATTTCCGCTTCCTCGGCCGGATTCTTTCGTTCTATCACTGAAAAGTCTCTCGTGCAGTCAGCAATATAGTCGAGAGTGGTAGCCGCTCTAAGGCCAGCGCAGCTAGCGCGCTTGCGAGTACAGCTACTATACTCGAATCGAGTTTACTCGCTACGCTCAACTCCCGGCGCTGTAGGCAATTCACCTGAGCGCGCTAGCTACTCTCCCGGTGCCAGCTACTACTCTCAAACTTGCATTAGCTACTATAACAAGACTCAGCCTAATAGCTGCACCGCGTTATTGCTGGCTGCACGAGAGACTTTTCAGTGTACCTCTGATGCCGATTCCAAGTGATTCACTGGTGTATATTTTACTCGATGTGCAGTTCTTTTTTCCTCTAGTTGCTGTGTATTTTCTAGAAAAAGTAACGATTTATTTATACAAAACCATTACCACGTTTTTACATATTTTACTCAAAAATACATCACTTCACTGTACCTGCCTCAAACATAACTTGGGCTTCTCTTGACTTATCTCTAACATCAACCTTCACTCTTTTTACTTTTATACAAGCTGATGAATAATTCGGCACTTTAGAACTTTCTATGGTATCAAAATTGAAGTCTCCATCGCAGTATTTTACGTAGAGCAACATCCTTATTCGTCAGGATACGGTGGAACACTGCAGAATAAACGCTTTTCGCTTGCTGCTGCAACACCGCACCGCTTCTGAATTCAGACTAATATCCGCGCGAGCCGCGATGTATCACACCGGCCGTCGCCGCACCGCCGCAATCTTAGTAAATCTAATTAATTTTACGTGAATTACCGATAGATGTATCAGAAATGTCAGATGTATTATGGTACATTACACGTAAGTTGACAAGAAACCGTGGAAAAGCAGCTTCAAATTTTTACTATTTCAGTGACAGTGATATTTCAGTGGAGATAGTTAAGTGATTCAGTAAAAATTTCTTAATAGTATATTACTCACCTAGGGAGGGAAAGTAGGCTAACCCAAACTGCGTGCAAGATTGACACCCGAGCCGAAGGCGAGGGTGTTAAAAACGCAGTTTGGGATGGCCTTTTTCACTCCCGTGTGAGGTATACTATTTTTCACCACCCCCTGGCATCGGAAAGTACGACTCCCCGCTCACGCGAGGGGCCGAAAGTCGTACTTTCCGTGCAGGTGTGGTGAAAAACAATATACAATCGTCCAACATTTCTTTATATTTCTTTCAGGAACTTATTCTTACTTGTTCTTATAGAAATACTTACGTATAGACAGTAAAAACCGCGATTGAATTAATTAAATTAACTCGTACACATTCAATAAAAAATTCTGACCGTTGTTACGAACATTTTTTGCATCAATATGTCTTTATATTAACGTTAATTTACGCTTATTAGTTTTCATTTTATTATCGTTTTTATAGTTTGTTTTTGGATTATGTTGTATTATTAATCTTATTTTTTATGGTAAAATTTAATTTTAATAAAGTAAAAAAGAAACCTGATGTTCGCTGTTAGATTCACAACCCCTTGTTATCTTTTAGGAAAAGCATTGCCTTTTTCTATAAGAAAGCTTTCTTTGACATTTAATTTTTATGATTTTTACATGTTTATAAATAGTATATTGTGTACCAAGGGCGTAAAGCGGGCTTTTTTAGACCGAGTGTGGAGTTTGCAGTACTAGTCGCAGGCGAGGGTGCACGAGTCGAAGACGAGTGCATCCGCGAGCCGAAGACGAGTACTGCAACCACACGAGGTCAAAAAGCCCGCTTAGCCCTTGGTACACATCATATTTTTTGTAACGCATGTATTGATTTCTGCGGCACTAAGGTGTCCTTTTTTTGACATGGCATCTCACAGCTATGTTACAATTGGATTGCATTTTTTCGACAGGAAAAAGTAAGGTAGTAGGTAACTGGAAAAAGTAAATAATATGATAAAATAAATGTATATATATAATATATATATATATACATATATATTAAGCGGTACAAAAAGAATCCTTTTTGTACCGCCGGTACAAAAAGAATCCATTTTGTACCGGCGGTACAAAAAGGATTCTTTTTGTACCGCTCTTTTCAAATGGTCAATAAACGGCTACTTTAGGCCCTATTTTTAGGTCGGAAAAACGCAGAAATCGTGCATGTGTTACAAAAAGAATATTTCGTACTTGTAAAATCTTATTAAATCAATATTACTTATCAGGTTTTTGCACCAGTAATTTCTTTAGAAAACGATTTGCACGTTTAATTTATTTCCCGTGTAATTTCCGATAAGGACAAGTTGAATTTTTAGTTGTATTTACCTAGAGATTCAAATAAAAAAACATTCTGGATAAAGCATTTAAAATACCATAGGATTTTTATCGTTAATTACTGATATATTCTGATAAGTGAATTTCTCAAGAAAAAGAGTAAAAGACTTGATAAAACTAATTACATTTTTATTGGTAAAAACTGAACTACCCCCAAAAAAATTCACCAACAAAAATTCTTCCTCGACAAAAGTGGTACTATAGAAATGTCTACTTACAAAAGAATTGAAATCAGATACAATTGCCAAGTACATGTCTTCTGTATAACAAAAGTTTACAACAGAAGAACAGAAAACTGAATAGTCTTGTATCGTTCACTCGCTACGCTCGCTCACTCGATCGGCTCTTGATAATTACAGGGAAAAAATCAGGAAAAAAAATTTAGTACGTGGTACTTGCGGGCCATTTATGAGTAAGTGCAAGAGTATTTACTTAGGTCTATGTATCATTTGTTTGATACATATTGCTATAATGGCCCGCCAAGTACCACTTCCTAAATTTTTTTTCCTGATTTTTTCCCTGTAATTATCAAGAGCCGATCGAGTGAGCGAGCGTAGCGAGTGAACGATACAAGACTATTCAGTTTTCTGTTCTTCTGTTGTAAACTTTTGTTATACAGAAGACATGTACTTGGCAATTGTATCTGATTTCAATTCTTTTGTAAGTAGACATTTCTATAGTACCACTTTTGTCGAGGAAGAATTTTTGTTGGTGAATTTTTTTGGGGGTAGTGACCACATTAATGTACTTGGCGAAAAGTTTTTGCACCAGGGGTGCTTTTTGGGGTTGATATCACCACTTTTTGTACAATTTTGCTTGACTACCTAATAATTGTGCTCGCTCGCTACGCTCGCTCGATTGGGTTTTCCTATATCCTCGCTTGCGAGGCTTGCTTAGTTGTCAGCATTCTGCCAATTGTTCCTATGAACATCTCAATGCATGTACGGTGATGCATTTTATATCATCCGAATCCCTCAAAAAGCAGCAATGTTAAATGTGGTAGTATAATTTAAATGAATGAAAATAATGTTATAATATACACGTATGCTCATACTTTTCTGTAAGCCTTAAATTTCTGTGGACAGACGTAACATGTGTTCTTTCATTAAGTTCTACGAATTGTTTCGTTAGAATCCGGTATAATTCTGTATGCCTGCAACGTGTAACCCAGCGCGCAGCCCTTCTCCTGTCTCATCTGGGCTTGGGACCGGCAATGGCGGAGTTACTTGCACGCAGGGTTATAGTTGCAGCTCATGATTAAATATATATAAATATTAGATATATGTATTGCAATTCTTAGGTAGTTTTTTTTTTTTAATGCAGCTAGGTCCTCTGCAAAAAGAACATGTACGCGTCCTGTACTCATAACGTCAACTTCAACTTCGGGTCTGAACCGAAGGTATCGAAATATATACCTAGAATTGAGCCTATTAATGCAAGACTAGATGTTCTCCAATAATTACATTCATAAATGAAATTACGCCGAGTCTAAAACGAATAAATAAATATAGATGAGAATCTTTATCATCTGACAAAGAGGGCGACGATCGATCATTTCTTTCATAACGAATAAGTATTTTCATTCAATTTGTCGTGATAGCACTAATCTGAATTTGAAGAAAGCTTAAGAGACTTGAACATACAGACACAGGTTGCATACCAAAATCTAATAAATTTATGTATTGAAATTTGACAGTAAATTATGAATATATAGTTTGTACGATCAATTTACATGTAATCATAGATATTTATACAGATTTTGAGATCGCTCTGAACAAAGAATGTAAGCTGTTAGTAAAACATGGATTAAAAATTATCTCCACCGAAGGTCAAAGCACTACGTTGACGTGGAGTGTAGAATAAAGCCTATCGGAGTCTAACACACAAGTCGACTTACAGTCTCGTTTTGACTAGAGGATATAGATCATAAAACTCGTCGGAATTCTACGTATAACGTCGACTCACAATTTGAGTCTGAGCAGACGGGCCTTCGGAGATGAAATTAACATAGAGCTTGAAGTGGAATTCGCTGCAATCCGACGCTTGAACTCGGCTTTATTGGTCTGGCTCCTGGCCGTTCCTTATATCAAATCATGATATCCTGATATTTTTCGACTTCAACATTTGCTCTTGATTTTCTATCATCAGACTTCCTCAGGCGGTAACTTGCTAAATAATTAAACCCCAAAAAACCGTTTCCTCCGATAATTGCATTCATAAATAACCTCAAAAGCTCAATATCGTAGGATTCAAAATTAACCTATCGAAACATTTTTGTTGGTGACTATCACATTAATGTACTTGGCATAAGGTTTTCGTACCTGAGGTGCTTTTAGTGGGTATTCACTAGTTTTCGTACCTTCAAATTTTATATCAATCATTGCTCGTACTTTATTTTATTTCCTTTATTTGGATTTAAAGACATGAAATGACAACACGCGTCTGCTAGTGTTGCAGACGATTTTTGTTTGCGAACTAGCGCTGACTACGTCGTGACTATCGTACTCACGCCACTCTATACAACTTTTGTGTAGATTTATCCCTTCTATGTCATGTTCCCAGATGCGTAAGGACGTATGTTCTGTGTATGAGCATAGGACATACGTCCTGCGTTTAGCGACGCGATGTGATTTTATGGGAATGGTTTTAATGGGATGAATCTTGGTCTTAATTTTTGTGTGGAGTTTCCCTTCTATGTCTGTTCCCAGATCCGTAAGGACGTATGTTCTGTGTATAAGCGTAGAACATACGTCCTGCGTTTAGCGACGAAATGTGATTTCATGGGAATGGTTTGAGTTGGCAGAATCTTGGTCTGAAGAAGACTAAAGAGAAACATTGTACGAGGAAACGAGGTATCAGAATCTGTAATTAATTATATCTCAGCACTCCGGACACCGATTTAATCGATTTAGGGCTCAAATGAAAGCTTTTCATGCCCACATCTTGGATAAAATTAGTTTCAATTCGTGTATATTGTGAGGTGAAAGAAAACGAAGATACTAATTCGCGGTATAGGTTAGGGTAGTTGCCTCTCGGGTATATAGACTCGTTGAGTCTCGCGCTTGAAATTTTTTTTTTTTTTCAATGTACTTGGCGCGAGACTCTACCGAGTCTCTTGATAAATCTGTAAAAGTAGTAAATATAAGAGAATAAATGATAATGATAATAATTAATATTGACAACAAACAATAATCAATATTAGACGTAATAAGGCTTACAAATTATTTTTTTATTTCAATTGTTTTTCCTTGTAGATTCTCGAACAATTTAAGTGACGGATAGTTCAATTTTTTTACACAAGGAAAATCTCTTAAAAACCAATTACGATTTTCAGTGCGGATAAATTTCAATTAAAATCTGATAAAAGTTTTGATAGGTAATATTTTTGTCTGATAAAACCTTTCCAAATTTTATGAGATTATACAAGTTTTTATAAGTTGCTTTCAACAGGGGTACGAAGCGGAGGACCTGGACCACGAGAATTACGGAGTGAAGGAATTGGACCACGAAAACTACGAAGCCGAGGATCAGGACGAAGAGAACGGCTGCGTATGCCGTACGAAGATATCTCCAAAATGAAAAAATATAAAGTTTAAAAGTTTATGTATGATTTCATATATTGAAATACAATTATTATATATTTCTGAATATATTTTTGCCATATATAGTTTATATATGATTTCATGTATTAAAATACAATTATTATATATTTCTCAATATATTTTTGCCATATATAGTTCATATATGATTTCATCTATTAAAATACAATTATTATATATTTTTCAATATATTTTTGCCATATAGTTTATATGGAAATATATTATATGCTGAAAATATATTTATACATATACATAATTTCGGCCATAATATAATACCACCGATTTCCATATATTCTGCCATATATTTTTGCCATATCTAGTTTTTTTATACGGGGACTGTTCAACTGCAGATCCAGGATGCTATATCCAAGACTGCGTATCCGACTCGGAATCGCAACAATTGCCCCTCGAACACAAGTCGGTTAGACTGATGTCGTACGCTCTTTTGTTGTTCCTCAAAGCTGCTAACTTTGGCTTGTTTTGGCGTTTAAATCAAACGGAATTGAATAAGAAAATGCCAGGCTATTCGCAATAGTAGGTTTGTTTACTACGTTAACCCAATAAAGTCTTAACAATAATATAATACTATAGTACTAGTGCTTTATGCTAATTTACTAAATTTCCTATATTCTGATTGAACGTGATTTCAGATATCAATCCTTCTTTAGCCAATGAATCCTTATTACTTTTGCTATGCTATAATATGATAGACTTCGAAATGCTATATGCTTTGAATTGCTATTCGGTTTTTATTGGAAGATCGATATTTTAAATGAAGCTGTTACATAAGTCGTTTTACATGGATATCTTCTCTATTTTCGCGTAAAAAAAAACATTTTTTTTTGCCGTACGTGTTCGAAATTGTACATAGAATTGCGCGACCAAGTTTGTTTCATTGATTTCGGTGCCCAGGCAGAGATATTTCGTTTAATACCACCTTTTTTCCCAATGTTTTTAGGTCTGGTGGAATTGCGTAGGGAAGCATTTTAATCCGTTATCGGAGGGACGACGAAGCGTTCACTAACGGCCATAGACTATATAGAGCAAGAGCCCGCGACGGCCAGGCCTTAGTTAAATAATAAAATGCAAAAGTTTCTCTGTGTATGTCCACTATAAAGGTGAGAACGATCCCAGGCTATGAAACTTGGGTCGCGGTGGCTTTGGCAGGTAACAGGTAGTAAAGGTGTGTAAAATTGTGTCTCAAAGTGAGTATAGTATAAAGCTTAGTTTTCATATATTTTATTAGTGATAATCTTAGAAATCACCTCGTCCACAGCCAGACACTTAGTACAGTCGCAACCCCCTGCCAGGCACCCTTGAAGTAGGGTTAATTTTATTTATACTTAAGTTATAGTATAAAAGCTGAATTTTATATATGTTACTTGGAGAACTATAAAATGATGTTTCCTCAGTAGCCAGGCAGTTAAGATAGTTCCCCCATATTGCCAGACACATTGAAGATCTATTGTTGGTGCGACCGCGAGGGATATATGCGTAGCGGGTGCGAGTGAGATAGTGCGTTCGGCCCACGGCGATCTTTTATTGAGCATCAGCTGTCTTTCATTCTGTATTCTGTGGTAAACAATTTTAGATTTATCAAGAAAATTTAATATATAAAATTATCAGAGACTAAAAATTAAGTTTTCAAAAAATTATTTAGTAAAATTTTACGCAAATAAATCTTTAAATCAACAATTCAAAAATGTAATAAATTACGTTTTAGAGTTTTGTAAGCTTCATTAAATATTCAATTCAATAAACATTTCAATATTTTGCAAAAAATTTTTTTACCATAAGGAGGGAATAATTATTGTGATAGTAAAACATTTAATGAAAAAGGAGTTTAATTTTAATTATAGCCATTGTATACAAAGTAAAAAAAATAATATTTCAAACATTTTATTATTTTTATTAAATTCAAAAAAATTTTCAATTATTTTCATCGTTCTCGTCGATATCTTCATCATCCTCATCACTGCTACTTCTGTCTGTGGTGTGGTCATCGTCAATATCTCCTTCTTCGTCATTTTCTGTAATAATTAAACCAAGTTGAGGTGGTTCTTCCCCTACAGTCCCACCAAACGTGGGTTTCAGACAAGATTTTGAATACTTCTCGATGGGGAAAGAATCTGAAAAAAATCAAGCATGTAGGAGATCCTCGGGAGATTGATTTTGCATAGTAATTATTCAAAAAAGTTATTAACAAATCGATGGAAAAAAAAACTGTTCAAGAAATTAGCCGGTGACCCAACTTTTTTTTCAGGTGAAAATGATTTGTTAATCCTACTGAATACGTATGAATTTTTTGAGAATTTTGGTAACTTTTTGAAAATTGAGGTTTGTCAGGTATAAAAAAACGCAATTTTCAAAAAGTTACCAAAAATCTCAAAAAATTCATACGTATTCAGTAAAATTGACAAGTCATTTTCACCTGAAAAAAAAGTTGGGTCACCGGCTAAATTCTTGAACAGTTTTTTTTTCCATCGATTTGTTAATAACTTTTTTGAATTATTATTATGCAAAATCAATCTCCCGAGGATCTCCTACATGCTTGATTTTTTTCAGATTCTTTCCCCATCGAGAAGTATTCAAAATCTTGTCTGAAACCCACGTTTGGTGGGACTGTAGGGGAAGAACCACCTCAACTTGGTTTAATTATTACAGAAAATGACGAAGAAGGAGATATTGACGATGACCACACCACAGACAGAAGTAGCAGTGATGAGGATGATGAAGATATCGACGAGAACGATGAAAATAATTGAAAATTTTTTTGAATTTAATAAAAATAATAAAATGTTTGAAATATTATTTTTTTTACTTTGTATACAATGGCTATAATTAAAATTAAACTCCTTTTTCATCAAATGTTTTACTATCACAATAATTATTCCCTCCTTATGGTAAAAAAATTTTTTGCAAAATATTGAAATGTTTATTGAATTGAATATTTAATGAAGCTTACAAAACTCTAAAACGTAATTTATTACATTTTTGAATTGTTGATTTAAAGATTTATTTGCGTAAAATTTTACTAAATAATTTTTTGAAAACTTAATTTTTAGTCTCTGATAATTTTATATATTAAATTTTCTTGATAAATCTAAAATTGTTTACCACAGAATACAGAATGAAAGACAGCTGATGCTCAATAAAAGATCGCCGTGGGCCGAACGCACTATCTCACTCGCACCCGCTACGCATATATCCCTCGCGGTCGCACCAACAATAGATCTTCAATGTGTCTGGCAATATGGGGGAACTATCTAAACTGCCTGGCTACTGAGGAAACATCATTTTATAGTTCTCCAAGTAACATACAGAGATGTTCTGTGGAAAGTGGTCAGTCTAATGGCGGCACAATTATTCTTTTTCGCAAATGACAACGCTGCCGCTCGATCACAGACAATCGATCTACTGATATTTTATATGTCTGTGACTGATAATAGACGACGTAGCGGTAGCTGTCACGTCGTAGGTTAAAATGAACTGTCATATTACAATATTGTGTAATTAAATTGTAATATCGTTCATAATACGACGGTATACGATACTATTTCATAAATAAGTAGTACTGAATTGTTAAATTAATTACAGATGTCAATTTCTGTTTATTTATAACATTAGGTTATAAATAACTGTCTTTGTGAAATTTACGCATCTCGGAGTGATAAAGTTAATTAGGCAATAGCATACGAAAGTGATTCTTTATGAATCCATTTCAGGTGTGAATTTCTGTTTATTCGCTACACTATTTACATCCGTGAATTTCTTCGATGACTGACTGACCCATTGCATCTCTTCGACAAGTAGGGTTACGAACAAAGCGATGTGAATATCATTCAACGAGCAATATTCGCCTTGATTCAGTGAAAGTGTTCCATCCTACGAGCAGTGCCGGCGGAAGTGGGGTTCCGGGGGAGCTAAAGCTCCCTCAATGATTTGATTGGAGGAGCCTAGCTCCCCCGACCGGAAGCCACCAATGTCATTCCAATCAAATTTTTTTTTGTTCGAATTCTCATCAAAATCAAAAATAAAAATATTGATATTCTCCCACTGCTCTAAATTGGCTATCTGGATACCACGGGTGAGGCTAGAATCACCAATTCGGAGGCGTTATAACCTTTGGTACACTTGAACTTCGCGCCGCTGTTAGAAGTTCGATTTGTCGCCGCCGCCTACTGTGGCGCAGGACTCCGCAAGAGGTTCGAATGAGTAGCTGGTGCCGATATGCATTTGTTTGAATAAAATTCATTTCTTGTCCTCTCGGGCTACTATATGTGTTGAAAGAGTTGGTGTTGTAATAATATAGAGTTAGTATCGTGTTTGTATGTGCAATGAAACGGAATAGCCACAGTATCGGATCTTCAAAAAAAATTACGAATTTCTTTCAAAAGAAATTGAAGCCCAATGACGAAGGTAAGTGATTCAACGTGTGAAAAAAAAAATATAATTCAAAGTTTTATCTCCAATGCATGTGAACACCAATTATACTTTTTATGAGTATCAGTAATTACGTTTTTGAACTATGTCATTCATGTTTATGATCGTGCATCCACCAATCCATTCACACATTCTGATACAATCTTGAGTATTTCTTATAACTTCGTACACTTTGTATCAGATGTGTATTTGGAACAATTTCTCGTGAATCATCATTCATTTAATTGCTCCGTCACCTAGGACATTATCTTCACATTAGCCCTTTGAATATAATGACGAAATATCGTGGTATCGTCTCTTTTTGAATTATTTCAAATAGGAGAGCACTCCCAAGTCAGTGATTTAAGAGTCCTTGTCACATCCGACAATTTTTTTTTCAAGATGAATTGACAATCCCACCACATCAGCAGACTTTTCCCGACGAGATAGCTGAGGAGGAAGCTAACGAGGAAGCCAACGACGAAGCACACGTCCCAGAAGCAAATGTGCATGATGATGCTAATAAATTGGGACCATTTACAACACAGAACGTGCCTCCGACTACTTACAAATTTCCGAAAAGAAATAAAAACAGATCTTGTCAGAGTAGTTGGTTTGCGAAGTTCACATGGCTGCATTATGTCGAAGACAAGGATTGTGTTTTATGCTTCCTATGCCATCAGGCCCGCTATTTAGGAAGAAAGAAGAGTGGCCGTGGCTACGAAACTGCGTTTGCCGTGACAGGGTTTAAGAATTGGATAAAAGCAATCAGTAAATTCACTATTCATGAAGCTAGCGATCAGCATGTGGATTCCTGTCAGTTCCTCGTCCAACGGAAGGAAGGTCCAAACGTCGTGGGTCTTCTTAGTAAAGAGTTGCAGCAACAGCAGGAAAATGCACAAATCGCGATCCGAACCGTTATCAGCTCTCTACGCTATCTTGCACGGTCAGGTCAAGCAATTCGAGGCCACGCACATGACGGAGGGAATCTCCTTCAGCTCCTCGAAGAGCGGTCTATGGACGTGCCAGTGCTGAAGTCGTGGTTGCAGAAGAGGGATAATTGGATCAGCCATGACATACAAAATGAGATCATTCAAATAATGGCCCATTCCGTACAGCGCCAATTAGTGCGAGATATTCAGACCAGCCCTTTCTTTTCAATAATGGCAGACGGCACTACCGACATATCTGGACAGGAACAGTTTTGTTTAAGCGCACGATACGTTGACCCCGTAACCCTAAAAATTCGAGAGCTATTCTTGGGTATGTTCAACCCTCCAGACGTTACTGCTGAGACGTTATTTAAGACAATTCAAACTATGCTCATAGCATTGAATCTGGGCACGGATAACTTGAGAGGACATTGTTTCGACGGGGCTGCAACGATGTCTGGACGACTCACTGGCGTACAAAAGAGATTAAGCGATCTACAACCAAAATCGCTATTTATTCATTGCTCGAATCATTCACTGGATTTGGTATTGCAGGAAACAGCCAGAAAATGCGATCTGCTCTGTGATACCCTGGCATTGATTAGAGAAGTATCAAATGCCATTCTAGAATCCGCAAAGCGAAGAGCAATCTATTTAAACATCGTCGTACGCCCGTGTTCGCAAGATCAAGAGAACGCAGCGGAAGTTGTCACAAATATCATTCCACTGTGTCCAACGCGATGGACCGTACGTGTCAAAGCGATGAGGAGATTTCTAGAGAATTACAGTCGCATCAGGGATACACTGACTGCGATCCTCTCTGACTCTTCTTCTAATATCACCGATCAAAGAAAGGCTACACTTCGTGGGTTTCGTGCGAAGATGTACAAATTTAAAACACTCGTCGCACTGCAGCTGTCTATCTCCGTTTTCGGTCCCTGTGAAGAACTAGCTAGAGCTCTTCAGAGTCCGGCATATACTGCATCGGGTGCAAAGCACAGTGCACAGGCCTTACACGGTACATTGAATGAAATGGGGTCCCATAATTTCAACGAGGCATGGGAGTACACGCAGGCTCGTGCAGAAGAACTGGAGTTGAAGATGGGAGAGAGACTGCCCGAAAGGTCAAGACATCCTCCGCGAAGGTTGGAACAAACTTCAAGTCCAGTGCCAGCTACCCAACTAGATCAGAAAAGTTTATTACGTAAGGATTACGTTGCAGTTCTGGACTTGATGAAAGCTGAATTGCATCGACGTTTCCAACAGCCAAACATGGATCAGTTAGTGCGTCTGGAAGCCATACTTCTTCAGAGATCCACCAGGCTGACTAATAACGAGCTAGCGGACGCCCTTGGAATTCATCGAACAGATTTTGACGTGGACCGGCTTGATGCTCAGTTGGTACTGCTTCCATCAGTGATCGAAGATGATGCCAAAACCGTTGTGGAAATAGCAGAGAGTCTGCAGGCGTTACCAACGACTACACGAAAACTTCTGGACCAAATAGAACGTTTAACACTGCTGTTGTTGACCGTACCTGCTTGTTCCACGACTCCTGAGCGGTCATTCAGTGCCTTGACAAGACTTAAAACACGTCTTCGTTCTACTATGAGTCAGAAGCGACTGACACATTTGCTGCTCCTGCACATACATGACGAATACACCAAAAACCTCTGTTTGAACGACGTGATGAAAGAATTCGTTAGCGTAACGACTGAACGAAGAAAGGTCTTCGGTACCGTCGCGTCGTAGCGTCATCTGAACTATACCTATGTATTACTAGTCAATGTCAAACTTGTGATTGTAACCAAAGCATAGTTTATATATTTTTGTTATTCTTTCTAAGTCTTTGTTTTGGTTTTATCAACATTAAAATTAAAAAACTTAACAAAGTCGTATATATATATATATATATATGATTTCGACTCGGCTGACCCAATCAAAAAGCACTTCCGCCGCGATTGCCTACGAGGCACTTTGCTGAATAAAACAATACTCTACATGTCTTCTCAGCCTAATAAGTACGAAAATAGTCCTGCGTAAGTGATGTGTTAGTCCATCAATGCGTGTTCAAGTTTCATCGAGTAATAAATTAATTGAAATTATTGTTCTTAAGGTTGGCGCGCACTAGACCGGCCCGCACGGCAGCGGCATGCACCGACAGACACCGTCCGGCGGCGGACGGGACCGACCAGCAGCCACAGTCACCCGCGGCTGCCGTCCGTCAAAACGATTTCTTTTGTCTTTTTTCATACAGTTACCCGCAAATTTCTGAGTATTGCGGTAAGCTGTAAGTAGGGCGCTAGCACAGAACGGCTAAATATGTTTTTATGTATTGATGACTACATAAATAGAGCAAGTTTTCCTGAAATGTCTCATAAATGGTCGTACGATTAAATGAAAACGATTCCATATAAATTGTTAGATATATAACAAACGCACTTTATAGGCACGCCATTACCAATATATTACAAACCATTATTTTTATGAAAATTATTTTTACTCAACCCAACTGTCGTATTGGAATCATATGAATGTTTTAATGAAATCAATTCATCGAGCTGCATTTCATCAACTGCCTGTATGTGACACAGGTATACGTATGTGGTTCCATGGGAAAAATGTGGGCGGCAACAGTCTTGATCAAGCTCAGAATTCTGCTCAGATTTGAAGGTTTTCTTTAACCAACTAAATATGATACAGATGATCGGCAGATAAAATAATCTGCAATCTTCTGAAAAGCTCATTAGTTACACGTACTGACAACAAAATCGTTTTGTCACTATCATGTGTGGTGCAACATTTATTTTCCACGTGAATGATTTCGAAGCCAATGCAGGTCTTTCATCCGAGTGAATTTTATTCGATATTTCTTCAGATGATAACGATATATTCTTATTGTACTATTGCAAATAATTGTTTATCATTAATATTCGCGTGACAGTATATTTTCGCATAATTTCATCGCTCGCAATCGATTGGCATATTATACAGTTGTTACCTTATTCTAGCTATAGCTCGTTATTGTCTACTTAATATTATATTTCTCTAGAGATTATCATGTGGGTTCGTTTTTAATATTCCTTTTATGCATCTACGCTCCTAGTATCTTCCGTACACAGAAAAAACGATTAAATTGGTCAAAAAAAAATTATTTTGTCGCAAGAAAATTTTCTGCAATTCGCACTGTAAACCGAAATTTTCTTCAGTCAAGAAAAAAATTTGCTTGAGCCAAGAGAATTCTCTTGGTTGAGAAAATTTTGACTTGGCTCGGGAGATTTCTCGGTCTTCAATATAATTTTCTTGGCTCAAGTAAACCTTTTTACGGTTCTTGATGTTTTGATGTTTCAAAGGCTGGCTGGCTACGAAATGAAATCAAACAAACAGTTGTTTACTGCCATATTTCGGTTACACGTCAGTCAATATGGATAGCTCTGATGACGAAACAGTTTTATTTGCCTTGGTCTGTATGGAAGCTGAGTCACAAGAGCAACAAGCACTGCAGCCGAAGAGAAAGTGGGTGCACGACATCTGTAAAGACAGGAACAAATATGGCGAATATCATACGTAATTATTCCAACACCTTGTACGCGACGAAGCCAAGTTTTTTCAATATTATCGGATGTCACATGAAAAATTTAAAGAGTTGCTGAATATTATAAAAGATGACCTGACGAAAAAAGACACTTCTTTTCGGAGGGCTATAGTACCAGAAGAGCGACTGACAGTATGCCTTAGGTAAGCAGGTTGCGAAAATTGAATTGTACAAAATTTCGTGCGTCAGTCCGCGATACCCAAGTCGTAGTTCTTCGATCTCATTGTAACGTACTGAGGGGTTGTTCATGTCCTCGAAGTTGGAAATTTTTTTTTTTTTTTATTATTATTCCATTAAAAAGTTATTGGCGCTGTCTATCGATCTATATAGAATGAAAAACTACGTTTCAATATCTCCCGGGTAACAATTCGAAGTGGCAGCCATACGGCCGCTCTATGGCCAACCGACCTGCCAATGTGGCCGCCATGTGGGTTTTATCATGGCTAGTACCTGGTTAGTACCTGGCAACGACGACCAAACTATGTGGCTCCTTCATGGCAGCTAGCTGGTTAGACAGCATAGCTCACTTATGGTTACGACCTGGCAGCGACATGGCGGCGCTTTCTCGCTGCCATGTAGAGGCCAACTAGCTGCCGGGTAACAATCCAACGTGGCAACCATACGGCCGCTATATGGCCAATCCACCTAGCCTATCGGTTTTATATTGGCTTTTACCTGGCAACGACGACCAAACTATGTCGCTCCTTGATGGCAACTAGGTCGATGAACAATATAGTTAATTTATGGTTTTGACCCGGCAGCGACATGGAAGCGCTTACTCGTTGCCATGTAGGGGCCTACTAGTTGCCAGTAAATTTGATACCTATCTGAAACGTGAAAGCCATGAAGTAACCATGAAATTTTCCCAGCTAGCTGTCATGTTGCAGCCACCCTAATTTTAAACGAACGCCGCTACTTGGGTTCTATTCTCCCTCAAGTATATGTATTTTATTCACACAGTATTCATTCCAGAAGAACTGTTGTGAAATATACTACCGCGAAGGCGGTATGAGTCGCTTGACTCGTAGCTTAATTATGATTGTGGTCGGCTGGCAATGGGTAGGTGTAGTCAAGCCAACGTTACTTTACTTGCGAGCGTTGCCGCTCATCTACCGGCAAGGCAAGGTACTAAGGTGGGTGGCAACGCAACGTATGGACCAGGTAAGTGCCAGACTACCTTAAGACATGGCCGTGTCAGCTTGCCCCACGTAAAAGCTATATGGCATGGCAAGGTAGCGGCCAGGTGGTCGCCAGTTGACGTTAAGACATGGCAGTGCCAGGTTGGCCCACATAAAAGCCATATATCATCGCGAGGTAGCGGCCAGGTAGCCGCCAGTTAACATCAAAACATGGCAGTGCCAGGTTGGCCCACATAAAAGCCATGTGGCACCACGAGGTGGCGGCCGGGTAGCCGCCAGTTAACGTGATGACATGGCAGTACCAGGTTGGCCCACATAAAAGCCATGTGGCATCACGAGGTGGCGGTCAGGTAGCCGCCAGTTAACGTCATGACATGGCAGTGCCAGGTTAGCCCACATAAAAGCCACATGGCATGGCGAGGTAGCGGCCAGGTAGTCGCCAGTTAACGTTAAGACATGGCAGTGCCAGGTTGGCCCACCTAAAAGCCATGTGGCATCACGAGGTGGCGGCCGGGTAGCCGCCAGTTAACGTGATGACATGGCAGTGCCAGGTTAGCCCACATATAAGCCATATGGCATGGCGAGGTAGCGGCCAGGTAGTTGCCAGTTGACGTTAAGACATGGCAGTGCCAGGTTGGCTCACATGAAAGCCATATATCATCGCGAGGTAGTGGCCAGGTAGCCACCAGTTACCATCAAGACATGGCAGTGCCAGGTTGGCCCACATAAAAGCCATATGGCATCGCGACGTGGCGGCCAGGTCAATGCTGGGTAGTGACAAGACATGGCAGTGCCAGCTTGGCCCACATAAAACCAAGGTCGTGGTGCAAGGTGGCGGCCAGGTCAATGCTAGGTAGCAAGTGTACATTGAATACATAGTCAAAAGCTATATTAACTAGCCTTGTAGC
Organism: Tenthredo notha; assembly: GCA_914767705.2. Taxonomy (NCBI): domain Eukaryota; kingdom Metazoa; phylum Arthropoda; class Insecta; order Hymenoptera; family Tenthredinidae; genus Tenthredo; species Tenthredo notha. The sequence goes on along the minus strand of OU611919.1, from coordinate 218,301 downwards.
TGCCAGGATGGCGCAACATTGGTAGCCTAGCTGAATTAGCCTTACTATCGCCATGTGGAAAGGCCATGTTAAAACCATATAGCCGCCGCATGGTTATCGAACATTGACCTGCTATGTGGCTGGCTGACAGCATTGCCGTACTAATGCCACATGGCATTAATGTGGCTTGTGGGCTGGCCATGTAAATTGTTACCCGGAGCTATGTGGCATTAGATAAAAAATATTTTTATTCGTGAATACATTAATATTCGGTGGTAACAACGGTAATAATCAATTTCTTTAAGCTTACATAATATTTAAAAAATTATACATAAAAAATTATAAAAAATTCAACCATGAGTCAAATTATGACCTGTATGATTAATTTTAGATAACGAAGGTGATATATTATAGGGTATGGAACGTAAAGGTTGTAGAATTTAAATCATTTTCGTGGTCATGTTCAGTCTCGTCTCGTAGTGGATTGTACTGTGTCGGTGAGTGATCTCTACTTACAGAAGTACCAGCGCCTGTGAATAATTCATAAGGAGGAGTGTATGGTTGACGATGAAGGCGAGTATTTTCCAAAGTGTGTGATGTTTCCCGATATTGTGTGTCGTGATGATGGTTGTACGGTGAATGTGATTGGCGATGATAAGATGGAGATACTGTTGATCTTGGCAGTTGAGTTTTGGCATCCCTTACAACTGCCATCTCATAATTGTTTATTATACTGAACACTTTACACTTAGCTTCGATTTGTATTTCTGGAGGGAATGATTTTACTGTTTCTGCCATGTTTAAAAAAAAATTTGTCATAGGATCTGAACGTTTTTCAACAGCTGGCGTCTGTTTCTTTAGTTCCAAGAACTTTTTGAACATATTGGCAACCTCCGACGAGGGCTTGGGCGTATTCTTGTTGATGACTTCTTTCTTCAACAACGAATTCGGTAGATTCATTTTACGTGGAGCACCTGCTATTGGTGTTGTTACTATATCTACAAATAATTATTGATTTATTACGCATCCTTTACATCGTTAAATTTTCACACTACAATTAAGGATGTGCCTGAAGTTCCGAACGTTCATTTGAACGAAAATTCATCAGCAATAGAAAAATTTTAAAAATCACCCGGGACCCCGCCAATTGTCATTTAAAAAATACCCTTTGAATAGACGTAGAATTCAGAGACCGGTCTGGGTCATCCCCGACCACCGGAACCCACCCCCACAGCCACCCCCAATCTTGAAAATCTAAAGTCGACCTTAGACCCCGCCAATTTTGATTTTAAAAATACCCTTCGAATAGATGCGGAATTTAGAGACCGGTCGGGATCATCCTCGACCACCGGAACCCACCCCCACAGCCACCCCCAATCTTGAAAATCTGAAGTCGACCTTAGACCCCGCCAATTTTCAGTTTAAATATACCCCACGGATAAATGTAGAATTTAGAGACCGGTCGGGATCATCCTCGACCACCGGAACCCACCCCCACAGCCACCCCCAATCTTTAAAATCTGAAGTCGACCTTAGACCCCGCCAATTTTCAGTTTAAATATACCCCACGGATAAATGTAGAATTTAGAGACCGGTCGGGATCATCCACAACCACCGGAACCCACTCCCACAGCCACCCCCAATCTAGAAAATCTAAAGTCGACCTTAGACCCCGACAATTTTGATTTGAAAAATACCCTTCGAATAGATGCGGAATTTAGAGACCGGTCGGGATCATCCTCGACCACCGGAACCCATCCCCACAGCCACCCCCAATCTTGAAAATCTGAAGTCGACCTTAGACCCCGCCAATTTTCAGTTTAAATATACCCCACGGATAAATGTAGAATTTAGAGACCGGTCGGGATCATCCTCGACCACCGGAACCCACCCCCACAGCCACCCCCAATCTTTAAAATCTGAAGTCGACCTTAGACCCCGCCAATTTTCAGTTTAAATATACCCCACGGATAAATGTAGAATTTAGAGACCGGTCGGGATCATCCACAACCACCGGAACCCACTCCCACAGCCACCCCCAATCTAGAAAATCTAAAGTCGACCTTAGACCCCGCCAATTTTGATTTGAAAAATACCCTTCGAATAGATGCGGAATTTAGAGACCGGTCGGGATCATCCTCGACCACCGGAACCCACCCCCACAGCCACCCCCAATATTGAAAATCTGAAGTCGACCTTAGACCCCGCCAATTTTCAGTTTAAATATACCCCACGGCTAAATGTAGAATTTAGAGACCGGTCGAGATCATCCACAACCACCGGAACCCACCCCCACAGCCACCCCCAATCTTGAAAATCTGAAGTCGACCTTAGACCCCGCCAATTTTCAGTTTAAATATACCCCACGGATAAATGTAGAATTTAGAGACCGGTCGAGATCATCCACAACCACCGGAACCCACCCCCACAGCCACCCCCAATCTAGAAAATCTAAAGTCGACCTTAGACCCCGACAATTTTGATTTGAAAAATACCCTTCGAATAGATGCGGAATCCGGCGCGCTGACATTGCATAAAATTTTATTTCTCAGAATTACTTTATTAATTAGTTTCGGAGATATCAGCCTGTAGCGATTAAAAAAAATCACCCTGTATTTGATTCTAAAAAATTATTAACTGGTGAACGGAGAGTTAGTTATTGTCGTCGCAGTGTCGAGTTTAACTCGAGTTCAATTGTTGATTGTCGATAATAAATGGTGACGTTGCTTAGCGTGCCTTAGTGATTGTTTATTATACAATTTTCATGAACATCGTAGCATCGCATCATTATACGATTTGCTTTGGGAGGAGTAACATGTGTAAGTACGAATTAATTATTTTATTAATTATTCTATTTTATTTGATTATTTTTATCAGGCATAAAAACCGATACATACATATCAAATGTGGAATTGTTTGAGAGCATTTATATACTTCTGACTTTTATACGAAAAAAAAAGATTAAATGATTATTAGCGCGTCAGACTATTTATTTCAATAGGTTGCGTCATCAAGAGTTTTTTTTTTTTTATTTTTTTTTTTTTTAGATATGATCGACGTGTCTATTTTCTTATTTGGCTGTGATTATATTTGTTTTACTTTTTTTGTATTCTTCAGTTCGGCAATATACATTTTGTCGTAAATTAATTCATGTTATGTGTGAAATTAGTATCTATAATTGTTATATTTTTTATTGATTAGGTAACATATGGTGTATTTACTAAAAATGTGTTTCATTTGGTTGATAGCAAATGAACAAGATATGGTGACCGAAGGTGGTGAGGGTGGCAGCGAGGGGCCACCAATTTTAGACTGGGCGCAAACTGAGGCGATGGTATGTACAGTATTAAATACGATTATCGCTTGCGTTGAATATGTCTGTTTCTTTAGGTCCTGGAAAAGTAGTTCTTAGATTGTACAGGAATTTATGCATGAATTTTGTTTTTCCAATTTTTATAATTGAGCATTACAATCAATTGTGTGCTTGTTGAGATATTTATTCAACCATAAAAATCGTGTCGTAAACAATACCAATAGTTAATGTTTTAATTTACAGATGAAAAAAATTTCGGAATGCTTGAAAAAATTCATGGAAGACCATGCAAAGAAGAGTGATAGAAGAGAGAGAGAAAGAGGAAGAGGAAGAAGAAGTGATAGCAGCAGCGGGAGTGACGAAAAAAGCAGCGGCGAAGAAGATAGAGAGGAGAGAAAAAGTGAAAAAAATAGAACGAGAGGAAGTGAAGTAAGAGGCAGAGATGGACGAGGACAAGGTGGAAGATCAAGAGGAGGAGGAGTAAGAGGAGGAGGAGTGAGAGGAAGAGGAAGAAGAGGAAGAGGAGCAAGAGGTGATAGTCAGGGAAGAAATCGCGAAGGGGGTTATAACTGGAGGGGACAAGGGACGGGGGGATCAAATTGGAGGGGCAGAGGGACGGGGGGGTCGAATTGGGGGAGATGGGGCCAAGGAAGAGGGGGACGAGGAGGCAGTGGCCGAAGGGGCTCCCTTCAATTTTATTTTTAAATAATTAAATATGTGGGAAATAAATAAATGAAAAAATGTTATTCTGTTCAATATGTTCTTTTAATAAAAGTATTTTTTCATATTTTGATGTGTATGATTCATTCTTACTTTGTTCCCATCAACTTTAAAAATTTTAAACTTTTTATTTTAGTGAGAAAGAGTTAAATTCTATTATCTATTATTCTATTATTATTCTTATATCTACGTTGAATGAAAGAATGGAAAATTGAGTCACAAAATGCCCAAAGTTTGATTCAGAAAATGAATGTAATTTTTTCAACCAGTTACTTTTTTTCGGTAACTCAGATAAAAATAAATAAATTATTGATCGATGAAATAATTATAAATTTGGCACAGTTGTTGCTCATACTGTTAGGGAAAGAACAAGAAAATTGTAAATTATTAGATTTATTATTTCCTTACATATCAGGTCAATAAATATTTTAGTCATATTACTTTAAATATTAAAAATATGAAATAATTTTTTTTTTATACAAGTTCTATAAAAAATTATTCAATTTTTTATTATTTAAAATAAATAAATAAATAAATAAATGATTATATTATATATTATATTAAAATCAATAATTTATACTCATAGGTTAAAAAAAATCAGAGGCTTTGGAGGCCACATCCACATAAAATCACGGTATATTAGAGCTACTTAATATGATTTTATATACACCTATATATAGTTAGATCTGATCAGATACAATCTAGTATAGGCTTATATATAACCTATATATAAGATTTTATAATATCTTATACATAAAGGGTTCAGAGCTAGAGTAGCCCGAGGGGTAAATCACGAGACAAAAACACGTATACCACATCTCGCATCTCCCAACATCTTCCCCTACATTTTCATAACATTTATTCGATTTTTCAAGATTTTTCAAGATTTTCAATGATTTTCCAAGATTTTTGATCATTTACGAACATTTCCAAGCACTTATCTCCCTTTATTTCTTAATATTTCATCAACATCGACTGCGTTTTGTACACCAAATCTCCCCCGTGATTCACACCTCGAAGTAGCCTAACCCACATTGTCGATAAGGCTCATTTCAACTGTTATCAGCCATGTGAAATGAGTCTTATCGACAATGTATGTTAGGCTACTCTAGCTCTGAACCCTTGATATATATTATATATCTTATATATCTTATATATAACAGATGATATGCAATCAGTATCGTAAAGTTTGATGAGCTTTGGTCACTCTTCAAACATAGATAGATAAACTCTCGCAGACGAAAGGCTCAATTCTCTACAACTAGGGAACTAGGAAACTATGGAAGTTTCTCTCAACAGGAAACTGTCAGGGAATTTATTTCGTTGTCGGGGTCCATATGATGACAATTTACACTGCTGGCTAGGATGTTTTCGGTAGTCTGAGGTACATGATTCTCACTTGTAGATTGTGTGCCAGGGTGGCCACTTTCAGTGAAAATCTGTAAATGTCAGGAAAATATTAGTCAGGGAAAGTACGAAATATCTAATCGATAAAAACAAGTGTATGCAATAATGAATAATGATAAACATATGCGTTGTTCCTACCGTGTTACTTTTTTTTCACAATTCTCAATAGTTCATCAGGGAAATGTCAGGGAACTGTTAGGGAACTGTCAGGAAACTGTCAGGGAATTTCTTTCGTTGGCGGGGTCCATATGATGACAATTTACACTGCTGGCTATGATGTTTTCGGTAGCCTGAGGTTCATGATTCTCACTTGTAGATTGTGAGCCACAGGGTGGCTACTTTCATGGAAAATCTTGAAATATTAGTCAATAGTTTGTCAGGTAAATTTACGGAAATATCAGGGAAATGTCAGGGAATTGTTTTCGTGCGAGTTAGTGACTACCTTGCAGATATAGTCAACAATAAGCTTGACGGTAGACGGATGTAATAGGATAACTTGTAGATTGTCTTCCCACCTGTAAACCTGGAAATGTCAATGAATTTTTTATGTGTCAGGGAAATCATGAAAATGTCATGGAATTAAATATTGTATGTATGTATGTATGTCTAAGCTCGGTGGGTCGAGCGGTTGACCGGGCGCTCAGTCCATCTGGACCATTGTGCCCGGGCCCATTAGGGCAACCTTAGCTTGTAGGCGCTGGGGTCAGGCATGCCGCTTGAGCAAATTGTAGCAGCCTGCCTACCCCCATGTCCTCGATTTTCATACCTGCGTCGTAGGTTTCCCCGAGGGTCTCCTTACGAGGTCCCTTTAGGCCCCTACAGCGTGATATTAGGTGGAGCGGGGTTTCGTCTTCTTCCCCGCATCTGGTACAGAGTGGCCCGTCTCTGAGCCCCATCCGAACCATGTGTTTACCTGTGAACCAGTGGCCAGTGATGAGACCCACCAGAAGCCTGAGTCTGGTTCTTTCCAGGACGATGAGTGAGGCCCCCAGCTTACGGGAGGGCCCTTGGAAAAGAGCCCTCGTGTGAGCCATGCCTGGTGCCTGTGACCATAGGTCTGCGTGGCTGTGTTCAGTCCACACATTCGCTAGGTCCTTGGCGTGAGTCGGGGGTAGACCTATGAGGCACCCGTCGTCGACCCTGTTGCGTAGGGCCCCTGCCTTAGCCAAGCAGTGCGCCGCCTCGTTACCATGTATGCCGCTGTGACCTGGCACCCATAGTAGCTTCACGCGATTGTCGCGGGAGATCTGTGTGAGTATCTCCGCGCATTCTCTGACTAGCCCCGATCTTACAACGCATGCGCTGAGAGATCTGAGCGCCGTCAGGCTGTCGCTGCAGATGTAGATGTGCTTGCCCTTGAATTCCCTTGCCTGGATCTTCCTGGCGCAGGAAAGTATGGCAAACACTTCGGCCTGGAGAACCGAAGCTGTGGGCCCGAGCGCGAGCGATACGTTCGTCTTTGGTCCCTCGCTCCAGATTCCGGCCCCGGCCCCCGTGTTGGTTTTGGACCCATCCGTATACCATACGAGTCCCCGTGGTGAGAGCAGATTGTCCCGTTCTTCAGACCAGGCCTGTCTGCTCGGGATCTCTACCTTGTAGGCTTGCTCGAACTGGTAGTGGTTGGGACATCGGTCCCCACCTTGGGTAAGGTTCACCTGCGGTGCCCCTTCCCTCAGTAGTACCACCGTGTGCCCCACACCCGTTCTTTTCCAGTGTCCTTGGTGCACCAGTCGCAGGGCTGTCTTCCAGGCCTCCGCTACTATTATTAAGTGCGGTGGCGGGAGGTTCAAGAGAGCCCCTAGGGCGAGCGTGGGCGAGGTTCCAAGCGCCCCCGTTATTCCCAGGCATGCCATCCTGTGCACCTTTTCCAGTGTCTTCCGTAGCGTGGATTTGTCCATGGCGGGCCACCACACAACGGATGCATATGATAACTGGGGCATAATGATGGCTGTGTATATCCACTTGACCACCCTGGGTTTTAGTCCCCAGGTTTGTCCTACCATCCTCCTGCATGCCCAGTATGTGGCCGTGGCCTTGCTTGCCTGCTTGGACACGTGTTCCTTCCACAATAGCTTGCTGTCCAGGGAGATGCCTAGGTAGCGCACCGTGTGGGATAGTTCCAGCTTCGAACCAAAGACCTCGACGGGTCCTATCTCGAAGCGTCGTTTCTTCGTGAATACAACCATCTCGGTCTTACTGGGGTTTATCCTTAATGCCTGAGATGTGCACCACTCTTGTACGATGTTCAGTGCCTTCTGCATCCTGCTCGACATGTACCGGGGGTGGTCGCCCGCGACGACCAGTGCCACGTCATCCGCGTAGCCCACGGTCGTCACCCCCAGCTCCTCGAGCCTGACAAGGAGCCCATCTACGACAAGGGTCCATAGCAGGGGTGACAGCACCCCGCCCTGTGGACAACCTCTGTCGACCTGAGCTCTGGTCACCGTCTCGCCGAGACTCGCGGTGACCGTCCTGGACCTCAGCATTTGCCTGATCCAGTCCACCACCGCGTTGTTGATCCCGAATCTCTTCGCGGCATCGCATATTGCGTTGAAGGAGGTGTTGTCGAACGCCCCTTCTACGTCCATGAACACGCACAGTGCTGCACTCTGCCGGAGTAGAGGTCCTTCTATCTCGCGAACGAGGTGGTGAAGTGCCGTCTCCGTAGATTTGCCAGCTTGGTATGCGTGCTGGGCCCTAGAGACCGGCCTTGCAGCCAGTACCCGGTCCCTTATGTATCTGTCGATCAGCCTCTCCATGGTTTTTAGCATGAAGGACATGAGGCTGATAGGTCTCCATGATTTCGCTTGATCATAGCAGCCTTTGCCCGGTTTCGGTATAAAGACCACTCTGACCTCTCTCCAGTTCCTGGGTATATAGCATAATGCTAGGCAGGCCCTGAAGATTGCGTTCAACGAGGTGATGAGGATGTCTCCTCCCTTCTGCAGAAGAGCCGGAAATATCCCGTCTGTGCCCGGGCTCTTATAACCGTCGAAGGTGTCAATTGCCCACTTTACTCTGGTTGGAGTGATGATTTCTGTCGCAATCCCCCAGTCCCCTGAGCCCCTCCTGCTAGGTGCCTCTTCTGGAAGAGGCCCCCTTGCTGCAGGCTTGGAGCCCGGGAAGTGGGTGCTTAGCATATGCGCCAGTATGTCTGATTGGCTCTCCGCCATACTGCCATCAGGAAGTGTGAGGCTGTCGAGCTTTATCGGGGGTCCTGAGGTGAAAACTTTGCGGAGCTTGGCCACTACTGTGAGGGCCTCAGTCTCCTCGCAGAAACCCCTCCAGGCCTCGTTTTTTGATTTCTTGATGAGAGTCTTGTACTCCTTCTGAGCTGCTCTATAGGCAGCCCAGTCATCTTCATGCCGCGTCTTGAGAGCCCTGTTGAGCAGTTTACGAGAGCTGGTTCTGTGTACGCCCAGCTCCTTGTTCCACCAGGGCACCTTCTTGCTCGCTTTTCTTTGTTTGGGCGGACATGCCTTCTCATACGCTGGTATGATCGCTGTCTGCAGCTTGGTCGCCTCTCTTTCCACTAGCCCTGTCGTTTTGAGCCGCTGGCGGGTCCCCCCTAGCCTTTTTTCCAGCTCCTCCTTGTAGGAGGTCCAGTCAGTGGCCTTGGGGTTCCTGTAGGTCTCCGTCTGTTCCCAGGTCGCGTTCGCGATCAGGTCGAAGGAGATTCTTTTGTGGTCTGAGAGGGTTTCTTCCTTACGAACCCGCCAGTGTCTCACGATGTTGGTGAGTCTGGGTGTGCCGAGTGTGATGTCTATCACTTCTTGTCTGGTGGGGATGACGAAGGTCGGTTGTGACCCTTTATTGAGGATCTCCAGCCCCGTGGATGATAGGTATTCCAGCAGTGCCGAGCCCCGTTCATTCGTATTTGTGCTGCCCCATACCTCGTGGTGTGCGTTAGCGTCGCATCCGACCAGCAAGTTGAGTCCCCTTCTCGTGCAGTGCTCTATCAATGCTCTGAGTTCCGCCGTGGGTGGCGGGTCCTCCGAGTCGTAAGGGAGGTAGGCCGAGCAGACGACCACGTCGATCGTGCCGCCTCTGGCCAGTTTCACCTTGATAGTAGCCGCTGCTAGGTCCCTGCAGCAGAATTGGCTCAGCCTTAGAGCGCAGTGTCTTTTGTTTATGAAGACGCAGGCTCTTGGGCCGGTGTCCCCCCCTGCGCTTATCAGAGCTCCATTGCTAGTGTCTATACCCCTTACAAGTCCCCCTACTACCCAGGGTTCTTGTATTAGTGATATGTCAGTGTTTTCCACTGCCAGGTCCCGACTGTGTACCGCCGAGGCCGCCTTGCAGTGGCGTAGGTTGATTTGTGATATGGCGATCCCGTCCCTCACCATGGGACCTCTGTTCGCCCTCCTACGACCTAGCGGTTGAGGGAGTCCCGGTTACCGAGCCTCCCCTACCCCCTTTTCCGTCGATGAGAGGGCCCCTGTCCCTTGGGGCTCCTTCTCCCTTATCGCCGGTTTGGCCAGTGCGCGGTCCAGGGTCTTTTCGGTCCCGGCCCGCACCTCAGCCTCCCCGGCCTTGCCCACCTCGTAGGCCTTTGAGGGCCGACCTCTTGCTCTCCCTGTGTCGGCCCCTCTTTTGGGTGGGTCCGTCTTTTCCAGGGCCCCAGAGGATTTCCTCTGGTTCCCTAGGTCGGATGAGCCCTTCCCTTCGACCTCTGCTGCCTTTGTCGACGACGTCCCGGCTACAGGTCCCGTCCCCACAGTTGGAGCCTGGGCCTCTGTCTCCCTCTCCCCGGGTTTCTCGCCTACTCCCCCTGTCTTTGGGGCCGCGGCCTCCTGTGCCGAGGAGCCGGGAGCACCCCCAGCCTCACCCGTCCTCTGGTGAGCCTCCCTGAAGGAGACCCTCCCGAGTCCGTAGTGCACCAGATGGCCCCCAGCCCTTATCGCACTCCTGGATTGACTGTCGACCCCCACGACCAGAAGTACCGATTTCGGTCCCTCTTTTCTGTCCCAGACCCTCCACGAGTGGGTCTGGAGACCAGTGTTTTGGCGTCTAAGCCTGTTCAGGATGATTTCGTTCTTCTCCGGAATACCGGAGAAGACTGCGGTCATCCTGGTTAACCTGGGCAGCTGCCTGCCCTCCATTAATTGGAGAGAGGCCCCTGCCCATGGCTTTAGTTGGGGGACTATGGCCCTGAGCCACTTGAGTGCTGCCTCATCAGAGCAGGTCACCCATAGCAGGCCCTGGTCGCACCGGTGCTGCTCAAAGCGCGGTACCCCTTCCCCTTCCGGGACGGAGTCCAGCGCCGTGCACAGCGCCTGCACCACCAGGTCCACTTCCCCATTTCCGCAGGTGAGTTCGGGGTAGCCGGAGGGTGCAATAGCCACCCTCCTACCAGCCTCGACCACCTCCTTATAGCTAGCCGGCTTACCGGCGGCTCCTCTGCCCCTCTTGGCGGCTGAGTAGGCCTCCGGCGGGGTGCTGTCGGAAGCCCTGGGCCTTTTCAGGCCCGGGCCCCCTGACCCCGTTGGTGTCCGGCAGTGACTCGTACCGTCCTTGGGTTGCCCACTATGTGAGCCCCCCGCTGCGGCACGTTCACCTTTGAGGTGGGTTCCCCCTGGGTTCGACGCCGAGAAGGTCTCGAAGGCCAGCCTGGCCTTCTTCGCCCTCCTCTTTGCCGCCCCCGAGCGGTTGCCCTTCTTTTCCTTCAGGTCCGGGGTTCCAGAGGTCCCGGCTTTCGCTGAGCCCTCCTTTGCCCCTTCCCCGTCGGTGGTCGCGGTCCCCAGGTCCTTTGGTCCGATGTGCGACATGGAGATGAGTGTCTCCACCTCGTCCACCAGCCCTTGGAATCCGGAGCCCTGGCCTGCCGATGAGTCCACTTCCATGGAAGTGGCCTCACCGGTTACTTTTTCTCCCGTCTCTACGTCTTGTTTTTTGTTAGTGTCCATATTTGGTCCCACGAGTAGTCAGGAAGTAAAGGTCCGCCCCCACAGAGCCTGTTGCGGGGGTAAGGCAAAATACAATGGGGTGTCGCCCGGTTCCCCAAGAGCATCGTTTGCGGCACTGTTCCCCAGTGTCATTCAGCCCTCGGCACGATAGCTGCCACCTTGGCTTGGGAAGTTGGTCCACGGCCGGGGCCTTAGCTCCCCTGGGCCGGTTTTTACTCCAGCCGGGTCGCCTATAGCCCCGGCTAACCAGGGCATCCACGGTCTCTGTCTCAGGTTCCGGTACCCTGCGGTCCCCGGTCCCCTTGACTTCCCCCGTATCCTCCCTGGCCGTTCTCCTATCCGCCACCCGGAGACGCGCTCGGTTGGCGCTCAACCCTGTTCCCCGCACTCCTTTACGGAGATAGGGGAACCCGAGGAATTAAATATTAGTCAGGGAAAGTACGAAATATCTAACTCCTGGTGGCGTAAAATCAAAGTAGTACAAGCAAGCTCCACAGGCTGTGTGACGTCACGAGGACAGTCGTCAATAGTTTGTCAGGTAAATTTTCGAAAATGTCATGGAATTGTTTTCGTCCGATTTAGTGACTGCCCTGCAGACATACCCAACAACAAGCTAGACGGTAGACGATGTTTTTGGATTTCTACTGTCACAAACCTACAAAATAATCCAATGAATTAGTTGTATTGAAGAATAATATCAATTGATTCCAAAAATTATTCACAAAAATATATCAAAAGATGTCCACAGTAAGTTGAACGCTAATTATTAAAATAATGGAAAACTCTGAATAATTCGTGTTTCAACGCCAAATCACGCACAGGTTCATTTGTACCTACTTATGAAAAAAAAAAAAAAAACCCCTCTTATGACGGCGTAAATTATCTACAAAATCAAAGTAAGAACTCATGTTCTAGGATTCATAGTTCTTGACAAATCAATTGCTAAAGTTTTTTTACACACCTATAACGCCAAACGATCAGCTGGGTGCCTAAGTCCCACTGCGCCGCTCAGTCCTGGACGCGCGCATGCGCAGTGTGAGCTAGGCACACAGCTGATCGTTTGGCGTCATTGGCGTGTAATACACAGGGTTGCCACCGCTGCGTGTTTGACCCGGAGATTCCGGGTTTTGGCTACTCTACTCCGGGCTTCGGGTTAAAAACAATCTCCGGGCGAAGCTAATAACAAAAATTAATCATATTTTCGTTCGCTCCGTGAGTTACTTAAAGTCAACCAGTGAAAATCTTGCGTATTTATAACTAGTCGATCAACTGTACGAACGTTTCTAATCGGCCTGAGGTGGCAACCCTGGTAATACACTTCATCAATTTGGAATAAACTTACCTATGTTGTGACTACTATCTGCATATATCCGATTATTGTCTCTAACCGGTGCAAGATAAGGTAGAGGTACCTATTATGGGTCGAATTCCGATATGGATTTATTATTGACACTCGTAATATGCGATACATCCGACCAATTTCCAAAAAGTTTGTTTCATCGAAAAGATCAGCTTCTGCTGATTAAACATCTCTCCCAATTACATTCAATTTCCACCCAATTTAATTCATTTATGATGAGAATCTGCAGCAGTTCACATGTACCCATTATTGAACAGCGAGATACCCCTCGTACCGGTGTCCCATAAGCAACGTCCCTATCATGGGACAGTCGTTATTTGACGTGTTCACGTAGTTTCGTAGGCTATTTTTTATCTTATTATTAACATGAGAGTGGGAATAATACTTGAAACCAGACTATTCTAACGTCTTCATTCGATTGATCACAAACCTGGATAAAACTTAGATTATTACTGAGTGGACTAGACCTTCTTGCACCTTATTACTAAGTGGAGTAAAGGTAATAGTACACAATTGAACAAATAATAGTAAAAAATAATGATCAAGTAAGTGATTCGATAAAACTGCTTTTTATTTTTTTTTTGTTTATAATTAAGTGTTATACAGGGTGTCTCGAAATTCGCGCAGCCGAAACATACCGGCGGATTCGTTGCGAAATATTAAGACGAAAGTTACCTAAGGCAACTTTCGTCTTAATATCTCGCAAGGAATCCGCCGGTATGCTTCGGGTACGCGAATTTCGAGACACCCTGTATAATTATAAATTTTATATTTATAATCAAGCAATATCTTCAGCTTTTATTTTTTTTTGGATGGCATTCATTTGCTCCTGCAATTTTTTCTTCTCCTGTGCCAGTTTTTTTTTCTGCTCTTGTAATAGCTTTTTCTTCGCAGCTTTTTCCTGTTTGAGAGCCAATTCTTTTTCTTTTTCCTTCTGGGCCAGCCACCACTCATCGGATGTTCCAGCTGATGGTAGTTTAGGCTTACCCGTCCCTGCCAGCTTCATTTTCTTCTTCTTCGGAAGATATTTTGCAGGCAAAAGAAATGCATTGGCAAAGCTTTTTGCGACAGGATTATCTGCAGCTGAGAGAAAATATAATTATTTTGATGAATTATCACGCCAGATTGTCATTGCCCTCTGAATTTCCATGTGAATAGATCTCTATATTAAAAAATAATCTGAAAAAATTGTTACATAAAGATATTGAGATGAAACTTTGTACACAGAACTGACTCACCGGTTTCAATATTTGGAGTGGAACTCACTAATTCGTTCGAATAATCAGCAACCTCAGTTATTGAAATGCCCAGTTTTTGGACCAAGTTTTCAAGGGAACTATCCATACTAGGTTTGGAGTTTTCATTATCCGCGGTCACGGATTTGGGTATTGTGGAATTCGAAGAAGTATTCTCTATAGAAAACTCTTCCCATACTTCAACAGAAGATTCCTGTTCAATTCCTGAGACTTCAAGGGGCAAATCAATGATCTCACATGAATTTCCATATAAATTCAAGCTATTTTCTGAAACTGCAGAATCTCCAGCAGACGTCAAGTGCAGGTTGCAAGGAATTGAAATATTTTCTTGCGAACAATTTTCTATGTTGACGATATCTGTATCAGCTATTCCACCAACTCCACTACTAGGTGCACTTACTAGATCTTCATTCTCTTTTGTCTTATCAATTAAAATAGGTCCACTACCGAGTAGATTATTACATTGTACAATGCTCACAACTGTAGCCTTAGGGGTCACAGTTGTATCTGCAGGAAGAACAAATATTTAAGTAAATCATATAATAAATAGAAATCAAGTTATTACAAAATCTCAATCAGCCCTCATTTCTTAATTCTATTAACCCATGATTTTCCAATTTAATCAAAGATTGACGTGTAAATATTGGAGCCATTATATGACTGTAAAAATCAATGTAGATATAGAAGTATAAAAAATTAATTGATTTTATATAAGAATAAATGTAAATGCAAAAAAATTAAATGTTGAACTGGTTCTATGTACCAAGAGTTGATCCTTTGATCTGGAGCCAGTATTCAAAGAGACCTTTCTGGTTTGTATCATCAGGGTATACCCCATTTAATTCAGCTATTCTAAAATTGTCCAATAAGCTATTCGCTAAGTTAGCTTCAAAAGTTTTCAAGTGAAGCTCTTTGTCTTGAATAAGCTGTGAATTTGGAGCAGCGACATCAGCAGCCACATCACTTCTTGTAGCCTGTGGTTGTTGACAGTCATTGAATTTTGTTTTCTTCTTCTTTCGCAGGACATCATAATCCACTGCATTTGGATCAAAGGGGGATAGTCCACAGGCTCGAAATCCATTTTTGACTGCGCTCTTCTCCTCCTTGAAGGCATCTAATGCCATTTTCAAAACAGCAGCGAACTGTTCCTTTCTGAGCCGCATGACGTTATTCTCTACTTTCCATTTTGGGACAGTTTTCTTCCAGACATCTTTGAATGGGTGGAAAAAGGCGATGTCAAGTGGCTGCATCACATGAGTGGCATTTGGAAAGAGTGCTATTAACTCGATGTGTTTTTCCCTGCAAAATTCCACTAAGGGCATTGTTATATGGGATGAGTGACCATCTAAGTAGAGGATTATTGGTAATTGCACTTGATTTTCCAAGAGCCATGGGTAGAAAATATTTGTGATATATTCGTAAAACGATTCGGTTGTCATCCATCCATTTTCTGAAAGCCCTATGCCCCATGACCTAGGGAAATTTTCCAAAATCTTCTTGGGCACACCGTCTTTATAGGCATACATTACCATGGGAGGTGCTCGGGTCCCATCTGCTGAATACATAAATAAACTAGTCAAGCTCTCCTTCTCATTGGCATCAACAACCTTATATACTGAGCGGGCTCCTTTTTGAGTAATGACTTTTTCTGATTTTGGACATAACTGGATATTTGTTTCATCACAGTTGAATATCCTAGATGAATCTATGTTTAGCAAATCTTTCCTAGTTAAATAAGCCTCTTGCTCAAGAAACCAGGCTCTGAGATCCTCTTCAGTTACAGAAGCCCGCACAAGAGTCAAATGCTGGGCAGTCCTGATAGTTAATTGCGGATTTCTTCGACGGAATCCCTCATACCAATGACGACCAGGTCGTCCATCAGTAAAAGGAGTCTTCCTTTTCAAATTTGCCAGGAACACTTGGACGGCGTCCAGTAGTTCACATTTTGTGATTGGAAATCCCCGTTCTGCTCTAAACAAAATCCAGTTAACAACTTCGATCTCCTCCTCCTTTGATAGGATAGTAGGTGGTCCACTTTTGGAAGTTGCTGGATTCTTCTTCTTATTGCATATGGTACTTCTTGGTACACCAAATGTATCAGCTGCTACTCGGAGTGAGACTCCTTCGCTTACAGCCTTGATAGCTCTCTCCACTGCTTCTTCAGGATAGTTTTTTCTTTTTTCTTTATTCACATTCCTATTTCTATCCTTTTTTACTCCCTCACTACACTTACTAATACCACATGTCACTTTCTGTTTGCTCTTCTTAATATCTAAACTCTTATTCATGATCTTCTTCGGTTTACACTTCAGTTTATCATTTTCTTTGATTTTGTAGTCTTTCTTGTTTCGTTTTGTTCTTGTAGGTGCCATTTTACGTGAACATTCAACAGTGGAATTTGAGAAAATGTAACAGAAGTGCTAGCTCAAAACATGCATTCCGGAATTTGTAGGTTAGGTTTGTGATTTTCATATACAGGGGCAATACTTATTGATCTATATCACGAAAATAGAGTTTATGTGACGAAAATTACTGTACAATTGTTACTCAAAGGGACAGGAAAACAATAGGTTGCAGATTTTCACTATGAACACAAAAACAAATGTTTCAGAATGTTGTCCCATAAACTAGTACGGGCGATGAGAGCGTGTCCTCCGAGGATGGGACACATGGTCTTCGTGTCCCATAAATACGGACCGCGTGAATTTCGATGTCCACATTATAAGACAGCTGAATATATGCATGAATTTGACCTGAATTGCAAAATTGTTAGCAAAATGTCAAACTAGAGGGTTGAATTTATCGTTTGAACTATAGAACATGTTGAGAAATTGTGTTAATTAAAAAATATAACAATTTTCCTCAACTCGGCAGTACTAGTGCTTAAGATCCTACAACCATGGGGGCGTACGTGTCTGTGCACATGGTTGAAGCTTCGATTTTTTTTTACGTAATAAATAATTGTTTTCAAACACCAAACTCTTCGCGATACCAAGGCAGATAACCACAGAACACGAAAATAATTTTTTTGCTGCAATCTTCATGTTATATTTCAGCTAAAAACTCGTATTTCAAGAAAATGTCCCATAAATAGGGCATGACCAGTAATAGGTACCTCTACCTTATCCCGATCGGCGTATGACAGAAAGATGATAGTGGTATCAAAAGTCTTGATACGATCGCTATCCATCTTCATGCCGGTCTACGCCGATGCAACGTTCTTTTTTTATGTAGTTTACAATTAATTATTATATACAATTACATGGAAAAGCGATATAATTTTTTAGTCTAATATCGGCTTTTGCGTGAAACATAATTTCAAAAGGAATCCCTACTCTCTCTTTCTCTTACTTTAATGACCTATCGCGCTAATGCGAGCATAAAATGATTCTCTATTTACACATAATACATGACTAACAGCTTTGAAATAGTTCTGTAGCCAGACGAACATATCAAACAATAATTTATAACGACAAAATGATGTACCAAGATTTTAAACTGAATTATATCCTGCGCAGCGTATGCAATGTGCATAATGAACGTACTGGAATTTGAAGGTAATCCATGTCGAAATTTGTAATCTAATGATATAAATCAATATTAAAAATTGACGGGTATCCTTCTCCTTCCAACACTTACATTTTCGATAAAAATAAATTCATAAAATCAGAGCCAGAGTGCGAGCAACTATACCTACTTGAAACTAAATAAGAAATATCACTTAAGAATACGAGAGGAGGGTCCTCAGATGAATTTAAGGTTTAATTTGATTTAATTTAAGCTGCAGCTTGCAGTAAAAAAAAATGAACTTCTCGCACGCTGTGTCAAAAAAAAAAATTTTAACGGCAGGCCTAAATTATGATCCTGTAAGAAAGTGAATGATTGATATTAGTGCCTCTACATGCATATATATTGTTTGTTAAGATACATGCGTAAAATGCAAATATTGAACTAGCTGTTCCGAAACGTTCAATACAAATGTAAACATGTTGGTGAGGACACAAGACTTGATCAAATTAAATAAAAAAAAAATATAGCATGTCATTTCTTGTTAAGAAATGATTTGATTCTGTCAACCGTATATATGCATGAAGAGGTAAAAGATGATAGATAGAGAAGTACGTGATACATGTGGTCGAGTCTTGTCAAATGTGCAAGGATGGGTATTGCTGATGAGCAATTACATTTGGCAACGGTATAACTTTCGGTTAATTTTTCTGATTTTACCAGCTCTTGAAGCAGGTGCATATGTATGCGTGTATGTATTTATTTTGTTGTTAGATCGTTATCCAAGTCAACTGTGAGAGATCGTAGTATACCGCCATCAGTGCCGAACTTAGCAGTAGGCTGAGTAGGCGCCAGCCTACAGGTCCCCACCAATGTGATAAAAATAAAAGCCCCCACCAAATTATATTAATTTAGATTTCAAAAAGTTCAGCACTGACCGACATAACGAATAGTTACATTGCAGGATAAACCTGTCGCATAAGACAATTTTGTCAAGAGGTATCATGCATTTGGTTGGATATATTTGAGTTGCCACCATTTTCACAATATCTTCAAATGCATTACATTAGAAGTATTGCACCGAAAGTTTGCACGTATAATAATGGTATGGAATATACGTTAAACCAATTGTACGGTTGAATTTTTTAAATCCGTATCAGATTATCTTGGCAGGTCTTTAATTCCATTGATACTATAGGACATTTCGATAGATGTCTTCAATGCAAAATCCGTATCAGATTATCTTGGCAGGAATTTAATTCCATTGATACCATAGGACATTTCGATAGATATCTTCAATACAATATCTTTTGTTATTCCAGCAGGAATTCATGTAATTTGCATACAGTATTCATATCACAGTTAATTTATTATTATTATATCACGGTATTCATAAACTTTAAATAGTCATTATGTTATGTTATTAATCCAATTAGGATTATATAGTGATTTTTCACTCATACCTCAGTAATTGTGTACTAGATATAATTGGTTCTATAATTGGTTCATTGGTTCAGAACCAATGTACCATGTATAATGTAACTGTATTAAGCTGCAAATTCATTTGTTAAGTGAATGTTACAATAAATTTTTTTTTACCAGAGACAAGTAGTTGGATCAGATTCTTTTGCATTATTGTATATCACTTTACATCAACGGGCGAATCGCGCAAAAAGAAGTAGATGCTATACTGACTCAATTCTGCATAGAACACGACAATATAACATATTTGATTGTAATACATTGAAATATTGCCCATATCAAATAATGTTAACTAATTATGATATAAATTGACGACGTATGTTATATTATACCAGTCTGAGCAGGATTTGGTCTATTAGTCAACTACTTCTTGTTCGAGTGAATTCTTGAATCGTTTCATGTTTGTACGACAGGTTTTCCTATAATGCAACTATTCGTTGAAACGGTATACTATGATCTCTCACTGACTATTATGCCTGCTCGAAATTTTCTCACGTTACAGATTCTGAACCAATAATGAACTGTGATTTGAAACCGATGTCAATGAATCGTTTCGATTCGTTTAATTTTTTTATTTTTTTAGTGCACTCCAATTAATCATAACTCTTTACCAACATGTATCACTCACCAAATTTTATATCGATTACGTGCTTGCGTTCATAGACTGTAAATCAGGGTTTGGCACACTCATTCTGCCAAAGAGCCAACACTGTAAATCCACTTAATCCGTTCATCGGCTACTTTTAGAGCCATTTCCTCGATTTTGGTAGGAATGGGTGGGGATATGCAGGTATGAAAGCATCCGGACGGTCAAATAAACTACACAAAATCAGCGGTGTAAACTGAAATGGAGTAAGTGGTAAATTAACACCGATAACAAGTAAAAACCACACTTTCGATGTGGTAATTGGGCATGAGTCGTTCGTAGCTAGAATTGCGTGCAATGAAACGCAAAGCTCTGCGAACGTTTCGATGTTCGAAGAATTTGGTGTTACGCGAAATTGATCTGATTCAAAGCATTAGTATCCTTTTTTCAAAAAATTCATTTTTTCAGAGCACTTTTTTTTTGTGCTTCATTTTTACATAAAATGCTCCGTTCATTCTTCAAAATAAATATAATTTTTTGAAATGCTGTAAAAACCATTATACTCGCCTGAAAGGGGCATCTTTAAGAATTCAAACGCCGTTCTAATTTTTGAAAAAGATCGAAAAACAAATAAAATATAGCAATTTTTGTAAAAAAACCGTCATTCTTCCTCAATTTTTTTCACTAATTTTTTAAACATATTCAAAATGAAAATTCAAACCAAATTATTTTACACAGGTAAAAAGAAAGGTTTGAAATGCACTACCAATTTTTCTTAAGCCCTTTGGAGTGCTCTGGACAGTTCTGCAAGAGTAATATTGCAGGCCATAGGTATATAAGAAAGCGCTACGAACATCCATTCGATGGACTGGCAAACCTAAGTCAGTTCGCAACTGTGGTATGAACATCATATATTTAAAAATTGTCTTTATGTTGAAAGCCTCTGGCTTATCTTTTTATTTGTTGGTGTCGGCACCACAAAAATAAAATAAAAGTTATGGTATTTTGTCTCCCTTAATAGAATTTATTGACAGATTTTTTATTTTTATTGTGTATATAGTCTTTTGATAACACAAGTACCAATGTTAGAAAATTATTAGCGAAGCACCTTAACGGAGCTATATTTGATACTATAAATTTATAACCACAACACTAAAAGCGTGCCCTTTTTTTTTGACTTAACAAAGGTATATTTTATACTATAATGTGATCGTTTTCATCAAAATTTATAACGGCAACGCTAAAAGCGCGCCAAAACCCACGACGCGTCGTAGTCAACACGAGTTGTAGCGCGAGCGCAAAGGGGTTTTCAAAGGTACACTATTTTCGGAAGCATTATTATTATCATTATTTTCTTTTACTTTTCATTTCATTTTCTATTTTCGCAGTCGATACAAGCTAACACCGCAAATATAGGTCTCCCCGATAATTACGGTGCTTTATATCGTTTGCAAAGTCTGCACGTATACGTAGATGGTATTTGATTACGCACAATTTTTCTTTTCGTCTCACCCGTATTGCCTCGTTTTCTTAGGCATTTTCCGAATACTTCGATCTCTTCGTCTTCTGTACTCTGCCCATTTTTCTCTGCGCAATCTGTATGGAACCAACTTTGGCATAAAGTACATATTACTTTTTCGGTGTCTGGATGTAGCTTATGAAGGCAGTGCCTACATCTTTCGTTGAGGGGCTGCGATTCTAGAATCAGTGTCTCTGCTACGTTTCTCCTAAGTTCCTTTGGTTCTAGGCTTGTTCCATAAAGAAGATTCTTCCCAATGCAGCGTATATAATGCATCACGTACAATGCGCAGTTGGAACCATCGCTATTTTCTTGAAACGGACGATTCCTCTCATCCTTACCTTTCCAGCTTATATGCCGTAGTCTGCCGAACGTGGATGTTACACTGCATTCATTTATAAACTTGATAAAAGCCTTCATAACTCTTTCGGTGTCGCTTGTCTTTTCATATGGGTCCATCAAAGTTAAAGTCTCATCATCCACGTTAACTACAAGCAGCCGCCAATGCCCCTCTAATGCGTATGGAATTAACAATTTTCCTGTTACGGGTTTTGAAATTTTATATACACTCAAGCTACTACTTTTACGCTTCTCCCAAAAATTACCGATAACAGTGCATCCAATATCCGTTGGCAAGTAAGTAATATTATCGTCCCATTCGTCTATATGTGTGACGGTAAATGAGTCTATAATTTGCCCGTCGACCCATCTATTTACATGAACTAAACTTCCAAATTCTCTAGTTGACATTTCAAATTCACTTTGCACCAACGGGAAATTAGTTTGCGGCGAATATAAGCCGACTTTTATACGAAATGATGTTGACCCCATGTAATATAAAACATTATTTACTAGCCCATTCTCGAGCATGTCCAATACCCCGCTTTTTGTGGCTGATTCCGCGTGTTTCAGGTTCATCAAGTCATTTACCGTTGACTCTGACTCACTATCGTCAGAAATCTGGATTTTCTTTGTCGCAGTTCTTTTCAACTGATGTTTCTTAATGTTATTTGTACGCTTTTTTTTTAATGGTGCGACTATTTGGTTATTGTTGTCCGTGGTTTTAGGTTCGCGTTTTTCGTTGCGTTCTTCTATTTTCTTTCCTATCTTTATTAATTCTCTTCCTTCCATGTATATATTCCGTTTTTTCTTTATTTGCTGTCCTGCAATATCTTTTTTTTTGCGACCCCACTTTTCTGTTTCGAAGGGGTTTGAAGCCGCTTCCGCGTATAGCGGATAAGTGCTAATTTTGATTGCGGATTTAGTTTGTATACCCTCCAGTTTTTCCTCCTGTACCAAACTTTTGTTATTTTCACTCAACTTGCGACATCCTTCGCCAAGTGTCCAATTTTGATGGCCTTCCAGAATCGTACTCTTATAAACTTGCATATAAGATTCGGCATATGCATTAGTCACACGCGAAATATTTTTATCTACGAGATCCAACATTATGCCACTCCACATAGGACAGTATGGCATAAACGTTTTGGTTAAATACTCCGCAAATCTTGGTGCGTAATACCTGTTGGAAATTTCTGGAGGGTTTTCCTCGTCTTCTTCAACATCATCTTTTCTATACATTAATTGTTTCCAAAAATGTTCGTAAAATGGCGAATTCGCGTATATGGCCGTGCTTTTACCGTAAATGTCCACAAACTCGTCATCTAGTTCGAGTTCTTTCTCAGCAAGCATTTCTGATTCTTCGATAACTTTTTCAAAAGATTCTTCCCTTTTCTGTTTTTGGCCGGTCAGAAATAATAATCCTTGTTCTGCTTTAGTTTCATCTTCAGTTAAAACTACAGATAAAATGTCAGTAAAAACTGAATCCAATTCATCCATTGTTCGGCAGAGAATCAGGATAGCCATGCACTCCATTAAAAAGGGTTTGATTGTCATGAGGGCCGGAAAGTCTTTTTTAATAGTTTTTGAAACGCGATGCATAATATGTGCGCAACAACTTAAAACATAAATAACTCCCGTGGGTCTTACGTTCTTAGTCACGTACCGGTAGGCTGTTTGTAAGTATACATCTGTTACGATCCGATGCATATCTATACAGATTGATAGTCGATTAGTCTTTGGAAGGGATCAGTATGTATGACTATGATGTGATACTTCTGTTATTCAAAATATCACCTTTCCCTCGTTGAAGTCAGAAAGTCACGTCGTCCCGATACTAGACCCAACACAAAAAGATCATATAGCAACTAGGAGCGCTAGAAAAGTCAGCAAATCTAGTCTTGCTGACTATGCACCAATAGTCGATTCATCGTAACTCCTCTCATTTATAACTCAATCAGACAAGAACAAATAGGGGTATCTATTGGGTGTGGGCGACCCGTAATTAATGGATACAACTAGATTAAGGAATGTAGGAATGTACGCCAATTATTAAGAAAATCAGAAGGCATACATTTATAATTATTATTGTCAACTGACTGTGGCGGAACAGGGAGCCGCGAGTCGCGGACCACGGATCTTCTCTAGGATGCAACGCGTCTAATTCATCCGCGAATAGACTAAGCCTCTAATTGGCTACTTAACCGCGCGGATTAATACATACATTGTCGCGCGCGGCTACCTGGCTGCATCTTTCCAGCAAACAGTGTCTTTCGTCAGTAAAGTCGCGAGGTGCGTTGACGTGAACCCGGGGAGCAACAGCCAAGTAGAGTCAAGTTCCGAAAATCTGTTAAGTGCCGGTCTTGAGAGCTTGCAAGCTCTTCGTAGTGAATAGACACATTTTTATTTTCCTTCTTTCAAACGTAAAATCAGTGCTAAAGACACATAAATATATATATATCCATCGAGAGTTATTGAACAATAAAAGGTTAATTTTTCTTGTCTTTCAAATATTAATCTCCGTATTACATCTCTATACATTTACTAATAACGAAACCGCGATATTAAATTAGTCTGAATATATATAGTTGGTGAAGTGTCGTAAAAAGAAACCTGGACCACCTGACGGCTCCCGCTTCCACCACGGTCAGACGTCGAAAGCTAAGTCTCCCGTCTGTTTCACGATCGGGCATCAGCCCTGTAAAAATCAATCAGTCGCATTTTGCCTAGCCGTTCTCTACTTTCACTGTCACACCTGGATTTGTTATCAACATTGATTCATTTATTAGCGTACTGAAACGGGGTGAGCCAATACTAGAAACTCTAGTATTTTGGGATTTCTCCTCTCTCGCCCCGATTTCGTTTAAATCAATTCATCCAGCGATCGGAGTGAGCCAATACTAGAAACTCTAGTATTCTGGGATTTTCCCTCGCTCACGCCGATCTAGTTGGTGCCACATATGTATTAGGTTTAAAATCAGTATAACGAATATGGGACTCGGATCAGCCTACGACAGTCTTTAAGACTTTGGGATTGCCCTAGTCGTAGGATTATTAGGGATCCTCACCCCAAGATTCGATTTAGATACCTACCCATTACGGGATCGTCAATTGATAAAGAGAGAGAGAGTTACGGCTACCTGTAGAACTGTTATCCATATCGTCTGAGTTTAGATTATATTAGTTTATACAATTTGCTGTGTGATAGATTCAAAATCAGGCCTATGACCCCGGGACTCAGATCAATCTGCGACAGTCTCTGAGACTTTGGGATTTCCCTAGTCGCAGGATTATTAGGGATCCTCGTCCCGAGGCCTTAATTCGAAACGCAATACTGTTAAAACTTCATTGTTCTACCTCACAATTATTCTCTAATCGTTTTTAGAATATACTTTGATTTTACCAGTCAATCCCTGTTTTATATTATTTGATTTTCCTTCATTATCTTTATATTTATATATATATATTAAGTTAGAGCCTCAACCATTTGGACAGGTCGTACGACTCCGTACTAGGGTTCCGCAACAACGTTCCTACATACCTAATCATTATTGGTTATTTTAAATTATTTGGTAGTTGCGTGGATAAATATTAGTTTTCCGCTCGAATACATGCTCCGCACGTAACACAAATTGGTGGCAGCGGTGGGATATATTTGTTGCTAAAGTACGATCTGAAAAAAAAAAAAAAATAAAAAATAAAAATAAAAAAAAAAAAATATAAAAAAAAAAATTTCTCTAATTTCAAATTTCTATATTATCTTTACTTAATTAATCAAATCACGGAAATCAAAATTGGATCGCACATAGTTCTCAGGAAAGAAACTATAGCTCTCTCTGCCTTTGATCCCACAAACGGGACATATATTTATATACCTGTGAATTATAATCCAGTGTGTGACTTGCATAACAGTGTATTTTCCAGATTTGTGTATGTGTATATGTCTACGTATTACTGAATTTTCCCTCTCATAACCCAGCGAGGGAAATTGATCATTATCGTGTTAGAAATATCAATCGAAATTTCAAAATGACCAACCTAGATGCAAGCAACGCGATGATGACTTCGATGGCTGAGTGCTTTGCACTCCAAAATAGTGTTTTAAATATCCCATTCTTTAACGGCAAAAACGTCCCGTTAAAAGACTTCCTTCAAGACGTGCATAACGGATCAGTTTTTGTAGCACCGGCATCGGAAGGTGCCTTCGTGAAGGCGGTATTAGGGAAATTGCAAGGTCCTGCTCGGGATAGCATTTACGGAAAAACTTTCAATACCGTCACGGATCTAACCAAGCACCTAAAAACTAGATTCGCCCCGGGTAAAACATATCCCTACTATCACCACGAAATAGAAAATATTCAAATGAAAAGGACTGAGTCAGTAAGCGATTTTTATGATCGCTTAAACATTCTGATAAGCGGTGCTCGGGTAGCTTTGGAAGACAAATACGGTGACAGAGTAGAGGAGATGCTGAAACCTGTGTTGGAATGCGCTCTGGATTCGTTTCTGCGAGGTCTACCCGATGAATTAGCTAGGGCTGTAGATGCGCGGGATCCGAAGACCTTAGAGGAAGCCCGAAAACATGCGGTACGAGTAGAAACGCGAATGCGTTCCGGAATATTGCCCTCGGGAGAAACAGCAAGAGTAGCGATGTCACGGCCAGAATCGCCGAACCGTGTAGGGTCGCAAGATCAACATTCAAATCGTTCTCAGTCACCGACTAATTATTTTACTTATCCCATTTCGGAAACTACGGAAGGACGAACAAGAAGTCCGCCGCCGGATGCAGCGAAACGTCCAACGGGGATTCTGCTTCGACGAGAAACAACCGATCCGCGCTCGTATCCACCCGATCAGTTCCGCCGCCAGAATCAACACCTACACCCTGGATCTCAATTCCCGCCGTATTTCCCTCCGTACTCATTTTATTATCCTCCTGTGCCATACTTTTGGTATCCGCATCCATACCCCCCAACGTCCGGGCATCGTACGAATTCACCAGTTCGGGCACCTGAACCAGGTAGGGCCGCGGGTCACATGTCACGGAGAAATGACGGTTCAATACAAAGATCGCGATCACCATCTCCAAATGATACCCAAGTACCCGACGCTTTAAACTCCCAAGCAGCTCGACGAACAGACGCGACGACGAGCCATGCGATACCCGAGCGTCAAAAGACAGTGAAATTCGCCGAACCGGAAGCCGAGTACTTACGTGTGGATCAAATCGAGAAACGCCACTAGTAAAAATGACAGCACCAGAACTCAATAAGCAATCAGGAATCTTCTTAGTAGATACCGGTGCCGATATAAACCTCATAAAGGTGAATGCTCTATTACCGGATATATTGATAGCTCTGCGCGAGTCTGCAACTATTACGGGAATAACTACAGATCGGTTACAAACATTAGGCACTACGGGATTAACCCTACAAGGGCAGTTTCACAAATTTCACGTAGTACGGTCCGAATTTCCCCTGACTGGTGACGGAATTTTAGGAAAAGATTATTTACGCAAAGAAAAGGCAGAAATTTCCTTCACACATAATACGTTAGTGACAAAAACCGAGCCGATTAGACCGATACGATTTATTGATGATTCTAATCCTAACCCTAGACCGAGAAGTCGTATCTTACGGATTCGCGCACGGACAAGACAAGCCATAGCCATCGACGTCATTAACAACGATCTAAGCGAGGGTTATTTGCCAAAAATTCCAACCATCGACGGTGTATACATCGGCGAGGCTGCTGTATCGGTTAAGGAAGGGACGTGCCATGTCCTAGCTATTAACGCGTTAACCGATGATGTTGACATAGAAATCCATCCTCAAGAATTAGTGCCTTTTGAATATCATACTTTTCCCGAAGAAGTGAATCGTGGCCTTGATTCAGATGATTCGCCTACCGAAGCTATTATACCTGATAGACTCGCAGAGATTGAGTCTAGGTTGCATTTAGACCATTTAAATAGCGAAGAGCGGAGACACGTTTTAGATATAGTTGAGGAGTTCTCCGAAAGATTTCATTTACCCGGAGATAAGTTAGATTTCACTCCGGCTATTACTCACCGAATCTTAACCGAGGATGAGATGCCAGTAAACACGCGTCAGTACCGTTTTCCACCAATTCACAAAACAGAAATTGAAACCCAAATTCGAGCAAAACTAGATAATGACATGATTATACCTTCAAATTCTCCCTATAACTCACCGCTCTGGATTGTACCCAAGAAACCAGATTCACGAGGAAATCCTAGGTGGCGAATGGTCATTGATTTTCGCAAACTAAATGAGAAAACGATCGGAGACGCGTACCCTTTACCTAACATCACGGACATCCTTGATCATCTCGGAGAAGCATGCTATTTCTCCATTTTTGATCTCGCCAGTGGATTCCAGCAGATAAAAATGGATCCGCGAGACCGGGGTAAAACCGCGTTCACAACGCCAAATGGGCACTATGAGTGTCTAAGGATGCCGGAGGGTCTTAAAAACGCCCCCGCCACTTTTCAAAGACTTATGGATCAGGTATTACGCGGATTACAAGGAGTAGAAGTTTTTGTTTATCTTGACGATATAGTAGTCTATGCGAAGGACTTGGAAGAACACGGGAGAAAAGTCCGTCGATTATTTAGACGTTTAAAAGAAAATAAGTTGAGTTTACAACCAGATAAATGCGAATTTTTAAAGACCGAGGTATCATATTTAGGACATATAATTAGTCGAAATGGAGTAAAACCGGACCCTAAAAAGACTATTGCCGTAAAAAACTTCCCGCGACCAAAAACTGCGAAAAACATAAAACAATTTTTGGGACTTGCTGGTTATTACCGAAGATTTATAAAAGATTTCGCTGCCAAGGCCAGACCGTTGACTGAATTACTAAAGAAAAACACAACTTTCGTCTGGGGTAAGGAACAGAAAGCGAGTTTTAAAACTTTACGGAATTCATTATGCGCGGCACCGATCTTACAATACCCGAATTTTGAAAAACCATTCACCCTCACGACAGACGCATCCGATTATGCGATAGGGGCAGTCCTGAGCCAAGAGGTAGAAGGTCATGAGATGCCGATTGCGTATCTATCACGAGCTCTAATACCAGCTGAACGAAATTACTTTACCACGGAAAAGGAATGCCTGGCGGTCTTATATGCAATACTACATTTCCGACCATATCTTTTCGGACGTAAATTCACCTTAGTAAGTGACCATGAACCACTCCGGTGGATTGATTCAATAAAAGATCCGGGACAACGTCTCATACGCTGGCGACTCAAGTTACGAGATTACGAGTATACGTTCGAGCATAAGGCTGGCAGGCTAAACACCAACGCAGACGCGTTATCTAGGAACCCGGTTATCAGTGAAGAAGCGTCAAGCTCTTCTGAAAGTGAAGAGGAGGATATAGCGATAAAATCAATAGAATTATTTCCAAAATATTCGGAATATATGAAATTAACCAAGTCCAAAGAAATTCAAAACACGGACGTTATTGAAGAACATGACGATCTTTTTAACCGAAACGACAACTATGCTCACACCGTCTCGTTAGATTTAGAAATGAGTTCGGGCATAGCAGTAGAATTTAAAAACAGATACGGTGTACCCGAAGACCTTAAAACTCAGGCTAGACTGTATTCCACAGCTAGACTAAAGTTAGCAGATAAATCAGTATACTATATTATCACAAAGCAGAATTATTGGGATAAACCGACATACGAAGACCTATATGTTAGTTTAATCAATTTTAGGAAAATTTTAGAACGGGATTCAATCATGTCAGTTACATTACCAAAGATCGGTTCCGGAAATGATAGATTAACTTGGGATGACGTACGTACCATGCTGCGGTTCATTTTTAAGGGGACCGGTATTAAAATCACGGTGTGCACCGGATTAAAAGCGAAACAATCCCCACCAAAAGAACAGCAGGATACTAAAGCTACAAAAGAAATAGAACAGGTTAGAGAACATTGGAACGCATTTCCAATAAGCAAGCAGTCAGCTAAGTCAAAAATACCCGCACCAGCTGCACGAAGACCAATAGCTAGATCAATTTCGGAAACCTCAAAACAACCTAGTACCAGTACAAAACCAAGGCCTAGATCGAAAACGGTCCCGGAGGCGGACTTGAGCGCTATAGCAACTAGGACACGCTCGAGAGCGAAACCTGCAGAACCAAAGGCGATACAACCATTGGATCCGATAGGCGAATGCGTTTCAGACGACTCGTCAGATGATGAATCCTCGGAACCACCTGCCTATCGAAAACGCAAAAGTGTATTACCAAATTTAGATTTCCACCCGAAACCAATATTGAAACCCGTTATAAAACCGATTGACGATCCAATATCGATAGAACCAAATATCGATCCTGAAGTAGGTAATATTACCATAGAAATGGACACACAGGTACTCGACAGTGACTCTGACGATATGAACGACGATGTATTCAAATTCCGAGCACCAATAAACCTTAAAGAATTAAACGAGTCTTTTGATCGATTCGACCAATTACTACAGGACAGAAGCTTAACCCAAGACGATCCGGGAGATCCAGCGCTAGAACTCCCCAACGCGATATCCGAAGGGGAGGAACCTGACGAGTCGATCCGGGAGGTACTAGTAGAACGGGACCTATATAATGACGAAACCGAAGACGAAGAACTAAATCGGAGAATTAGCAATCTAATAAAAAAATCAGAAGGCAATGTCAAAACAAGCGATCAGGCTCCTGCGACTGAAAACATTCAGGAAAATCTGAATGAATCAATCATTAGTCGCGCGCCAAGAAAATCCGTGCTTCCAACCCCAATAACCGCACCCCGACCAATAGCATTGTCTACCCCGTATCCACTAACAGGAATACCGGAACTTGACGAACAGGGGAATGGCGACGAATTACGACAAAAATCGAAGCCTAAACCTCCGAGGCGGTTGGAGCCACAGCTAGGAAATTCTCAGATAGCTCCTACAGGCATACAGATAACGGAAGGTATCCTTCCGGATGTAAGTCCCACATCTCCTTTAAACTTACCAGGAGCTCGCGATCGTCGAAAGAATAACATCACTATGAGTAGAGAAAGCCTGACAGATTTAAAGGATAACTACGTACACTTTACATCCATAGATTCAGAACCAGCAACCCCAATCACCAGACTTTTGGCTGATCTAGAAATAATTAACTTCGACCATCAAAAAGAAGTGAAACCGAAATTAGGTCAAATAATTATCCATAAGCGAGGAAAATATCGGGTATTCGGCGTGGTAATCAAGAATAAATACTTCGATAAAATATGTATTGATAATCTGAGAATCGGCTTAGGAAACTTGAAAATGACACTTGGTAACTTAGGAATAGCGAGCTTTAGAATATCGAAAACAGGAGATTTCGCCGATGAACTAGGAAATGGTATTTGGCCAAATTTAGTGGTAGAAACCTTTGAGGATGAGAATGTTCATGTAACAATCTGCGCGGGCATAACACGAATACCGCCACCGGAGATCCGCTCCGAAATAATAGCAGAACTGCATAACAGTCTGATAGGAGGACATAAAGGGGTGACTAAGACTTACCGTAGGATACGTGAAAGGTTTTATTGGCCAAGGCTTAGGGACGATGTGAGTGACTTTATCCGTAAGTGCAAGAGCTGTCAGGAACAAAAACTTGTCCGTGTGAAAACCAGAGAGCCGATGTTGATCACGGATACCCCGTCGGAACCATTTGAGAAAATATCCTTAGATACAGTCGGTCCCCTCCCCACAACGCCGAATAACAACAAACACATCCTGACTATGCAGGACAACCTTACCAAATACTGTATCGCTGTACCGGTACCCGATATAAAGGCCGAAACCGTGGCACACGCAGTAGTAAAAAATCTGATTCTGAGATACGGCGCCCCGCGCGCGATTCTTACCGATAGAGGAACTAGTTTCGTCAACAAATTATTTAACGAACTATCGAAAGCCTTCAAAATTAGACATATAACCACAGCAAGTTATAGGCCGCAGTCCAATGGCGCCTTAGAACGTAGCCATATCGTTTTAACCGAGTATATTAAACATTGTATAGGAGAGTTTGACGACTGGGATGAATTAGTACCATTCGCAATGTTCTCTTATAACACTGCAGTCCACGAAGGAACCAATTTCACACCCCACGAATTAGTCTATGGGAAGATAGCGCGTTGCCCAAGTTCCTTTCCCACAGACGAGAGGCTGGTAACATATAATTCCTATCTTGGCGACCTAATAATCAGGTTATCCGAAATGCAAGACTTGGCTGCGAATAATTTAATCCGAGCTAAGCAAGCATCGAAAGCAAACTATGACAAAAGGGCGAATCCATTTACAGGGAAGGTTGGAGATATGGCACGCGTGTTAATAGAGGTAAGGAAGGGAAAATTCAGTAAAAGGTACCAAGGCCCTTATAAGATCGTAAAAATTCTGGAAAATAATGGCGTGGTCCTAGAAGCAGATGATGGCAAAAGATTTGTGAAGCACACGGACAAGCTGGAGTTGGCGTATTGACCCATATCCTTATCCTCCACGAGACATGACAAAGACCCCAAACGAACAGACAATTAAACACTAACTGCACAAATTCAGAGCGACAGTGCGTAGCACTTTGAGGGTTCCCTAGTCGTTCTGATCTGAAAAAAAAAAAAAAAAAAAAAAAAAAAAAAAAAAAACGAAATTTTTTTTTTTTCTTTCCCATAAAATAATAAAAGTAATCATCAGGTAAACGTGCATCACGCGAAGATGATGGGGGGTCTAACGATGTTGGCGATGGTAATCTTGACTGCGAAAATAAGAGCGGAAGGAAACTACGAGGTCACGGAAATAAACCAAAACCCAGGGTTATATTTCGAAAAAACCCACAACATTCGTCTTAAACGAGCCGAATGGAGAGTAGTACTGTTCATCGACCTGGAGAGACTGAAACAACAATTTCCGGAAGAAGTGGCCGAATATGATAGAATCAAGAAGGAATGTGAATCGTTCGGAACCGAAAAGAGCTGCGCACCTCTACAGACGGAGAGCATCAATAAGAAAATCATCGAAGCCAAGAGGTCCTACGAAGAATTAGAGGAATTCGCTAATGAAGTTGCGCTAACAGATGGAGAGGAACTTCCAAGATCAATCAGACGGCGGAGTGCACCATTTGCATTCATAGGAGCAGCGAGCCACTCACTTTTCGGAACACTGACGACTGAAGACGCAAAATATTTTAATTCTGAAATCGATAAACTTTATAAAGACCAGGGACGGTTAACGAAAATATTACGAAATCAAACGCATATAGTATCAAGTAAATTACGCGATTTACACGAAGTCGCGGACCTACATCGCGAAGTATTAGGAAAACACAAGACGGCCATAAATAGAATCATTAACGAGACAAACAGACTAACAAAGGGACTAGAAAACGTCGATTATTTATTAGGTATTTCCGCGTATAGTATGAGACTGAAAGACTCACTGGACCATTACATAAAGACGACGGAGAGACTTATCACCGTCATACAACGCGCTCGAAATGAAGAAATAGACGGTAGCTTACTAACAACAACACAGTTGAGAACCATGATTGGCGAGATACATGATACCGTGATAGATTACGAGATCCCTATACATCGCGCGCAATATCGGAATGAGGAAGTCGCGAGGATCTCAAGGACGGAGGTAGCATACCACGGCGGCAAACTACTCATAACGATCCGGTTACCACTAGTGGAAAGAGTCAGTTATCATCTTTACCGTGTACACACCTGGCCGGCGCCTCAACGCGCAGGAAACATGACGATCTCTGCACAAATCACACCATCAACACCATACCTTGGATTGAGCGATAATCACCAATCTTATTTTCTGCCGGATGAAAAATACATCCGCGACTGCGTAATCACTAAAAATATCCATCTTTGTACAACCCAACTACCCTTACTCGAAGTAGCGACATCAACCGCGTGCGAAATATCATTATTGCTACACCCGGAAGTAGATATACTGAGAAATTGTGATATAAGGCTGAAAATTCGACACGAACCGTACTGGACGCGATTAAACTCTATCGGGGCATGGCTTTACTCATTGGAAGGAATAGGGACCGTACAAATAATTTGCAAAAATTCCAAAGACAAGTTGATCACACTCCAAGGAACGGGGATCCTGTATCTAAGAGAAAGCTGCATGGGCCGAACGAAGTACGTTACGTTGCCTGGAATGGAATTCTACTCACAACAGCAGCAATATCTTTATCAACCCAACCTAACGTTAAATCTCACTCATATATCCCCGCACCTAAATAACGAAGAACTAGTGAGATACATAGAAGAGTCGCCAATGAAAGTAAAACGGGGATTCACTGAAGGAAAATCTTTATACGAGGTCGAACAACAGCTAGAAGAATTGGGGGAGCATCGCCGAGGAAAACAACAAGACACATATATGTTGGGAGGGGGGTTTTCGTTAGTGTTTGGAATCATACTGATAATAGCATTAGGTTATTATCGAAAGAATATTATTTCGATATTTAATAGAACCAAAAAGGGGACCCTCAAGGGTTCAGATAATCCTGATCGGCTACAAGCAACCGATGTACCCTTAACAGAAATTCCCACTACCCCCAGGACAAAACCCCGAACTTTACCAAGTCAACATGCGGAAATTAATTAATTCCGTCACCACATCCTGCAAACCCTTTGCCTCAAATAATTTTTTTCTTTTCTCTCACCTCAGGCATTTTGTCACCTTTTGCACATACATAGTTAACCATGGCTGACAGCGGCAGACGCCTGTATGTTACCCGCCTGGCCCGATGGACAAAGAAAAAGGACCTCTTAAAAGCCTACAAGGAATACAACATTCAGGGGGCAGTTGTCTGCCAAAAGAAAACGGGGAACACGGCACTCCTAACGTTCGCGACCCCGCAAGCAGCAGTGGCAGCACAGGAAAAAACCCAAGGGCTAGTACTTCACAATAGAGCACTTAAGGTCCTCAGAGCCGACAAATGGCACGATCTAAAAACGTTGCAAGCGATTCCAAAATCATACGCAGAGACGACATCCACAGAGCCTACCTCAGGTTATGCACATAAAGAACCAGTGCAGCTAACGTTGGAATGTATAATTGAAATAATAAAATACCTGCCGTACAACCAACGAGCTGGCGTAGAACAGGTATCACGACTATGGCGGCAGGCCAGTTTGTTGTCACACCAAGGACTAAGGCATCTAAGCACCACCAGTTGGATGTGGAGCAACGGTTGGGAGAGCCGCATAACGTTAGAGGGTTTCCATTGGGCGATACAACGATGCGGAGACTATATAACTTATTTGGAAATCGACCGATCGACCACCCTACCCACTCAGGCCGTCACCATTGCAGCGAAAAGGTGTAAAAGACTACAAATACTTGACATTGAAACAATACAAATCAGACCGGCGGCTTTGAGGGAAATCGGAGAATTCCAGTCGAGACTGATCAGTCTTAAGCTGGGAGATTGCGTGGGTCCCTCAGACCCGGATCTCGGAAGAATTTTGCAAAATAACTCAGACCTAAAGGACTTACAAATACGAAACAACAACCTAAAGGGCCGAACACTGAGTCTCGCCCCACAACTATTTTGCCTAGCTCTAGATCGGTGTCCTAATCTTGATATGGATGCTGTTGCAACATTTTTGAACACACAACACAACTTAAAAGAACTAAGAATAGCGAATTGCTTTAGTACAGACGACCATAAGATACGAACAGCAATGATAAACAACGCGAGCTTCAGTAAGACCTTGTACAAACTCCAGATGTATGGGAGCGGGCCGGAAAACATCGGTGGCGAAGACGAAAACGAGGAATTACCCGGAGCTGGGGATTTTATACAATTAAACGAACAAGACTTGGAGGAGAGACCGGAATTTGCAGCCGCAATTCAATCGGTGACGCAGCTAGAACTCGTAGGTTGTGGCTGGGTGACGCAGGGCACAATCGAGCAAATCACACGACGAGCCGATGGAATCACCTCCCTGGACATTTCGATGAACACAAACATCAGGGGACAATTTGGTTTAGAGGGGGTCGGAAGACTGACAAAATGCGAGCAGCTAATGATAAATAACATGCACCCGACCGACGGAGGATTATTCTTGCAGCAGTTAACTAACCTAAAAACGTTAGAATGCCGGGATAATGAAGAAATCCTTGATGAAGACATCTGCGGGCTGTTGAGAGGTGCCCCGGTCCTAACCAGCCTGGACGTGGAAGGGTGCAAGCAGGTGAATCGAGGAACAGTAATAACAGCTTACGATACGATGCGAAGAAGAACGATTAAAGAACCTCTCCACATTTTCCTGGGAGGTACGAGCGCGATGAAACTTCGGAGGGATCGGCAGAATTTCTACCTGAGGATATGTTACGAGCGCTTAAGCCAGCCGCTGTTATTTGCTTAGGCAGCAATCCTTACTATTAGCCTAGAATACCCGAAAGTGACAGTACCTAGTACTTTGAGGGTTTTCCCTAGTCACATTCGCTGGATATCAATAAAAAAAAAAAGAAGCAAGGATTGGTACCTATATATGTATACTTAATCAATCATAACTAGGCTACAAGAATAGATTAGTAAGATAATCAGGAATCTTATTTGCTGAGGCAACATTAATTAAGATGTTTATTTGCTTAGGCAGCAATCCTTACTATTAGCCTAGAATACCCGAAAGTGACAGTACCTAGTACTTTGAGGGTTTTCCCTAGTCACATTCGCTGGATATCAATAAAAAAAAAAAAAGAAGCAAGGATTGGTACCTATATATGTATATTTAATCAATCATAACTAGGCTACAGGAATAGATCAGTAGGATAACTAGGAATCTTAGTATATATAAGTATATCAACGAGGGCGTTGATGACTTCAAGGGGGGAGGGGTGTTACGATCCGATGCATATCTATACAGATTGATAGTCGATTAGTCTTTGGAAGGGATCAGTATGTATGACTATGATGTGATACTTCTGTTATTCAAAATATCACCTTTCCCTCGTTGAAGTCAGAAAGTCACGTCGTCCCGATACTAGACCCAACACAAAAAGATCATATAGCAACTAGGAGCGCTAGAAAAGTCAGCAAATCTAGTCTTGCTGACTATGCACCAATAGTCGATTCATCGTAACTCCTCTCATTTATAACTCAATCAGACAAGAACAAATAGGGGTATCTATTGGGTGTGGGCGACCCGTAATTAATGGATACAACTAGATTAAGGAATGTAGGAATGTACGCCAATTATTAAGAAAATCAGAAGGCATACATTTATAATTATTATTGTCAACTGACTGTGGCGGAACAGGGAGCCGCGAGTCGCGGACCACGGATCTTCTCTAGGATGCAACGCGTCTAATTCATCCGCGAATAGACTAAGCCTCTAATTGGCTACTTAACCGCGCGGATTAATACATACATTGTCGCGCGCGGCTACCTGGCTGCATCTTTCCAGCAAACAGTGTCTTTCGTCAGTAAAGTCGCGAGGTGCGTTGACGTGAACCCGGGGAGCAACAGCCAAGTAGAGTCAAGTTCCGAAAATCTGTTAAGTGCCGGTCTTGAGAGCTTGCAAGCTCTTCGTAGTGAATAGACACATTTTTATTTTCCTTCTTTCAAACGTAAAATCAGTGCTAAAGACACATAAATATATATATATCCATCGAGAGTTATTGAACAATAAAAGGTTAATTTTTCTTGTCTTTCAAATATTAATCTCCGTATTACATCTCTATACATTTACTAATAACGAAACCGCGATATTAAATTAGTCTGAATATATATAGTTGGTGAAGTGTCGTAAAAAGAAACCTGGACCACCTGACGGCTCCCGCTTCCACCACGGTCAGACGTCGAAAGCTAAGTCTCCCGTCTGTTTCACGATCGGGCATCAGCCCTGTAAAAATCAATCAGTCGCATTTTGCCTAGCCGTTCTCTACTTTCACTGTCACACCTGGATTTGTTATCAACATTGATTCATTTATTAGCGTACTGAAACGGGGTGAGCCAATACTAGAAACTCTAGTATTTTGGGATTTCTCCTCTCTCGCCCCGATTTCGTTTAAATCAATTCATCCAGCGATCGGAGTGAGCCAATACTAGAAACTCTAGTATTCTGGGATTTTCCCTCGCTCACGCCGATCTAGTTGGTGCCACATATGTATTAGGTTTAAAATCAGTATAACGAATATGGGACTCGGATCAGCCTACGACAGTCTTTAAGACTTTGGGATTGCCCTAGTCGTAGGATTATTAGGGATCCTCACCCCAAGATTCGATTTAGATACCTACCCATTACGGGATCGTCAATTGATAAAGAGAGAGAGAGTTACGGCTACCTGTAGAACTGTTATCCATATCGTCTGAGTTTAGATTATATTAGTTTATACAATTTGCTGTGTGATAGATTCAAAATCAGGCCTATGACCCCGGGACTCAGATCAATCTGCGACAGTCTCTGAGACTTTGGGATTTCCCTAGTCGCAGGATTATTAGGGATCCTCGTCCCGAGGCCTTAATTCGAAACGCAATACTGTTAAAACTTCATTGTTCTACCTCACAATTATTCTCTAATCGTTTTTAGAATATACTTTGATTTTACCAGTCAATCCCTGTTTTATATTATTTGATTTTCCTTCATTATCTTTATATTTATATATATATATTAAGTTAGAGCCTCAACCATTTGGACAGGTCGTACGACTCCGTACTAGGGTTCCGCAACAACGTTCCTACATACCTAATCATTATTGGTTATTTTAAATTATTTGGTAGTTGCGTGGATAAATATTAGTTTTCCGCTCGAATACATGCTCCGCACGTAACACATCTACGGTCATGTGATTCCACTCAAACAAAATGCTTCTCATGAAAACCCAACTCCAATCTACTACAATGGCATTAATAGTCTAAGAGCCCGTGAACCCCAGACCTTCGTTATTTTATAAAAGCTGAAAGTTTGTCAGCGCATGCTCCCTACACAGGTAAGAACGATGGACAATTATGAAATTTGGGTTGCCCTGGCTTTGGCAGGTAAACGGTACTAAAGGTGTGTAAAATAGCGATCTAACTTCATCAAATAATAAAGTGCGATTTTTTGGTATTATCTTCAGAATATTATTAAAAATCACATTATTCATTGCCAGACACTTAACATCCTGGCAACCCCTTGCCAGACACCCTTAATGTTCATGAAATTATAATTTTACTTACGTTATAGTATAAAAGCTGATTTTTATATATAATACTTGAGTAATAAGTAAATGATGTTTCCTCATTAGCCAGACATTTTTGATACTTCCAACCCCTTGCCAGACAAGCATGTAGGGTAGCTGCAGGAGCGAGCGCGAGGCAGTATAACATGGGTGGGTGCGAGTGAGATGGCGAGTTAAGTCTACCGCGATCCCTCACTGCGCAGTTGTTATTTCTACTGCGCATGTATTGTTTAGTACTCAGTACATGTTTACATCAGCTAAAATAATATTATATATACCATCTTCAAGTATTATTAATTTAATATTCATTATTAATTAATAACATAAAATATTTCGAATGTATACAGACTATAAAGTAAATTCTATATTATTGGTGTATGATACGTAGATTATATGTTTACAATTTGTTTATATGACTTTTTAAATAAAAGTGATCGTGTATTAAGGTGCTTCCCTACCCAATTCCAACAGACCTGAAAATTTGGGAAAAAAGGAGTTATTAAACGGAATATCTCTGCCTAGGCACCGAAATCAATGAAACAAACTTCGTCGCGCAATTCTGTGTACGATTTCGAACACGTACGGCCAAAAAAATGTTTTTTTTCTTTGAAAATAAAGAAGATATCCATGTAAAACGTTTTCGAAGCCGTTTTACATGGATATCTTCTCTATTTTCGCGTAAAAAAAACATTTTTTTGGCCGTACGTATTCGAGATCATACATAGAATTGCGCGACGAAGTTTGTTTCATTGATTTCGGTGCCCAGGCAGAGATATTCCGTTTAATAACACCTCTTTTCCCAATATTTTTAGGTCTGGTGGAATTGCGTAGGGAAGCACCTTAATACACGATCACTTTTATTTAAAAAGTCATATAAACAAATTGTAAACATATAATCTACGTATCATACACCAATAATATAGAATTTACTTTATAGTCTGTATACATTCGAAATATTTTATGTTATTAATTAATAATGAATATTAAATTAATAATACTTGAAGATGGTATATATAATATTATTTTAGCTGATGTAAACATGTACTGAGTACTAAACAATACATGCGCAGTAGAAATAACAACTGCGCAGTGAGGGATCGCGGTAGACTTAACTCGCCATCTCACTCGCACCCACCCATGTTATACTGCCTCGCGCTCGCTCCTGCAGCTACCCTACATGCTTGTCTGGCAAGGGGTTGGAAGTATCAAAAATGTCTGGCTAATGAGGAAACATCATTTACTTATTACTCAAGTATTATATATAAAAATCAGCTTTTATACTATAACGTAAGTAAAATTATAATTTCCTGAACATTAAGGGTGTCTGGCAAGGGGTTGCCAGGATGTTAAGTGTCTGGCAATGAATAATGTGATTTTTAATAATATTCTGAAGATAATACCAAAAAATCGCACTTTATTATTTGATGAAGTTAGATCGCTATTTTACACACCTTTAGTACCGTTTACCTGCCAAAGCCAGGGCAACCCAAATTTCATAATTGTCCATCGTTCTTACCTGTGTAGGGAGCATGCGCTGACAAACTTTCAGCTTTTATAAAATAACGAAGGTCTGGGGTTCACGGGCTCTTGCTCTAATAGAGATGTGTCTATACTCAACACTCAGATTTTGAATACTATGTGAAGCCTGTCTTAAAAATTAAATATATTATTCACAGACGAAATTCGTAATCATACATCCAACACGGAAACACTCATAGACATACACTCAAATGCACCATCAAATATTACATACACAGCAGACACGCCAAACACCCACACCTCACCCATACCGACAACCTCCATCGACAAACACCACACACGTTCACCCCCTACTCACACTCCATCCACCAACCACACATCACAAGGCGAAACACACAGAAAAAGAAAAAATATTTTGACAAAACGAAGGATCAGCGATAAGAAAGCAGAGAAATTCATGGAAATACAAACAAAGCAAAATGAAATTTTTGAGGTAGAATTTTAGAAGTTGGAATAATATTACGAATAAATATTGTTATTACATATTGCATTTCAAAAGTAACAATAGTCTTCATTATTTGTGTTCACATATATCTTATGACAAATTTTTGGCACCAGACGATGTCTCACGCAATGATGAAGTCGGCAGAGAATGAGGAAAAGAGAATTAGTATGGCAAGGGAAGAAATAGAAATAAAGAGACAGAAGCTAGAAGAACTAAGAAAGACGAATGTAATACTGGGACAGGTGGTAAATTTGATAAGAAGTAATAGAGAGATGCAGGGAGACAATCGAGAAGAGCGAAGAGAAGCAGAAAAACAGAGATACGCATAGAACGGAATAGCAACCGAAAGATTTAAAGGAGCTGAGGCGCGAATTAGAAGAAGATAGAAAGAGATTGCATGCATAAAAGAAGTAGCTATTGTATATGGGGCATTCCATGCCAACTCGACCAGCCCGTGACCTCGACGTCTTCGATTTGGTCCGCGATTTTTTTTATCGTTAATCTACCTCAAAAAGACACTCCAAATTTTTTTCAGATTTTTTCTATTGTTAGGTTATTTTTGAATCGACTCGAAAGGTTAAAAAAAAACGCCACCTCCAAAAAATCTGAAAAAATTGACAAAATTTCTAAAAAAAAAAACGAATTTTTTCATATTTATTTCAACATGGAGAAATCTATACATAGGTTGGTAGTTTCGTTTTTCGGGGTCTTTTCACCACACTAGATCGTTTGAATTCCTCGGAACGTGAAAAACGTTTCACCAAAACATAACCATCCGTATCAGGAATGATGCAGTGAATTTGGTGAGTGCCCGGGATAGCCTTATCAGTAGCGAATCGCGCCTGGAGAAATGTCTTCACTTCATCATAGTCGTTTTGGGATGAATATCTCACGGTTATGCTTGGGAGATGAGTCGGATCCGAAGCCCAGTCGTACAATTGTTCGAGAGTAGTGATCTGCTCATCCGGCGGAAGCTGAAGACTAGCTTGTGCCGCTTGTCTCTTCACAGTACCTCTAATGCCGTCGCAAGGCCCTTTGCCGTGGGCAGTTGGAAAGTAATGCCATTCGGCTTTGATTCCAAAATCTTCTTCGTGATAAAACAAGTTGATGAAGTTATTAAGATTTTTATATTGTCGTGGCGCCCCATCCGAAAAGTAAAAAAATTTTGTCGCATTTTCATTGATTTCTCTGATGAAATTTATAACAATTTTAGTGAAGGTATAAACTGCCACTGTATCATGTGATAAACAATGCGATATTATCACAAGACTTTTATGAGCGATGACATCATTATCTTTGAAATAAATGACCACTGGATACACAGTCGCTGAGTCGTTGTTCCAATGAAATCCTGGTGCCGCATCTTGCACGACGAAGGCATAGTTCTCTGAAAAGTCGCAAACCACCAGAAATTCGTTGTCCTGCAGTAACTCTTTCCGCTCTTTCATGAATGATGACTGTTGTTTAGAAATGAATGCATGTGGTGAGAGATGTTTGATTTTCTCGCAAAAATCTTCAATGAACTCAGTGGTATTTTTGGTGAGAGTTTCAAGTTTGGCTCGCGGAGTGAAGATCCAATTTTTGTAGGTGATAGTATCGATGTTTGCTTCCTCCATTAGTTGATTCAAAGTCGTGTCAAGCACGGAAGTCCCAGGACAACTTTCGCACTCGCCAAGATGGCACCTCGATGAAGGGTTGCAACATACGATCATTCTTAAGGGTAGGAGATACTGAAAACTGCTCATCTGAACCAATCGCGATTTTCGAATGAGGTTTAACACACATGTTTGCCATCTCAAAACATAGACATTGTGCAAATTTCAAGTCATTTGAAACAATAAGTACAGAGTTACTCCTCATAATGCTTCTGAAATAGCCTTTATTCGAAAACCTCCCATGCGTCTGAGTTATTTTTTAATCTTGCTGAGCTTGCACACACATATTTTAGGATGCGTAAGCCACAAACCCACGTTGGTTTTTAGAGATAGCTACGATACTTTGATTTCGACAATTTTTTTTATGAAAAAAAAAAAATATTTCAATTATTTTTTCTAAAATCCGTAATTTTGTCTCGATTTCCAAAATCTAACGTGGGTTTGTAGCTAGTGTGTGTAGGAATGCACCCTGAAAATTTCAAAAGTCTTCGACAAAAACTCAGACGCATGGGACTTTTTCCATTGTCAAAAACATAGTTCTGAGATAAATCGCTTTGAAGTTTTTTTTCAAATTATTCACAAAATTCAAGATATTCATTACTGTATGAACCAAACTAGTTTCAGACGAGATCGCCAAAATTTTTGAAGCATGTGACGTTAAAAAAAAAATAGCTCCTACAATTTTTGAGCGGTATTCACATTTTCATCAGGAATTTCAGAAATTACAATTTCAAGGAAGTTGGAAGTAATTATGAAGGATATAAATTATCTCAACTTAAAAAAATTTGAACTTGTATTTTAGCAGCTCGGTTGATATAAACTTGGTCTTGACGAGTGTAAGCAATCAGACCTGCGGGCAGCGAGTCGTTCGGTTGATAACTTGTAAATCTGGTTCTGTAAAATGAAAACAAACGTTTGAAAGAATAATGATTTGCTATATGAATTTCAATACTCATCTTTGGTGGAGTGTGTGCCAAAAACTTCAATATGATTCCGAACCATAGAAAAAACACATTTTGGAGTTGTTGTTTTATGCAAGCATTTTGAACCGCATGTCGATCATCACCAGCCTTACAGGAAACATTTCTGTAAATAGAAATATCAAAGTGAGACAAAATAATAATCATTCTTTGGGAAAATTTGATACATATCTTTTTTCGAATGAGTCTCAAAACTTTTGAGTGTCCAGCATAATTTTAGTACAGCAGTTTTTACTTCATTGCGGGAGGCCTCACATCAAAAACTTCTGTTGGTCCATTAGCGAACGCTATTTCTGGAAAGCAAAAACAAATATTAGAAATGGAAATGTGCACAATGAGATATTTAGATATTAGGTATTAGGTATATTTAGGTATTCGCTACTTATCTTTCAAGGTTCAGTGAAAAAAAAACCCTCTTTGTACAAAATGCAATTTTTTCAAAACGACTCTTACGACTTGCTCGTTGAAAGTGAATCAAGATTAGTACACCGCACCGGCACGTTACTATTACAACTATAGCAACATCATATCATTACACAAG
The DNA here is from genome assembly GCA_914767705.2 of Tenthredo notha. Taxonomy (NCBI): domain Eukaryota; kingdom Metazoa; phylum Arthropoda; class Insecta; order Hymenoptera; family Tenthredinidae; genus Tenthredo; species Tenthredo notha. The sequence goes on along the minus strand of OU611919.1, from coordinate 174,515 downwards.
CACTATCGTATATTTCAAATCACACAAAAAATCACTACTCTAAACTGCATTGCACTAGTTCAACTTCAACTTCTAATTCACTAACACTCTGGGATATTGGTAACTATATAAATATCATATCACTATTTCACAATTCTATTGCACTAACACCACTCTGAAATATTTTTCACACAGTACACTAATCCACGCCAAACCTGCTTCTAGAATTCACCTGCTGCGTAATCCTTTGCTTCTTTCGCTCCTCCTGCTTTCGTAGCAATCTTCTTCTGATCTTTTTGTTTTGATCGTCTGGCTTTTCTATTCTCCACAGCCTCAGCTTCTCCGGCCAATTTTCGTTTCCTGTCCCGTTGTCTGGAGATTATCTGTCCTGATGGTCCCGCTTCTTCGTCTCTAATTGCTGCTTTCATGATTTTCGTTTTTCCGATTCCGTTGTTGTACTCCGCTACTGCATTTACCACTGCTAAATGTAGACGCTTCTTCGAGACAAACACTTCTTTCACACACTTCCTCCATATCAAACTGTTGAGACACTCGTTCGCATTTTGCGTTTTTCCTCGGGCACATCGCAGTAAGAGTTCGTCACTCGTGAGTCGTTTGTAGACAGGCTGTAGATTTTCGACTAATTGCTCGTTCAGAATCAATTTCATGTCCTTATGGCGTCCTGGTTCTTCTTGTTTGGCCGTTGCTCTATTGTAGAAACACCACGATTCCTTACCAGTTGGGCAATGTGTGTGTTGTGGTCTCTTGTCTGTTGATGAGGCATGATGGAGTGTAGCGTAAATAGCTCTCTTCATTCCCTCGATGTCATCCAAATGCTCTACGATTCCTCTTCTATAATATTTCGTCAATGTGTCGATCTTTGTCACCGTCAGTGCTCCAATAGCTTTTCCACCCAGCTTTCTATCTTGAGACAGCTTACGAAGTGCTGTTCCTAGCCTTTTGGCGACATGGTTGACGCATTCTTCCTTCTCGACACGAGTATCACCATAAGGTGCAATCTCCCTCAGACGTAACCATGTTCTCGCATCCCCGTCAGACACCAAGGTGGTAAATCTCATTTGGTTCTTTTCGATGGATCTTGACCAAATTTTTTCTGCTGCCCTCACCTCCATTGAGCCTGATGCGCCGATAAAGTTTTGGTTGCACTCGTTGCTTGATTTATGTCCCTCCAGCCAGAGAGCAAAATCAGGCGAATCTTCGCCAAGTTCGACACGACTCACAATACACATTTGACAATACTTGGAAAGTATTTCAAAGTCTATTACGAGTCCTGTGACGACATCTATGGCGATTCCAATTCCATACATAGACTGGTGACCTCGCTTCTGCCATGTACCATCGAAGGTGACTGTAATATCTATAACAGCCTGATTTTCCAACTCTGGCTGTAAAGCGACATGAGCATTGCGGATCTTTTCCCTTGCTTCATCTAAAACTTGCGCCTCAAGCTTATGGGCTTCCTGTGACAGGGATTGCAGGTGTTGTTGATATGTTCGAACGGTCATGACGGGGAGATCTGTGGCAATGCATAATTTTTGCAGCGCTCCATATCCCAATCCGACAGATGTGATTCCGTCAACCATATTCCGGTTTACTGCAAAAGGTGGCCTCGAACTCTCTTCATTCTTGATACGCGGACTCGAATAAGTATCACCAAGCACAAAACCACAGGCATTACACTTCAATAATAATTTCACACTGAAACCTTGACGATCACGCACTTGCACAAACACTTCTTGCCTTTCACAGTTAGTACACTTCACGTTTTTCACTAAATCCTGTAAGCACGAAGAATAAATTAGTAAAAAATCACCTGCTTCAACAGGTGGATTTGGATCGGGATGGGGAATGAGGTTAGGGTCGTTGGGATCGTTGGGCTCTATCTGCTCCTCTGCGATTACTGCCCGATTTTCGGACCGAATCTTCCGAGCATCTATCGCCCGCTGCTGCCGCAGGTTACTGCGTCCTTTAGACTTTCGCCAACGTCGATTAGCTTGATACATTTTTAGAAATCACAAGTTATTCACCAAAGTACACGTGGATTTCGCTTGTAATGCTCGAATTCGCGCCTTTGCGGTATGTTTACCAAACACAAGTGCCATCTCGCGCCATCGACAAGAATTATAGATTCAGAAAACGCATTACTAGCAGCATCTCATGTAAATCACCTGTGTTGTAGCTCTATCGAAAAATGCATCTCAAGTAACTTTTTTTTACAAATTGAAAAAGAAATAACCGAAATATAGGAAAATTGAAAACTCCTGCTGAAACATTATACGCTTTATTGGGTGAACGGGGCGTAATAATTTTTTTTTCGGTTCAAGGATTTGTGTACGTAAAGATAAGGGTTCAAAGCACACTTTTCCGTAAAAATCCAAAAATCGATTTTTTTGGAATTTTCACACTCAAATTTCAGTATCTCCTACCCTTAAGCAATCATTATAATGGTCGAGGGGATGGTTGGAATTTTTCGTTATTCGTCTGAAATTTGCACCTGAGAAATGAGGAAAAAATAGTCATCATCAGTAGGCCTAGAATAGCTGATCAAGATATGAATGGAAAAGTGAAGAAAAGTTTACCTAGTATCATAAGCTTCACGTTTTGATGTATTGGACACACACATACCGTGTGTGTACCGCTATCGCCTGCAAGCACACAATGCTTTGGTCGCAGAGAAGCGAATGAAGAAAATCCTATCACAATAGACGGATGCTCATCACGAAAAAATACGAACACTTCTTTCAAGTTTGAGTGAACCAATCGTTTTTGAACATGAATTCTCTCATTCTTGCTGTTCCGACAGGAAACAAAATCCTTCATCCCAGGCATATTAGGGCTGACACGATCATCATTATAGAATTGTTCCACCAATATTATAGTACTCTCTAGAAGTGCCCGGCCTGAAGATATGAAACAAAATGAATAATCGATGTTCCCGAAGTCTCGAGAAATGATTATAATATGAATTTATTCATTAGTGACGTGGTTAATTACCTAATTTTGCATCTGGCATTGACAATATCCCTTTATCTTCATAGATTTTCTTCGCTTTTTTTACCATGTATTTCCTTGCTCCCATGATTCGAGAGATCTTAGCTGTGCTCCATCGAGATGGTAATATTATGGTGAGTATCTGTATTTTTTCAGCTCTGCTGATGCCATCACTGTGAAATTTTGCTTTTAGCCGGTTGATAATATTTCTCAAATCAGGATCTTCTATCTCAGTATCTGGTTCAGTTTCATCAACAACACCTAACAGTCGCTTCAAATTGCGAGACACTCTCTTCACCTTCTCTCTGAGCCAAGATCCCACCTCTAATTTTCTCCTTGGAATGGGAGACTGATCAAGTTTTTCAAGACCATCATTGATAGTCGGAAGTAGTGTATCGATACTCAACTCTGAAAATTTACTATTTTGTGTCGGTGTGAGTGTTGCACTGGTCTCGGACTCTCTATTGATGCTCAGCTGTGATAATTTGCTTGTCTGGGTGAGTAATTCAGCGGCCTCGATTCCTATATGATATGCGAAATGAATGATATCAGTCGTTGGGTACTGAATAGAATGAGAATTATTTATCTTACAGTACAGAATAACTTGAATTCATTGCACACTACGTTTTTCTCCCATTGTAATTTGAACTCAACTTTTGTACGAAGTGGCATAAAGTATTGTAGACCACCGGGCACAAACTTCATTTTCAATGTCTGTCGATGCCTTGTTTGGAATATTGAAATTCCTTGCTTCATCGTCAAATGTACAATTTTCTCAATCGTTTAGATTTAAAATGAACCACTCACCAAAATCGTCCAGGGGCTCGATCAAGTCGTCAATTGATTCTATGTCTGGTGATATTCGGAGAGTACGTTGATTATCATGAACATTCGGGTGAGAGAAATTGCTAACTTCTAGCGATTGATCTTTCGAAGATCCTGCGAGACCATCATCAACTCCATGTGAATTCGGGTCATTGGAACTGACGTTGGTTCCGGGCTCTCGTTTTGAACATAAAAGTCTGCACGTCACACATAAAAAGTCTTGCTCACTTAAATTCCACTTTTCTCGAACTTGCAGCGATGGGTGCCTTAATTCTTTGCCTTTCTTATGATTCTCGAGACTAAAAGGATTGCAACAGCGATCATGGTGTCTTGTAGGTGCCATGATTCTATTAATCGACACTAATCCCGATTATAACCGAATAATAATAGTAATAATAATAATAGGTATTTATTTCACATCAACTATCTCTGGTCTCGTTCGGTAACATTAATTCAAATTTTCAATGCTATGCACTATTCTCATCTATCATCAATTTTCAGTAACCCATCACATCTTCGAAGTTTTTCACTTGTTCATAACTGGAGAAATGAGTTATTGTAGCTGATAAGTAATAACTAATAAGCGACGACAGTTGCACACAAATAGCTCGCGAAATGGAGGGAACATTGTTTTTAACAAGTGGCGTGTAACAATACGCTGATTGAATACAGTCCGTCGATCGGTATTGTCAAAACCTTCGTCGTCGGTAAAGCAGGGTAGGGTGTCGGTATCCATAGACTCGTCGGTGGACTCATGAAACTTGATCCATTCCTTTTCAGGCTAAATGACAATTTGAAGTGAGAAATCCTCGAATATACATAAAATGAATGAAAGAAATCACCTGCACATCAGAACAAGGGTAACAACGCTCTGTCCGACACAACAGAACCCCCTCATGCACTTCATTTCACACAAATCATGGAATATCTTCTTAAATGATCGAGATACGAAAAAAAAGTCATATAACAACATTGGTGCAAATTTAATCGAGGAATATGTTTTGTTTGAAACTTATTTCGATATCTCCAACCATTCCGATCGAAGATTGATCTGAATAGCTGTAAAATCATGATACGTAAAAACCATCTTCGGATTCGAATTCAGCGCGCCAAAAAACATATAGAAAGAATATCAATAAAATATCCATAAAATGCCTATGTATAGATTTCTCCATGTTGAAATAAATATGAAAAAATTCGTTTTTTTTTTTAGAAATTTTGTGAATTTTTTCAGATTTTTTGGAGGTGGCGTTTTTTTTTAACCTTTTGAGTCGATTTAAAAATAAGCTAACAATAGAAAAAATCTGAAAAAAATTTGGAGTGTCTTTTTGAGGTAGATTAACGATAAAAAAAATCGCGGACCAAATCGAAGACGTCGAGGTCACGGGCTGGTCGAGTTGGCATGGAATGCCCCACATAATTAATTAAATTATGAACTCGCTGACGTTAATTATTTGTTAAATAAATTTTGTTTTTCTTAAATGGTACAATAACTAAGTATTAACTGAAAGTTAATAGCAATGGTGATGAACTGTTATTATTGGAGGTAGGAGAGGGGTTGGAGGGAGGGGGGGAGGGAGTGGCGAGGGAGGGGGGAGGGGATGGAGGGAGGTAGGGGAGGGGATAGAGGGAGATAGGGGAGGGGATAGAGGGAGATAGGGGAGGGGATAGAGGGAGGTAGGGGAGGGTGGGCACTCGCCCACCCACTTCCCCCCTCCCTCCATCCCCTCTCCTACCTCCAATAATTACTAATTATTACTTATCTTCATTCATTAAATTTGAAAATATATATTCTCTGCACTTCTCTGCAGCCGTGATCCAGGGAACCTGGCATTCACGTTCAAAACTCGTAGATCAGGATCACATACCTAAAGATGCAGTAGTTATTGAAAATTGAGGGTAGTTAGTATTTCTGTTATCGCAAAGAAAAGATAAATTATAACTTACCATCTGGACATTCAACGAGTGGTAGCCATGATGATTCACGTATGCTTCCTCGTGCTCTGAAGGAGCAACGATTGCCACGTGTGTGCAGTCTATAGCACCAATTGCTCCAGGGAAAGGCTGAGGCGCACCTCCAAATTTCCTGCGCGCTGCCTCTTGTTCGGCCGGCGTTGCAGGAAATTTGACCCATTGCCGAAACAACTGGTCGTTGATTGCCTCGGTCCCAGAACTCAGGCAGCGACTCACCGCAGTTTGGCTGATCGACACCATGAAATCTTGGCCAACAGCCCTCAGGTATGAACCGACCGCATAAAACCGAACGGCACATAAGACCTACCGAACCCAATTTTGTGAGACATGCAAATAAGACAGCGCATATTCATAAAAATTCTCCTATAATAGATATCGAATACATATTCTTTGTTTCTTTGAATTTTTACAATTCATGCTTACTTGGCACTCGACGGAGAGCCCGTGAATATAATCTCGTTCGAGAATGGGACGCAGCTCGTTTACAAGATCCCTAGCTAGGTCTCTTGATACGCGAAACAAGTCACGAAACTGCACCTCCGGCAGAGCAAAGGGGTCCTGCTCATCGCGAAGACGTCTACGGTTTATCCGGAGTTCAGCAACCGCGTCTGCTTCCTCCTCAGCATTCACCACGTCGTCGGCGATCCACCCCATCGCCATCCTAAGGTTAATCGACTCTTGCTGAATAATGCAAGTAATGTGTATCGATCATATGTATATTCAACACTTACAATTTATAGAAGCAAGAGTACTTTTCTTATATTAGATTCCGATTTGAAGGAACATTGACTTGTGTTTAAATTTAAATGTTAATTATTGTTACTTATTTTATATCTTAATGTTATCCAATTTGAAGAATAATGCTTATTAAACAATTTTTGATATGGATAAAATTCTCGTCAACGGTATACCCGGCGAGGTTGATCCTGGCCGGGAAGTGATCGGGTTTGCGTGTTAAATCATATACCAAATAGTTAGATCCGGGTCAGAATCAACCTCGCCATTTGTATGTCTGTTGGAACATGTGGCCTAATCGTACAAACCAATTATAAAATAAGATGTGTGATTATTGAATGCATTCAAGTATCACATATAAGGAATAAGAGTTAAGGGGAGACTCAGGTGAAATTTGGATAAAAACGATTTTTTCGTTTTTTAAATTACCCAAAAAAATCCAATCAAAAATTCCCTGCGTTAAAATTCAGATCATAGTCGTAGGTGTATTGAGTGAAAATTTCAATCCCCTGAGTTGAAAGTGTATAGTATGCGCAAGGAACCTTTGGCATAAAATTTTATATGCACCGCTGCCAAAAACTCCTTGCGCATACACTTCCAACTCAGAGGATTGAAATATTTTTTCCATACACATACAACCATAATCCAAATTTTGATGCAAGGAATTTTTGACGGAATTTTTTTGAGGTAATTGAAAAAATGAAAAAATAGTTTTTATCAAAATTTCACTTAAGTCTCCCTTCAATAGAGAAAATATCAACTGAATTACGATTTCACAGGTTATACCATTCAATAATTAGTATAAAATCGGTAGTGAAATTTTCAATCAACTTATATGTGTACAAAGCCTTACCTTAATTTCCTAAAATGTAGGTACTTATTAAAAGTACAACTTCAACAAGTAGACCCACACACGTGCAGCAGAGAGACGATATCTGAAATTCGACTTATAGACTAGGCTTACAATACAAAGAAAATAAAAAAATTATAAATTTTACAGAATTATACAACAAGTACGAATTTATAAACTAAGTTAAGGGGAGGGTCTACTCAAATTTTACCGACTGCGTCTATTTTCTCGAATATCTCCAAAACGGGGCTATCAATCGACTTATCCTTCCGGCAGTCAATGTTTGACGAGTAATGAGTTCGAACTGGTATGTTTTATCGGATGAAATCGTTTTGTTTTTTTTTTTTTTTATCGAAAAGTGTGGGCGTACCATTTATTTCGACTTATATCAAAGCCTACGCATCAAAAATGCAAAATCGGCCTCTGTAGCCCGATTTTTTATGGAATTCCGAACATAACGATCCAAAAACATCTTTGTTTCCGACAACGATGAAGGCGGACTATGTCGAATACGATTTTGTGGTAATTTTCGCAATTGTCAAGGGCTGTGAGCGAAAATGGCAGCTCACAGCTGTCGATATGATGCGGTGGTTCCCAGGACGACCGTCAGATGTCGCCGCGCGCGCCATTTTATATAAAATAACATGTAAATAGTTATAAAGGAGAAGCTCTAAAATGGCGCGCGCGGCGACATCTGACGGTCGTTCTGGGAACCACCGCATCATATCGACAGCTGTGAGCTGCCATTTTCGCTCACAGCCCTTGACAATTGCGAAAATTACCACAAAATCGTATTCGACATAGTCCGCCTTCATCGTTGTCGGAAACAAAGATGTTTTTGGATCGTTATGTTCGGAATTCCATAAAAAATCGGGCTACAGAGGCCGATTTTGCATTTTTGATGCGTAGGCTTTGATATAAGTCGAAATAAATGGTACGCCCACACTTTTCGATAAAAAAAAAAAAAAAAAAAAACGATTTCATCCGATAAAACATACCAGTTCGAACTCATTACTCGTCAAACATTGACTGCCGAAAGGACAAGTCGATTGATAGCCCCGTTTTGGAGATATTCGAGAAAATAGACGAAGTCGGTCAAATTTGAGTAGACCCTCCCCTTAACCAATACTAATATTACAACACGTCTTATCGTACGAATAGTTTAGGTGTTAATCTAGATGAAGAATACCAATATTAATAACAATTCATGAACTACAAATTGACCACAAGTTAATTAAATAATTATGAAAGCTTTTGATACGTGACCGTTCTTGTTCAGAGCTACGCTAAGAATGGCTGAGAAAGCATGGCTTCTTCTTCTTCTTTTTCCGGTGACTTTGAGAAAGCATGGCCACATTTGGCGGGAACCTCACACGCCGAACGTTATGAAATGTCAAGAGATGCGCCTACTAGATTGAGTCAAGACGGTAGTTCGACTATCGCTCGAGCGACAACTGTTTTAGGCGTTAACTTTTGACTTTGCAAACGCCCGGCGTAGCACGCGCCTGCCGATCGTGCTAAAACGGTAGCGCCAGTTAGCACATGGGCAATTGCAAGAATTAATATCTCGGGTCCCCTTTACCGTAGAGAGATGTTCCAAAACGCGTTTTAAAGGCAATGAAAGACAATTTTTGATAAAAATTTTCAACTTTTCAACAAATATAGTTTTGTTTTTTTTATAAGCAATCAAAATGTTTATCGATTTTTTTCGCAATCTAAGGCCATTTTTAAAATTCTAAAAAAAATACGATCGCATTCCTTATTCAATTCTGAAGATGGCGAATTTTTGAAATTGATGGAGCGATTTTTCTAAATATTTTTTTTACAATTATTTGTCCGCCGCTGCGTCAGGTTGCCGGGCCGCGTGCCTCGCTACTACTGCGTCATACGGGGCTCAGCCAATGGCGTGGCGCGCGGCTTTCCATACATGGAATGACGCGGTAGTAGCAAGGCGCGCGGCGCGGCAACCTGACGCAGCGGCGGATAAATAATTTTTAAAAAAATATTTAGAAAAATCGCTCCATCAATTTAAAAAATTCGCCACCTTCAGAATTGAATAAGGAATGCGATCGTTTTTTTTTTTAGAATTTTAAAAATGGCCTTACATTTTTAAACACTTTGATTGCTTATAAAAACAACAAAACTATATTTTTTGAAAAGTTTAAAATTTTTATCAAAAAGTGTCTTTCATCGCCTTTGAAACGCGTTTTGGAACATCTCTCTACGGTAAAGGGGACCCGAGATATTAATTCTTAAAGCCGCCCGCGCGCCACTTTTACAGTAAAATGCGATAATTCATAATTGGCGTAAAAAAATTTTTTTGGACCAACGAAAAAATACGGGTCCACTTTTTGACGTAGATTTCAAGTAAAAAAAGTTTCAAGCGATTCAAAAAATACGAGGTCATTTCTTGGCCGATTTGAGGTGGAATTGCCCACATATCGTTTGATATCATTAGAGGATACGTTCATTTAGTCAGACACGTGTTAACAGTTCTTTCAACAATTTGTGTACGTATTGACGGTGAAATAACGTTCTAATTTGTTATAATATAAAACTTCATTCGCTATTTCAACATCAAATATGTATAAGACTTGTCATTATTGTAAGATTAGTGTATGAGTAATTATTGAAGATACATCGTCTCCTTGTAGGTGCATATATGGGTCGGTTCTCAGTGCACCACGTGCTGTTTGAATAAATTATATAAATAAACATTGAGGTGAGTCTATGCACACATATGTATACGTGAGGACTTCATAGCAATATTGGAGTTTCATCTTTATATGTCTGTAAAATATTTGATTTTCAGCAAGCTAACTCACATTTGATTAGACGATAGTATATTCGAACAAACATGACCAGTTTTTGAGCAGAAGTGAAATATATTGTAGTCTCTTCAAAGATTCAGCTACCACTGAATAATACTATAACTTGTGACTCGCCAAGAGAATGAAAGCCTATTAAATTGAATGGAACATGATTGGTCACTTCTTATGGCCCAAGTAAACACCTCTAGCAGTTTTGATCCAAATGCGTCTCCCGGAGGTCTGATACTACCCGCTTTCACAAATGTGAGTAGTGCAAATAAATGTTTAGGATTTTTAATTCATGCATAAATATTTTTAATTTTTTTCAATAATTTCAACGATGTCGACATATAGAGGCTAGAACTAGACTCTTGCTTCTATAAATTGTATGTGTTAATCGTAAAAAATACTCTTAACGTTGTTAAAGTTGAATAAGTGAGAAAAACTTGATTGAGGCACCGGTGAGAGTTGAGCTCCGCCTTTGATAAGATTAGTTTATTACAGCAAAGGCTAACGTTTGTCGATATTTGAAACACTGTAATGCATAATAATATATTTCATAAATTGTCAACTTTTGAGCCTTACGTGTATTGAAGCTATGGTCAGTGACTGAATAACTGTACCGGTTTATATGTAAATAGGAGTGTCGTTATATTATTCAACTATGAATAAGTATTAATCAGTAGCAAAAATTTTCAGTATAACGTGAAAACAACATACACCTATGATGTAGTGCATGATCTTATTTGTATAATTTAAAAGCAGAAATAATTATTTCAATTTAAGTTTGTTAATGTTGTTATACTTCATAGATTTGTATTAATATTTTCAAATTTCAGAAACATGCGTGATTGGTTCTATGATCAAAAATGTAAGGGGTGCCGCTTCATAGAGAGTTATTATGTGATGTAAAATTACGGTTTGAGGTCGTGGGTAAAAGAAGAGTTTATTTTTGGTTTATGAGACACTTTATCTAATTAATAAACAATATATATTTACCCATGAAGATGTGAATATAATTTAGAAGTACGCAACGATAGAAAGAACATTCATTTATAATAATAAATCTATACTTACCCAATCTTTATGATCATCAATCATTTGAGATCTTTAAAATTGTTGACGTGTTCCAAAAAAGGACGCGCCAAATTATTCGAAAACGTACGAAACCGTACACAGAATACGGCAATTTAGATAGAGTCACAACTCACACGTACAAATGAGTTTTAAATAAAGCGTTCTCATTGGCCGAAGCAGCGACAAGCCTCGGAACAGGCTTCGCGCTAAATATTGTTATGTCGCTACTATGGAGACTATAAGAAGGAGACCGATCTTGGTCCGCCCCACTCCTGCGAAAACGTGCTCGTTTTCTGCGCTCTAGATGTGATATATATATTGTATATATAGCTAACATTTGCAATTAGCCGATCGACGCGCCTCTAGCAGAGTTTGACGAAAGCTCCGAATAACCGCGACATTCAGTTATTTTGCATGGATATCGCAATCGCAGCTCGACATTTATAAATTTATAGGTTAAATTATAACTTGTCCCTGGTAAAAATTCCGAGGTAGGACCTTGAAGGTCTTGCATGGAATATGTAGGTCCTGTGTGGGTACCTGTAGGAACCTATGATGGTATCATAGGGCGTTTGAATGACCTGCAAGGGAAGGTATAGGTCCTACAAATATACCACAAAGATCCGCGTGGGTGCTTTACAGGACTAGACAGGACCTCTATAGGCATCCTACGTTGGCATACAGGACCCGTAAGGTCCGATATGTGTTCGCAATAACCTATGTAGGTGTTTTGTAGGCCCCAGTAGGATTCATATGGGTATTCTACGCCGATATACAGGACCCACGAGGTTCGATATGCTTCCGCAATAACCCATCTAGGTGTTTTTCAGGACCCAATAGGACCTACAGAGGTGTTCGTAGTTGGCGTACAGGACTCATAAATTCCGATCTGTATTCGCAATAACCTCGGTAGGTGCTTTTCAGGCCCCTATGAAACCCACAAAGGTATCCTACGTCGGTATGCAGGACCCCTAAGGTCCGATATATGGTTGCAATAACCCATATAGGTGCTTTGTAGGTCTGAATAAGGCCCGTACATTCGCCGTACATACCCTGGTAAAAATGTCGGACAGGGTATCTATATAAACCCACAAAAAGTACCTCCGGTGCAAAACCCTTTCGCCAAGTACATTAATGTTACTTCCGCATGCCAAAAAATATATTTATTTTTAAGCCGAAGTGCCCACTCTGCCCTGCTGCCCTCTTTGCCGCGCTCTCCCCTACATTTCTTATTTCATACAAAAATTCCTTCGTTAAGAAAAAAGATACGAAATCAGATGTTACTGCCAAGTACCTGCACCACAGCTCCTTTTTCTCAGATTGATGATTAGCCCAGAAAACATCGAAAACAAAAAAAAAATTCGGAGTACCTGGTAATTGGCAAACAACAATTGTTATTATACGGTACCATACGTATCGTAATTTGGAACAGATCTGTGTGATGATAGGAATATACCATATAGGTGAAGGACCTATGTAGGACCCATACCTATATGGGTATAGTACCCATACCTATATAGGCGTGCGTGCGTATTTTGGAGAGATCCGTATGGGAATATACCATACAGGTGAAGGACCTATGTAGGACCCATACCCGTATGGGTATGGAACCCATACCTATATAGGCGTGCCTACATACAGGTCCTATATAGGTTTTCCTCCTATATACTGTAACGTGGCAAACGTTTGGACCTCCTCCGTACCAGCCTAAACGAGCGTATGTATTCCCTGAGAGTACCGAGTCAGGATAGCTAATTTAAATATCTGGCGCCTTTGTCCTAGCGCGGCCATCGATCGTAGATCATCGGATTGGTCTATCGATTACGGCCAGCGCTCACAGGACAAACGGCGAGGATAACGAATTAGCATACCGGAAACGAAGAGCCACTCATTGTCTAGCCGTTAACAGCGTGCCATAATTTCAGTGAGCCGAGAGAGAGTTTTGTAGTTTTGTAGAGTTTTTGAGGTGTTAGAGTTTGTTTAGTGTGATCTTGGAGATATATTGTGACCCCCTGCTTGTTTATTGAACTGTGATTTTGGATTTTGGACTTGATTGCTATCGATTTGGACTCATACGACCCTTGCCTAACCCCGGACTACGAGCCGACCACGAGGCAGAGCACCGTAACCAGATCAGGTAGGATCAATCCGATCTATTTCTTCCCGTAGAGTCCCGGAAAATTCCTAGAGTCTCGAGTAATTAGTAAGGTACAGCTTTTCGTTTCCCAGTGCCGTTCTAGTTCCGAGCCCAGATAGAGTACCGCATGGTCGTTGAGAACCGGCTGATTTGAATCGGTTGTTGTTCTCCTCGGCTGCCGAGTCTGCGCAGTCGCGTGCGAATTGAGTCGCCTTCCGATTCAAGCTCAAAAGTGAAGTTAATTTTAGGATGGAAACTATTAAATTGACTTAAAAGATCGTCGATGTTGCTGGGGTGTACAGCGGTAATGATGTCATCTACATATCGTTTGTAAAAAGGTAGACTGTAGCTTAACCCACTAATAACCGAATTTTCAAGTGTTTCCATGACTAGGTTAGCTAACGCCGGACTAATAGGGGAACCCATCGCAACACCTTCAATTTGTTGGTAAAACTTGTTATTAAACGTGAAATATGTCGCATCCAAACATAACTTGACACCTTTCATAAACTCTTCTTGGGGTAGTAGAGTGTGAGTTTTAATTTCAGACCATCTGTTACTAATGCAATCTAACACCAAGTTCGTGGGGATGTTAGTGAAGAGAGACGTAACATCTAAGGGTACGTTACTTTTCGGCGCCGCCGTTTCGGCGCCGGACGTTTCGGCGCCACCGTTTCGGCGCTTGGACATTTCGGCGCTGGGATGTTTTGGCGCTGGGACGTTTCGGCGCTAGGACGTTTCGGCGCTAGGACGATTCGGCGCCAGGCCTTTCGGCGCTGGGACGTTTCATGGTGGGACATGATTCAAGTGTGGAATCGGTGAGGTGACCTCACTCATTCTAACCTTTTGGGAACCGCAGCCACCGTCTGGGTATTTTGCATGTGTGTGTGTGTGTGGGTGTGGGATCAGTAGGGTAGCCTAACCTATTCTAGCCTATTCTAACCTATTCTAACCCATTCTAACCTATTCGAACCGATTCCAACCTTTCGGGAGCCACACCCACCGCCTGGGTATTTCGCATGTGTGTGTGTGTGTGGGATCAGTAGGGTGGCCTAACCTATTCCAACCTATTCTCACCCATTCTAACCTTTTCTAACCCATTCTAACCTATTCCAACCTTTCGGGAGCCACAGCCACCGTCTGGGTATTTCGCATGTGTGTGTGTGTGTGGGATCAGTAGGGTGGGCCAACCTATTCTAACCTATTCTAACCTATTCTAACCCATTCTAACCTATTCTAACCTATGCCAACCTTTTGGGGCCACAGCCACCGCCTGGGTATTTCGCATGTGTGTGTGTGTGTGGAATCAGTAGGGTGGCCTAACCTATTCCAACCTATTCTCACCCATTCTAACCTTTTCTAACCCATTCTAACCTATTCTAACCTATTCCAACCTTTCGGGAGCCACAGCCACCGTCTGGGTATTTCGCATGTGTGTGTGTGTGTGGGATCAGTAGGGTGGCCCAACCTATTCTAACCTATTCTAACCTATTCTAACCTATTCTAACCTATTCTAACCTATTCTAACCTATTCTAACCCATTCTAACCTATTCTAACCTATGCCAACCTTTCGGGAGCCACAGCCACCGCCTGGGTATTTCGCATGTGTGTGTGTGTGTGTGGAATCAGTAGGGTGGCCTAACCTATTCTAACCTGTTACTTTCGGGAGCCACGGTCACTGTCCGGCCAATTCGCACGTGTAGGTGTGTGTGTGTGTGGGCAGCGCGAGAAAAATTCGGAGAAAACATCCTAGCGCTCGAATCACGCCTCGCGCCGAAACGTCCTCGCGCCGAAACGTCTCAGCGCCGAAACGTCCCAGCGCCGAAACGTCCAAGCGCCGAAACGGGCACGCGCCGAAATGGCGGCGCCGAAACGTCCGGCGCCGAAACGGCGGCGCCGAAACGTCCTGCTCCCAACATCTAAAGAGATCAACTTATGTTCCGATGGAATGATACTGTTCCTGATCGAGTCAGCAAAGGACCAGGAATCCTTTGTGTGATACTGAGATTTTCCTAGAATTTGCGTTAAGGGTGAAGAACAATACTTAGCTAATCTGTACGTAGGCGCACCGATATTAGAAACGATAGGACGATATGGAACGTTAGGTTTATGAATTTTCGGTAAGAAATATATTTTTGGAGCTACTGAATTAAAAGTTTTCAAACAACAATCATACTTTATCTATTGATTGGTACCGTAAACCTACCTGGTGTGGCGATTCAACTAGTTTGAATAGCGCGCCAGACTAAAAGCGACTAGAGTAGTGAAAGTGAAAGTGATCGATTAGCGCAGTCAATCAATGAGGCCGGAAACGATTGAAGAATTCTCCCTCTTGGGAAGATGGTCGAGCTAAGCACACGTGTTATATAATCGCTCTCATTAATTAAAGTTATAAATAATCTCAGTCAATAGTAATCAACCTTTAAACATTTAAAACTTGTGTACTTAAAGAGAAAACTCACTAAATCAAATATTACGACGTATAGAGAGAAAGATCTATATAAATTAAAAATTCTAAATTTAGAGAAGAAAACTCACCAAATTACCACGCAACATAATCCATTGATAAATTCAACATCATAAGAAATAGAACCTTAATAACGACATAAAATGAACATTGAAGAATTAAATCAACTAATGAACATCATCGCAGAAGAAATCTGAAGAAATAAGGTTTGATGAACAAATTTCATCGAAAACACGTTGTTACATAACTTCGAAGGATCAACATCACCATGAAAATCTATAATCAATGAAAGATAAGTTCTATAATAACGATTACTAATTTAGAAGGTTCAAAGACGATAAATAAACAATCTTCTTTCCCAAAGAGACCTTTAATTTTGAAGAGAATTTTGTAATATACAATAGAAAAACGCAAAGACTGAATTTTAACTATTCTAAAATAATTTACAAATTTACCATTTTATACTTATAATTTTTAGTATGAACGAGAGTGCATGAATGAATGATGTTTATAGGATAAGAAAATGTGTTAAAAAAAATAAAAAACTTTGATAATTTGACAAAAAGGAAATTTACCATGTTATATTTACAGACTATTTACAATTGTTTTCAGTCAAACTCAATGAACAAAGAAAATTTATAATAAAACAGATTTTTATTTCCTTGCAAATAGTGAATATTTATTTATGTATCAGAAAAATACCTGTTCCGGTAGATCAGTAGGAACAATTGAGATTATTACTTGACGGTAAAGTTATTAATTTCACACTGGTCCGGTCGTTTCTTGCATTTTTCCTCACACCACCCATTAAAGTATAAGAGGAGCGTTGTCATTGGTTTGTGAACGCGCGTGGGATCAATTTTTTTTTAATATTATTTTTTTTTTGAAGGCCGGTCTAAAATTATTTATTGTCGATGGATAGTTTCGTGATCACCCGGAAAGTGAAGTAAAAAAAGAACTGAGGCACTTTGAAGCGAAAACAGAGGGATTCGCGATTTTATGCAATAGGAAGCTCGAACGCGAAGAAGTTTCGACTTTGGCCGGTATGACCATACTGAATTTTGGAGAACCTGGAAGACCAGCGGAAGGCGGGGACAGGCGGGGTATTAGGAGCTGTGTTCAAAACAGACTCAGGTGTTTATCCTAGATAGACTAATTCGGAACATACCGCCCGCCTCGTTCTGATTGGAACGAAAAAATCGCATCTTGCTATACTTGGTTTGAGTTTTCCGGGTGATCAGTCTTGGATTACTAACAACTAAATTTACATGCTTAACCCGACAATGAGTGCGAGTACTTAATAACTAATTTTACATAGGAAACCCGACAGAAAATCGGAGGCTTACTTACTACGATTTAAGCTAAGAAGAGTTTGGCTGCTCGCAAGGGAGTGGACAGACCTTCGTGATCGGACGCTTAAGGGTTGTTTTCGCGGTACGTAATGTAACGACTCGCACAAGACCGTCGCGACCTGGATGAGTACTTATCACGCGCGCGAGTTCCCAACGCGTAGGGGGAAGCGATTCGTTCTTAATAAGTACCAGGGATCCGATCTTCAATGAATTTGAGGGAGTTTGCCATTTTGTACGCTGGTGCAGGGTATGTAAATAATCGTGCGTCCAAGCTTTCCATATGTGTTCGCGCATCGCCTGAACCTGTTGCCAGCGAGAAAGGCGATTTTCGTTTAGTCCGAGTAACGAGGGCTCGGGAACACTGAGAAGGGGGCGACCGATTAAGAAGTGCCCTGGGGTTAGTGCTTCAAAGCAGTCTGGATCATCACGGAGAGGAGACAAGGGGCGCGAATTTAGGCAAGCCTCGATTTGACACAATAGAGTTGAGAGCTCCAATTGCGACAACGTGTGAGTGCCGACTACTCTCTTCATATGGTGCTTGAAGCTTTTCACGCCCGCTTCCCAGAGTCCGCCGAAATGAGGCGCGGAAGCCGGGATAAAGTGCCAACGAATGCCGTCGTTGGCGAGTTGTGCCTGCAATTTGGAATTTTTGAGTGTAGCGATGAACGTGCGACGAAGTTCATTGTCGGCGCCTTGAAAATTCGTGCCGTTATCACTGTAAACATCGGTTGGCAGGCCGCGCCTGCTAACAAAACGTTGAAAAGCGGCCAAAAATCCGGAAGTCGCGTAGTCGTCGACGTATTCTAAGTGAATAGCGCGGGTGGCTAGGCAAACGAAAAGAGCCACATAATACTTCCGAGATCGTTGACCGCGACCTACGTACGGGATCACCTGGAAGGGACAGCCGTCGCTCGAGTCGAGTAAGCGGCCATATTGCTCGAGGCCTCTGACGTCACGCGTCGCAGATCGTCTGCTGCGTGTCAGATCAGCCTCGTGGCAGAGTACCGAGCCACAAGTACCGATACCCTTCCCCTCCCAGCTGTTGAGCGATCAGCTGTCAGTCGAGATTAGAAGCATCGGCTTCGAAATCACTGACAGCCGAACCTCCAGCTGGTTGCAGCGAGGAAGGTAAACTATACCGAGCCTGTGATAATAGTCGATTGCATTTGTTTTCTTTTCAGCTTTAATATAATTAGTAGATTAGAGTCATTTAATTTATTTCTTTTAGTTTAATTTTCCTTCTTTCATAATTAGCTTAAAAACATAAAATAGCGGTGCAAAAGGGCCGAAGCCAGATAACAGGCTGGACAAATTAATGTTATCTTTTTCTTTTTTTCTTTTTAAATAATAAATAATCTTTCTAAATAACTGTCGTGTTTCAAGTGTTTTTATTTCACCGCCCTCACGAATCATCCCTCTACCGATAGCTAGCCGGAGCGAGAGCGAGAGAGAGAGAGAGAGAGAGGACTTCTCTCCGAAGTCTGGCGCCCAACAACATCGTCGCTGCTAGTCGGAGGAGGTGGAAGCGTTGGTACCTTATTTGTTAATAGAACGTCGTTCCCGTGGGTAACTACCCGAGCCTGCGGGAATCGCTGTTACAATACACATACCCATATGGGTCTGAATCCTATATATATATATATATATATATAATATATATATACCCGGATAGGTCCCACTGCGCTATACCGACGTAGGCCCTATGTACTCCTATAAGTTGTACTCCTATAGGAACCTGTCCCAAATTACGATACGTATGGTACCTATGTAGGTCCTGTGTAGGCTCCTATGTGGGAATTTTTACCAGGGGTACTACTTAGCTCTAAGTTGTACTATTGAGTTAACATCACAAAAATGAGTTGCGCCGTTCCAAATTGTCAGTTTAAACTGCAAAGAGGCAGATCTTCTGCGCAAAAAAGATTATTCCTTCTGGATTAAAAATGCTTCTGTCCCTGGTTTCTTTAGGATGTATGATGTTGAAGGATCTTACTTTTGTGATAAAAAAATTCACACTACCATTCTATATTATCTACTTCACTCATTTTGTTATGAAAATCTATTTTTCGGTGGCATTTGAAGACAAAACACCTGCCGTTGTTACAACTGTTCTCCGACAGCATTTATTTATAATAAGTTTGTTTGATGGACTATTCTGTTGTTCTGACAATAAGATTTTTGTATGCCTAACACACGTAAGAGCCACAATAATATTTTTGATTTTGGAATCCATCGATCAACTATTTACGATATTCTAAGAATAAATTCATAATATATTCATACATTACATTAAATCGCAATCTTTGACAGGTGGAAGCTGCCAACGGCTGCCGGCAGAGGCGCCGCGATCGGCTAATATTGATAGATATATGTATATAGAGCGCGGAAAGTGGTAACGTTTCTTGTACACGGAGATCGGTCTCCTTCTTATAGTCTCCATAGTCGCTACCTAGCACCCGGCGAAAAAATATCGTATGTTTGAGGGAAGGTCATGTTGGCGATAAGTAGCGCCAGCAACCCAGAATCGCACCCCAGAAGCCCAAAAGAAAGCGTATGCACAAATAAATGCAATGCTTCATGCTGAAGATCGAAGTCTTGCTGGATTTACAGACATGTAACAAGTTACAGATGTAGCTGAAATTGACGATGATATACCACTTCAAGCTATGGAGATTGGGATGCAGAAATATGCAAGACTCAATGATGAACAAAAAGGAATTGTCGATGTTATTTTGAATGTCGTAGATGATGAAAGTGAAAATTTGAATAAATATTATTATGTCGATGGCCCCGGAGGATCTGGTAAAACTTTTCTTTACACCACTCTTTGGCATCTACTGAAGGCTAGAAATAGACATGTAATTACCATGGCATTCACTGGAATTGCAGCTGTACTACTTCCCAATGGGAGAACCGTACACAAGACGTTTGGTTTACCAGTACCGCTTTATTCTGATTCATCATCTAACATTAAATTGCAGTCCAAGGAAGCAAAATATCTAGAACATACTGAAATTTTCATTTTTGACGAAGCACCAATGGCACCACGTTATGCTTTGGAAGTGATGGACAGAACCCTTCGTGATATTATAAATAATAGTTTGGTGGAAAAATTATAATCCTCAGCGGTGATTTCAGGTAACTTTTACCGATTAAGATGCATGCGACTCGCAGTGAGACAATTAGTTTATTTATCAAATTTGGTATGGTCTGGCAACACTTTTCAAAATATTCTTTGACGCAAAACATGAGGACACTACCACAAGAAATTAAATTTATAAAATTTTTGATTGATATAGGTGACGGAGTTCTGAATGATAGCAATAACAATATGACAATTGTGATGTATGCGGCGTTTGAGCGTACTATAATGACTAAGGAACCTTTTGTTACCGACTGAGCCCAGTCCTCGATTATGGCGTAAATGAATGACAAGTCAAAAGACGCAAATAAATATAATCTATAGCCATCACTTAAAATATGGTGTTAAATTCATTTAATCCCAAACTTCCAAACTAGAAAACATTACAACAATACCACACTGTTGTTTAGCAAGAATAGATTCAGATATAGTAGAAGACACTTTCGGTGCCCTGATTCGACAAAAACGATATCGAGAAGCGGCAAAATGTGCAATATTATCTGCAAGAAATGTTGACGTTGATGAAATGAATGAAAGAGTTGTACAGCTTTTAGACATGAGAAGGGAAATGGTATATAAAAGTGTAGATAATACTGAAAACTGCGACAGCAACTGCAATAAGGACGAGATTTTTCTTCCAGCATATTAGAACACCCTTAATCCACCATCTCTTCCACCTCATGAATTGCGGCTAAGAGTCTATAGCGTTGTTATGTTAATCAGAAATCTTAGTATTCACGAAGGTCTTTGTAATGGTATAAGATTATTGATTTTGGATCTCAGAAATAATCTGCTGAGATGTGAAATTCTTACAGGTGATTAGACTGGTGAAATTGTATTTTTGAATCGGATCACATTATATTGCGAAAATAAATATCCGTTTACATTTAAAAGACGACAGTTTCCAATAAAATTAGCATTTGCAATGACTATAAACAAATCACAAGGACAAACTTTCGATAAAATTGGACTTGATCTTCGCAAAGACGTATTTAATCATGGACAATTGTATGTCGCTTGTTCTCGAGTACGTTTATGGGATTCATTAAAAATTTATCTTGGAAATCAACGACAAAATGCAAGCATAAAAAATTACGTGTACAAAGAACTTTATGAAATTGCATGAATAAAAAAAACTATTTCTATGTAAAGTAAAATTTATTTAAATAACTTCAACATTTCATGTGCTCTACCACAGATCACGTAATATTAATAATCTATTATTCTAACTGGTGAATAATTTCATAATCGTTGAAGGAAGTATCGAATGATTGAAAAATAACGTATGCTCTTGATAGTAATTTTAATTGTTCACCCGCGTTGTCGATATTTATGTTGCTATGAATAGATTATAGATCGAACGGTGGAATTGTATGGGCAAATTCACACGTAATCATACTCAAACTCGATTCGCTGATAAACATATTGTTATCTTTTTCAAAATTTGTTTAAATTAAACATAACAAAAATAAACGTTGCTAATTACATATACGATCCGTGTTTGTCACAAACTCTATATTACAGGGGTGCGATTCCGGATCTTTTGGCCATAGCTATGGCCTGGCGGTAGCTAACGTCTTGTTTATAACAATCGAACAGCGTTTGACGAGCCCAGTCAATTCGGCCAATAAGGATACCGCGTGTGTGCCTTAGCTACCGCCAGGCCATAGCTATGGCCGGCCATAGCTTGTGATGGGTAAAGATAGATTCTTTTCTATTTTACTATTTGCAGGTCCTTCCACATCGACAAACCAAGAAATGATGTGTTTCTTCGTGTGTCGCAAAATGGATTTCAGTATGTTTTCTTATGTATTTCTATATTATTCATTTGGTCGTGGAAATGCAGTGTTTAACTGTATATCCTCGTTGCCTCTTGAAATAATTAAGATATACTTTTAAATTTATTAAATAAGAAAACTATATCTTCCTTCTTACTCAATTTTTTTAATCAGAATAAAAATTGAATTCCTTTTAACAACCACTTTTACATGATTTCACTTATTTCAAAATAAAAGAACCGATTCCAACGCATTTCTAATACTCATATAAAATTATCTTCTTCTCGATAAAAAAGAAACCATTAACTTAAATAAAAAACATTTATAATTAGAAAACCAAAAATATTATAAATGAATGAGAATTGTGAAGTTCCTTCTCAAGCTATGACCAAAAGATCCGGAATCGCACTCCAGGACGTATTGCGACACGTACATAATATTCATTGGATTATACAAATATCTGTATTTAATAATGGATCAAGTTGCATGTAAGTACTTTTCGGTTAAATATTACAGCAGTTATATAAATAATGTTTGTATAATCAAAATCGGAAGAGCATTTTTACTGTTAATTTATTTCTTCATAATTTTATCACAGTACGCGTAAAAAATTTAAAAATGAGTACAACCCACACAGCACACATGTCCGATAGATGTCCATAGGATATGTGTGCTGTGTGGGAAAGAAATTTGATTACTGGAAATACCATCAAGCATAACCAAATCTATCATTTTAATTTTTTCATTATTCATAGTCTAAAATAAAAATAAAAAAAGGCAATTCAAAAATAGAAATTTGAAATTCAAATTAATCTATTCTGAGATTAAAATTATAATTAGGAAAAAAAATTAAAGAGTATATTATTTTTGATAGCTGGATCTAAGTTATCAGACAATGCGTATGAGGATATTATTGAAAAATACTTGGAGGAAAAATATTTAGAAGAAAGTGAAGGAGAAGAGTCTGATATTTTACCCTATACATCGACAGAAGAAATTAAAAGTATAAAACTATATGATACAACTGTGTGAGTGATAAACACAATTATTATATACACTGAGAAACTACTTCCGTTATAAGAACGTTAGAGCGCCGCGTTATTACTACTCAATAGCTAACACGAACCTATACTGCGCTGGTGTGTTATCCCCACCATGTTATCCACTAGGTATAAGGCACTGTGTTGTTTAGTATTATTAATATTAGTGCTTATTATTATTAATACTAACCCGCCCCCCAAGACGACGAAAGTTTTTAATGGGAAATTGCACGTATTTTTTTTAAACTAAAAATTGAATTTTTATGACTCCGATGGTTATAGATGAAAAAATCTGAAATTTGGTAGTTATTCGTACTTGTATGATGTACTTGTATAACATGGTGCATCAGAACAATTTTCAGATAATTTTATTCTTACCTTTCGATGTGATGAAATTTTTTTTTTTTAAGTTAGGCATTAAAAGGTCAAAATAAAATTATGCATATATAGTTATCTATAACTCCATACACGTATATATGATTATATATTAACACAAAATCTATGTATAAACAAATTCATATACGATGCATATCTCTAACTGTGGAACGATCCGTGCGACTGGAGGCAGACAATTGAAGATATTTTATTACATATAAAATATATTTACTTCACTCGCCTCGCTTCGCGTGGCTACAACCCCTATTTTCACACCCCCTAAAGTAAAATTTTGTACAATACTCGACGAAAAAACTTCTCCTAATCTCGTGTGATTGCGAAACTCGCCTTCGGCTCGTACTGCACCCTCACACTCGTCAGAAAAAGTTTTACCGCACTCGTACTGTAATGTACTATTATTTATTTATTTTATTTTGTTTTGTTATACATCCCATGTTATTTCAATGAGGTGTATCTTCAATCGTCTACCTTCAGGCGCACGGATCGTTCCACAATTATAGATATTCGCGGTGTATGTGTACATATACAATTATATATAATAATTTTTCGTAACACGTGCACCGAAAGTGGGGTTTTTTTGTCCTCATTTGAGAGCGGAAAATAAGTCTTTTTGAGTCAGGATCTGATTCGTTAGTTTTTTAGGTCCGAGGACAAAAATGCTGGTCAAAAATGAAAATATTCGTCCTCCAGTTCTGAACGCCGCCACCATGCTGCGACGTCGATTTTGGTCGATTTTGGCAGATCGGCTAGCCAGTTAGAATATATATCAGTAGGTTGATTGAATCCTGACTCAAAGACTCATTTTCCGCTTCTAAATGAGGACAAACCCCACTTTCGGTGCACTTGTTACGAAAAATATGGTATGCAGCATGGACAGATTGACAGTAATTTTTGACGCGGGTGAAGTTGGCTGCACTCGACTGTGGCTCGGGCTTCGCCCTCGCCGTCGTCTCGTGCAGCCAACTTCACCCTGGTCAAAAATTACTGTCGTTCGGTCCTTGCAGCATAATATACTATTTTTCCGGGGAATACTTACTCTACATGTACTTACTATAAGTAGATAGGTACTTATCAACAGTGAATAATGACTTTATTTTTCAGGGAAATTATTGGATACGTCGATAGCATTGAATGTTCAAAAGTAGCAGGGCAAAAGGGGAATAAAGTTTTCAAATTTTTTTTGAATAACGACGATGGCGAACGTGTGCAAATTATCGCGTGGAATAAGGAAATTGAAAAGACAGAGCCTATATTTTAAGAACAAACTTCGTAAGCATTCAAATTGTGTATAAAAATGAATATCTTAAAATGCAATGAAAAATAATCATACGCCATAACATTAATTGGAAAGCTTAATAATTTTGATTTTATGTAAATAATTAATTTTGAATAAATTTGCAGATTGTGCACATTGATGCTGCCTATTCAAAGGCATGTCCCAACACGAATTTTACCAAGGGGACAGTGGGGTATGAAATTATAATTCAAAAAAATACAATTATCAATATTTTCGGCAAACATTCGACCAGTACAGTTACTGAATTAGAACCTAAGTCAGCTGACTTAAAAGATGTGGCTGACATTATGAGCTCGTCAGTGAGTTATTAGAGCACTGTATATATACATATTTTTTTTAATACGAATTTATAACTCTATTTAATTTTTTAATTTGAATGAATAACAGAAATAAAAGGATACTTGAAAACAAATTTTGGACTAGTCGAAACCAACGTCAACAGAGGAACAGAATTTTACTCCGGATCAATAACAGACGGAACCTATAAATTACAAGTTAGAGTTTCAAAAAACGAAAAACTACAAGAATTTGAAAAAGGAGAAGAAATCACGATAAAGGGATAAATACAGACAAATGGTTATTATTTTAATTATGAATATTCATTTTTGAAAATAAAATTGTAGTTCATACATACGAACAACGTGCATGAAAATCGTATATAAGCGATAGTTTATAAAAAAAAAAAAAAACAATTTAATTTCACAGCAAATCCAATATACATAATGGTGAAATCGACCGATGAGATTAAAAAAACAAATAGTCCGAAAATGAGTACAAAAAATTTAATCAAAGGATGGAGATCCATTGAGAAAAAAAGAAAAATTGACAGCAAAGATGACGTAATTAAAGAAAAAAGAACGAAGTTATAAAATGTAAAACTTGAAAAGAGAATTCATAAATATAATTTCATTAAAAAAAAAGTATATTGAAAAAAGTGATTGTTAAAGAATGTTAAATCATAAAACTGTTTTACACTTCAAAATACAAAATAAATAATATATTGATTAAAAATTGAGCAAGTATATTTTTACCAACGAAATATTTTCACGCTTGCTGTTTTAATTTCTCAATGCGATGCGAATAACATAGGTAGCAAACATTAATATAAACATTGCGTTCATTGGAACCTATCCGAAAATGGTACACTGAATTAACGTGTCTAATCATGAATACGAATTCTCATACCTTTTTAATCATTTACTTTTATGACGTAGTAGTACACGCTTCTAATTACATTCACGATCATTATTGGTCACAATAACTATATTAGAAGACGTATCAATAATATATACATTCAATAATTGATCAACGTGCATGTAAGTACTTTTCGGTTAAATATTACAGCAATTGTACAAGTAATGTTCATACTAAAAATTATCATGATTCCTTTTCCTTTTTGAAATTCTTCTAGATTTTCGTTTTTAGAAACTTTAATTTATAGTTCATAAGTTCCATCTGTCATCGATCCGGAGTAAAATTCCCCTTTATTCATGTTGCTTCCGATGATTCCAAAATTTGTTTTCGAGTATCCTCTTATTTCTCTCATTTATTTGAATTCCAAATCAAATAGTGTCGTGAATAAACAATAAGATAATAGAACTCATTGTCAGAAAAGCAGAAGACGCGCGCGAAGCGCGCGAGATGAGCTAGTTTTGTAAATTTTCTGTACGGTAATCATTCACATCCAGCTGCAGCGCTTTGAAGTAGTAGAATATTTAATAAAAAATAATGCAACTTCGGTTGGTCTGATTTTTCACGATCAGCCGATTTTTTCGAACTCCGTTTACTATATACAGGGTGTTACAAATGACTATGTCACCTCGACGGGTGCTGATAGGGGGAACGTCAACTAACGTTTTCGATATAGGAACCCATGCTCGGAAAGTTGATGTTACCTCGATGAGAGAGATTCAAAGTTTTCGGCGAACCCCTGCAATGCTTGCTCACAGACGCGGCGAAATCGTCGAGGATTTAGAAATAATCCAAGTCTAATTCAACTATTTATTAACAACATAATGAATCTAACACAGTGTTTAAAATATCACAGAAAATAAGTATTTTCGTCGTTAATTTCAACAAAAAACCACCAAGCTGCATTTGTCTTTATTGATAACAAACCGGAAGTGATGGAAAGAGTGGGGGAGTCTATACTTCGTCGCTGCAGACTTTGCGGTCAGCAGAATGCGATGGCACGCTGAACACTTGCTACACTGATAACTGTCGTGTGTTTATCTAGTGTTATTTTTGTTTCCTTTTCGTTTGACCAAAACATGTGATAATACTTGGTTGTTTTTTATTGAAATTGACAAAGGAAATACTCATTTCCTGTGATATTTGAAACACTGTGTTAGATTCATTATGTTGTTAAGGCCCATCCTTAGTCGCCCACCTCCTTTCCATACAATGTAACGAAAACGGGGCCGGGGAGACACATTTCGATGATTATCCGAGCCCAGGCGACGAAAACGCAAAAAAGGCCAACGTAGCGCGAATTCTATTTCAATTCCAAACACATACGTCCACAAAAATTTTCGTTTCATGCGAAAATAGAGCCAGCGTTTGGTTATTTCTTTTTTCCATTGTCTAAATGGTTTTTCATTGTCCTTGGCTTTAGACAATGGAAAAAAGAAATAACCAAACGCTGGCTCTATTTTCGCATGAAACGAAATTTTTTTTGGACGTATGTGTTTGGAATTGAAATAGAATTCGCGCAGCGTTGGCCTTTTTTGCGTTTTCGACGCCTAGGCTCGGATAATAATCGAAATGTGTCTCCCCCGCCCCTTTTTCGTTACATTGTACGGAAAGGAGGTGGGCGACTAAGGATGGGCCTTAAGGCCTATCTCTAGTCGACCACCTCCTTTTGATACAATGTGACACATTTCGATTATTATCCGAGCCCAGGCGTCAAAAGCGCAAAAGATACCAACGCTGCGCGAATTCAAATTCAATTCCGAACACATACGTCTATAGAAATGTTCGGTTCATGCGGAGATAGATGGTTTTTACATTATTCGAATGTTTTCGAATTCGATTTCCTCGGCGAATTACGTAAAAACCATCTGTTGACTCTATTTTCACATGAAACGAACGTTTTTTTGGACGTATGTGTTCGGAATTGAATTTGAATTCGCGCAGCGTTGGCCTTCTTTGCGTTTTTGACGCCTGGGCTCGGATAATAATCAAAATGTGACACATTTCGACCAAAAGGAGGTGGGCGACTAGGGATGGGCCTTAAGAAAGTGAAACTTTTCGTCTAACAATTCTTTCAGATGAAAATGTATTTCTTGATGCAGTGTGCGTAAAATTCGATTTTACGCATTGTTTTGCGAGCGCAAAATGCGATTTCACGCATACGTGTGTGTAAAATGAATAACAATGAATAGAATAAGAGATATACGAAATATACGTCTACATTTGTTTAAAATATAATAAATTCATGGAAGTATGATTAAAATAATTGTTTTGCATTCATTTTATATCAGCAATATAAACAATTCACATAATAAGTAATTAACATTTACTTTTTTATTATAAATATTCGCTTTTTCAGGAACAAAGATGAATTATAATTCTTTTTCATAGTTTACTGTGCATACAAAATTTACTTATTCGTATACTTGAATGACTTATTTGCATGAATACAAGAACAAAACAAAGAATATATTAAAAACTAGTAAATCAATGACATTATTGTTTCACTTCAGAATTATTTATTGCCGCATGATTTAAATTATTGAACTGAAACGTAAATTGAAAAGAATTTTGGGTGACTGTCGATTTACTTCCCAGATAACAATTTGACGGCAAGTTGCTGGCATTGTGCCAGCATTTTCCAACATTTGAACGTTGCAATTAACCGCCAAGGTGTAACCTCAATATCGGAACAGTATGCAAGCATTGGATGCGTGAGCTCGTTTAAAGACAAAATTACGGCATTGAGCAAGCATCCACAGGGCGCGAGTTTCTACTTTGTACGATAAATGCCAGCAAACCATGCTTTCACATTGATGCTGGGCATAGCAGCAGCATTTAAACAGCATCAGAAGACAACAAGGATTGCAACTTGTGCTCGATCTGATCTGGTTATCTGGGTTGGTCCTGGTTCATCGTTCTTGGTTTCTTGTATCAATTTAGGGACACAGTCATCAGAATCGTTGATCGAATTCACGATTTGATTTGAAATCTTTCGTTTGTTCTGAATAGATTCTTCTATGTAGCCTTCTGCAACATTCGACGATTTCCATCCTCCGTGCCGTTTTATCGTAGTAATGTCCGCTCCCGAATCAGCTAGCAACGTTGCAGATGTTCTGCGGAAACTATGTCCGGTATAAAGTTTGGCATCCGGTAATTCCAAAAAAGTGGCAATTTCTTGAGGCATGCTACCAATTTTATTCAATCCGATTACTTGATTGATGCATTTCTCATTCCGGTAGCATAGGAAGAACTTATTGATTTTTGTATTTGGGGGCCTTGAATTTATACATTTATTGATTAATTTTGAATATTTTCCTTCGACTGTAAAACATTTCGAGATGTGAGTCTTTGTATCTGGTATTCTGACAATAATAACAGATTTTTCGATTTCAATATTCTCTATCGTCAACCTATATAATTCATCCCATCGCACGCACCGGTAATACCTAGAATTAAGGTGCCACAGTAGTGGCATGTCCTATATATTTTTGGTGACGTCAGAATCGTGAAATACGAGGAATTTCGTCGAAAAATTGAGCCCAAACAAAGACACAAATTTCATGGAAATTATTTTTTTATGGAAGCCTAAATTAATCTGTACTGCGCTTGCTTAGTGATTTTCAGCGTAGATTACCCGGTAATGTGTATTGCGAATAAATAAAAGTGACAGGTCGTTTATACATATTCAACATGGCGGCATCAGAATCCCTGCAATTACCGACTTGTCGTATTATGATCGCATCTGGGAGATGAGAACATTCATCACTGAATCCAGGGAGCAAGCGCAGTGTAGAAATACACACACTTTTCAGGAAAACTCATTTCAACCGTCTGCGTCCCGTAAATAAGGCTCAATTTGTCGACGAAATTCCTCGTATTTGACGCCTCGGTATGACATATATCTATCGAAAATCTGTGAATTGACGGCAGTTCTGTGGCACCTTAAGGCAACCTGTGAACAAGGCAGAATATCTTCATTACCATCCAACTTTGAAAAATCGTTTACGGGAATATATTTACAGGAGATTTATAAATACTTACTTTAGTGGCGAGAAATGCATTGTCCGGCGCTTTGTCAAGAAATTCATCAATATTAGCTGACAACAGACCCAACAGACCTTACGCTTTTTTAGGCTTGTAATGCTTATGCATACTTTTCAAAAAATTACGTAATCTGGAATAGTTCTTGATATCGATGTTATTTTCTACATTAATCATGGTTTTGAGCATAGAATACTTGGACCATAATGTCGCAGAATTGGACGTTTCAGACAGTTCAAGAAAATAAGCTAATAACACTCTTTCGTCAAACGATTTCGTTTTTTTGCTCATTTTCCAGCTCAGAAATTCCTCAGCTGGTAGATTTGTCTCGATTTTTCAGGCAGTGAATTTTTTGTCGCAATTTCCGCAGCCTCCAGGAGTTCCGGAGGTATATAATTCTCATCGTTATTTATTTCGTTATCTTCTGCACTCATGTCGGACACTGTCAAATAAACACACCTCTGCTCACCAATGATTATTTACTGCGTGATTTTTTTTTTTCACTAGCACTTTTTTATAACAAACCGTATACTTTCTTTTTTTTAAAACAAAAGTCTACCAACTGACTATTGTATTTTTCTACCACTAGATGTAGTTTATAGCCCTGTAGCTTCTGCGCTATGCCAAAACGATCACATATGACTCAAAGTCAAAGAACTGTGTATAAAAAAAAATTAATTGAATAAAAATGTGCTTTTTAATTCCGTGGGGGGGCTTTGCCCCCCCCCCCCCCCCCGCCGGGGCTGCGCCCCTGGCCGCCCCGTGGGCGGGGAAGGGGGGGACCCGGCGAAATGTTACGCTCGATCGCCAAATTATGTCTAATTATTATTTCTGTTATTCGTAGGTATTACTACAAATTTTCACGAATTATACACACGTACGTTTTTCGCACCTGTTACATAAAATACTATTTTTCAAGATTGAAAACACTGATACCGTTCAAATTAAAGTCGAAAATTGAAACTTGATACATGAACTAAATTATCAAAATATTATATTCATGGACAAGAAATTCTTACGATCAGTGGAAACTGCAGCAGGTAATTATGAAAATAAAAAATGACGCATTACTGAGACACTGAACACTTAGAAATGAATTAATTTCTTCGTTCTGGTGTTGAGGAAAATTCTGTAATTATTCAGTACCGTTCGAATACGAATCGCACGAGAAAAAATAGATTTATTCCTACGAACTGGCTCGTTTTCTTACAGATAAATCAACCACGATACGTCAGACGGATTTCCGCAAAAGCCTTCAGCAACGATCGCTGAGATTTTTTCCTGGCGTATTAGAAATCTGAAATCATTGAAAAATATCACATTTTAGTTCAGGGTAGATCTCACTGAAATTTGGAGAAGACAAAATTGAGAATGTCTCCACATATGCGACGGATGTGAGCATTGACGATGTGAGATAGGCAATTCAGTGGAATCTTTCCTGAACGGTATCAGCGGTCATGAAAATTTCATTCACGAAAGAAAAATGATCTTTAGAATAATTATAATCGTTGCAGGTATCATGTAACGTGACGGGAAGCATTCAATTACCTAATTTTATAAAAATTTTATTCCTATCATGAAGTGGCGTTTACGCGTCATGAATTTCCTGGCATCTGAATTCCTGGTATCTGAATTTCCTAGTGGTTTTATACGAAGTCGTGGATAGGAACAGGCAAGCCACTTCCAATGACTCGACCACAAGCTTCTAAGCTATTAAAGGATCGCGAATTGTGGCTGCCATTAGTCGAAGAGCATACTGCGGTACTAAAGGTTCGTTAAGTGTGGAGTTCAAACAAAGTGGTTGACTGGGACGTGCACAACCACTGCTAAACCAGGTCCTGTGATCATCTTCCTGTCATTGAATTTATAGTGAGTGAGGAATTCGAACTACAGTACAGCCGCAGATTATACAGGCTAATCATGTCGCGAATGAAAATATTATCGCTATTCGCTTGTGTAGCATTAATTCACGCCCATCCGAGTGACAATGGTAAGTCGAAAATTGGTCTCCACTTTTTTTTTCACCACATTTTTCATCCCACGATTAATCAAGCCAAAAATAAAACGTACTATTTGACTGCCTTTATCTGCGAATTGTTAGATTTCGCTTCGTTCGTTTTCACGAATTCGATGATGAAATCGATACGACGTCAGTTTTCATTCACATATTTCACCCTCCAAACGGATTCCTTATCTGTCAATTACAATGCCGTACGAAGAACCTTTTTCTTTTCTTTTTTCCTTCTTCTTTTTCTTTTCAAGATATTATCGACGGTTCAAGTAGCTCATGCTTGAACGTATAACAGTTGGCGAAAGAAGTGTTGTTTTTACCAAAACTGCTTCCCTTCATCGGTATTTAAAATAATTGTCAACGTATGGGAAAATCCACGGAAACTTTTTTTTTTCAAAGTGTGAACTGATTTTTCATTTTGCAGCACACTGCTTAAACCTCTTTAGGCATGTTTCTTGTAGACTATAAGTGAAGAATACACTCGCGTTACTCATTTTTATCAATCCCTCAAAACGTTACGGTGAAAAAATCGAAAAATCGTTTTTTTTTTTGAGTAAAAGATTCATTTATTCTAATATCATCGTTATAACTTATAACATGGTTCTTATTTACTTATTTTTCATTTTTTATTTGAAATTTAAAAAAAAAAAATTCATTTTCTTTCAATTCTGTCTCTTTTTTACTTACTTACGACACAAATACTCGTTCGTATTGATAAAATCTGAGAAACCGCACCTTCCAATGCTATTTTTCACATTTCGCAAAAAAATTTGAATATTCATTGATCAAATAAAGCTTCATAATATTGAAGGTACTGAAATTTTAATGTGAGGATTTTCGTAGCAGATTCCTACTATAATGGTTCACAATTACAGGCCGTTTTGACGAGTAAGAACATAGTATATTGTGTACCAAGGGCGTAAAGTGGGCTTTTTTAGACCGAGTGTGGAGTTTGCAGTACGAGTCAGAGGCGAGCTAGCACGAGTCGAAGACGAGTGCATCTGCGAGCCGAAGACGAGTACTGCAACCACACAAGGTCAAAAAGCCCACTTAGTCCTCGGTACACACCATATTTTATATAACGAAGCCATGTTTACCGACTTGTTGATGCCTCTGTGTAGGACTTAGAAGTTCTACTTTAGGTCCTACACAGAGGCATCAAAAAGCGAGGAAAACATGCTTGAGTTATATGAATAAAATTGGAGCTGTGCCAACGAAAGAATATGATTTTGAAAAATAGTTAGGCGGGTATACGTTCAAATACTTCGACTTCTAGCTTCATCATTTTTCATATCACATTAATTTGGAACCACACCTTCTTTCGTTTTTCTGTCAAGCTATCTGGACGTGAAATCAACATTTCAACTTCCAGATTCCTCAATAAGTTATGAGCGTAAAAGTAAAAAAAATGTTGACGACCAAAAATGGAGCATCGCTACTTTGAGTGCGAATCGTGGTAAAACGTTAATTGGCACACTTATATAATATCAATTACTTCAAAAGTCCTTATTAGAAGAAGACTTTCAACAAATTTTCGAATTGATTCAGAAACCCCTCAAAAAGTTAGAGGTGGAATACGAAAAAAAGAATTCAGAGTATCGCTTGAAAATGAGCAATTATTCCGGAACTTTATTTTTCAAAGTCTCCCAGAAATGAAGGCCCACATACTTGATACCCACTTCAAATTCTTTTTTCATGGCTAGATAACCGAGTATCAAAAAAATTCAATGCTCCGTGGATTTTCCTATACATCGCAGCTTTACCTATCGTCCCGTTGTTTATGCTATATTTCGTATCATGATATCAAATCATGATTCTGAATGTACCGAGATGAGTGATGATAGTGAAATGATAGTCAAAATGTACAGAATTCGATGATATTTTAACAGAGCGTAGAGTTGACCGTAATAAATCAAATGGTCAATTGAAAAAATAAAAAAATTCTACACCGTTTTTGAGAAATTAATTTTTTAATCTTCGTCCTCTACACGGAGCTCTACGTGTAGAGGAAACGAATTTGGAAAATAATTTTTCAAAAACGGTGTAGAAGAAATTTTTTTTGAAGTAACCATTTGATGTATTACGGTGAACGGTTGAAATATCATTAAATTCTCTACATTTTCACTTTCGTCACCACCTTCTTGAAAAAATTGTCAAGGAACTGATGCGGGCAACTCTGCATAAAATGCCGGATAGGCACGATACAGATTCATATAGATTCGTATATGATCCGGCATTTCATGCAAGGAACCTTTTCTTTTATTTTCAAATAGTTTGAATAATAACGTGAAAATATCCTACTCTATCATATTACGCAGATTAAATATATTCAGTAACGGTGAAAAAGTCTTCATATCATTTTATCGACTCGTACGGCTGGCTTGCAAATGAGAAATGACGCAAGATCTCCACCACATCCTGATTAGCTCACTAACATATACCGGGCGTTTCCTCGCTTACATCACAGTGACTTGGGTAGCGGACCGTCAGTTGTTAGAGTTGTATATCTATATATATATATCATACATATATGGGTACTTCTACAAAACTTGGGTAACTTAACAGATGAATTTGAATAACATGTTTTTTATCTCACATTATGTTTCTTTATATCGCTTTTGATGCACTATGGGCTGCTTATACTGTGTGTAAAAGAAACAGTCACTTTATAAAGTATTTTAGGAGAAATTAAGGTTTTTGTCGAATTTAGCTCCAAGGGACTGACGAGTATATCAAGGTACTGATGAAACACAACAATTTTATCGAAAAATGAGTCACTTTATTACTAATTCGATTGTTTGATCATTAATTTGAAGTAAGTCATCGAAATTGCACCTGGATTGAAGTATAATCATTACCTGCTACAATAGAGTACTTTCAAACGAATATAAATCAAAATAAATCTCTGCTAAAAATAAAAACAGCCTTCTATGCTATAAATTATAATCTTTGCAGTCTTACCAAGTAGTACTTTCAAATATAAAATTAAAATGACAAAAACAAACTTAAGCCTACTTCAATCTTAAAAACTAGAACGAGAATAAATCTACTTCAGTAACTAACGAAAAGCTGTCATGTAAAGCTATTTGACATAAATTAAAAACTGTGCAGTCTTATAATAATCAGTCAATATTATAATAATACTAAATAATAGGACTTCTTTCACATGGCCATTCAACTTCAACCACAAGAGAATTACAAGTTACTTTTCAAAGACATTGACAGCCTTCTTGAATTTATAAAACACACAATTTTCCCTAACAAAGGAGTTAGGAACTGGCAGTTTCTCTATTACCTGTTCAAGAGATATATCGGCTACATCATTTTCATTCAATTTAAAAAGGGTCCCATTATCATGGCACACTTTAAGAAATGTTACTGTCAGTTCTCCTTCATCCTCGTCAAAGTTTGAACATATTGCAGCATACCGGTATTCCTTTTTTCTCAAAAGAAACTTGACCAAAACGTAATCCCCGCTACTGTAACTGACTCGTAGTTTGTGTCTCAGATCCTCACTTATACTTTCTTGTGGTGCTTCATTCTCAGAATCCGTGAAAATAGATCCAGCGTTAGGATGATTCGAATTTTTTTTGTATTCTATAGTGCCCAACTTGTAATGCTCACACGCATTAGAATCACAGAAGCAGCTCAGTGCTTTCATAACAAGTCGATTTGGTTGATACATGTTACCGACGACTTGGTGCACCATGAGTGTTCCTTTAAAGGGAATCATTCCGCTCTGATTCTCGTTGATCAAGTCTTTAATTTTCTCTATGCCGGCATCTTCAATAACGGAAATATTTATTGCTGGACATTTTTTACGTAGAATGTCAACAAATTCCGGCAAACTCGTTATATCGCCTCTTTCAGCTATTACTTGGTCTGCAGTCCGTTTACAGGTTGCACCTACACCATCCGGCGCCCCTTTCCCATGACCTGCCTCATGGTAGTTCCAGGAAAATGTCATAATATTCGGATAAAACTGTTCAACTTTACAACCGAGAATAAAAAACATCGTTTTGTTTCTATATTGCGTGACGGGGCCGTCACTCAAGAAATGTAGATTTTCAACCGTTGAAGGTAAGGATGCCAGTATTGGTTGTAAATGTGCCCAAATTGCTGCGGCATCGTGGGACAGATTTGATGAAACCGTGCAGTGAGAAATAGTTGAATCTTTGGTGTACACAACAACCGTGTGCAGAGAGATTTGAGCACGGGAACCACCAAAATGGAAAGCTTGGATTTCTTGATTACATTTTGCAGCGTAATTCTCTGAGAAGTCCATATGTATAATGGCATCCTTTATTGTCAGTGATTGTTTTAGTGACTTGATAGCTTTATATTGGTGAACAATGTTCCTCTCGTGTAAGAAAAAACGTTGAAGGTCATCTTCCAGTTGCAGTATCATGTCTCGAGGTTTCATTTCCTTTGGCTCTTTTTTATACTTCATGACAAAGCGTTCTTTTTTGGTTTTGAAGTCTATGAACGAATCTTTTGTGTGAACCCATTGTTTGAACAGTATATTTTTACTGTTGTCGAATTCCTCATAAGGTAATGTTTTTAGTAAGCAATCATAACAAGTTCTTTCCAAGCATTTTTCGGAATAGCGATCGCAAGCAAGTATTTGTAGTAAAGTTTGGAAGTTTCTGCAAGCAAGGATTTTGGCATTAAACAATGCAGAAAGCTTTAAATCAATATTTTCATGTATTATACACGCACATGTGTCCCGATCCGAAAGTTTAGGTGGGGCGACCCAAAATGGACGTAGACGACAGAATAGAGCGTACCCAATCGTGATTTTTCCCGATTGCCGGAACTTTTTGTGCAGATTTTTTAACGAATCTGAGAGGTAACGCTTCTGTTTTTTTACACTATTACGGGTGACATACTCCTTCTTTCCAGCCGCTTGACGACTATTACTGTCATCTTCATAAAAACTATGAACTATATCTTGTACTCTCAGTTTAGTTTTCTTAGCAATCGACCCTGCTTTGTTATGTCCCATTGTTTTATATGTAATACCTCTTTTGTTAAACCTCCACAGTTTATATTTGTCAACTATTTTACCGCCGATGAATCGTTTGAAATTTAGTCTGTCTGTGTGAGTTTTTGATTGAGAAAGATTTTCCAGAATTTGTGTCTGTATCACTTCGCCAAATAGAGCTTTCTTGACCAGTTCCTTCTTTCGGTTGGGGTCTTCTGTCATCAGTTCGATTTTACTTTTAGGTGTAAGAGTACTATTTTTTCTCTTCATTTTGTCTTTTAATCTTCTATTCTTCTGTCGTTGGCAGTTAATCTTTGATTTTAATTCCGAAATAATTTTATCCTTCTTCTTAATCTCTTTGAGTCTTAATCTTCTTTGCCTTCGACTTCGTTCTCTAGCCTCTTTCTGTCTGCGATTTTCAATAATATTTTGCCGGGGATTATTAGGATCCGGAGCACCCCTTTCCGCAAGAACAGGGGGATGCACTTCGTCATCGGATGTAGGTGGTGTATTTTTCCTTACATAAGTATTAGCTATATCGATCATTGCCTGTTTTTTCCTGTAATCAGATGAGTATTTTTTCCAACTCTTTCGAGTCTTCCGTCGCTCACGAGAAGTCATGGATTGAATACATTTTCTCTGCCCTTTTTCCTTCTTTTTTAGGTACTTTAACCTTTCCTTCTCTTTATATTCGGCTAATTTTATAGGATCACTTTTAATTTTAATCAACCGAGCCTTAGCAGCTTCTCTCTTTCTTTGCAAAATTTCTGCTCTCGTCAATTTTGTACTTTTTCCGTGTGGCATCTTGTCCTATAACAATTAAAATATTGTAATAGAACAACAAAATTGGTTGCTATGATAAAACACTTGCTTGACATTAGTTGCTTATTAGTGTGATCATCAGTCCCTTGTCGTGACGTCAGTCCCTTGTCACTTTTACTGTCAAGGGACTGACGACAAGGGACTGATGATTTTCATGTAAAACATGCAATATCTTTTGATTGAAACGAGATACTGTTTATCTAGTTCTCATACAATTTGAGCCACACAAAAGACATTAAAATAAAATATGATCAAAAACAACTACCAATAAATTACAACAAAACTACTCACCAAGGGACTGAGATGTTGACTGTCCCAACACGTGTTCTCGACACAAGCACGGCACTACCAATGAATTCAAATCGGCTGACTCGCAAAGACCAACATTCACCGTTAACGCCAAGTGATTGGTTCATGTTAAACAGATCTTTAGGTTTTGAACCTTGTAAACTACCGCGAATTTCAAAATTTCATATACGACAAGGGACTGATGCCCGATGTTGAGTACGCTACTCCAACTAAGAAAATATTGTCATTCATTTATTTAAATTTAAATTCTATTGATTCTTTACACTTCATACAGCATCCTAAAATATATTGAAACTCAAAGTAGCTGTATAAACCTAATAGTTTGAAAAATATGATCATCTTCATGTGAAAATATGTAATGGTGACACGACAGGGGACTGACATTTTAGACAAGTAAGGACGATTTTTCAAATGATTTCAATTTAATTCACAATATTTGGTATTATGTCCTTATAGTACTTGTTTTTCTGTATCGTTTATCAGTGAGAATTATTAAATATACTTGATGGTTGTCCAAATTACACATGAACACATCAAGTTACCCGAGTTTTGTAGAAGTACCCATATATATATAGACGGTCCGCCACCCACATCACTAAGATGTAAGCGAGGAATCATCCGGTATACCGGGAGTATTCGTGAAAAAGTTTCATAGGATTTCTGCATACAGGCAACACAAACATCAAGCGATTAGGTTTTGTTCCCGCGTAGCCATTGGGCACGCAATATATAAAATAAAATCTAGGGCCGGTTGTTCCAACCTCCCGGTAAAGTTATCCTCCAGGTATCCTATGCTAAAGGTATAGGATACCTGGAGGATAACTTTACCGGGAGGTTGGAACAACCGGCCCCTAATCGCTTGACTTTTGAGTTGCCTGAATGCGGGTGTTTTCACTTCCCTATGAAGCGTATCCACGAATACTCCCGGTATAATCATTAGTGACATGCATGCAGAAATATTAATTCAATCTCGAATCGCAATATTTATCGACATGTCATGACGAATAATCATTTTAACTTTAAATCAGCTACGCGTCGATGTGTTATATTTACACTATAATTTTCAGCTGGTCAGAACTCCAAGGTCGCAAACCCTTCAGCTGCATCATCCGAAGGTCTTAGGCTGGATATAATTCCACCAAATCCACCTAGTTATCGCCGAGTTAAAAAGGGGGATTCCTTGCATGTGAATTGCAATTTTAATTATCTGGGACAAGTATGGTGGATGAAAGGCGACAGGGACGTGACAGATCGTACCGATCAATACAAATCTAGCAACGCTATGTTGGTAATTACTTCCACAAAGATTGAGGACAGTGGGAATTACACCTGCTTAGCGAAGACAGAGGATGGACGTTCTACGAACAAAATTATTAACGTGGAAGTATATGGTGAGATGATTGATTGAAATTTGTTCTTTTTTTCTTATTTTCTTGTATTGCAGTTACGTTGATTATTCCCCTTTTGAAATAGCTACGCTACATATAATACAGCAACCGTTACGAACTGATAAACTAAGCTTCGTAGATAAGGCTTGGCAATGATTAACAAGGAAAGAAATACACGAGGAAACCGCGATTCCGTATCATTTTTAAACTCGCTTCACATCCGACCGCCATATCCTGTGAGGTATAGGGAAATTTACACAGAAAACAAGACTCAAACTCACTTTTTCATATAATTTCCATCCAGTTTTGTTCCACACAGTTATATTATACCTACTTTCGGAACATCGGTCTAACTATTGTTGTTTCATTTTCAGACCCTCTTGCAGTGCCTGGGCCAAAAAGCAAAATGGTGAAAGTGAACTCTAGTACATCTCTGTCGTGTCCCATAGAAGAACATGACATTGACTCATCAAACCTGGAATGGAAAGGCCTCAGCGCACCAGACCAGCTTCTTGGCGGCCGCGACTACACGTCTCAGAACGGAAGTTACAGTACGATGATCCTAGAATTCCCGAAAGTCAGTTACGAAAACAATGGCACTTACCAGTGCAGCGTAAAAAACAAAAACGGCGCCTACATCAGCCAAGATCAGAGATTTCTCATCGTCACCGGCCTCCCTGAAATCAAACTATCCGTCAAGACCATCGGGGCACATCGTGTTTACCTAAGTTGGACTATAATCGAGCACAATATTCCGGTTGCGAGATTAACCATCGAAAGTCGGAATATGAAGCAGGGCAATGAGCAAGATGAAGAATGGACCACCTATCCACGTGAAATCAACATAAAACATTCTAGTTTGATCTGGGAAAACTTGGATAGTGACGTTCTTTATCGCTTCAGAATGAATGCCTACGATCTTTTAAACGAATCACTCCAGCTTATATACTCGGATCCAGATTCGACCAAGACATTGAAGAAAGGTAACAGCTCGAAAAATGAACGAGTTACATACGTAATATAGCTAAATGATCTATCGAAATAAATAAATTTGATAAAAATGTCAATTTTCAGATTATGAATACACCCCAAGCTTCACGGTGACTAAAAAAACCAACGAGTCGATAACTTTCGAGTTCGAAAAAGTACCTAAAGAATTCAATGGTTCGAAGTATTTGAACGTATACCCGTGTAACTATTTTTGAACATCATGTTTTTCCGTTGGCGCAGCTCCGATTTTATTGCTCACTCGTCGATACGTCCTGTAATTCGTGAACCTCTATTGTATAGAAATCTACTACGAAAATCCCCACATTAAACTTTCGTTTCCTGCTTCTAATATCATGAAGTTTTATTTGATCAATCGATATTCGTTTTTTTTTCTAATGGTAAAAATAGCATCGAACCGTGCAATGTTTCAGATTTCATCGTGATACGAACGCGTATTTGAGAAAATTGATGAAAAATTCAATTGTATTTGAAAAATGAAAGAACGAATTGGAAAAAAATTGAAAGAAAAATTGAAAAAAAAAAAACAACAAAACAAATAAATGAACAAGAAACAATGCTGTAAGTTATAACGATGAAATTGAGATAAATGAACCTTTTTCGTGAAAAAAGAAACGATTTTTCGATTTTTTTCAAAATGAGTAACGCGAATATATTCTTCACTTATAAGACTGCGAGAAATATGCCCGAAAAGATTTGAAAAGTGTGCTTCGAAATGAAAAGTCGACTTCCCCATATATATTCACCGATCGCTAACTCGAAAATCACTCGTTCGAGCTGTGACACTCAATTTCTTTACATCCGCAACTTTACATTTAATATTAATAATGTGTTCTTTCTCCTAATTTTTTTTTTTAGAAAGAAATAGGCGAATTAAAGAAAACTGTACATGAATTGTAAGTTTCTAAATTCGGAATAATAATTTTGTTGTATTCTGTTTTATTCATATTGTTGTCTGTTATTTGTGTTACAGAGCAATTGGGTTTTTATGGCCCCTGGAAGGCCACGTAGCTCCACCGTGTATACATGCAGTGGCCGAGGCAGTGGCAGCGGAGGTGGAGACGGAGGCGCCGGAGGTGCCAGGGGTGGCGGAGGTGGCGGTGGCGGTGGAGGAGGCGGAGGCGGAGGCGGAGGTGCCAGAGGTGGCGGAGGTGGCGGTGGCGGTGGAGGAGGCGGAGGCGGAGGCGGAGGTGCCAGAGGTGGCGGAGGTGGCGGTGGCGGTGAAGGAGGCGGAGGTGGCCGAGGTGGCCGAGGTGGCGGCCCTCGCGGTGCCGCCACAGAAAAGAGCTGGCCGCAAAAGATCGCCGTAAGTAAAACCACGAATAACCCCCCTCGGCCCTCCAATATAACTTCATGATGACAAAATATTTTTTATTAGCGATTGTTCGTTTTTTTAACGCATTTATTTGTGTTTACTTTACAGACGACGAGAGTTCACGCCGGCGGAGGACGAGCGATGCCTCCGCTGGCTAGTGGAGAAAAACGTCATAGAAAGAGCGAAGGGCCTCACGATTTGGAAGGCGTACTCTGCAGAAGAAGTAATTCATTATTGATTAGAATTATTGTAATATCAATATAAACTATTCATGTTTTGTTTGTGTTTCAGATCGGTCAGGGACGTAGTGCATCGTCAATGCAGACGCACTTCTGTAGAGTGCTGCTGCCGAGGGTGCTGGCCGGAAGCTTTGGAGGACTCCTGGACGAGGGAGTCCTCCAACAGTTCCGAAAATTAAAGTAATTGCATTCTTTATGCAAATATATCATTATTATTATTATTGTTATCGCATAGACGTGTTTCGTATGTTTATAAGAATATTCAAGATCCTCAATATGTACTTTTGAATAAGCTCATTTTTGTTTTGTTGCAAGCCAGACAACGAATAGAGAAAAGATACTTAATTCATTGAGGTTATTTATTTTGTCCATTTTAGTTTTATTTTTCTATTAAGGTAGTTGCCTCGCGATTGCAAAATTTTAAGAAATGTTCAAAATTTTGACTATAAGTAGTTGAATGCATAATACATGCAATATCAAAATTTGGAGACGATTGACCACAGCAAACCCAAGATATTTGCCATCAAAGATGATACTTTTTGTATACATACGTACAGCATAGGAGTGTAAAGGAGAACCGTCGGAAATTAACAAATTTCACTATTTTTGTATTGAAGAAAAATTGTCATTTTTTGAAAAACTTACATCTATTAGAATTATAAATTTACAATTATGCTGAAAATTCCGGAAATTATTCACCACATAGTTTTTCAGATAT
Source organism: Tenthredo notha (assembly GCA_914767705.2). Classification (NCBI taxonomy): domain Eukaryota; kingdom Metazoa; phylum Arthropoda; class Insecta; order Hymenoptera; family Tenthredinidae; genus Tenthredo; species Tenthredo notha. The sequence goes on along the minus strand of OU611919.1, from coordinate 131,617 downwards.
TGATGATAATTGAGTAAATGAGTCGGATAATACAGTCATGAGTGAAAGCGAGTAAGGCAACTAGCTTAATTCCATTATTATTTGTTTTCATTCGGTCCTTATCGCTTGTATATTCTCCAGCTGCCTCCTACATCGCTGTGTCGCGCCTCTCTCGAAAGAAGGGAAAGAAGAAAGACTCAAAGGCGCCACCAAAAACAATAAAAACACAACAACAGCGCAATCCAAGGACAAATGAAGTAACACCACCAAGTAACAAATCAACAACGTCGACAGCACCAAGAAATGATTCTATCATCTCAGAAGCTATCTTCGGAATTGACGTTACGGTGACGGAAATTGCCCCGCGACAAAGCTTCTCCACCAATTTCAGAAAGATTGTGAATGTAGCTGCAGAAACGTATGACGGCCTGCGAGCTGATGAGAAACAACTCGAAAGAGTACTCGTCCGTGGAGAGCTAGCCTACTACTCAACTGCACTACTCCATCTCAAACTGATTGAGGTAAAGAGCAAGCAAGGTGTCGAAGGATTAACGAGCGCAGAAAAATATATCCGAAAAGCTGTAGTCGACCACGAATTCAACGTCCCACAGCCTATCAACGCATATCTCTCCGAAATCGGAAAATACAAGGACAAAATGGGAAAAGAAACGTTTCTAGCGATTCCTCCCTTGCCCACAACTGTGATCCAAAATTTTGGAGGATACCACGCTTCGGAAATATCGACCGATACACATAATCTCTTTGAAGAGATACCGTGTCTCGGAATCGCTGGCGATATGGTTATGGCTTTCGTCTCACCAGATCTAGAACCGACACCAAATATCCGTTTTTTTTTTTTTTTTTTTTTTTTTATTCTCCTTTATTAATTTTTGATGAACTTATGAATAACCTAATTCACCTTAAATTCATTACTTGTTTACTTTTCCCCCGCACTTGATAACAACGACGATATAACCGCTTGAGACAACACAAGGGATCAAGGGTGTTTCTAAAACAGACAACCACATATGAGCGGATCCACGTCACTTCACTCAAAAAAAAACCGTCAAGTCACGGATCTTTGCGCCATTCAGAATATCTATAGTACTATGGAGAAAAAAAATACAACTTGAAGGATTTTTAAAATTTTTTAAAAATGGCGGAGTTAGAGCTATGTGAATTTTCGTAAACCGCTGTTGCACCGGTATGTTTGAAAATTCATATCTCCGAAAGTATTCATCGGAGCGGGCTGATCCTTCAATCATTTTCTTCGTAAAAGAATGCGCTTTCATAGAAAAATGTTGATTACAAAAAAAAAATTCCTTCAATTTTTTTTTGTCGTTTTTTTTTTTTAATTTCGCTGCCATTTCCGCGGGACTCACAGAAATTCATGAAGGTAAATTTTTTTGGATACCTGAATCCTTCCCCTTCAATCCTAAAAAAAAAAATTCATGGAGAAAATACCTGGGCCGGAGAAAAAAAATAAAACGTCTTGTCGCGCGTCGCCGCGCGGTCCATCTTTTGCAATATTTTGGTGGCTCTGAAAAGTGCCGATGTTTTTAGCGATGATTCGCTCGATGACACTTAGTAGGACACCTCTGTTTGAAATTAATTCATAATTTTCATGGAATCAAATTTCTCTGATGCGGAAAATAATTTTGTTTTGACGAGTTTATGAGATATTGGAATGACCGCATGTAATTTCAGAGTGCCACGAACTGTCAAGGCTTTGTCAAATCGATTTTGTAAAATAGATTCTTCTGCTTGATGTTCCACAGACGTACAGTACGCAAAAGATATGCTTCGAAAATAAGAACATGCCCAATTATATAGATCCAGCGGTGTTTGAATAGGATCGGAATTGCCAATTAGTTGTAAGCTCGCACGTGAGGCTAATCTCTTAACAGTTCCACCTACGCCATCACACGGCCCTTTTCCATGTGATGTAGGAAAAAAATGCCATTCGACTTGGCATTGAAAGTCTTCAAAGTGATGTGTCAGGTTAATGAAATTCTTTTTGTTCTTATATTGGGAAGCTGCTCCATCGGAGAAATAAATTATTTTTTCTATAGGAATTGAATCTTGGAACTTCTCTTTCATAGAGTTGACTAACTTTTTTTGAAATAAATGAACCGCAACTGTATTATGTTTCAGATGCTCTGAAATTATCACAAAACTAAAATGTCTCAACTGGTCGTCACCGTAACTTTTATAGTAAACCACGATTGGATGAATAGTCGCCTGATTATTGCTCCAGTGAAACCCTTGCGTGGAATCTTGTACAACAAATGCATAATTCTCAGCGAAATCGCATACTACTAAAAATTCGCCAACTGCCAAGCTCTCTTTCATTTTCTGCCAATAACTACTTTGCTGCTTCGCAACGAAATCATGTGCAACCAATTTCGACAATTGATCACAGAAGTTATCTACAAAATCCTCGGACTTTTTGGTGAGTGTCTCTAAAGCCGTTCGATCCACTGATATCCACTGTTTGTAAGTAACATCGCTGATGAAATTATTTGCAAAGGCTTCTTGCAACGATTTTTTGATGATATTCACACCAGGACAATTTGAGCATGCTTCCAAATGACACTGTGGCTGTGATGGATTGCAAAGGATTTGAGCTAAACAATGCTGGTAGGTCGGAAAATTCAGAGCTCCTTTCTTAACTAAATCACTAATATTTGCACCCATCATCATCAGCTTTACGTTCTGGTGATAAGTACAAACACACACGGTATGTGTGCCACTTGGTCCTGCTAAAATGCATTCTTTCGGGCGCAACTCTGCAAATTTAGAAAAACCGATATTTTTATCCGGATAACGATCACGAAACAATCGATACAATTCTCTCAGATTATTCAACATGAGATGCTTTTGAACCGATACTTTTTTACCATTTCTTTCAACGGTTACGCAGCTTCTTTGACCTGGTGTTATGCGACTGACCTCTTCACTTCGATAAAATTCTACCACGAGTGATACAACTTCAGATGATATCGTCTTGCCAGGTCTCGAATTCGGTGAGGATAATATTCCTTTCTCTTCAGCTAGCCTTTTCGCCGTCCGAGCCATATGATTTGTGACGTTAAACTCTTCCTCGATTTTTCCCACACTCCAACTCTTTGGAAGAGCAGTAAGAATGGTCAATCTGAATGCCTTATCATCTGTTTCGTTAAATCTATCTTTTAACTGAGTTAACCACTCGTTATAATCGGCACTCTCGCTCTTCGTAAGTACACAGTCCGGAAAATGTTGTTTGAATGCAGTTGAAAGTTTTCCGAATACCTCTACTTTCTCCGAAACCGTTTTGATTTTTTTCACGGGTATCGGTGATTCACCTAAGCTTGCCAATGATGAATTGACAGCAGAGATTACATTTATTTTATCAACCTCGGGAAAATTAATACATGAACTTCCGGATTTACATTCGCTTGATGACGATGTCGAACCAATCTCTGTCACAGTTTGCTTCGACGTGCCAGGCACTGCATTGTCCTTTAACATCAGCCGACAAGTATCACAAATCAAACAACCGTGTGTGATCGATGTCACTTTATCGCACATCCACTGTGTTACCGGGCGTAAAATTTTCGAATGCTTTGGTAGGCCGAACGGATTACAACAATGATTTCTCGGCATTTCGATAGCGAAAGAGTTGTTGAGCGTTCAATTGCGAGTTTGTCGTAAGACTGAGGTCATTACGGAATTGCTGAGCCTTTTATTCCAGGTCAGTTCAAAAGATGCCTTACAACAGGTGCAGGCAACTTGGTGCAATTGTTGCACCTGGTGAATGCCGCAAAAAAAGATTCACTTAATCCTTACACGTGGGTTACGCATCAAAGATCAATTTTACCGCAATCAACTGTTCCGGTCCGCTTGGGCCATACGAAACAATAGATTCTTCGAAGCCTATTGAAGTCTTTTCTGTCACAGACAATCATGGTTCAATGATTTGCCTTTTCAAAACAACCTCGTAGATTGCGGGATTATATTGCGATACAGGTAACAGATTTTGTGCACGTGGTGGCTCAGAATTTCCAGAACAGGTATAGGTACATAACTCCGAGAAAACATGACTAGTAGACGGATAAGCGAGGGCTAAGGTGGTTGAACACATTCCTTCGAGAATGAATAGCCCGAGTGTATAGAGAAGCATCAAATGTAATTTAACTCCACTACGGAACACAACGAGCTCGCAGGAGTAGCGCGGACGTCGATTGACGCGCGCGGCGACGCGCGACAAGACGTTTTATTTTTTTTCTCCGGCCCAGGTATTTTCTCCATGAATTTTTTTTTTTAGGATTGAAGGGGAAGGATTCAGGTATCCAAAAAAATTTACCTTCATGAATTTCTGTGAGTCCCGCGGAAATGGCAGCGAAATTAAAAAAAAAAACGACAAAAAAAAATTGAAGGAATTTTTTTTTTTGTAATCAACATTTTTTCTATGAAAGCGCATTCTTTTACGAAGAAAATGATTGAAGGATCAGCCCGCTCCGATGAATACTTTCGGAGATATGAATTTTCAAACATACCGGTGCAACAGCGGTTTACGAAAATTCACATAGCTCTAACTCCGCCATTTTTGAAAAATTTTCAAAATCCTTCAAGTTGTATTTTTTTTCTCCATAGTACTATAGATATTCTGAATGGCGCAAAGATCCGTGACTTGACGGTTTTTTTTTGAGTGAAGTGACGTGGATCCGCTCATATACTATATTAATAAAATATACATACAGTAACAGATTATACTTGGATTTTATTATCCATGACAAATGCTACCAGTCTGACCAGGGTATCATTATCCCCTTTGATAGCCAATTCATCTATGTCCGAGCCAATTTGTAAACCCTTATTATTAAAGAAATTAATTAGACCCCCCCTGGACACTTCATACCTAGGACACATCCAAAACAAATGTTCAAGTGTTTCATTTTCTAACCCGCATTCACACAAGCTATCCGGAATTATGTTCATCCTGTGTAAATGTGCCCTAGTCTTGCAATGACCTGATTTAAGACGGTTTGCCACACCAATTCTACGTCTATCAAAACCACTTAATTTAAACCAGACTTTAGTTGAGAAATCATTGGCGAAATTAACAAATCTGGTTCCTTTATTACTAGGAGGAGCTGCATAATTTTTAATATGTCTATTCGTACCCTGGATAGCCTGCCCCCTAATTATAGAATTTAGATCTTTTGCAATTATATCTTTGTTATCAATAACTTGCTTTCTACTTGCAGATTTCGCAGCAATATCCGCCTGTTCATTACCGTAAATGCCCACGTGTGCAGGAACCCAAATTATTATAATATTTCTACCTTTTATAGACTCATTATACAATATTGCTCTGATGTCCGAAGCATATCTATTCATGTTAGAATCAAGACCCATACGACCCAAGTGGAGGACTGTGCTCTTAGAATCAGTACAAATTATAAAATCACCCTGTAATTCATTACTCACTATTAATTTTAACGCCTCAAGAACTGCAAACATTTCAGAATTGAATATCGAGTTTTTCGGACTGAGGGAGAAATGTCTCGAAAGATTAGGGTAATCATTAGATACAATTCCCACTCCACATTGATTGTTTAGTATGTCTAGAGAACCATCCGTAGAAACCAACCTGTGATTGGGGTAACTATTTGCGATGAATGCACTAAAATTATCCGGATGACCCTCAGGAGGCCTGAAATTCTTCCCCGATTCCGAGTCAAAATGATTCTTCAAAAATAAAGCATCGAAAGCCAATGAAAAAGTAGGTAAGATCTCCTTTCTTATTATGTTTCCTAAATTCTTTCTAGTCTCTTTCCACAGAATGAACAATGATGAATCCAAATGATGAATTTCTCTTATATGCGGTTGATTTTTTAAAATCAGAAGTCGCTGTAATTTATATATAATGGAGCTATTAACATAGCTAGATTGTTTAATTATAAATCTATTAGACAATTCCTCTAGCCTATCTTTGAGCGTGAGGCATCCACTTAGATGCAAAAGAATGTTGATGGGGGTAGTTCTCATACAGCCCAAAGCTTTCCTCATGGCTGCATTTTGAATCACGTTTAATTTGTATATATCATCATAATATTTAGGGCTGAATAGGAACCCCCCCCCCATCCCAACCCCGGACGAATTAAAGATTTATATATATTTATCATGGTGATAGGATGCGCTCCCCAATTGAATTTTCCAATACTTGAAAGAATGTTTGAGAGCTTGCTCGCTTTCATTTTAACTTTCTTAAGATGGGCATCCCAGTTGAGACCAGAATCCCACGTAACTCCTAAGTAATTAGCCTGAGATTTATTTGATATAACTTGATCTCTGATGAAGATTCTCCTAGAATTTTCTTTAATAGTCGATCTACCACTATCAAACAACATTAATTCAGTTTTAGTATATGAAATAGATAATTCATCTGACTTCAGTTTTTCTTCAATTAGTAATAAAAATTCCTTTTAAGAGTGGATAAAATAGTATCAACACTAGGACTTGATGTGCTAATTCTTAAATCATCCGCAAAGGACGAGAATTTAATAGATATATCTAGGTTCTTATTTATGTTCAACAAGTATAAATTAAATAGCAAAGGACTTGAAATAGACCCCTGCGGTAAACCTTTGTTCGTTGATTTGAATCCAAATTCCTCTCCTCCGATGTACCCCGTTATTTCCCTGTAGGAAAATATATTTCGCGTGTCTGATGGCATAAGGACGTAACCGCCATTATACGACTTTTTGCTTTTCGTAACGGCAAAAGGTCGTATATTTTTTTTTTAATCGTATTTGGGCGAAAAACACGAAGATTCGTTCAGAAACGTTGAAATTCAATATAGAGTCAATTAAAAGCAGAAGGTCGTATGTACTGGAAGATACGTTCTTTCAGTCCTAACTTTGAGAAAAAAAATGGTCTTCACTAATTGCATAAGGTCGTATCCGCCAAAACTTTTATCTACAAATATTTTTTATCGAATTTTCCGAAACGTTGTTTTTTTTCATTCATCTTTGCGTTTCAGGTGTTTTTATGACTGTTAAGTCAATCGGTGAAAAAAAAAAAAAAAATGGTGGATACGACCTTCTAATTTTATCTGAGAATATTATTTATCAAATTTTCCGAAACGTTGTTTTTTCCATTTATCTTTGCGTTTCAGGTGTTTCTATGACTTTTGTGTCGAGGGTTGAAAAAAAAAAAATGGCGGATACGACCTTCTGCTTTTATCTACGAATATTTCCTACATTTGATATTTCAAATTTCAAAAAAATTTATTCTGAATTTTGCGTTTCGCTAATTTTGAAGTTTGAGATTTCAGCCAGTCTACGATTTGGCCTTTCGAAATTTTCACCCCCACCCGAATCTGTTACAGATACTCGCGGCAAACATAGCAAGTCCAAGGCCACAAAGGTGATTAGCTAATATTCAACGAATGCCATATAAGTTTTCACTTCTATCATGTGGTCCTGAGCATACACCCTTTTTTTTTCATACCGTTTCAGGACATCGTTCTCTACAGAAGGCCCTGGGGTGTTGTGGGCCCAGGATCCAAAAGAAGGATTCGTCCTTGTAGAAGTTATCAAATCGGGGGCTTGCACATACACGGGGCAGCTTGTCGTAGACGGAAAAAAAACAGGTTTATCACAGGTCTACGATGCCACGTGTTTGTTTAAACGTAGCAGCTTTCATCGGACGGAGATAACAGATTGTTGTGAGTGATCATCTTCTTTGTTGAATAAGTTGTAACTTATATTAAGGCCCATCCTTAGTCGCCCACCTCCTTTCCGTACAATGTAACGAAAAAGGGGCGGGGGAGACACATTTCGATTATTATCCGAGCCCAGGGGTCGAAAACGCAAAAAAGGCCAACGTAGCGCGAATTCTATTTCAATTCCAAACACATACGTCCAAAAAAAATTTCGTTTCATGCGAAAATAGAGCCAGCGTTTGGTTATTTCTTTTTTCCATTGTAAAAAGCCAAGGACAATGAAAAACCATTTAGACAATGGAAAAAAGAAATAACCAAACGCTGGCTCTATTTTCGCATGAAACGAAAATTTTTTTGGACGTATGTGTTTGGAATTGAAATAGAATTCGCGCTACGTTGGCCTTTTTTGCGTTTTCGACGCCTGGGCTCGGATAATCATCGAAATGTGTCTCCCCGGCCCCGTTTTCGTTACATTGTATGGAAAGGAGGTGGGCGACTAAGGATGGGCCTTAACCCTCCGCGGTCGCACTGTTATTCCGCTGCTTCCGCGGTCGCACTGGTTCACGTACAATACGGGTTGAAATGGTTTCAAAAATCTTTGAAAAATCCTGACTACTCCTCGATGTTTGCACAATTTAAATCAACGTTTATTAAAGCCCAAAAGTTATTATTTTTTGCGCTGTTAATAGCTATCTGAGCGGAAATGTCCGACAAGAGTGTTTCGCTCTGGTCACGAACGACCCAGAGCGACCGCGGAGGGTTAATACCCGTGTGGAAATTTGTTCGTGCTTGATCTATAAATTCCAAAAGATCTGGTCATCAATTTTTTGATATTTTTTTTTAATCGTGGAAAAAATGGAAAGTTCTTTTTTCGCTGCATTTGCTTGGAAAACGATAGAAACGTGAAAATGAACTCAAATTAAAAAAAAGATGGAAAAAAAGTTGAAACGTAAAGACAGAAGGTCGTAATCGCCAACGTATACGACCTTTTGCCTTTAATTTTCGTTTTTCCACACGCATACTAAAACCAGAAGGTTGTATACGCCAGAACATACGACCTTTTGGCTTTACGTTTCCGGATTTTCAATTTCAGTTAATTTATGCATTTCTGGGGTTTTCTGAACGAATGAAACATAAAAAAAAATTATACGACCTTTTGGCGTTAAAAATGGATTTTTGACACTTACGACCTTCTGGCATTAATCACGCGATTTCTTATGAATCTAACAAATTTTGGAGGAATTTTTAGTACTATTAATTTCTTAATCAAGTTATCAATATTAACATTATCGTAAGCCCCGGCAATATCTATAAAAATCACCCCGGTTTTCATTCCCTGAGTTCGAGCAATGTCCAAGTCTAAACGAAGGTTCGCCAGATTATCGTAACATGATTTACCCCTTCTAAACCCACAGAATTCCTCCGGAATGATTTTGTTGCGTTCTACCCACCACATTAATCTATCATTAATAATCCTTTCCAAGATCTTATACAGGGTGCGCCAGAATTAAGTGGCCAAAATGATAGTGGTAATAGAGGAGGTCGAGCCGAGTAAATCGACCTATATAACATGTGGTCTCCGAAGTCGCGTTCGCGACATACGGCAGGTTAAAAAATCTCGCTACACGCCGCAATTCAGGCAACCGAGTACACAGCATGCAGCGGTTAGCAGTATTGTTGATAAGCGCGCTGGACTGCTGATTCAAACCATAACACTTTCAAATCAAGTCGGAGGTCGTAACTTCGAGCATCTTTTGTAACGACCGGTTTTCGTAATGAAATTTGGTTCGGAATTTCTGAATTTGCAAGCGATATTCATTTCCATCACGCATCCTTCTTGTTATGTTTAGGGAAACTTGAATGCCAAGAGTGTTGACGTTCGAAATTCGTAGATTTGAAAGTGTTATGGTTTTAATCAGCAGTCGAGCGCGCTTATCAACAATACTGCTAACCGCTGCCTGCTGTGTACTCGGTTGCCTAAATTGCGGCGTGTAGCGAGATTTTTTAACCTGCCGTATGTCGCGAACGCGACTTCGGAGACCACATGTTATATAGGTCGATTTACTCAGCTAGACCTCCTCTATTACCCCTATCATTTTGGCCACTCAATTCTGGCGCACCCTGTATATGCAACTTACCATCGCTATAGGCCGATAGCCTTTATTTTGCGGTTTAGGTATAAAACAAACCTTGAAACTTAACCAAGCCTTAGGAGATATTCCTGTATATAATATTATGTTGAACAAATCCTTCAGCCATGAAACAACATTATGTGGAAAATGTCTTATGATTTCATAAGAAATACAGTCTAATCCGGGAGACGACTTTTTTTTTGAAACATCTATAGCTCTAGTTACCTCAATTATCTTTATATCATCATTTAGACAGGGTGAATGATCTGTTTCATAATCCCAATCAAAAACTACATTACCTCCCACACTATTAGTCGCTAATTTTTGAAAAGCCTCTACCAGTTTCGGATCTTCACTACCAATATTAGACTCAGTTGACAATAATGATTTTTGCAAAGCTCTGCGTTTAAAACCTTTTATCGATTTCCAAATTTGGTCTAAAGAATTGGAAGGGTTCAGAGAGTTGCAAAATTCTACAAAACCATCTCTTTTCTTTTTTTTTAATAATGCCGAGGTGCGTTTAGAAACACGTTCATATTCCTCCCTATTAGCATTCGTGTTGTGGTTTAAAAATTTATGAAGAGCCTGTCTCCTCTCATCAATAGCTATTGCGCACTCATTATCCCACCACCTCGCAGGTGGAGGAGCCCTGATATTTACATTTGGATCCTCTTCATTTATTACTTTTCCACCAGCCCTTGCTATTATCTTCTTGATATTCTCTATAAAACGCTCATATTCTTCCAGGTAATTACTTACGTTTAGAGTCGATCTAACTTCACAATATTCCCCCAAATCATTAGTAAACCTATCCTGTGTCTAACACTATTGTTCTTCAAGGACCCCTTATCAATATTGATTTTTAATGGAAAATGATCACTGCAATAAGTATCTTTAAGGACACTCCAATTTATGTAAATAGCTATGTCCGGAGATGCTAAAGATATATCTGGAACACTTATTCGATTCTCTACATGACATATTCTAGTACCTTCTCCATTGTTAAGAACTATTAGATCTGAATTAATTATAATCTCATAAAAAATGTCCCCCCTTTGATTTTTTAAATTGCTCCCCCAAAATTCATGATGAACATTCAAGTCCCCCGTTATTATGGAATTCGAAAAATCCCCCAATTTATGAATGAAATTCTCGAATAAAACCCTATCCAGTCTAATATCCGGAGGGATATATAGACTAAACAGGTGAATGGCCTCCTTATTATACTTGATTTTGATTCCGATGATTTCTAAACCTTTAGGAATATTGTTTAATGTAATCCCTGAATAACTAATTTCTTCATTAATAAATATCAGTAAGCCACCCCCATGATCTGTAATTCTATCTTTTCTAACACAATTGAAACCATAAAAATAAGAATTGTATTTAGATTGAGGAGAGAATCTAGATTCGGATATACAGAGGATATCGCACTCCCTCAAAATTACTGCAACCTCCTCAATCTTGGAGGTAATACCATTTACATTCCATGAGATTATATTCATGGTTCTTGAAATTAACAACAGAGACAAAAATTTTAATAACTCGTACTTCCTCCTTATTGATACAATACCCCTAATTCTATACTATTTACTGAAGCAATTAATTATTATAGGTATTAGAATCCATTCATTCCGTAATCCCTACTGTAAACACTGCTCAATTGCTTGCAGTTATTTTTCGAAACAATATTTTAAGCTAGTATACCCTTCCGAACTACTCAATAACCCTAATTTCTATACTATATACTAATGCTATTAATTATTATGAGATAATAATCCACCGAACCGTGATCTCTGAAAGCGGCTCTGAACTAACAGAGCCACGCCAGCAACCACAGAACCTATGTTGCTCCCCCGAAACAGCCCTCGTCCAGAAGTCGAGGGATGGACGGCTTGAGCTACCCCATAAACCTAATATTATTCTAATTTTTCGACTTCAGATTTGGTGAGGGCTTCAAGACCATCATAAGCTTTTATAATATCCGAATCCTTGCCATAAAGATTAGCCAACCTACATTTCATTTGTTCTAAAACCTGCTGACCAAGCTTAATTTTAAATCGACGTTTTTCCTCTGTATTAATTCTAGTGTTTAAATCAGCCTCGACCGTTGCCTCTCCAGATGGAACTATATGAGAAGGACCTGCCACCTCCAATACCGCAGCGCGATTTAACTCCAGAATACTGCTCTCAGAGGATTTACTATTAAAATATCTTAATTCATCTTCCTCAGCAGACACCACGTTATCATCTTCAATGTGTATATTAAATTCGTTTTTGAATTTTTCAGATACCAAAAATGCAGTTTCTCTTATATTTGATTCGGATTTGGATCTTAACTGCATTAATTCGAGGTTGAAATGAAAAATTATACACTGTTTGTCTGAGGCAAAATGCTCACCTTTGCAGCAGTGGCGTAGCGTGGGCTCCTGCCGCCCGGGGCAGATGCCAAATTTGCCGCCCCCTTCCCCTATATTGAGAGAAAATATAACTTTCAAAATTAAAAAAAAAACAAAGATATTTCGATATAAATGACGATAGGTGATAATTTATCCAATCCTTTATTGAAAAGAAATAATGTGTGGTATGATAATTACAATGCATTAAATTGTCTACCATTAAGTGCAAATTGTCTACTCCTTAATTGTAATGCACTATGAACTTAATACATCAAATTTTTTTAGGTATACACAGAAATTATTTGTGCCGATCTCTGAATAAAACAACACAGACAGAAAGACATAACTAGACTATAGAAAGAACGAGATGATCATACTTATCTACAGATAGGAAATTCTCCCCATCAACGAAAAAATTAAAAGAAATGTATTCACTGTTGGTTGAGACCACGAAATTATTTATCAGCCAGATTAATACGAAAAACAAAGTCCGACAATTTTCTTATATATCTATGTGGTCAAATTTTTATTAAATGAATTTTTTTCGGACTTTGCCGCCCCTAGCAAAGCGCCGCCCGGGGCGGGTGCCCCCCCTGCCCCCCACGCTACGCCACTGCTTTGCAGTTGGGACAAGATATTGGATTCTCACAATCCTCACTCGGATGCTTTCCCCCACATCTTTCGCACCTGATTGGATGAGTACAATTGTTAATTATGTGCCCAAATCTTTGACACTTAAAACATCGTTTAATCTTCGGAACAAACTTATCAATGATTTTAACAGCTCTGAATATATAAATTGCCTGGGGAAGTTTGGTTCTGGAATAAACTTTTGCCGTTCCTATATTTTCATAGCTTACTATCGTCACGCCATTTGAAGAGGACACTGATTTCTTCTTTAGAAATTCTATTTTCTCTATAACTGTTTTCGAAACTGAATCCAGCCCTTGTCTTGTTTTATCTAGAGGAGCGTGGCCTTTTAGATCCAAGGCAGTCGGGTTTTCGTCAGGGCTTCAGCACGCAGTCTGCGCTGCTTAGGCTGACTGTAGACATCCGTCGGGGCATCGATGATCGCAAGCTCTCCGTTGTGGTTCTTTTCGACTTCACAAAGGCCTTTGATACTGTCTCCCATGCTCTCCTTCTGGCTAAGCTCGCTGCTCTAGGGTTCTCGCAGCACGCAGTGGCAGAAGCGGTGGCGGCGAAGGTGGCGGAGGTGGCGGCTCTCGTAGTGCCGCCACAAAGAAGAGCCGGCCGCAAAAGATCGCCGTAAGTAAAACCACGAATAAACCCCCTCGGCCCTCCGATATAACTTCATGATGACAAAATGTTTTTTATTAGCGATTGTTCTTTTTTTTAACGCATTTATTTGTGTTTACTTTACAGACGACGAGAATTCACGCCGGCAGAGGACGAGGAACGCCTCTGGCGTTCACTGGCTAGCGGCCACCGAAAACATTGGGAGGGCAAAAGGACTCTCCGTGTGGAGGGAGTACGCGGCGGCGGAAGTAAGTCATTATTGATTAGAATTATTGTAATATCAATATAAATTATTCATGCTTTGTTCGTGTTCCAGATCGGTCAGGGAAGAACTGCATCGTCGATGCAAACCCATTTCTGTAGAGTGCTGCTGCCGAGGGTGCTGGCCGGAAGCTTTGGAGGACTCCTGGACGAGGGAGTCCTCCAACAGTTCCGAAAATTAAAGTAATTGCATTCTTTATGCAAATATATCATTATTATTATTATTGCTATCGCATAGACGTGTTTCGTATGTTTATAAGAATATTTAAGATCCTCAATATGTACTTTTGAATAAGCTCATTTTTGTTTTGTTGCAGGCCGGACGACGAATAAAAAAACTCGCAGTCTGGAGGGAGTATGCGGCGGCGTAAGTAAGTCATTATTGATTAGAATTATTGTAATATCAATATAAATTATTCATGCTTTGTTTGTGTTCCAGATCGGGCAGGGAAGGTCGGCCGCGTCCCTCCAAACACATTTCGTCAGAGTCCTGCTGCCCTCCCTCATGCGGGGGGAATATGGAGGACTCCTGGATGAGGGAGTCCTCCAGAAGTTCCGGAAGTTAAAGTAATTGCATTCTTCATGCAAATATATCATTATTCGCATTATTGTTATCATAGACGTGTTTCGTATGTTTATAGGAATATTCAAGATCCTCAATATGTACCGCAACGTATCAGGCGCCCTAGGCCTGACCGTTAGCATTCAAACATCAGCCGTTGCGAACATCTAGCACAGTCGAGAACGTTCGAGCACAGCGACGAGCTGGGTGACGTCACGCCTAGTATATAAGACGTGACGCCGCTCAGCTCCCTAGCATTCTACGGCAAAGCGCCAGATTGACTCATTGCTCTAGCTCTTCGGTACTCAAATAATACATAGCAAGAACATCAATACAATTAGATAAATTCCATAAAACGTTCTAGAGCTGGGATAAAAGTATCAAAAATCACGGATCGATAAAGTTGTGGCCAAGAGTTAACTCTGCCATTTTTTCTGACAGGTGGCCTCAATATTGAAATTGAAATGTGACACGAAAAGAAGGACACATTGGCGATACTTATGGCAATCGAACGACGAGTTGAGAAACCAGGTAAGGGGATTACTCACTAAAAAAATTAAAGCGCATGAAAAAGCGGAAGGAGCACAGATAAGTATGGTCGTCGCGAATCAATCGTACCAGATACAACCTTGTGGAAGTGGTGAGCAAGTGCCTGCTCAGATTATGCAACAGCATGGATGTAGTAAAATTTCGGATTTTACGAGTAAGTATAATGTAGCTAAAATCGGTGCTGATGGTAATTGCTTATTCCGTTGCTTTTCATATCACATTCACGGAGACCGGAAATTCTATGCCGACATAAGGAAGGAAATCGTTGAATACGTAGTCGACAACTGGTACGATGAAGTTGACATGCTTCGTAGTACATGCGAAGAGGAAGCCGTGTATGAAGACAAAGTTGAGTACGCTAAGAAAATGGGCTCAAACAACACATAGAAGAAGAAAAAATTTGAGGCACCGCAGCGTAGTGGCTTACCTTACTGAAATTCAAAAGACAATAAACACGGAAACAAAGGACGATGGGCACATGCAGGATCTTCGTACATTGCACGTGGTGTATAAGGCAAAGTCGGAGGAGAAATGCCAAGAACGATTACAATGAAAGTCATCCGATTTATCCGATCTAATGGAATTGTGGATTCAAGAGAATGAAAAAAAAGATCCTTTCTTGAGTCATGTCGGTCTACCATTGACGGCCATAATGTACACTGAAGGAGACCTCAATGTTATACATCACGGAAAACCAAGGGTGCTACATATTGATGTAGCCGGATCAGTCGCGAGAAAACCGCAAGATTTGAAATGTAAAAAAATATTTTATTATTGTATTATAATGAAACATGATAAAGAATTACTCACACTTGCTCACATGATAACATCTGAACATGGCGTTGCATCCAATAGTGTATTTTTGAAAAATTATAAGTATTTTGTTGTCAAATGTGGTCGAAAGTGGCCGATTGCAATCGTCATAATGATCGACTGGTCTTGGGCGTTCATACACGCAATTTTACAGGAGTGGAATCTTCCAACCGTTAGAAATTATTTGCATCTCATGTACGAATTCTGTGTCAACAACATACTCCCGCCAAAGAATATAACGAGAAGCTAATGCTATAAGCGTAGTGTACCGCCCCCCGGACACGGCTTATTTGAGTGATTTTGAGAACTCCGGTTTGCAATTCTTCGTGCATTACTCCAAAAATGTTGTAATTGGTGATCGCAATCTTGACCTCTAGCCAGAGGCATATGACAGCGATAAAATGCTTCGAAACCTGATCAAGACCAAAATCGATAATGCTAGGAATGAATTTTACACCACGACTCTCGGCACCTCGAAATCTTCATCAGAGGTATGGGCAAAGCTTAGGAGGCTAGGACTCGTCAAATCGAAATCTTTGGCGCGTAACTTACATTTCTCGATCTCTGAATTGAACAAACACTTTGCGTCTTCTGATTCTATACAGGTGGGCTACGATCGACAACTGGCGCCTGAAACTCTCTGTCAAGCATGAGAGAAACCATTCGATGATGATAAGTTCCATTTCTGCAACTTCGTAACCGAAAAGGACCTCAAAGCCGTCTTCCACTCCGAATTGAACGCAATTGAGATAGACTGTATTCCAATTGATGTGTTTGGGAAAAGTCTTCCCGTTCTCCTGCCCATCATAGAGCACCTGTTCCATTTCTCGCTTTCACACGGGGTGTTTCCCTCTTTATGGAAAGATTCTGTCATCGTGCCTCTTCCCAAAAAAAAATCTCCGATATCACTACTACAGACCTACTTCTATACTATGCGCACTCTCTAAGTGTCTCGAGAGGCTGGTACTAGACCAAATTTCTGACTATCTTGAGGAGCGACAGCTAAACGATCGGTTCCAATCAGCCTACAGGAGGGGTCATAGCACGCACACCGCGCTTTTCAGGGTTGTCGACTACTGCCGCCAGGCAATTGACAAAAGAAAGGTTGTTATTATGGTCTCCTTCGACTTCTCCAAAGCCTTCGACAAGGTTAATCACTCCACACTTCTCACTAAGTTGAAAGGGCTGAATTTCTCTCCCCTGGTGCTGAAATTTCTTCATTCATATCTCACGCATCGTCGGCAGGCTGTTCGGAGTACGAACGGCGAGCTTTCAGAATGGGTCAACACGACGCTGGGCGTGCCTCAGGGATCTGTTCTAGGACCCCTGCTCTCCATTATCTATGTTTCAGATCTTTGCAATATCTAACATAACTGCAGCTACAATTTCTACGCGGATGATCTACAGCTGATGATTGAGTGTGAGCCTGCCAACATCCTCCGGGGCATCGCCAAGGTCAACCATGACGTCGATGCGGTCTGCGAATGGGCTACCAACAACGGGCTGCACTTGAACAGTGGAAAGACCAGGGTGATATTGGTTGGCTCTTCTAGATACATAAACGCGTTTGATTTTAACACTCTGCCTCGCGTCCAAGTACTGGGTACTGGGGTCGAATACTCGTCTAATCTCTGTATCTTGGGGGTTACTTTAACGAATGACCTTACGTGGTGGCCTTATATCAATGCTGTCACCAGAAGAATATATAGTACTGCCTGTCAACTTCGTCTCTGTCACAAGCTGCTGCGAGTACAGCTATGCATACAGCTTGTATCAACTCTGTTTTTTCCACTGATCGACTACTGCTGTATCATACACCTTGACTTGATGGACGAACTTACCCTTCTGCTCCAGAGAGCCCTCAATTCATGCGTTAGATTCATTCACAACATACGTAGAGATGAACACATCACTCCCTACTTCACTATGTAAGGATGGCTCAAGATAAACGCCAGGAAAAATATCTATTAGGCTGTATGATGTACAATGTACTTAAGACGGGCACACCTTTGTATCTGAAGGATAAATTCAAGTTATTAAATAAATTAGTGGGTTAAGTAACTTCCCGTTGTCATAGAGTACTGTCAACACCTTAAGTGCTGAGGAATGTCCCTTTTGTCTGAGAATGGCCGGCCGTTCGCTAGCCGAAACGTTACAAGAATAAATAAACTAGTAACATTCCACTGACCGTCTCCGACTCATTTATTTAATACAAACCACGGTCACGAATCACTTTAATAATGATAAATTCAAGCGTAGAATCGGTTAACTTCATTATCGCGCCTAAAGCCGACTATGCCACTAAATATGAATCGTCGGGTGCAACCAGAAAGGCTGTGATAAATCTCGTCAAGCCAGCTGAGGTCGGATTACAAGTGCAAAGGATCAGTGGATCCAGAAACAACAACATTCGTATTCAGGCGAACAAAATTGATCTCGATAAAATCCGGGCGCATCCAGCACTTGCAAAGGCAGGACTCGAGGTTGTAGAGAACCTAAGGTATAATCCGCGAGTCATAATATACGGCGTTTCAAAAGATCTTACAAAGGATGAAATTCGGTCAGACTTCATCAATTTGAATTTGAGTGGCACGGACGATAAACTCACTAAGGTTATTTGTATATTTCCTCCGCGAGATGGTAAGGCTTACACAAACTGTGTCCTTAAGGTATTTCCCAAAACTCGGGCCACGATTAAAGACGAGCAGAGGATTCATATCGGTCTATCGGTTAAAGTAGCGTAATGCCACAAATGTCTCGGATGTGGACACCAAACGCGCGACTGCAGATCGGCTGCCTGCTGTGGGCATTGCTCGGGTAGGAATAGGGATAAACTTCCTTGCTGCCGAAATTGCAAGTCCGCCGGTACAGAAGCCGCGCATACCGCGTTAGACGGCACGAAATGTCCGATCCTTAAGAGGCGCATACTAGATAGAGTCAGAATGACAAACTATGGATAATTCGGATAGATACTCACGGAAGCCCGGTAGTGCCATCGCCCCGGTAGGGATCGACACCTTACATAGATGGAAGGCTGATTTGGACTTAATATTAAATAAATTACGAATTCAGATAAACACCAAAATCGATGAAATCAAGATTTTTAAGCCTAACAGTCTGAGCAACAAAAATCAAAATCAGAACGGCGTCTCAAATATCGAATCTGTTGATGAAAATCCACACACAACGAATTCAGAGTTAACCGATGATGAGATCCAAATCAAATTGTCGGAGTGTCAGGTACTTGAAGCTTGGGAAATGAAAGCGTTCTGGAACTTGTTAAAAAAGTATCGCGACATATTTTCAAAAGTTCCAGGTAGAGTCACGATTTACGAAAACAAAATTCAAATATATGAGGATAGGCCTTTTGTAAAACGGTCATATCCGATCCCAATTATTCACCGAGACAAAGTAAGACAAGAGATAGATAAAATGTTAAATCTAGGGATTATCGAACGCTCATACAGCGAGTATATCAACTCATTGGTTGTAGTAGCTAAAAAATCAGGCGACGTTATTTTGTAAAACGACGATCATCCATCATCCAGATCCGAAAAAACGGTATTACTTACAATGCAATGCTAGTAATTTCGCAATTGGTGCGATATTATATCAATTATCCGACACGAACGACGAACTAATAGTTGGTTTCGCGAGTAGAACCTTGAAAGGAGCCGAATTAAATTATTACACTTCGGAGAAAGAACTATTGGCCATCGTTTTTGCGTTGGAGAAGTTCCGGACATTCGTTATCGGGGCGCAACTGACGATCAGAACGGATCACCGTGCGTTAACATTCATGTTCACCTGCAAATTGATTAGTTCGCGATTGGCACGTTGGATCCTGTTTATTCAAACGTATAATTTTGAAATCGAGTTCGTCCAAGGAAAAGAGAACCTAGTCGCAGACACACTAAGTAGATACCCTCGTGAAAACAATAGTAGAAAATCAGAGGTTAATAAATTACATGTGATAGCACCATTAGTCAGAAAGATTACCGGGGGATTAAAAAACGATCTGAGAACATTCGGAACGCATCAAGCGCAAGACCAGCGAATTAACGAATTAATAAACCAAGATATAATAAGAACGAAGAAACGTTTACAAAAGGTAGAAGGTATTTGGTACCGTGTGGACCCAGGGGGCATTCAAAGAGCTTGTCTCCCGGAGAGGCTAGTTCAAGGATTAGTCCAAGAAACACACGAGATATATGGGCATGTAGTAGCTGGGAAATGCTACCGGATGCTAAAAGAGACCTTTTACTAAACTCCTGTAAAGTTACAGTATAGAGACGGCGGGATAAACGCAGTGGTAGACAGATGGGCAGACAAATGGACCGGCCAGATCGACGACGAAAGATGAGGATATTGTGTTGGTGGCCGATGCTTTATCAAATAAGCATCGTCCGGCATCACTCGTTCCAGGTCGTCTAGGAGCAGACGTATCGGCATGGATAGTCCGACAGAGATTGCGGGAGAACGGCTACAAATGCCGACGTTCGCTAAAAACGATACACCGCACTCAACATCATCGTGAACAACGAGTTGGCTTTGCCATGGAATGCTTTCCGATGACCGTTGAGGAATGGTCGACGGTGATTTTTATGGACGAGAAAGTCTTCTCTTTTGACAAAGATAGTCCATATAGGGTGTGGAGAGACGATGATGAGCGCAACAATCCAGACAATTGTAGACCTAATTGCGGCAGCGGACACGTCACTACAACTTTCCATGGGTAGATCGCTAAAGGAGGTGTTGGTGAACTCACAGAAACCACCCGGAGAATGAACGCTATGGAATACATAGATATTTTACAAACTAGTGTAATTCCATCGGTAAGGGCAGTTTGTCCGCGAAATCAAATGCCTATTATTCGCATTGTAGAGGACAATAGTTTAGTGCATACCGCACAAATCGTCCGTGAATGGTACGCTCAGCAACCTGACGTGGTCTGTTTCAATTGGCCAGCCAAATCTTCGGACCTGAATCCGATTGAAAATGTTTGGTCGGAGGTGGTCCAGGGATTTCAGCCAGTGCATGACGAAACGGTCCAGGAGCTACGCAATCGAACGGACGTAGCCTGGGAAGCGCTCAGAGCAAAGCCACAATACCTCCTAGAGGCTGTCGTTGGATCAATGCAACGACGAATGCATATATGAAAAAAACGCGTTCAAAGTTCGATCAAACTATTTTTTAAAGAAAAAGACCAGAAACAAACCTCTGCCTGGCATATGGGTCTAGCCTCGACTCATAACACGTCGATACGAGAGCAGCTGCGGATCCAGCATATTAACGATGAGAAAAATCATAAAATTTGATTTCCTGTCAGGACATTTTCTTCTATGTGAAGACTAGAAAATGAAGGAAAAAAAAAACAAAGCTCAAAAGTTGATTCCTGGAGAATGAAGATTTTGACCGGTTGTCGTAAAGAATCAGAAGCACCGACGAACCGATTCTGGAGTTTTTGGTCTTCAAATTTTCAGAATCGAGGCCTCTATCAGATGAAGATACAACTTTTTGGTATGACCATTTTCAGTTCAGATAATAGACGAAGTATAGAAAAAAAATTGTGAACTTGACTAAGTCTTGAAGGAATTATTAAGGTAATTAATGAATAAAAAATGAGATGTATCAAATTTATGATTATATTTTATTTATTTATTGGCCGCCAGCAGAAGTTCGAGCTGGTTGCGCCGCCGCCGCCGCTTCTTCTTCTTGGGTGCCTGGAAATTCAATTGACACAGGGCTTATTTAAATTATATTGAGTGACTCATGCCAAAAGGTCGTATCTGCCTTCAATTTATCAATCATCAAATGTCAATGTTTAGGGACGTATTTTGATTTTAAATGCATGAATACAAGGAAAGAGAATACGACCTCTTGGTTCTACAATGCCAATGCGTAATTCAATTACCTTGGCGGCAGGCGGCGCAACGTCCTCTGCCGGCGGCTCCTCCGCCGCTGGCTCCTCCGCCGCTGGCTTCTCCACCAGCGG
Source organism: Tenthredo notha (assembly GCA_914767705.2). Classification (NCBI taxonomy): domain Eukaryota; kingdom Metazoa; phylum Arthropoda; class Insecta; order Hymenoptera; family Tenthredinidae; genus Tenthredo; species Tenthredo notha. The sequence continues at coordinate 109,959 of OU611919.1, read as the reverse complement.
CGGCTCCTCCGGGCTTCCCGCCGCCCCAGCTCCCGTCACGACTTGCGTGTTTGGAAAATATTGTATATTGTGCATAATTCATTAATTTTAGGCAGAGATTCTGTTTGATAGCACCCAATAGCCCAATATTCTGAGGTCTGGTGAAATTGGGTAGGGACTTTGACTCATTTTTCGGGGCAGGCGCCTGGCGAGGCTCTCGTCGTGCCCCAGGTCGTAGACGGGGGTAGGATCTCCGGTCCGGATCTTCTCTATTATAACGTCTTTATAATCTTTGATAAAATCTCGGACCTGCAGGATCCTTTCCCTGCTGGGGCCGCCCTTTTTCTTGTGGACCAAGGCAGCAATCTCAGCTCCTTTGGCCCGTGGGAAAGTTGTGGGAGCCCAGAGGTCAGCTCCGTCCCCCTCTGCCAATGCCGCGATTATGCGGCATTGCAGGACGGAGCTTATTCGCGGCATCTGTTGGAAAAAAAATCATATTGAAGGATGAAGCACAGGAAACGCATGCCGGAAAATCGGGATTCCTTTTCCCCAACATAGTGTGAAAAAATTACAGAATGGATGGAATGGAAAAACCGTACTTTAAATAGATTTTTTATCACACATGCACGGAAAACCCGATTTTCCTCGCTGTTATGCGAGAGTAAAATGGCATTTTGTCTCCCGTGGGACACAAATGAACTCGCGCATGCGCATGTCGTGGAGAATTCATTTTCTTCCCTAGGGAGCGGGAAGACAATTTAGTATATTATGCACCTAGGGAATAAAGTGTTCTTTTTGACGAGTGTGAGGTTTGTCATCCGAGCGAAGCGAGGTTGACATTCACACTCGTCTAGAAGAACACTTTACACCATGGTGCATACGATATTTTATTCATCCGAGGGCAGAAAGTGCGTTGTTTGTGCGCGCAGCCGGGAATAAAGTACGCACTTTGTTCCCTAGGTGCATAATAGCATTTTACTCTCTACGAAGCGCCATCGGACAGAATAAACACCTAAGTACGCTATATGCTATGGTTCGGAAGTACGGCTCGGGAATCGGTGTTTTCGTGCATTTGTGATAAAAAAATCGTGCCAAATCTATGCGCAGTGGGTCTGCATGCGTTGTATAGATGAAGATTTTAGTGGAGGTTGCGCAGGGTGCGATGCTCAACGAGAATTTGTTTTTAGTAGGAACCCTGTGAGGGAGCTCATCGAATTCGTAGATAGGAAAATTGAAGGTTATAGAAAGATTATATGCATAGCACATAACGCCAAGGGTTTTGACGCGCAGTTCATTCTCAAGTATCTGTCAGAGAACGGAGACGAACCACCGCGGGTTATACTCAACGGAATTAAAGTAATACTTTTGGAGATGAACAACACCCGGTTTCCAGACTCACTGGCATACATGCCAATGGCTTCGTCAGCATTGCCGAAAGCGTTCGGTTTACCTGAGTCTACCCAAAAAGGATTATTCCCGCACTTGTTTATTACCCCGGCTAATCGGGGGTATGAGGGTCCCTTACCTGCGGTCGGGTTCTACTCGCCAGATACTATGACGAGAGAGGCTAGGGAAAGTTATTTCAAGTGGTATAATAGATCAGTTAGCGAGAAATATATTTTCAACTTTGATGTAGAATTGCTAAGGTACTGTCAGTCAGACGTGACAATTCTACGCCTCGCCTGTCTAGCTTCCCGTAAGATCTTCCAGCGTACAGGAAATATTTGTCCTTTTACGGAGAGTACGACTATCGCGTCAGCTTGCTCGATGGTTTTTCGGAAGAACTTTTTACGTGATAATCAAATCGGGGTTATCCCTCCTGCTGGGTACAGGCTAGGCGATAAACATTCACGTAGAGCCATCGAGTGGCTGGTATGGAGAGAGCATGAGCTCGGTATTGAGATCGAGCACGCTGGCCAAGGAAGAGAGAGACGGGTACAAGGACGACTGGTTGACGGTTACTACACGGGACCCGATGGCGTAGAGCATGTGCTGGAGTTTCATGGCTGCTTCTGGCACAGTTGTCCACGTTGCTTTCGCATCAGCAGGGATGAGCGACCCGCGGATGGCGAGAGCATGGATCGATGAATCGAGTAGACCATAGCCAAGACAAGACGCCTACGGAGCCAAGGGATGATCGTCGAAGAAATATGGGAGTGTGAGTTCAATAGGATGGTTGAAACAGATGCGGTGTTGCGAGCATATATTGAGGATAACCGTCTTATTCCGATGTTAGGTATAACTAAATTGAACCCGCGTGATGCCTTTTTTGGAGGCCGGACCGGTAATACGTCGCGGCTCTACGAAGTAGATGGTAGGGACAGTGAGCAAATACACTACGTTGATGTTTGTTCGCTATATCCGTACATCAATGTGACAGGTAAATACCCGCGTGGTCACCCAAAGGTATAGGTAGGGCAAGAATTTGAAGCTTTAATAGGGAATCAGGGTGTAGATATTAGCAAAGTCGAGGGACTGGTTCAATGTGTCGTGATGCCGCCGCGTAATCTTTATCATCCCATACTACCTATCCGTATGCATAATAAATTGATGTTTCCGCTTTGTTACAGCTGTTCTCGCGAATTATTACAATCACCATGCCCGCAATGATCATGAACGCGAACGATATTTATCCGGCACTTGGGTTTCAGTTGAGCTGAAAGAGGCTGTAGAAAACGGATATAAAATTATAACGGTATCTGAAATCTGGCAGTACGAGGTCACCAAGTTTAATTCAGAAACCGGAGAGGGCGGGCACTTCGCGGGTTATATACGTACTTTTCTCAAACTCAAGCAGGAGGCCAGCGGCTGGCCCGCTGGTCGTAACACCGAGGACGCGCGATCAGACTATCTCCGACAGTATAAGCTAGTAGAGGGTGTAGAGTTAGACCGTGAGAGAATCGAAAAAAAATCCAGGGCTTCGCTCTGTGGCGAAGTTATGCCTCAACTCATTCTGGGATAAGTTTGGTCAACGGGACAACATGTCAAAGACGACCTTCATTGATACACGGGATGGACTGTTGGCTCTGCTAACAAATCCAGCGATTTCACTGAAGGATCTAGTCCCCGTCAACGACGACGTGTTGTACGCCCGCTGATCCTACATAGACCAGAGTATTGAGCCATTCCCCCTCGCGAATGTAGTCATAGCGGCATATACAACGGCACAGGCGAGGCTGACGTTATATTCTTATTTGAAAAAGCTAGATCGGCGTGTATTGTATCATGACACAGATTCTATTATTTATATTCGTTCGAGTAGGGCTGGAGACCACGAGCCGCCGGTCGGCAATTTTTTGGGTAATATGACCAACGAGCTTGAGCAGTATGGTAGGCGTAGCTACATACGGGCGTTTGTATCCGGTGGTGCGCAATTCTACGCTTTCATAGTGGTGTGTCCAGACGGAAGGGAGGTAGAAGTCTTTAAGGTAAAAGGGATTAGCTTGAACTATTCAACAAGTATGAAAATAAATTTGAATTCCGTCGGGAAATGGTAGTGGAGGATGCAGCACCGATTCGAGTAGAGTTTCGAGGAATAAGACGAACTGCAACACATGATGTAGTGACCAGGGACCAGACGAAGACCTGTCGACCTGATTTCGTACAGAGGCGTTGCTGTAGAGATAGTTGAGATACCGTTCCTTACGGTCACATCGATGAATAGACGAAGAACAGGGAGGGTGTTAATTAACACCCTCTCCCCGTGTTCAAAAGAAAGTATTCAGTAGAGGATCACCTACTAGACGAGGTTAGTAACGATTGACACAATAGAGCGGGGCTGAAAACAATTAAGGGTAGTGGGGAGGTAAAAATCGTCGACCACCCACTCCCTTCAACCGCTTGTGGGATGTGGTGGTGGAACTGACCGATAGGGTGAATAAAGAGAACTGTCAAATGCGAACTTGTACCATTTCTGAAAACACCTCAGAGCCGAAAACTCCGTTCGTTGTTTGAAGAAAATTTTGAATTTTTACCTCGTTTTCACTTATTTTCACTAAGTAAAAATGTCGCGAATTGTAGCCGGGATCAGGAGAGCTGCCTTGGCGGTGCTGCGGTACCTAATGGAGCAGCACTCGGCTCTCGTTAACAGACGGATAGTGACGTTTTTGCGGGTTATTCCGCGTACAACATCCGTCGACGAGTTACTGGCGATGTTTCGCGTTATAATAAGTGTGTGTCGTGTGGAGGTGATAGCTGCGATTCACCGTGAGAATTGCCTGAAGAGCAACCTGGAGTGTATGCAGGTGCTACGGGCTCAGGTGCTGTATTGGAACGCCGAGGAGGATCGGTTGATACGGCCGTTCCTCCAAAGCGTCAGAGCTTTAGAGGAGAGTCGTTCCACTGCCACCGGTAAGAAAAAAACAACTAGCTGATTTTCATATTATTCTACAACATTGTGATAATCATATCCCATCCGGATCTGTTATTTCTAGAGCTAGTCATATTCCAGCAGGGGGCCGTTGATGAGGAGATGCTTCTCGAAGCAGCCGAGGCGTATGACCTCTCAGCGGTCTGCAGTGCTGTAGAGTGTAACGGTGGTGGAGCTTCCCCCTGTGAGTAGCTGTTTCGCGCTAAAAATTCCTTGCCCATATCTCGGAGCTGTGTATAATAAGAAATTCATAACATTGCAGCGAACGCTGAAACGGCTGCGAGTGATCGCGTAGCCGACGCGTCGATGGCGCAAGTGGTATCGGGAGAGCGTGGCTCGCTACCCCGCTTAGCTTCCCAGGGTGAAATCCTGCAGAGCGGCGATGTAGTAAGCGAAACAATCGAGCGACTCTCCCAGGTATCCATAATCGAGGGGAATGTTTCAACGATGGCAGAGCCGGAGAGCGAAACCGGGTATTCACGAGCCCTGGATGTCGATGAAACCGTGTCGGTCGTGTCATCGACGGGTTGCGTCGTCTTCAGCTCTGCAGAACGTGAGTGTTTCTCGTAATATTGTATATCGAGGTTATTATATTAGTGATGACTAGTCTTCCCGTCTAACCGTCGATCCGTTAACAGCTCAAGTGATGAGGAATGTCATTTTTTGTCTGAAGATGGCCGGCCGTCGCCAGCCGAAACGTCACAAAAAATAAAGGATATTATATAAAACGAGATGGGCCGTTACAGACTGAGTGGAACAAGGCTAGGGCATCGGGGAAAAAATACCAAGGCGAGAAAGCTCGAGAACTAGTTATAGATGCGGGGGTCATCATACCTGAGGAGGGCTGCGGTATCGAGGAAGTTGCACAGTTCCAGCAATATTTGGCACGACAAGGTTACGCAATTCTAGTTTACGACAGCGAGACGATAGGTAAAGGCGGCCGGCCGCTTTTTAACGGGGAGGATATCGTACTGGGTATGGGCTACCGCGGTCTAGTACACAGACCTAATATTCTTTATTATCCGCGACTTGGTCATTGTGACACCATTTTAAATATAAGAGGGACTGCTGCCTCTGATTTCTTTTGTCAACCGTGTAATGTAGGCTACGCTCACGGTAACGAGCATAGGTGTTCGAATAAATGTAACCGTTGTCTCTCGACTCCTGCATGTGACAGGGGAGGTGCAAAAGTCGAGTGCGGAGCTTGTAATCGCGATTTCTACGAAGCAGAGTGTTACAGGCGGCACGCTCTGCAGGGCTCGTTTGGCGGTAAACGAACGGTCTGTAGTACCCTACGGGTATGTGGAACCTGCGATATCTTTACGGATACCTCGAAGGGAAAGCATATTTGCGGGCGAACATACTGCAGGACCTGCCGCTCGAGCCAAGAAATTAATCACCGATGTTACATGAGACCGGTAAAGCGGAACACACGCGAGGCTCCAAATCACATTTTTATTTTCTACGACTTCGAGACACGACAGGATGAGACTGTAGACGGTGACGAGACGATAAATATACACGTGCCAAATTTGTGTATTGTGCAACGGACCTGTACACGTTGTATAGGCGCGAGTATTCTCGATTCTTGCCTCGGGTGTGGCGTACAACGCGAATTTGTTTTCAGAGATGACGCGGTCCGTGAACTGGTAGAACTCGCTGATAGGAAGGTCGAAGATTACCGGAAAGTTATTTGTATTGCGCATAACGCAAAAGGTTTTGACGCTCAGTTTATCCTCCGTTGCCTAGTGGAGAAAGGCGGAGAGACACCGCAGGTAATACTGAACGGTAGTAAAATAGTTTTGCTAGAAACAACTAATATCCGTTTTCTAGATTCCCCTGCCTACATGCCGATGGCTTTAGCCGCGTTACCAAAGGCTTTCGGCTTACCTGAGGCCACGCAAAAGGGTCTATTTCCGCACCTCTTTATTATCCCGGCTAACCAGCAGTATGTAGGAGTATTACCTGCGGCTGAGTTTTACGCACTGGACTCCATGATGGTAGAGGGTAGAGCCTGTTTCTACGCGTGGTATGAAGCTGCCGTAAGAGAAGGCTACGTTTTTGATTTTGCTAGGGAAATTGTTGAGTACTGCCGGTCAGATGTCACGATTTTACGGTTAGCCTGCCTTGCATTCAGAGATATACCGTGACTTTTCGTGGACGGTGAACGCTAGGGGTACCAATCTAAAACTCGCTCGGGCTCGGACTAGTGAGATTGCATCCAACCATACCCTGTTCAAGCTAACCTTATTCGGTACGAACTCGGGAATAGCGCGCGTAAAATTTGAAGGTTGGAAGCATTTCGTTAGACGGAATGGAACGAAAGGACAAATACAACTAATTCTGCCCGTGCAGGAATTATTTTGCGAATATTAACCGATTAATGTAATTTCGATATCAGGCGCTTTATTCCCGAAAATGAGTGAATCATGTGAATAAATGAAGTTGCGGGAAAATTGGATCAGGTAAGGAAGTTAATTTAGTCAATTGATCAACAAAATTTATTAACTAATGTCAGGTTTGAGTAGTAATCAATTTATTATGAATCAAGCAATTTTCCAGATGTTTTTGTTGAATCGTTGGAACAAGAAAATGATTACTAATTACATTATAAAAATTACGGCACATCAGTAATTCGTATCACATGCTGCTGTAATTGAACAACGAATACTAAATAATGAATAAACTCTTCGGATTGGAGAAATGGATTACTGAGAAATTGTTCAATAGTGATAAATCAAAGAGGATTGATTCCTCGACGATTGTGTTAGCCATTTCCAACATCAGGGCTGCGTCTGGAACGAAAAAGTGAGAATCGATAAACACCATGGCATTAGATGTTGAAATCAACTTTGAATCAAGGCGTTCGACAAACCTCATTGTTGAGTCAGCCTGGAGGTGTATCGTCGAGGTTCATTGAGGGCCTTGGTTTATTCTCGTCGTGGTATTCAACTCCAGAAACCTGCTCCGCTGCGACTTGGTTATGTCGTCGAGGCTCATCGAGGCACTCAACTCCAGAAATCTGCTTCGCTGTAGCTTGAGTCAGCCTTGGCGTGTATCGTCGAGGCTCATCGAAGCCCTTGGTTGATTCTCGTTGAGGTATACTACTGCGAACAGCTATTTTACTGCGAATCAAGCGTATCGTCGAGGCCCAAAGGAGGACCCAACTCCAGAAACTTGCTTTGCTGTAGCTTGAGTCAGCCTAGGCATGTAACGTCGAAGCTCATCAGGGATAAGTTGCACAACATCCATACTCCGAGCTACAGTGACTCTAAGCCGGTGAATAGTACCAGAAGCGCTGGTAAGAGTCTCTTAATGAGCCACGACGATACTCACCAAGGCTGGCTCAAGCTACAGCAAAGCAGATTTCTGGAGTTGAGTCCCTCGATAAGCCTCGACGACACAACCAAGCCGCAGCGAAGCAGGTTCTTGGAGTCAAGTCCCTCGATGAGCGTCGACGATACAACCAAGCTGCAGCGTAGCAGGTTTCAGGAGGTAAGTCCTTCGATAAGCCTCGACGACACAACCAAGTCTCAGCAAAGCAGGTTTCTGAAGTTGAGTCCCTCGATGAGCCTCGACGACACAATCAAGCCGCAGCGAAGCAGGCTCTTGGAGTTGAATACCTCGACAAGAATAAACCAAGGCCCTCGATGAACCTCGACGATACACCTCCAGGCTGACTCAACAATGAGGTTTGTCGAACGCCTTGATTCAAAGTTGATTTCAACATCTAATGCCATGGTGTTTATCGATACTCACTTTTTTGTTCCAGACGCAGCGCTGATGTTGGAAATGGCTAACACAATCGTCGAGGAATCAATCCTCTTTGATTTATCACTATTGAACAATTTCTCAGTAATCCATTTCTCCAATCCGAAGAGTTTATTCATTATTTAGTATTCGTTGTTCAATTACAGCAGCATTAATACGAATTACTGATGTGCCGTAATTTTTTACAATGTAATTAGTAATCATTTTCTTGTTCCAACGATTCAACAAAAACATCTGAAAAATTGCTTGATTTATAATAAATTGATTACTACTCAAACCTGACATTAGTTAATAAATTTTGTTGATCAATTGACTAAATTAACTTCCTTACCTGATCCAATTTTCCCGCAACTTCATTTATTCACATGATTCACTCATTTTCGGGAATAAAGCGCCTGATATCGAAATTACATTAATTGGTTAATATTCGCAGAATAATTCCTGCACGGGCAGAATTAGTTGTACTTGTCCTTTCGTTCCATTCCGTTTAACGAAATGCTTCCAACCTTCAAATTTTACGCGCGCTATTCTCGAGTTCGTACCGAATAAGGTTAGCTTGAATAGGGTATGGTTGAACGCAATCTCACTAGTCCGAGCGAGTTTTAGGTTGGTACCCCTAGCGTTCACCGTCCACGAAAAGTCACGGTATTTTTACGTACTGGCGATGTCTGCCCGTTCACGGAGAGCACCACTATCGCCTCCGCATGTTCCATGGTATACCGGAAAAATTTCCTTCGCGATAACAGCATAGGGATTATTCCGCCCGCCGGCTACCGACTAACCGATAAACAATCTTCCAAGGCCATCCAGTGGTTGGTCTGGATGGAACACGAGCTAGGGCAGGAGATTTTACACGCGGGTAGGGCTCGGGAGCAGCGCGTGCTAGGACGTAGAGTAGACAGGTACTACGAGTCGGCGGACGGATCGCGCCACGTACTCGAATTTCATGGCTGTTATTGGCACGGTTGTCCTCGCTGTTATCGCGTAAATAGGGATAAGGGAATTGTCGGTGGGATAAGTATGGATAGGCGCCTTGAGGAAACTCAGGCAAAGACTCGCCGTATGCGTGCCCACGGTATCGTTGTAGACGAAATGTGGGAGTGCGAGTTTTCACGTTTGATGGATGGAAGGGTAGAAGTGCGGGCACACCTCGACCGTAACGGCTTTCTACAGAGTGTGGAGAATGCTAAATTGAATCCGCGTGATGCGTTTTACGGTGATCGAACGGGCAACACGTCGAGGTTTTGCGAGGTAGACCCCAGACTCGGTGAGGAGATCCGTTATGTGGATGTTTGCTCGTTATACCCTTGCATCTGTAAAACCGGAAAATTCTCGAAGGGTCATCCCGTAGTATTAGTAGATGAGGAGTGTAAGAATCTGACCGGGGCCAGTGGAGTGGATCTGTTTACAGTCGAGGGTTTGATTAAATGTAAAGTACTGCCGCTCCGGAATCTCTATCATCCGATATTACCTCTTCGTATGCACGGCAAACTAATGTTCCCTCTCTGTATCTCATGTTGACGAGACACGGAACTGGGTCATTAGGTTCAGACGAGGTGAAAAAGGCCGTAGCAATGGGTTATAGGGAGGTATCGGTGTCGGAGATCTGGTAGTACGAGGTGACGGTGTTTGATCCCTCTACCCGGGAAGGTGGACATTTTTTCCAGTATATTAATACTTTTTTAAAAATGCAACAGGAGGCTAGCGGCTGGCCCACTGGCTGTGGTAGTGAAGAGAGCCGGTCCCAGTATATCGAAGAGTACGCTTGGGTAGAGGGAATCATACTTGATAAGACTAAATTGGAAAAAAATCCGGGGCTGCGTTCTGTGTCGAAGCTATGCCTTAACTCCTTTTGGGGTAGGTTTGGCCAGCGAGACAACCTCTCAAAAACAAGCGTGGTCACGACCAGAGAGGAGCTACTAGGTCTGGTGACAAGTCCGTCAATTCTGCTGGAGGACCTAGTAGCCGTAAACGATGACGTTCTGTACAGTCGCTTGTAATACAAAGATGAGAGCGTGGAGGCCTCGAGTCTTGCGAGTGTAGTCATAGCTGCGTATACAACGGCACAGGCGTGGCTCAAACTGTACGGTTATTTAGAGAAACTGAATCGTAGAGTATTATATTATGACATTGACTCAGGCATCTACGTTCGGTCTGGTGCACCTGGGGAATATGAGCCGTTGGTTGGCAGTTTTCTGGGTTACCTGATCGACAAATTAGAACAATACGGCGAAGGCAGTTACATACGGGCTTTTGTATCCGGCGGGGCAGAGTTTTACGCGTTCATAGTAGTATGCCGAGATGGGAGGGAAAAAGAGATCTGCAAGGTTAAAGGTATTACCCTTAACTACACCCCAGGATTGAAAATAAATTTCAACTCTATAAAGGAAATGGTAGTTGAGGAGGGGGAGAGCATTAATCTTAAATATCGTGCGATCCAACGAACCGCAATGCATGATGTGGTGACTCGCGATCAAACAAAATCATGTCGTCCGGTTTTTGTCAAAAGACGTTGTTGCAGGAATAGTTTTGAATGACACCCTCATGTACGGGCACACAGCAGACGCGTAACCAGCTCCGCCACTGGTCCGTATGTAAACCGAAGGGAACTAACAAACTTCCCGACTAATCGCCGAACGAACAACATCTTTGGCAATGAGAAACGTCAAATTTTGTCTGCGGATGGCCGGCCGTCGTCAGCCGAAACGTTACAAATAAAATAGCTTTAAAAGGATGATCATGGTTGACTGTATCCGACGAACCTCTCCAATATTTCTCACAGTCACGAATTTACGATAGGAACTAACAAACAACTCCCAACATCCAGTTTCGATTTAAGTTAGTTTTTACAGTATTTTAGTTGTACAACCTTTGTAAATTTATCAAGTAATTAAGTCTTTAAGCTATTCCTAGCACCCTATACCTGTGATATTAGAAGTAGAATAATCTAGTCTACGACATGTGTTACTACTATTGTGCACCTGCTTTGTAAAATAAAAGTACTATCAGCAATCAGAAAATGTTTGTATTCCAAAACGGTTTAACATGCTTGAGCTGTCGATAAATGTCACTTGAGACACAGCTTTCTTGGTTACGGAATATACACAGTATGCATGATTCACGATGACTATGGTATTCGTAATGAAAGAATTCATGGAGCAAAATGTTTTTATTTCACTTGGTCAACCCTCCACACATACACTCTGTCAGCTGGACCACGAGTCTGAATAAAAACTATTAACTCGAAAATCACTCGGCCGAGCTGTGACACTCAATTTCTTTACATCCGCAACTGTACATTCAATATTAATAATGTGTTCTTTCTCCTGATTTTTTTTTCAGAAAGAAATAGAAGACCTGCAGAGGTCCGTGGAAGAATTGTAAGTTTCTAAATTAAGAATAATAATTTTGTTGTATTCTGTTTTATTCATATTGTTGTCTGTTATTTGTGTCACAGAGCAATGGGGATATTATGGCCGTTGAACGGGCATACGGCGCCACGATGCCGCCACGAAATGGCGCAAGCGGTGGCGGTGGAGGAGGCGGAGGTCGCGGAGGTGGCGGCCCTGACAGTGCCGCCACAAAAACGCGGTGGCCGCAGACGATCGCCGTGAGTAAAACCACGAATAACCCCCCTCGGCCCTCCAATATAACTTCATGATGACAAAATATTTTTTATTAGCGATGGTTCGTTTTTTTAACGCATTTATTTGTGTTTACTTTACAGACGACGAGAATTCACACCAGCGGAGGATAAGGAGTGCCTCCGCTGGCTAGCGGCCAGCGGGAACATAGGGAGGGCAAAAGGGCTCTCGGTCTGGAGGAAATACGCGGCGGCGGAAGTAAGTAATTATTGATTAGAATTATTGTAATATCAATATAAATTATTCATGCTTTGTTTGTGTTCCAGATCGGTCAGGGAAGAACTGCATCGTCGATGCAAACCCATTTCTGTAGAGTGCTGCTGCCGGGGGTGCTGGCCGGAACCTATGGAGGACTCCTGGACGAGGGAGTCCTCCGAAAATTCAGAAAATGAAAGTAATTGCATTCTTTATGCAAATATATCATTATTATTATTATTGTTATCGCATAGACGTGTTTCGTATGTTTATAAGAATATTTAAGACCCTCAATATGTACTTTTGAATAAGCTCATTTTTGTTTTGTTGCAGGCCGGACGACGAATAAAAAAACTCGCAGTCTGGAGGGAGTATGCGGCGGCGGAAGTAAGTCATTATTGATTAGAATTATTGTAATATCAATATAAATTATTCATGCTTTGTTTGTGTTCCAGATCGGGCAGGGAAGGTCAGCCGCGTCCCTCCAAACACATTTTGTGAGAGTCCTGCTGCCCTCCCTCATGCGGGGGGAATATGGAGGACTGCTGGATGAGGCAGTCCTCCAAAATTTCCGAAAATTAAAGTAATTGCATTCTTTATGCAAATATATCATTATTATTATTATTGTTATCGCATAGACGTGTTTCGTATGTTTATAAGAATATTCAAGATCCTCAATATGTACTGCAACGTATCAGGCGCCCTAGGCCTGACCGTTAGCATTCAAACATCAGCCGTTGCGAACATCTAGCACAGTCTAGAACGTTCGAGCACAGCGACGAGCTGGGTGACGTCACGCCTAGTATATAAGACGTGACGCCGCTCAGCTCACTAGCATTCTACGGCAAAGCGCCAGATTTACTCATTGCTCTAGCTCTTCGATACTCAAATAATACATAGCAAGAACATCAATCCAATTAGATAAATTCCATAAAATGTTTTAGAACTGCGATAAAAGTATCAGAAATCACGGATCGATAAAGTTGTGGCCAAGAGTTAACTCTGCCATTTTTTCTGACAGGTGGCCTCAATATTGAAATTGAAATGTGACACGAAAAGAAGGACACATTGGCGAGACTTATGGAAATCGAACGACGAGTTGAGAAACCAGGTAAGGGGATTACTCACTAAAAAAATTGAAGCGCATGAAAAAGCGGAAGGAGCACAGATAAGTATGGTCGTCGTGAATCAATCGTACCAGATACAACCTTGTGGAAGTGGTGAGCAAGTGCCTGCTCGGATTATGCAACAGCATGGATGTAGTGAAATCTCGGATTTTACGAGTAAGTATAATGTAGCTTAAATCGGTGCTGATGGTAATTGCTTATTCCGTTGCTTTTCATATCACGTTCACAGAGACCAGAAATTCTATGCCGACATAAGAAAGGAAATCGTTGAATACGTAGTCGACAACTGGTACGATGAAGTTGACATGCTTCGTAGTACATGCGAAGAGGAAGCCGTGTATGAAGACGAAGTTGAGTACGCTAAGAAAATGGGCTTAAACAACACATATGGTACTGACTTCGAAATCAGTATCTTCATAAAATTGTGGGAATTTCCTATAGCCATTTTTCGCAAGGTACAAGAAGGTGCAATAATTCGCGTATAGGCGAAAGAAACAATAACACGGTTGAAGATAGAACTTTGAATCTGCTGTTTTCCGGTTTCCGTCACTGGGAAGTACTCGAAGAAAAGACCGCAATTAGAGAGTTATCTCCAGAAAAGAACGGTGCCACGCAAGATAAGATCGACGTTGCCGGAGTCGATAATTGTAACGACGTTCTGCCAAGACCTTCGAGCTGGGAAGGTTCGGACATTACGTCAAAATACCAGATGAGTAGTGAAATCCTTGGGAACTTTGAGGAGAGTAAATATCGTAGGACAAGTCCATGTTACAGGACGTCCGGGAATGAAAAATTGGAAAGCAGCGACAAAGAAATGATGGAAAAAAATCCTTGTGAATATACAACAGACAGCGAAAGCTCTCAGAATCCAAAAGTAATAAAATCATCCACTAGTGAAGGCACATATTGTACTGACGAAAATGACGAACTGCAGACCGGCTCTAGTGAAGTACAAGCCATAATACCAAAAGAAAAATAAAACAAGCGGAAAAAAGTGCAAATATTCACAATAGTATATTGTGTAACAAGGGATGAAACAAGGTGAATGCAGGCCAGGGTGAAGTTGAAAAGAAGAAAATCACGATCGTTTACGAAAAAAACCTGATGGCTGAGACTTTTCGCGTGCTAAAAGGCCAAGAACGTAAGGAATGGCAAAAAAATTTGAGGCACCGCAGCGTAGTGGCTTACCTTACTGAAATTCAAAAGACAATAAACACGGAAATAAAAGACGATGGGCACATGCAGGATCTTCGTACGGCAAAGTCTGAGGAGAAATGCGAAGAACGATTACAATTAAAGTCATCCGATTTATCCGATCTAATGGAATTGTGGATTCAAGAGAATGAAAAAAAAGATCCTTTCTTGAGTCATGTCGGTCTACCATTGACGGCCATAATGTACACTGAAGGAGACCTCAATGTTATACATCACGGAAAACCAAGGGTGCTACACATCGATGCAGCCGGATCAGTCGCCAGAAAACCGCAAGACTTGAAATGTAAAAAAATATTTTATTATTGTATTATAATGAAACATGATAAAGAATTACTCACACTTGCTCACATGATAACATCCGAACATGGCGTTGCATCCATTAGTGTATTTTTGAAAAATTAGAAGTATTTCGTTGTCAAATGTGGTCGGAAGTGGCCGATTGGAAACGTCATAACGATCGACTGGTCTTGGGCGTTCATACACGCAATTTTACAGGATTGGAATCTTCTAACCGTTAGAAATTATTTGCATCTCATGTACGAATTCTGTGTCAACAACATACTCCCGCCAAAGAATATAACAAGAAGCTAATGCTAAGCGTAGTGTACCGCCCCCCGGACACGGTTTATTTGAGTGATTTTGAGAACTCCTTTTTGCAATTCTTCGTGCATTACTCCAAATATGTTGTAATTGGTGATCTCAATCTTGACCTCTAGCCAGAGGCATATGACAGCGATAAAATGCTTCGAAACCTGATCAAGACCTAAATCGATGATGCTAGGAATGAATTTTACACCACGACTCTCGGCACCTCGAAATCTTCATCAGAGGTATGGGCAAAGCTCAGGAGGCTAGGACTCGTCAAATCGAAATCTTCGGCACGTAACTTACATTTCTCGATCTCTGAATTGTACAAACACTTTGCGTCTTCTGATTCTATACAGGTGGGCTACGGTCGACAACTGGCGCCTAAAACTCTCTGTCAAGCATTAGAGGAACCATTCGATGATAATAAGTTCCATTTCTGCAACTTCGTAACCGAAAAGGTCCTCAAAGCCGTCTTCCACTCCGAATCGAATGCAATTGGGATAGACGGTATTCCAATTGATGTGTTTAGGAAAAGTCCTCCCGTTCTCCCGCCCATCATAGAGCACCTGTTCCATTTCTCGCTTTCACACGGGGTGTTTCCCTCTTTATGAAAAGATTCTGTCATTGTGCCTCTTCCCAAAAAGAAATCTCCGATATCACTACTACAGACCTATTTCTATTCTATGTGCACTCTCTAAGTGTCTCGAGAGGCTGGTACTAGACCAAATTTCTGACTATCTTGAGGAGCGACAGCTATACGATCGGTTTCAATCAGCCTACAGGAGGGGTCATAGCACGCACACCGCGCTTATCAGGGTTTTCGACTACTGCCGCCAGGCAATTGACAAAAGAAAGGTTGTTATTATGGTCTCCTTCGGCTTCTCCAAAGACTTCGACAAGGTTAATCACTCCACACTTCTCACTAAGTTGAAAGGGCTAAATTTCTCTCCCCTGGTACTGAAATTTCTTCATTCATATCTCACGCATCGTCGGCAGGCTGTTCGAAGTACGAACGGCGAGCTTTCAGAATGGGTCAACACGACGCTGGGCGTGCCTCAGGGATCTGTTCTAGGACCCCTGCTCTCCATTATCTATGTTTCAGATCTTTGCAATATCTAACATAACTGCAGCTACAATTTTTACGCGGATGATCTACAGCTGATGATTGAGTGTGAGCCTGCCAACATCCTCCGGGGCATCGCCAAGGTCAACCATGACGTCGATGCGGTCTGCGAATGGGCTACCAACAACGGGCTGCACTTGAACAGTGGAAAGACCAGGGTGATATTGGTTGGCTCTTCTAGATACTGTAACATTGCATGTTACAGCAGACTCCTTACCCCTTAAACGACCTTAGCGGGATGTATGATTATGAATAAATGAGTAGAGTGACCCCGAGGTCTGACCATACTTCCGAGAGGCGACCGTGACCGACTAAAAACTATAGAGCATATTATTTATTCTTTTGTTTTGTTTTACGACTTTTCTCTAACATGTGGGGAGCCGAGACCTATCCGACGGCTTGTTACTCAGACCAATACGCCACTCGACGGACGCATGACGCCTAAAAATCGACTGTTGAGGTCCTGTTTCGACGAACGCCACCTAAAAAGCTCCGGAGGATAATAGTGGCCGTGCTACCTCCACCGACGAGGCCGAGAGGACACGGGGGAGTGCCGGGGGCACTCTACAACGCGGGATATCGGTGGTGGAAGAGATTCCCACCACCAAGAAGAGCCTGCAACCCGTGTTCCTCCGATCTAACATCACCGTAGCGAATTTCAAAATTTCGCGCGTTGCGACAATGGGTCGCCATATTTCAGGATCTTGCGCTCGATACAAAAATTAGACAAGAAAATAGATTCCGTAGTCGCGAACACGCAGCAGCGTCAGACTAGGCCAAGCGCTCCGAGGCGACCAAATAATGTGAACATAGCCACAACAGCGCCTAACTCACAAACACAGACAACGTCGTATACCGCGCCAACGAGGGATGGTGGACCGACAATTGTTTGTTTTAATTGTGAGCGCCGAGGTCATATATGGAGAGAGTGCCCAGCACCTAGAACCCGGTTCTGCTACCACTGCGGTAGAAGAGGGGAAATCGCGACGACGTGTTCCCGATGTAATCCGGGAAACGAACAGGGGGAGTCTCGAACAGGGACAACGAGTCACCCACGATAAAAAACCCGAGTCCCAATAATCTAACCGAGCCAGATGCAGAATGCTTGCCAATGCAGACACTCGAGTTACAACCACGCTGGTTTTTAACCGTAAAAATCGGAGAGTCGGAAATTCGCGCACTAGTAGACACCGGGTCTTCCAGAAGTTTCTTAGGAGCTTCAGGTAGGAAAATCGCCGAGGAAAATGGTCGGTCACTGAGTCAACCAGCCTTTGGAAGAGTCATACTGGCCAACGGCGAAACCGAAGCCGTAGTAGGTGAATTTATCGTACCTATAGAGCTGGCAGGAAGAACCCACAATCTCGCGATTCGAATTCTTCCGTCATTAGCGTGGGAGTGCATCCTCGGTATGGATTTTATTAGATTGTTCGGGTTAGAAATGTTTGGCGGAGACGACGCGTGGCGATTAAAAGATGGACCAGACGGCACAAAATCGTTTTGCGAATCAACCGCAACGACCACGGGGTCAGCTGACGCGTGTTATGGAATAGCCGAGCGAATGACACGCCTGCGGGAGTTAAGAGATCTCGCGACTCATCATTTACAGAATGCACGCACGAGGCAAGCGCAATATTATAATAGACGTCACCGAGACGGTCATTATAAAGTAGGAGATCGGGTCTGGAAGCGCAAGCGAGTATTATCGTCCGCTGCGAATTTCGTCGCTGCGAAATTAGCTCCAAAGTTCGAGGGGCCTTATATCGTAACGCGAGTCGTATCGCCAGTCGTGTACGAGCTAGAAGACGACACCGGTAGGACCCTCGGCCGACACCACATTAAAGATTTCAAGCCGTACGTCGCTCCTGAGGTAGACGTTAACCTCAGCGAATCTGAGGAGGAAGACTTATCTTCCGACGAGGCGTGAGATCAACTTTTTGCGTCCGTTCCTTTTTGTCGTTTTGTTTTTGTAAGTAAATATTCGAGTTTTAATGATTGTTCGTTGCGTATAGGAAATAAAATTAGGCACTGGAACTAGGGAATTAGGGTTTGAGGAAGTTTGCGAAAAATAATCGGTCAGTCCGACGAATTAGTTTTTTTTTGTTATTTTCTTTTGCGTCAACTGCACCAGCCCCTGCGTAGTGATTACTCAGGCTCCCGAGAAAAAGGAGTTAATAACAAGATGTTTTTCTCAGTCCAAAGAGGAGCGATCAGGGACCTGCAGGTCCGAGCAGCGTGCCGAGACCTGTTAGCCATCCAGGAGATGGAAGCTAGGAAGACAGCCCGGCGGCAGATTCCCCCGTGGGAGATTCCCGGGCACCAGCCAGCGCAAAACCTCGAAATGCGAGCGGCGATGGGGTTAAACCGAGCACCCGAGGTCGTATCCTTACCAGGGCCAACACCAGGTTCCAGCCAACAGGCCCCCGCCACTCTGGAGGCGAAGCCTCACCCGACACCCCCGATCGAGCCGGTACCAAGAGACCCCCGGTATCTTCCAGTAACCCGACCGCCTACGGTGCCCAGCCGACGATCCGAGGTCGAACGACTAGGCGAGGAGGTTCGCGACGCCGACCGCCGGGCCCAGGAGGCCCAACTAGCCGCTCGCGAGGCCACCCGACGGGCTAACGAGGCCCAAGCTGAGGCCCTACGTGTCCGACAGGCCTACGAGGCCGAAATACGGGCTCAACGAATCCGGGCAGCAATCGTCCAGGAGAGAAACGAGCGGGAGGAACGGGAAGCCAGACTCCTAGCATATCGAAGAAGCCAGATAAATTGCTGGAACTGCGGACGGGCTGGGCATACATCGCGATACTGCGACCGGCCTAAAAGGCAGTTCTGTAATTTATGTTCAATGACCGGGGTAGTAGCTGAGACCTGTCCGTGCCGCAATCAAGGTTGGCACCTAGAACTGGCCGAACAGCGAGAGAGGGAAAAGGCACGACGGGCCTATTACCTCGGTACAACCCGGGGAAGTGGTTGGCGTTAAAACCCTGAAAGAGGGAGCGCGATGTGGAGTTATATTTTTTTTTGTTTGTATGGTAGTACCAATCTTTAGCGCGATGCTCTTTGTTTTGTTTTGCTTCTTCCTTTTTCTTTTTTTTTGGTTGTTGTTTTGATGGTTCCGGGTTCCGGGACTTCTCATAGTATAGGTTTTAAGTGTTGGGAAAGACCCCTGATCTCATTTTTGTTTTTGATTACCCCGAAGGGTACCATACGGTGATTTGCGGAATCGTGTGGGTTGTATTGATGAGTCCTTTTTTGTTTTTTTTTTCCTTTTGTTGTTTGATTCGGGTATTGACGCCCTGTATTTAGTTTCCTTTTGTTTTGTTGGTTCGTAGTCTCTTATGTTATTTGTTTTTTTTTGCATCCTAATCACCATCCGTTTTTCTGAAATAGTCATTTTTGTTATTTTTTTTTGTGCTGATTATAGATCTTTCGCTGGTGATGTTAAGAATAGTCTATTATTTCGATTTTGTTTTCTTGATTGCTACAGGAAGTCGAACCCTTCCGAAAAGTTTTGTTTTGTCTTTCTGCCTTCTGCAGGAGGAAAGTAGCGGGTGACGACTTAAGGGGACCAGTACAGCTTGGTTTAAGATATTTCAAGTACTCCAGAATCACTTTATTTGTCAACCAATGTTTATTTTACATCAAAAAAAATATTTCTTCAAAAAACTGTGTCGTAAGGTTTCAGGTACACCGTTGATCCAATTCAATGTTTCGACGTCTCAACTTCTTCAGACAGCGGTTCCACATCTTATGAACGCGGGGATCTGAAAAGAAAAAAACATGTAAAAACTTACAGTCAATAATCTAAAATTTCCAAAATTTGAGCCACTAATTTGCAAATAACTTGGCCAAAACAGACACATTCAAAAATTCCCTCGTTCATATGATGAGGATTTGTCGCCCGAACAAAATGAGCCCTCAAAGACCCCAATCGGACCAACGATGCTCCTAAAACCTTACGACACAGCTCTAAAAACATAGTTTTGAGATAAACGCGTTTGAAGTTTTTGCAGAAAAATTGATAATTACTTATCTGGAGGCACATACATCAAAAAACTTGCTATAGAAAAGTGAGGTGAAGTTTTTTTTTTTCAATTTTTTTTTTTTTTTTTCAAATTATTATTTTTTTTTTAATAAAATTTTTTCTTCCCGCAAACGATTTTTTCTAAATTTTTTTTTTTTCTTGCTATAGCAATTAACCGTTGTTTTTTTGCTGGAGAACATCTTCGGCCTGTCTTTCGGGGGGCAGTGTATTCTTCTAGAGTGTTGCCATCTTTCCTTCTCATATTAAATTTAATAAATTCTTCCCATTATATTCGAAAATCTGTGAACAAAAAGAAGAAGAACTTCAACCAACCACAAGTCTACAGGAGCGTAGTGTGAATAATAGATATTACTATTTGGAATGGATACTCACTTTTAGGTTATAGTACACTTTTCGAAGCACATCACCCGTATAACGATAACACACTAGATATTCGATAAATTGATGATTATTTAGTACTGAAAAGTACTGTTTCTATACGCTGGAAAGTACTGTTTTTATTTATTTTTTTCAATTCCGAAACACTGAAAATCATGGGAACGCTCACGTAACCTCGAAAAATCTTGGACAAGTAAAAGCGATCATACACTATGTGATCAATATTGAAATCAAGCGCCAGCGCCACTTGCGCCAGATCGCGATAGCCAAATGACGAACTTTTGGCGGTAACTTCGAAACCTTGACGATTTCGTCGAAGTCAATTTTTTCACAGATGCAGAAGACATTGAGGTAACATAAACTGCAAAAAACGAAAAACCGATTTTTCCGAAAATTCAAGCTGTACTGGTCCCCTTAAAGATTGAACCGGGGATTTTCTGAAAATAATTTTCTTTTGTTATTGTTGTTATTCCCTCCCCGGGGGAAAGTTTAGCTTGATAAAGAATTACGTTTAAGCCATCAGATTCGAACGGATCTGTAGACGTAAGACGCGGTGTGCGGCCGCCACTCGGAGTTCGGTCCATGGGTCAGTTTTGCTAGCGCTTTCCGCCCCAGTGGTCCGTCTAAGGGGGGGGGGGAGTTGTAACATTGCATGTTACAGCAGACTCCTTACCCCTTAAACGACCTTAGCGGGATGTATGATTATGAATAAATGAGTAGAGTGACCCCGAGGTCTGACCATACTTCCGAGAGGCGACCGTGACCGACTAAAAACTATAGAGCATATTATTTATTCTTTTGTTTTGTTTTACGACTTTTCTCTAACATGTGGGGAGCCGAGACCTATCCGACGGCTTGTTACTCAGACCAATACGCCACTCGACGGACGCATGACGCCTAAAAATCGACTGTTGAGGTCCTGTTTCGACGAACGCCACCTAAAAAGCTCCGGAGGATAATAGTGGCCGTGCTACCTCCACCGACGAGGCCGAGAGGACACGGGGGAGTGCCGGGGGCACTCTACAACGCGGGATATCGGTGGTGGAAGAGATTCCCACCACCAAGAAGAGCCTGCAACCCGTATTCCTCCGATCTAACATCACCGTAGCGAATTTCAAAATTTCGCGCGTTGCGACAATGGGTCGCCATATTTCAGGATCTTGCGCTCGATACAAAAATCAATATTTCAGCGCATAATGAGGGCGCTGAGTATCGGCGCCATGCGGTCTAGTCACTCTGCGTTAGACTAGCGCCGAGACCACCAGTGTAGATTTGGTTTTGAGTCGTTTTCGCCGAGAGCATATTTTCTGTCGTTTTGCTTTTTGTTGTTTTGCGTGTGAGCCCCGTGGGTCGGATATTATAGAAAGTTATCAGGGTGCCTGTGGAGGACGGTTTATCCCCGAGGGAAACTCCGTACCGAGTGATGGATTTTGGTCGGGAGAAGATTCTCCTCTTACGTTGGCTGGAAGACGGTAAGCGTTAGCCATTCTTACTCATAATAATTCGAATTCGGCAACGGCCGTCTGCCATCTTGCCTTGATTCAGCCACGAGGCTCTTTAGTATTTTTGAGATTCGAATTAAGCCGATCTCCGAAGGGTAGGCCGTCACCAGTGTCCCACTGCATCTGAGTTAGAGTTCGAGTCAATATTTTATAGTAAAGTATTTTGTGATCTAGAGATAACCGGGTCGATACTCGTCGTACCTGAGTGCGACAGAGATAGACAGTCGGTCACCGTCGCTCTCTCTTCCTCCTGCGGGGAGAGACGTAGCTCGAGGCTTATCCGAGAGCCTCTATTTATTTCGGGTTCGAGTTAATTTTTCATATTTGTTTTTCGGGTAACTATTTAAATTATTGATTGCGCTAGGCGCAGAGTTAGGTTAAGTTAGTTTTAGTAAAAATTGTAAATAATAATTTATTAAACGGGAGGTTTCGTCTCACGGAGGCGAACCAGCCGTCTTCAACGGCTGGTGACGTCACAGGTTGCGCTTCGTTATTGCTATTGTTGAATTAGGCCGCGAACCTCCCGACTTTGTTGTTCTATTTATTGTTTGAGTCAAAGACTGTACTTTCGTTAGTTGTAAGTTTGTTAGTTAATTATTTGTAAATTTATTTTCCTCGTGGGAGTAATTAGTGTTTTAGCTAATTTATTGTCTCACGAGGACTTGATTTGTCGAGTTCTTCCTTTTTGATTTATTTTTTCCTTGTTATTGCTCTCCTACGTGGAAGCTAGTAGTTTATTTATTATTGTAAAACTCGCAAATCGCGGGCAGGTCGCCTTTACACGACCTGTAGCCGTTTTATACCCGCGGGGAAGTACCCCCGGGTACACGATTTGTTATTTATATTTCCCATATTGCGTTTATTGAATAAATTCTATTTTTCATTATTAAATTCAAACTTCGAGTCGTTAATTAACGCCCAGCTAATCCTTCATTTAATCCTGACCCCTCTCCGCGGTACTGTTGCTAGCCGACGCCTCAGTATAGTTTGTTTAGATTTTTGGAATAGGCGGTTATCCGCCAGGCGCCCAACATCTTGTTTAAATTTCCAGGTTGTAGCTAATTGTCGACTGGGTTGACCTCGGATGCTGGCTATCCGGTCCAGATCCGAGGTCAATAAAAATCCACGTCACAATACATAAACGCGTTTGATTTTAACACTCTGCCTCGCGTCCAGGGTGACAAAGATGGAGAGCCAAGGCCAACGAAGCAGAAAGAAGATACAAGAAAGCCCGCGAACTAAAAGAAAAACTAAGCAGAGAAAAAGGAAATAAAGAAGAAAGGAAGCAAGAAAAGAAAAGCGACAAAGGATACGACGAAAATCAAACAGAGAGCAAAATAACTTCAGCAGAAGAGAAAGAAAGAAAAGAAGAGAAGGAAATAGAGAAAAAGAAAAGAGAACTAAGGAACAAACTAAAAGAAGTGCTAGACGAGATGAGGAAATACGAAGAAGAGGAAGAAGAGGAAAAAGAGAAGAAATAGAAGAAAAGCAGCAAAGAAAATATATAAAGTAACTCAGCCAGAAGGCAACTAGAGAAACAAGCCAAAAAGGCAAAGAGAAATATATAACAGAGCAGTAGGGCATAAGCAAACAACAGCACACCAGTGACACGCAATTACACACGAACACAAACAGTCAGGCACACGAGACCAGAAACAATGTAAACACATAAACACTAGAAAGGAAAGACTAGGATAAGATGTATTGTAATTCATTAAATTTGTAAAAGCCGAAAGGCAAACAAATAAAACCATTTACTACTTACTACTACATGATTGATATATATATACCTATGTTAGGGTGATTAAAAAAAAAAAAAAATATTATTTCTTCTCACCAACAGCCTCAGTTTCATTTAGGTAAAAAAACATGCCTGTCAAATATTATGAGCTCTCAATATTATTATTAAGTTGCTCCGCATCGCACTTTTCGATTTTCCATAAGAATACCATGGGATAAATCATTTTTGCTTCTTCTGATTTTTACAACTAGCAAATGATACGTCACACACAGAATTGACAGACATATTGTCGTAGAGAATTGAACGCTCTTCGAAAAAGTTCAGAGTCATTTCCTAATAAGTCCACTCGTTCAAAAGTTATTCAAGGTCCAAATTTAATTTATTTTTATTTTTCATTTTTCATTATTCTACAAAAACATGTCCGTAGATTTTTTGTGTGACGCATCATTTGCTAGTTCAGTTATAAAAATCAGAAAAAGCAAAAATTATTTATTCCGTGTTATTCTTATGGAAAATCGAAAAGTGCGATGCGGAGTAACTTAATATTAATATTGAGAGCTCATAATGCTTAAACAGACATGTTTTTTTACCTGAATGAAACTGAGGCTCTTGGTGAGAAGAAATAATATTTTTTTTTTTTTGAATCACCCTAATATACTAAGAGGTCAGTCACCGCCAACTCGGCACCACCCAAGATTTTCGTCTGTTTTTCGCAGACTGGCCATCCCCTTTTAATTTTAAACTTTCATAGGCCGCAAAATGATTAAATGAATGTGTGAATAAATGAATAAATAATTAGATGAATAATTGAATGAATGAATAAATGATTAAATAGATACATAAATAAATAATCAGATAAATAATCAACTGAATAAATAAGTGTATGAATGAATGAATAAATAGATGAATAAATAAATAATTAGATAAATGATTGAATAAATAAATAAATGTGTGACTGAATGATTAAATTAATAAATGTATACGAATAAATAAATAATCAAATAAATAAATACATGATTTGTGAAATCCATGCATGTAAAAGCAGAGCAGGTAAGTGAAAATAATTAATCTAATTAAGGTCATTATTGATAAAACCAAATCGTAATTAAATTAGAAATTTTTATTGAAAAATTATAACTCTAAAATCTGAATACAAATATTGTTAATATAAATGTTAATTTCAAATTCTTTCCAAACCTAATGCAATAATATTGAATTATATGGATCATACATTTCTAAGACTTGGCCGGTAATATTGAAAGAGTAAAATTATCCAGTACAATTTGGTTGTATCAATAATTTAGATTAATTATTTTCACTCACCTGCTTAATTGCTATTACGATGCATGGATTTCACAAAGCTATCCATTTATTTATGTGATTATTCATTTATTCATACATTCATTTAATCATTTTACGGCCTATAAAAGTTCAAAATTGAAAGGGGATGGCCGGCCTACGAAAAGCTTAGATGGTGCCGAGTTGGCGGTGACAGACTGCGATGTTTGACGGAAACTTCTTAGTATAATGCAAATGAAAATGAAGAGCATGTAAATCGAATGAAGTATATGTGTCAAAAATTACTTTTCCCCATACCTGAAGGCCCATCCGTGGTCGCCCACCTCCTTTAGATACGATGTGACACATTTCGATTATTATCCGAGCCCTGCAGGCGTCAAAAACGCAAAAAAAGGCCAACGCTGCGCGAATTCAAAGTCAATTCCGAACACGTACGTCCAAAAAAATGTTCGTTTCGTGCGAAAATAGAGTCTACAGATGGTTTTTACATTTTTCGTAATGTAATGTTTTTCGTAACAATGTAATAACCATCTTTAGTCTCTATTTTCGCATGAAACGAACATTTTTTTGGACGTATGTGTTCGGTATTGAATTTGATTCCGCGCGGCGTTGGCTTTTTTTGCGTTTTTTGACGCCTGGGCTCGGATAATAATCGAAACGTGTCACATTGTATCAAAAGGAGGTGGGCGACTACGGATGGGCCTTAAAGCGCAATAAAAAAAAAAACAAAAAAAAAAATGCTCATCTAGTGAATTTCGAAACGAAGAAAATTATTCCCGAATCGAATCCCGGCCGGCCAGAATAATGCGTTGTTTTTCTGATCTAAAAATCTCTACTTTGTATTAGTACAGTAGAACCTCGATTATCCGAACCAATTGGGACTTAGATTAGTTCGGATAATCGAAACGTGGGTTTTTAGGGACGAAATATATTAAAACTACGTGAGGAATCTCCGTAAGTGGACTAACGACGCTCGTTGTTAGTCCGACGCCGTTGCATGCCCGCGATTCTCGCAAAGATACATTGTTCCTCACGGCGGTGGCAGCGAGCAACAATGTATCTTTCGCGCTAACGTTCGGACAATTGAGGGTTCCGATAAACCAAGTCATCGTTCGGATAATTGAGGGTTCAGATGATCGAGGTTCGGATAATCAAGGTTCCACTGTATTTTGATTCGACATGAATTATTTCGAGTTGAAAGTAATTTATAAAAAATTAAATACATTCAACGAAATTAGATTGAATTCATTCAGATTATGCGAAATTGACAAAAATTAGTTATAACCCTATATGTGTGGATGTATTTTATGTTACAAAATAAAAGGAGATATGAAACGTTATATTACTTACTTTCGTTGATAAACAAATCAATCACCTGCACTTAGGAAAATTTATAGTGTTGCGTTACTGATTATAATAAATGTTCTCACTTCTCACTGTCAACCATGTGGACTACCAGAGACTGGAGGAGCACAAACTGCGGTTCGGAAAGTGGCGCGAAAGAAGTCACCGCAGGGCAGCGCTGGTGTTTCGCGGGGTCCGCAGTTTCTTCTTCTTCTTCTTCTTCCTTGTTGGTTATTGGGTCCGCAGTACTTTCCGCTTAACGCTGTTCTCCGATTGGTCCAAACGGCGTATCTCAACACTTACCAACCTTCCCTATGAATTTACACTCATGCGGCAAGCTGATTCCGCTTCCTCTCCGTGCTCTGAAGTGATTTTCGCGTCACTTTGACGATAACGGTGAAGCGTCTCTGATGTGCCTCATTAATTTTAATTTTTAGTTATTGATAATTTTTTTCAAAAACACTGACGAATTACGGATACACGATACAAAAAAGGATACATGGAAAACATGGATATTAATAAAGAGACAGAGACAGAGAACAACGAACTGACAAGGAAGGAACGGACATATAGAAAATATTGTTATTTGGACAGCACTTCAAATATTCCAACAAGAACCAAACAATCCTGGGCCATGAAAAAAAAAAAAGTAAAATTCAAGTATATTATCTATAATATTATAATAGTATATAATCTGGTGGAATAAGGCCTCGAGAATTTTTTTGATGTAAAAAATTGAATTTTCCTAATCTAAGAAAAATGAACGTTATTTCGTCAATTTTTCGGGAGTAAAAAAATACGGGTCACTTAAAATAGGCATTTGAAATGTCAAATATTATATATTATATATTTGCATATCGATACTGCGTTATTTGACTGAAACCCGTGACGTGTAACAAATGGATTTGCACGAGACTTTGCAGAATGAAAGAGTGATAAAAATGAGCGAACACGTATTTTGGCTTATCCGTAAACACTCAACCGTTTTCAAGAAAATAACGATTAAAGTTTCGATGTCGCTTCATGACTCCGCTCGCGCGCCTGCTGTTCAAGATGATCGGTGGCGCAGTGGCTAGCGTCACGGACTCGAGATTTTACGCCTCGTGTTCAAATCCCGACAAACTTTTTTTTTTTCATTCCTTCGTCAGAGTATGCTTCACCAATATTTCTTATTTTATTGATAAATACAAGAACGATATATTCAAATTACATTTTATCATTCCGAAGCAATTGTCCGTTATTCCAGAATATGATACAGGGTATGAGGTTTAAACATAGTTGGAAAGAACAAATGTATAGCAGCGAGTAGCTTAATTTTTGTGTTTATTGTTACATTATTATTTATTGCAATTCAAGAGGATCCGATGCATATGGACGCTATTTTCACGTGAACTTTTTTTAATTCGTAAAAATCCTAATTTGAGTTGGGTGTAATTTGAATCAGCGAGATTACATCGGATACGTTTTGTGATTGTATATTACACACAGCTCGAGTGAAAAAATTGAAATTATTATTTTACATATTTTATTATTTTGATTAATCAACTAATTTTTTTTTATTCATTCATTTTTGTTATTTTTTTTAATTCTCGCGAAAAAAAAAATTAAAAAAAAATAATTAATCAATGAATATATTAAAATATGTAAAATAATAATTTTAATTTTTTCACTCGAGCTGTGTGTAATATACAAGCACAAAACGTATCCGATGTAATCTCGCTGATTCAAATTACACTCAACTCAAATTAGGATCTTTACGAATTAAAAAAATTTCACGTGAAAATAGCGTCCATAGGGAGTCAAAATATAAAATTTGAAAAAATTAGAGAATTATTTTTTCCAGATTTAGAACCGATTGAAGGCAATCTGAAATAACTTTTTTTTTTATGACCACCCTAGTACACAGGTTGAGTGGGAGAAGCTATAAAGCTCGCTCAAGCGGAACTAATGGCTGGTTACGCAGCGCCGTAACTTGATTTAATTCAAGAATCGACCAATCAGGAGGCTGCTTTAGCTACGCGCCAGATGAATTGAGCCTCCTGATTGGTCGATCCTTAAATTAAGTCAAGTCGGTAATGCATAAACCAGGCACAAGGGAAAATTCGCTTATAACGAGGTACTACTGTACTAAATTCCTCTTTTCCTCCTTTCTTCCGTCACCTACCGAGTATTGCTCTCGTCATCTCCATCCTACCTGCGCGAGCTTTTCATTAATGTCG
Source organism: Tenthredo notha (assembly GCA_914767705.2). Lineage (NCBI taxonomy): Eukaryota > Metazoa > Arthropoda > Insecta > Hymenoptera > Tenthredinidae > Tenthredo > Tenthredo notha. The sequence goes on along the minus strand of OU611919.1, from coordinate 81,417 downwards.
ACCCGTCCGTTCGTCGCTCCCAGAGGTATGCAGATGCCCTATCAGTTGACCCTCTCTTCATTCCTCTGTGCAGAACTTCAGCGTACCAAAACTCCTTTTCGGTACTTGCCGCGAAGGTTTGGAATGGGTTACCGAGCTCCATCACAACAGCATCGTCACCTGGGGTTTTTAAGCTCCGGTTTATTGAGCACCTAAAAGCAGCTGAGAATGCAGGGATTGCTATGGTTTAAATCTAAATCTAAACTTAAATTGTGTTACTGCGTTACCTTAGAATCTATACCCTAATTTACATCTAGCCTAATTCATATTGCTAACAAGATATATCATTTATTTTATTTTACTTTTTATTTTTTTTGTTTCTATTCTGTTCTTTTCATTGTTTGAGTATCAGGCTCTATTATTACTATTTTATTTTGTTATTCTTTGTTTCTACTCTGTTCTTTTCATTGTTTGAGTATCTGGCTCGATTACTACTATTGCTACTATGTTCCTCCACGTTTTCTATTTTCTTTATGTACTTTGTTTTTGTTCTTGCCTTTCGGCCTAGAAATGGGCTATGGCATAAATAAAGTGAATCTAATCTAAATGGTCATCAATAAATATTAGAGGTTTCACACGCTATTATATGGCCCAGCCTGAAAATGTTGATAATTTTTTTTATTTATTTCATCGAAATGATGTCTTTTTTTTTGAGTGAAATCGTGTTGCGATGCCCGGCGCACAGCGTCGAATATTCGCAACAGCGCATCAGCCGTTAGACCAGTACAGTGCTTGCTCGTTGATCTCTCTCACTCTCACTTTTGCCGAACGTCGTTGAGTCGTTTCCACTTCCCATGCCGCGTTCACTCGTACTCGCACATGCATGAAGTGAAAAAGAATTCAGTAAAAGTCTAATGGTGGTCGTTGTTCCAGCCGGACGCGTTTGCATCAAGATCGCTTTCGGAGCTTGAACGAAAATAAGTGTGTGGTGATGTCCTTGAATAAGCAAGTGCATTAATTAATCCAGTTTCGCCCTCCTGCACCGTTGGGCAGTTGTTCGCGGTGAGACTTAGGTGCTAGTAAAATTTGATGCAAGAAGCTTAAAAGTAAACGTAAAATGAGCAACAATGAAGGAAAATAAAGATTAAAGATAAATAAAAATGTGTAATGATGGAAATCACATCGGTGTAAATCGAGGGATCGAGCAGTTTGGTGCCTATAAAAGGTTATTTTATTTAAATGATATGGTAATGAGTATAAGTTTATGTTACATAATGTTTCATTCCTAACCTATAAAAGAAATCGAAAGCGATGCTTCCTCTCCCACGTTTCTTGACTGTCTCTGTTACCTGTTGTGCTTCTCGACTCGAGGTCTCACAGTGTATCAGTCGGTAAGGCAGTCTATGCTGTTATCATGGTTTCCGTGAGGTGAAAGAGTTTCTCTTTTACATCCCCCCCCTCCGGGGTGGGGAAAGGGCCGACGGCGCGCGTGCAATCATTGTAAGTCATCGGGCCCATTATATGGGTGGAGTTTCGAGATGTGATAGTAGTTCGATTGCTGTTTTGTATGTCCTGAGTCTATTTCGTAAATAGTGTTTGAAATCTTTCGAATTATTCGAAATGGTCCAAGTCTAATCTCGTCCAGCTTTTTCCGGTTTAGTTTTGCTCCATTTTCTACGTAAACTAGGTCGTCAGTGTTGAGATCAAGGTTTTTCCGGTTTTTATCGTATCTTGATTTGTTGTATTCATGGTTTCTTAGCGAATTTTTAAATGCTGCTTCTCTGTCGACGCTCAAGCTTCTTTTCTTCATTAACTCTTCTGGTACTATCGGATCGGCTTTTCCGAATAATAGATATTCCGGACTGAATCCCGTCACTGAGTGTTCTGTCCGGTTATACTCGTCTGTGCATTTTTCCGCGATTTTTGACCATGCTCGAGACTTCGTTTCATTTATCTTGCATCGAATTCGGTTTACAAGAGTCTGATTGAGTCGTTCGTTAAGTCCATTAGAAAATGGGCAATTTACCGCTGTGAAGATTAAGTTTATGTTTTGGTTTTTCAAATAATTTTTGAATGCGTTCGAGTTTATGCCGCTATATTGATCGGTAAGTAGTGTCTGTATTTGATGTTTGTCTTGGATTCTTCTTAGTAGTTGTATGAAGTCTTCGGCCGTCTGATTTTTTGATGTGAGTATGAAAGCGTATCTGGTAAAATGGTCTACCAAAAGATGTAGATACCTTTTTGTCGATCTATTTCCCGCGAATCCTCCGATCGTGTCCAGCGAGACAATTTCAAATGGTTTTTTTGGTGGACCGAGTTTTGACAGGAGGCCGTAATGTTTTCTTCGGGTTTTATTTTTGGCGCAAATTTCACAGTGTTCGTAAATTTGTTTCGTTATTTTCTCTATGTTCGGTAGATAATACGACTGTCTCAATTTGTCCATGATTTTACTTTTACATATGTGCCCATAATCTTTGTGAATTTTCATTATCAGTTGTTTTCCAAATTCCTCTGAAATTATTATTCGTTTTTGGTTTCTTTTCAACTTATAGAATATTCCGTTTTCGAGTAGTATTTTCTTGGAATTTTCCTGTAGATCTTTGTTGTTTCTTTGATCTTGTTTTATGTTTTCGGCTGTAATGAAGTTTACTGTTTTTATTTGTTCTTCTTCGTTTTCTAGATTTGCGAGAACTGGATTTCGTGAAAGGCAATCTGCTTCCACATTTCCTTTCCCGGGCTCGTATTTAATTTGAAAGTCAAATTGGGATAGAAAATGCATCATATCCCCTAGTTCTTCGTCCGTCCTTGATCGAATATTCTGACCTTCGAGTGGTTTATGGTCGGTTATAACTAAAAATTTTTTTCCGATTAGCCAGTATTGCCAATATTTGATGGCTTCTTTTATGGCCAGGCATTCCAAAAAAATGGCTTTTTTTTCTTTTTGGTATTTGTTTAGCTTCTTTGAAAAGAAGGCAATCGGTTTTAGTTCATCGTCTGTTTGTCTTTGTTTCAGTACTGCCCCGATACCGTCGATACTGGCGTCCGTGTAAATTACTGTTTCTGCGTTGACATTATAAATTGCTAATATTGGTTGTGAGCACAATAGGCTCTTAGCTTTCGTGAATGATGTCTCGCAATCTTGTGACCATAAAAATTGGGTGTTTTTACGGAGTAAATTGTGTAATGGTTCCAGAAGTCGCGCGGAGTCTTCGATATATTTATGATAAAAGTTTATTTTCCCAAGAAATTGCCGTATTTTTTTTCTGGAGTCTGGCGTTGGGAATTCTTGAATTGACCTTAAATTATCTTTCAATGGGCGTACGGTATTCTTTGATATCACATGGCCGAGATATTTCGCTTCGTTTTTCGCAAAATTACATTTGGCGAATTTTAGGCGAAATCCTTCGTTCCAGATAGCGTTTGCTAGCTCCTCCAAATGTTCCATATGTTCGTCGAAGGATCTCGAGAAAATAAGGATGTCATCGATGTAGTTTGTGCAAAAGCCATTTAAATTATTTCTTCGAATTATGTTGCTCAGTATTCGTTGGAATATTGCAGGCGATGTCTTTAGGCCGAATGGTAAATTTTTCCATTGCCAGTGGCCGTCTTGTGTTACGAACGCTGTTTTGTATCTGTCTTTTTCTCTCAGAGGGATCGCCCAGAACGCGGAATTTATGTCCAGTGTGGTAAACCATTCTGAGTCTCGTGTTTTAGCTATGATTTCCTCTATCAAGGGAAATGGTTGGGGTTCCGAAATAAGTAGTTTGTTTAGCTCCCGAAAGTCAATACACATTCTTGTTTTAGTTCCTTCTTCTCGTTTGTATGCGAGCGTAACGGGAGATGCAAACGGGGAGCATGATTCTTCAATTAGTCCTTTTTTCAGTAACTCTTTTATCTGAAATTCTATCTCTTTTTGGTCGAGGACCGAGCAACGGTATGGCTTTTTTGCTACAAATTTATGCTCTAGGAGTTTTATTTGCGCTTCGTGATCTTTTACTTGACCTACATCAAATTTATTTCTGGCAAAGATCGTTTCGTATTTGCTTATTAAAATTTGGATTCTTTCTTTTTTTTCTTTTGGTAAATGCTCTAGTTTTTCTTTATATTGCTCGGTGGGAATTCCTTCATTAAAATTTAACAAATGTTCCTGAGTTTTGACGTTTGTGTTTAAGTATTTGATTTCCTCTTCCTTATTCTCCCATCTTATCTTCTGGTAGATTTTGAGATCGTAGTCTTGTTTCAAACAGAAGTTTTTTATTGTGTCGAGACCGATTAGAATATCATACTCGAAGTTTTCATCGTCCACCACGAACACTTCCACTGCCTTTTCTATTTTGTGGATTTTCATTTTAGTTGATAATCTACCTGTGAAGTTTTGCCTGCCACCGACCGTTTTGAAAGTATTTCTATCTTCTCGTGTAATCAGACCAAATTTTTTTGTAATTCTTGAGTTCAGGACAGTTATGTTCGCCCCTGGGTCGTAAATTCCTTGTATCTTATTGTTATTTAGAAATACTTCTAATGTTATCAGTGGCGGCAGTACTAGTTTTTTGGATCGGTTATAGTTTCGTTCAACGTGTCTTGTACTGTTACGTTATTTACTGTCCTAATGTTTCTCGGTTGTTCATTTTGCTCTTTCTGTTTAAGTCTGCATAGTGCCTCGGGGTGGAATCTTCCTGGGAAACCTCTTTTGTCGCAAAATGAGCATGGTTTTCTTTCTGTGATTGGTGTTGGTGTCTGGTTTTTCTGACTAGTGTTTGAGACTCCTGAGTTTGGTTTTGTAACTGTTTTCCTTTTTTGGACTAGGCTTTCTAGCATACGTAATTCTGCTACTAAATCTTCGACTGATGTGACCTTTGTCTTTTCGATCTTGTCTTGTATCATTATTGGTAAGTCAGTCACAATTAAATCGATTAATATGTCCGTTGGGAAGTTTTCTCGGATGTTTACTAATAAATTCTCTTTTCGTAATGCGTAGTCTACTAAGCTTCCCCCGATATAACGGAAAGAATATGCCTCTCTACTTTTGTGCCAGCTTGTTTCCCGGAAGCTATCTAGGAATGACTTTTTCCATGTGTCAAAGTCTACATCTAAACCGATTGTAATTACCTTTGACGAGAACCAATCTTTTGCTGTCCCGTCTAGGAATAAGCGTAACGTCAAAATTCTGTCTTCGTCTGATGTAACCTGGCACCGCTCACATTCTCTTTCGAATGTTTGGAACCAACTGGTACTTGGGAAGTTTTTTCCATCGAAGTTTTCCAGTATAAAGTCTTCGCGGACTTTCCTTAAGTTCTTTGTTGGCGTCGACGTTGCTTCTTTTCTTGTAGCGAGGACTATTTGTTGTACCAATGTTGATATATTCTCCTCCTTTTCCTTTTTTGTGGTTTTCATTTCATATTCCGGGGTCGTTGTTGCTTGCAGGTAGTTTTCTCTATACACCATATCGCCTTCGGCGTCGCTGTATAATGTTGCTATTTCTGGTGGTAGTGTGAGCGTAAATGTACGGTAAGTTCCTCTTGTTTTCATTGCTGATAAGACAGTTTTTACCTTGTTTATTGTGCAGATCTCTGGGTGTTTGTTTAGATTTTGCAGTTCTCCTGGAAATTCGTAGTATAATTCCGTGCCAACTGGTTGGATCCATTTCAGTTTGTACACGTTTGTTTTCTTATCTGCTGCTTCCTCCACTATCGCGTAGAAGCGAAATTGCGTAGTCATCGTGTAGAATTTTGAGCTTTCGATTTGTAATGATGGAAATCACATCGGTGTAAATCGAGGGATCGAGCAGTTTGATGCCTATAGAAGGTTATTTTATTTAAATGATATGGTAATGAGTATAAGTTTATGTTACATAATGTTTCATTCCTAACCTATAAAAGGAATCGAAAGCGATGCTTCTTCTCCCACGTTTCTTGACTGTCTCTGTTACCTGTTGTGTTTCTCGACTCGAGGTCTCACAGTGTATCAGTCGGTAAGGCAGTCTATGCTGTTATCATGGTTTCCGTGAGGTGAAAGAGTTTCTCTTTTACAAATGTATAAATTACGAAATCATCAAGAGAACGAAAATAGTAAGGAGACATAAGATTGCTTAATTAATGAGATGTCTACAGATTCAATTGATGCATTAACCGGCCTTCAACACGTGCTGAAAATGATCATGGTGCGGTAGCGTCTTCACATGGCGACGGTTTATTTCCGGTTGATTAAGAATTAATAAAATTAAAAATCAAGAAGAACAAGAACTTATGAAGTTTAGATAAATCTAATAAGATAAATATAAAAATATAAATATAAAAATATAAATATAAATATAAAAATAAAAATATAAATATGAATGAAGAATTTTTTTGGGTTCGACTACATGCTCGCAAGGGCGATAAATCACAAAAGGAAGAGAGAGAGAGAAAGAAAGAAAGAAAGAAAGAAAGAATTCAGTTCTTTCAACCAAAGTTTTAACCTAATGCTGTGAATAAAACATATTGCAGTGACGGTAAATTATTTGAACATTGTTAGTGACAGCAAAAATGCAATCCACAATATCGTAGACGGTATTACTGTCATCTGTTCAACGTACCGACCGCGTGGTTACTACAGCCATGTGCGATGCGTAACCTCAAAATTTTTTGGTGTTAATTTCGCAAAGCGTGTACGGTTCTCTCATGAAACGGACATTTTCATATTCCGGTAAGCATTCGGTCAAACCACAATGTTTTCTATGGTTATAAAAGTAAAGCATGCCGAGAATATTGTATTAACTTATTTTCCATTTTTCATTTGCTTTCATTCATTTTTTTTTTTTTTCCTTCAGTTATCCGGTCATAAGCCGATATCATTCATTTTTCTTCAATACAAGTTTGAACATAACCTAAAACATAATTTCAGAAAAATTATCTCAACTTTCGCAGCCGAAATACCGCCACCCAAGATTATGGGTCAAGATTACGGACAAGCGTGTATGGGTCTTTCATGGAACGGGCATTTTTATATTATCGTAAGCATTCGGTTCAACCACATGTTTACTAGGGTTATAAAATTAAAGCATGATGATGATACTGGAATAACTTATTTTCCCATTTTTAATTTGTTTTATTTCATTCATTTTTCTTTAATACAAGTTCATACATAACCTAAAACATCATTTCAGAAGAATTATCTCAACTTTCACAACCGAAGTACAGATACTCGAGATTAAAAACTCACTCAACATTAAAACGTGCAGGGTGCGTTGGCTCGTGAAGTAGAATTGGTCCACGATCAAGCAATTCCTGGAGCTAGCAATTTCACCGCAACGTCCATAGATGTGACTACGGTGTCCGGAGTACGACCTATTGACGTGAACCGAGTGATTGACCAGAATAATCATAGCCTAATCCTTGATCTAAAAGCACAAGCTGACGACTTCAGGAAAATTCTCTATGAACAAACTAATATGGCTAGGCCTACGCAGTCGACGCAGACTTCGGGTGGAGGTGAGTGTTCTTGGCGATGGCACACAAATAACATTGATATTAAAATCCCTCAATTTAAGGGTAGGAGATACTGAAAACTGCTTATCTGAACCAATTGCAATTTTCAAATGAGGTTTGACACACATGTTTGCCATCTCAAAACATAGACATTGTGCAAATTTCAAGTCATTTGAAACAAGAAGTACAGAGTTACACCCCATAATGCTTCTGAAAAAGCCTTTATTTGAAAACCTCCCATGCGTCTCAATTATTTTTGAATCTTGCTGAGCTTGCAAACACATATTTGAGGATGCGTAAGCCACAAACCCACGTTAGTTTTTAGAGATAGCTACGATACTTTGATTTCGACAATTTTTTTTATGGAAAAAAAAAAATATCATTTCAATTATTTTTTCTGAAATCCGTAATTTTGTCTCGATTTCCAAAATCTAACGTGGGTTTGTAGCTAGTGTGTGTGGGAATTCACCCTGAAAATTTCAAAAGTCTTCGACAAAAACTCAGACGCATGGGACTTTTTCAATTGGCAAAAACATAGTTCTGAGATAAATCGCTTTGAAGTTTTTTTTCAAATTATTCACAAAATTCAATATTTTTATTACTGCATGAACCAAACTAGTTTCAGACAAGATTACCAATAGTTTTGAAGGATGTGACGTTAAAAAAAAGAACTTGGTCTTGTCGAGTCTAAGCAATTTGACCTGCGGGCAGCGAATCGCACGGTTGATAACTTGTAAATCTGGTTCTGTAAAATGAAGACAAACATTTGGAAGAATATTGATTCGTTATATAAATTTCAATGCTCATCTCTGATGAAGTGTGTGACCAAAAACTTCAATATGATTTCCAACCGTAGAAAAACACATTTTGGAGTTGTTGTCTTATGGGGGTATAGACACCTTGAAAATGATTTTTTCCAAATCACTGCTAAGCTCTGAGAGAACATTCTAGTGACTTAGTGACTCTTTTACAGTCGATAAGTGCTATTTTGATACATAGTTCATGATTTTCCCAGATTTTATGTCCCCCGCTGAACAAAAATTTAGTTCATCGAAGAAAAAGTAGTTGTCGTAGGGTAAAGGTCACTGCGTTGCATGAAATTTCTCAAAATTTGGAGAAATATTCTCTATGAATGTAATTTAGGGGCAAACCAATAATATTTCATGAATTCAAGTTGTAGACATAGAAATTTGTGATTGTAACACTTTTTTTTTCATAGTTTTGGAAAAAATATTTTACAATTAAAAATTTCTATGCCTAACACTCAAATGCATGAAATATTATTGGTTTGCTCCTAAATTACATTCATACAAAATATTTTCTCCAAATTTTGAGAAATTTCATGCAACGCAGCAGCCTGTGACCTACGACAACTACTTTTTCTTCGGTGGACTCAATTTTTGTTTAGCGAAGGACATAAAATCTAGAAGAATCAGGAAACGCATTACTAGCAGCATCTCATGTAAAACACCTCAGTATTGTAGCTCTATGGAAAAATGCATCTCAAATTACTTTTTTTTCAGAAATTGAAAAAGAAATAACCGAAATATAGGAAAATTGAAAACTCCGACTGAAACATTATACGCTTTATTGGGTGAACGGGGCATAATAATTTTTTTTTCGGTTCAAGGATTTGTGTACGTGAAGATAAGGGTTCAAAGAACACATTTCCGTAAAAATCCTAAAATCGATTTTTTTGAAATTTTCACACTCAAATTTCAGTATCTCCTACCCTTAAAGATTAAAATTCGGATAATCCTCTAGTATTTTCATCAGACCTACATGAATATTCTGAAATAAAAAATGTACCGGAAACTGCGAAACTGGTTTTAACTGAAACTGCTCTAGAAGGTAGAGCTAAGCTTTGATATGACGCTGGTAAAACTTCAATCAATCATGTATGTCGACTTTTGTTTAATTTCGTAGAGCATTCTACAAAGATTTTTTTTCATTTTGAAATGAGAGTATAAAGGCAAGAGATCGATATCCATCCTCATGTTATGGAGGAAATTATGAATCCTTGATACGGAGAACCTCCCTCTCTCCATCTCCATTTTTCACTCTTGAATTAAAAAAAAAACAGTCATGCAGCATTGTTGGCCACTCTTCTCAGCTCGCCCTCTTATTGCGACTAACCCGTAGGAATAGAACTCGAACGAACTAGTTCCGCCAAAACTTTGAAACTCTACCGGCTTTTGTTTTCTTCAAAGTACGGAGAATCTCCTTTTCCATCCTCATTTTCCTTCTACATTTTTCAATCTCCCTTTTCCCATCACCGTTCTTTTATTTTTATTTTTCGCCCTTCTGATTGTTGATTATAAACCTCGATCAATATTTTTATATTTTTCTTTTATTTTTTAAACTTCTTTTTTTTTCATCACATTTATCAATGGTGTAAGGTCGTATCCGCCATTTTTTTTTTTGTTTTTAAACGCTCCGAAAAATCATTTTAAAAAAAAAAAAAATTCCGAACGACCTTATTCGCTCCGTACACACCTATACACTCTCACCAAAGTGAGAATGTGTATTCGTTTACATGCATTAATTTTTTCAAAGGAAAATGCCTATCCCTACTCTAGGCGTCGCCACTAGTATGCATGTACTGTGTACACGACTACACATTCTAACTTTGGTGAGAGTGTATAGGTGTGCACCGAGCAAATACCGTCACTCTTGATTTTTTTTCTTGATTGCTTTAACCCTCAAACACCACACTTCCGGAGCCAACAGTAACTACCACACTGGGTTAGCGTAACCCAGCGTTTTGTCTTGCAAATATCTCGGCATCCAACACACCGATTTGGATGTTTTTTTTTTTCAATCGAAGCGTGAAACAATTAGGCAAAAATTTTCTCGCAGAAAAAAGCAATGGCTTCCATAGCTTTTCCAGATATATAAATAAAAGTTGGAGAAAATGTTTGAAAATTTTGAAGTTTAAATAAAGGACTCGGTTACCGTAACCCAGTGTGGTGTTTGAGGGTTGAAATTGATCAAAATTTACTATGGATTTCGCACTAAATGCCTTATAACGAAATTGAACAATATTCTATCTGAAGATTTGTCGCATAAACAAGAGCAATTTCTTGAAGAACTGTCTGAAAACATAAGTAAATTAAACCATAAACGAATAGTTGATAACGTTAAGTTATTGGGCGAACCTCGTATGCTCAATCTTACGAGAGAACAATTTCTTTCTTTCCAACGAAGGCATATTTTAATTGAGCAAAAATATACACTTCAACATTATAATCGAGCAGTGATTAAGCATCAACTTATTCATAGTAATTCATATCGAAGATGTGGAAATAACCGTTGTGTTAAACTTTTAAACGATAAAATCTTTGAAATAAAGTCATGTGTACTGGCAGAAAATCAGAATGAAATACATTGCTACGCTCTAAAATCATTCATACTGGGGGCAAAGTTAGATCATATGTATATGTTGAAAGGTAAACTTGATTGCTTAGTAATTGCTCAGTCGGCGGAGATTGTTGAAAGAGCTGGAAGTATGTTTAATGAAGGATTTGATTATAATAGAAAGAGGTTGAGGCGTTGTAACTATTTATCCTATTGAATAAAATAATGCTTACGACAAGAGTATATATAGGGTATATAGGGTAATTGAATTATCATACGCTTCTTCAACATACCCTCCCTTTTGCTCCCTTTTTCACCCTTTTTCAATAATAAGAAAAATAAAACCAATTTGTCGTGCAGCATTGCTTCCAACTCTTCTCCGCTCGCTCTGTGATTGCTACTACTCGCGGAAATCGCAAGATTTTACCATGGCACATACTCTGTCGGAGTACCTACTGATTGGATCTTAAATTTTTCACTATCGGAATTCAAAAAAGACGACCACGATCCGGACCTGACTTATGTCGTTGAATGGCGAAAAGGTCAAAGACCATTGGGTGACTGGCAGGCTTATGATGGCTTGGTAATAGAAGTGTCTAAAAAAAATTTGTCGTCGTGTAGCATTGTTGCCAACTCTCATCAGCTCGCTCTATGATTACGACTATTCTCGGAAATCGCAGGCTGTAACCAGTAGGGACAGAACTTGAACGAACCAATTCCGTCCCAACTTCGAACCTCGACTGCCATTTCCCCTCTTTCAATCTCCGTTTTTCCATTTCCATTTTTCGGCCTCCGATTGTTAATTATAAATCTGGATCAATATTTTTATATTTTTCTTCGAGATATCAACTGAAATGATCTTTCAATATTCATTCGCTGGATCACCTAGCTCAAAGTGTAAAAATTTTGGGACCGCTATGGGCTCATGATGCTTTCACATTCGTTAATTTCAATCAAGAAGTTTTAGTTTCTGTCCAAAGTTTATTTTTGTTTTTTTCTACTTTTTTGAGTTAGGTTTATTTTTCTTTGAGATATCAACTCAAAGCACTATTTGATAACTCAGACTTTAATGAAGAATTCAAGCCCAATGATGTAAGACTCTCATTTTTACTATTACTCTTCGAATGTCTGAAATCGAGTTGCTCTTGATCATTTATCCAAACGATGGTTTTTTTTTTGGATTTTAGTGGGAGTTTGACTCATGACACAGAAACAGAATATAATTCATGTATTGAACATGCTGTAAGTTCTACTTTTCAAGTAATTGACAGCAGAAACGACGATGAATTGACTGCAATGAACTTTCAAGAAATAATTGATTCCGTTGAAGTGCAGAATTCATCAAATGCTTTAAATTCCACTCTTTGTTCTTCATATGAAAAAATCATCTATGACAGTGCATACTCTACTGATGATTCAATTCCCGCATTAATTGTTTTAAGTATAAAACTACGACATCATTTAACATATGCTGCTACAGAGGATTTCGTTCGCGGTATGTCAGTTTTAAATGATTCTACTAGTTAAGGGTAGGAGATACTGAAATTTGAGTATGAAAATTTCAAAAAAAATTTTATGGAAAAGTGATCTTTGAACCCTTATCTTTACGTACACAAATCCTTGAACCGAAAAAAAAATTATTATGCTCCGTTCACCCAATAAAGCGTATAATGTTTCAGCAAGAGTTTTCAATTCTCCTATATTTCGGTTATTTCTTTTGTAATTTGTAAAAAAAAGTAACTTGAGATGCATTTTTCCATAGAGCTACAATACCGAGGTGTTTCACATGAGATGCTGCTAGTAATGCGTTTCCTGAATCTATAATTTTTGTCGATGGCGCGAGATGGCACTCGTGTTCGACAAGCACACGGTGTGTGTGTATACAGGGTGCGCCAGAATTGAGTGGCCAAAATGATAGGGGTAATAGAGGAGGTCTAGCTGAGTAAATCGACCTATATAACATGTGGTCTCCGAAGTCGCGTTCGCGACATACGGCAGGTTAAAAAATCTCGCTACACGCCGCAATTTAGGCAACCGAGTACACAGCAGGCAGCGGTTAGCAGTATTGTTGATAAGCGCGCTCGACTGCTGATTAAAACCATAACACTTTCAAATCTACGAATTTCGAACGTCAACACTCTTGGCATTCAAGTTTCCCTAAACATAACAAGAAGGATGCGTGATGGAAATGAATATCGCTTGCAAATTCAGAAATTCCGAACCAAATTTCATTACGAAAACCGGTCGTTACAAAAGATGCTCGAAGTTACGACCTCCGACTTGATTTGAAAGTGTTATGGTTTGAATCAGCAGTCCAGCGCGCTTATCAACAATACTGCTAACCGCTGCATGCTGTGTACTCGGTTGCCTGAATTGCGGCGTGTAGCGAGATTTTTTAACCTGCCGTATGTCGCGAACGCGACTTCGGAGACCACATGTTATATAGGTCGATTTACTCGGCTCGACCTCCTCTATTACCACTATCATTTTGGCCACTTAATTCTGGCGCACCCTGTATACACCTTGAAAATAATTTTTTCCAAATCACTGCTACGCTCTGAGGAAACATTCTAGTGACTCAGTTTCTTTACAATTGATAAGCGCTGTTTTGATACACAGTTCATGATTTTTCCAGATTTTATGTCCTTCGCTGTACAAAAATTTAGTCCATCGAAGAAAAAGTAGTTGTCGTAGGGTACAGGTTGCTGCGTTGCATGAAATTTCTTCGAATTTGGAAAAAATATTCTGTATGAATGTAATTTAGGAGCAAACCAATAATATTTCATGTATTCAAGTTTTAGACATAGAAATTTTTGATTTTAAAATATTTTTTTCTAAAACGATGTAAAAAAAAAGTCTTACAATCAAAAATTTCTATGTCTACAACTTGAATTCATGAAATATTATCGGTTTGCCCATAAATTACATTCATACAGAATATTTCTTCAAATTTGGCGAAATTTCATGCAACGCAGCAACCTGTACCCTACGACAACTACTTTTTCTTCGATGGACTAAATTTTTGTACAGCGGAGGACATGAAATCTTGGAAAATCATGAACTATGTATCAAAATAGCACTGATCAACTGTAAAAGAACTAAGTCACTAGAATGTTTTCTCAGACCGTAGCAGTGATTTGGAGAAAATCAATCTCAAGGTGTTTATACCCCCATCAGACAACGACTCCAAAATGTGTTTTTCTACAGTTGGAAATCATATTGAAGTTTTTGGTCACACAATTCACCAGACATGAGCATTGAAATTTATATAGCGAATCAATATTCTTCCGAATGTTTGTATTAATTTTACAGAACCAGATTCACAAGTTATCAACCGTACGATTCGCTGCCCGCAGGTCAAATTGCTTAGACTCGACAAGACCAAGTTTTTTTTTTAACGTCACATGCTTCAAAACTATTGGCAATCTCGTCTGAAACTAGTTTGGTTCATGCAGTAATGAAAATCTCAAATTTTGTGAATAATTTGAAAAAAAACTTCAAAGCGATTTATCTCAAAACTATGTTTGAGCCAATTGAAAAAGTCCCATGGGTCTGAGTTTTTGTCGAAGACTTCTGAAATTTTCAGGGTGCATTCCTACATACACTAGCTACAAACCCACGTTAGATTTTGGAAATCGAGACAAAATTACGGATTTTAGGAAAAATAATTGAAATGAAATTTTTTTTTTTTTTTCATAATAAAAAAAGTGTTGAAATCAAAGTATCGTAGCTATCTCTAAAAACCAACGTGGGCTTGTGGCTTATGCATCCTAAAATATGTGTGTGCAAGCTCAGCAAGATTCAAAAATAATTGAGACGCACGGGAAGTTTTCGAATACAGGCTTTTTCAGAAGCATTATGAGGAGTAACTCTGTACTAATTGTTTCAAATGACTTGAAATTTGCACAATGTCTATGTTTTGAGATGACAAACATGTGTGTTAAACCTTATTTGAAAATCGCAATTGGTTCAGATGGGCAGTTTTCAGTATCTCCTACCCTTAAAGCAACTAAATATCATTGGAAAAACATTGTAGATAGTTTCTCTGATCAGATAACTATTCACCATCTTTGTCCAAAGTGTGGATCGTACTTAGGAGAGCATAAAAAATTGAGATATCATCCAACACATCTAACTGAACAAATTTCTGATCCAAGTTGTGGGAACAGTACACAACACGAATTTGAAACTCTTCATTGTGAGAATTGTGATGAAGATATTAGCATTGAAACTAATTATAAATCCGGATATACATTTTTATATTCTTCTCTGCGATATCAACTCACAGAGCTATTCCAGAACTCGGACTTCCATGAAGAATTAGAGCAACGACAAGAGAAAACAAACAATTATACTTTTGAAGATATTAATGACGGGAAATTATATAAAAGTAGTGTTGCGAATGACATGATAAGTATTACGTTCAATACAGACGGTGTCCCTATTTTCGATAGCGCTGACTGCACTGCTTATCCGATTTTGTGTTCAATTAATGAATTGAATCCATCAAAACGCAAAGGAAGTGTACTTCTTGTAGCGCTTTGGGTTGGATCTGGAAAACCTGAATCTTTGCCGGAATTTTTTAAACCTTTCGTCTCGGAAGCTGAAAATTTGTTTCACGAAGGATTCGATTATATTTATAAAGGTCAAAAATATAATAAAAAATGTAGCGTTGTTCTTAGTATCTGCGATGCATTAGTTCGCCCGAAACTCCTCAATTCTATGCAATTTAATGGTAAATATGGATGTGGGCTATGTCTCAATGCTGGTAAAAGAATAGAAAAAGTACGAGGCAGTGTGACTATTTATATGAGGTTGAAGTTCGTAACGTTAACGTGACAGAATGTTCGTTGAAGAAATGCAATATTTCGTGATTCAAATGTTGCTAGACTTGAAAAATATGCGAGATAAACATGTTTCACACAATTTGAGGAATTATGCACCGTTCTTGATCCGTTTGTAACGTTCGAGCTTTGAATTCAAGAATTTTTTGGCGAATATTTCTTTGCGTTAACGTTACGAACTTCGAGCTCATCTATTTATCTTATTGAATCGAACAATGCTTACGGGTTCAAGAACTCATGCCGAGTCTATGAGACATGCTACACTCAAAGAAAAATGTATCGAAGGAAAATGTATCAAAGGCGAGTCAGTGTTATCGAAAATACCAAGATTCGATATCGTATTAGGTATCAATGTCGATTGGATGCGTTGCGTTTCTCTAGGGGTCTGCCGTCAATTTGCGTGAATATGGTTTGGTACCACTAACTAGAAGACTTGAAATTCTTGATGAGAAAAATTCATCCGGCGTTCCGGGAATCGAACCCGAGCCTACTGGCTGCCAATCCGGGAGCTTATACCACTAGACCTAGCCGCCTTCAAATTCAACTCGTCATTTTTCAAGTCTATGTTCGTGTGCTCTGTATTGTACGTTATGAATTTCGTGGCAAAGGCACATGTTTTTGACTTTGAATATTAGTGAGTTCGACTACATGCCTGCAAAGGCGATAAGTCGTAAAAGGAGAGAGAGAGAGAGACAGAGAATATTAGTGAGTGAGCGCTCAGGCTCACAAACACTTATTAGGTAAGACTTATTGTCTCTGTTATACCTATTTTTTATTGGTCATATTTAATTAAATATAACCAATACCACAGAAGGTGGGGCAATTAGCCGCGGCTGTTGTCTGCTGTCAGTTCGCTTAAGTTCTTCCAGTTTCTCATACGTCGGTGCACGCAGCGCAGAACCGAAATGACTCGCGAAAAATATCCGTCGAGAAACGAGCCAATATACGAATATATCGCGCAATCGGTTTATTTCCGTTGATACACTTTGGCATAACATTACTAGAGTATGAACAATTTGTACAAAAGTATCCCACCCATTTCAACTTGAGCCAACTGCCCGCGAGAAATGTAGTAAATAAATTCGAGGCCTAGAAGTTCGAATTAGTTTCCTTAATTCTAACAGCTAGTCGCCGCCGAGGTATTTCTCGATCCATATCGATTATGAATTTGGTGATTCTTATGGAGGAACGTTGTCTCCGAATGCGATTCTGAAGGTATCGATTCGAGCCGTTCGCTCAAAGAATAACCTAAGTCGATTTCGGTCGTTTTAAAAGTTCAGCATCGCACAGTAATATCATGAGCACGCATAAATTGAACCACTTACGAAAAGGTCAAAAGTTTATAAGATGTTACGAAATTTGACATACATGTTTCTAGCGGTAATGTCTCCAAATTGACAGGTGAATCCAAAAAAAGACCTCAATCGACTCAGGTTATTTTTTGAGCGAACGGCTTATTTATTCATGAAGTCGATGATCTTCTATTATCATTTAAACCAACCATGGATATGTCTCGAACAATTCGTGAGATGTCAGATCGAGTACACTGGAAAGCTCATGAGTGGGTTGCTTTTTTACTATTTTACAGTCTTCCAATATTGCAAGTAGCTGCTAAAAGAATATACCTTGATCATTGGGCTCTCCTAGTAGATGGCATATCACTTCTACTACAAGCATCTGTTACGGCATCAGACATCCATTATGCTCATAATTGTTTGATTGACTTCATAAACGGTGTAGAAAAGTTATATGGAGAAGAGGAGTTATCTTTCGATGTACATTCTCTTGCGCACCTAGCTTAAAGTGTAAAAAATTGGGGCCCGCTCTGGACTCATGATGCTTTCACGTTTGAAAATTTCAATCAAAAAATTTTAGCTTTTGTAAAAAGTTCAAACGGTGTTGCTCAACAAATTTACGATGGATTTCGCACTAAATGCGTTATAACAAAATTGAACAATATTCTATCTAAAGGTTGCTTTTTTACTATTTTACAGTCTTCCAATATTGCAAGTGTTGCAAAAAAAATATACCTTCATCATTAGGCTCTCTTAGTAGATGGCATATCACTTTTACTACAATCATCTGTTACGGCTTCAGATATTCGTTATGCTCATAACCGTTTGATTGACTTATACGTAAAACATGATTCATCTTTCAATATTCATTTTCTTGAATAGTAATTTTCTTGCTCACCTATCTCCAAGTGTGAGAAATTTGGGACCAGTATAGGTTCATGATGCTTCCACGTTTGAAAATTTGAGTAAAAAAAATTTAGCTTTTGTACAAAGTTCAAACGGCGTTGCTGCACAAATATCCCTTTCTCCCTCTTCCTTTTTCCCTCTCCCTTTTTCCCTCTTCCTTTTTCCCTCCATTTTTCCATACGAAAAATAAAAACAATTTGTCGTGCAGCATTGCTGCCAACTCTTCTCCGCTCGCTCTGTGATTGCTACTATTCGCGGAAATCGCAAGATTTTACCATGGCACATACTCTGTCGGGGTACCTACTGATTGGATCTTAAATTTTTCACTATCGGAATTCAAAAAAGACGACCACGAGCCGGACCTGACTTATGTCGTTGAATGGCGAAAAGGTCGAAGACCATTGGGTGACTGGCAGGCTTATGATGGCTAGGTAACCGAAGTGTCTAAAAAAATTTGAACGAACCAGTTTTGTCCCAATTTAGCACCTCGCCAGGTTCAAACGGCGTTGCTGCACAATTATCCCTTTCTCCCTCTTCTTTTTTCCCTCTCCCTTTTTCCCTCTTCCTTTTTCCCTCCATTTTTCCATACGAAAAATGAAAACAATTTGTCGTGCAGCATTGCTGCCAACTCTTCTCCGCTCGCTCTGTGATTGCTACTACTCGCGGAAATCGCAAGCCCTGACCAGTAGGAATAGAACTTGAACGAACCAGTTCTGTCCCGATTGAACTTTTTTTTTTTAATTGTAGACCAAAATAATTTGAATGTTCGAATTCTAAAAGAGCTGCAAAACATGCGTAAGGATTTGAACAGAGCCTCACAAAGGAGTCAACAAACAGACTCGTCTGATTCTGAAAATGAAGACCCAAAACAGGTTCGATTAGTAAATAAACATCAATTTTGAATCAAAAGCCCTGACCAGTAGAAATAGAACTTGAACGAACCAGTTCTGTCCCAATTGAACTTTTTTTTTTTAATCGTAGACCAAAATAATTTGAATGTTCGAATCCTAAAAGAGCTGCAAAACATGCGTAAGGATTTGAACAGAGCCTTACAAAGGAGTCAACAAACAGACTCATCTGATTCTGAAAATGAAGACCCAAAACAGGTTCGATTAGTAAATAAACATCAATTTTGAATCAAAAGCCCTGACCAGTAGGAATAGAACTTGAACGAACCAGTTTTGTCCCAACTTAGCACCTCGCCAGGTTCAAACGGCGTTGCTGCACAATTATCCCTTTCTCCCTCTTCCTTTCTCCCTCTCCCTTTTTCCCTCTTCCTTTTTCCCTCCATTTTTTCATACGAAAAATAAAAACAATTTGTCGTGCAGCATTGCTGCCAACTCTTCTCCGCTCGCTCTGTGATTGCTACTACTCGCGGAAATCGCAAGATCTTACCATGGCACATACTCTGTCGGAGTACCTACTGATTGGATCTTAAATTTTTCACTATCGGAATTCAAAAAAGACGACCACGAGCCGGACCTGACTTATGTCAGTAGATAGGGGCAGCTATGGGGAGACACAACAAACCCCCCTTTCCCCCCCGTCTCCTGATAAGGGGGTGATAAGGGGAATGTGGGTCAGTGTGTTATCTTATCAGTCTGGCCCACATCCGGTCTGGTGTGTACGCGGACCTCCTTATCAGCTCCCCCCTCCCCCCACCCCCGTCTGCGGTCACTGGCCCTGACCATGATGCCCCTTACCCCACCTCCCCCCGGGGTCCGTTATGGGGTGAGTGCATCGCTCTGTCTCTTTCTAGTCTGGGTCTATCTCTCTCTAGTCTGGGGCAGCTATGGGGTGATGACGCGTTTGCCCGGACACACACACACACGCTCGCCTTACCGTGTCCGTGTGTTCTAGAATCTTCCAGAATGTTCTAGAAGCTTTCTGTCTCTTTCTAGCCTGGTCCCGTCTCTCTCTCTCTAGTCTGGGCCAGCCAAGGGGTGATGACGCGTTTACCCGCACACACACACCCACGCTTGCCTTACCGTGTCCGTGTGTTCTAGAATGTTCCAGAATGTTCTAGAAGCTTCTGGAAAGCGATGACGCGTTATCCCTACTCCAAAATTTTTGTACTTAGAAATATTTCAGCAACGCGGCATCCCTGTTCACTATATCTATGCTTAAAACTACGGGGGGCTGGTGAAGGATAGAGATTTGATGACGCAACAAATATATACATATCAGACGTTTATTCAATAAATCTTAAATCTACATACAATTATGCTCAAATGAGCGATACCAAATGAAGGGCAATATAGAAAAAATGACATAAAATCAAAACTATCACTACGATTAGATTAAGAGTAATCAAATGAGAAGAAAAAGAAAAATTTAAAAATATTGTGTAATATGATATTAAAAGCAAAGAACAATTACGATCAATTGAAGCTAAGTATACAATCAAAATACTATTACTATGTTTATATTAAGTGAAATTAAATGAAAAAAACTCAAAAACTAACCATGTATATCGCTATGCCAGATTACATTTGTTTCTAGAAGTACAACACTGGTGACAATCAATCAAATCCAGGCTTTCGCAAGACTTATGACTTGAGAACGAGGTGAGTTGTTTGTAAAATGAAGCAGCGATAGAGTCATTTTTATCATAATTATCGGTAAACATATCGAGAAACTGATGCAAATCAAACCCGGCAGCCATGAACCACACAAACATAACACAGTATTGCCCGCACACGTTTGACGAAAAACTTTGCAGCCGTACGATGTTCCATGTGTAGCGTTCGGAATTGCTGCGTAAAGTCCTATTATGATGGGGCACGAGCGGTGGTATACCAAAACTGTCGAAATATATTCCGTGTCCGGCTGCGTTGATGTAAAACGCCACCCAGTGCGTACCGGGTTGTGTGTGATCATCGGTGTTAGCAACAAAAGCCATCGGTCGTGTCCATACCAACGGTATCCGATCTGCTGGGTAAACCTGTATCTTCTTCTGGTTCAGAAATGTCCGCAATGCTTTCCGGATCTGTAGACTGTCCATTTTTCTCGTCAACAATCTCCAGAGACGATGGCGAGATAGACAATTCCGTCGTGGCTGTGGAGAGACTCGAGTCCGAGACTTCGATTTCTTGGGCCTCTACATTCACTATCGTTTCTGCGGAACCGAACATTGACTGGTCAGGTTGATGCGAGGAACTGTCACACGTGTGGGCAGTATGATATCCACTGGAGCTGTTGCTGTTAACACTGCTATTGCCTGATCTCTCCCCCAGATTCAAACGACGACTGCCAATTATCGTATTCGCATGAGATTTATAATCATACTTGTCGAGGATTTTCTTCTCGTTGACCCAATGTTTCAGCTTGAGGGCATTGTTTAACGCACAGGCGTAAAATTCTTCTTTCCTGACTCCGTGATGAAAACAATAATCAGACTGTGGATTCAGCTCGGGAAGTTCGGGACAGTCATACTCCTCGAGATTCACAACTTGGCGCGACGTAATTTCCTGCAGATACTTGGCTTCGTATTTACCTCGGGTTACAATACGGTATGCGTTCCGAGCTATTTCCCGTAAATTGAGTTCCAGCTTTTTCACCGAAGTATCCCCCTCGAACCACTCGATACCGTGCTGGTAACACGTGTTATAATTGTTAGCGATGCGTTCTCTCTGAGTCAGGCTGACAAACGGATAAGGTGGCTCGATAATCCAGTGGGCGTGGTACGGATGATCCAGGGTGACTACGGCCACCTCTTTCGGTAGCAAATTTCCAAACACATCACTAAATCCTTGAATATCCACAACGTAGTCCATATTTGTGAACGGTGGGAACGGTTAACACTTATTAGACCCGAACGCGGTGAGGTTTGTAGAACAACTGACCCTATCGTCGAATGTATAATCACCTTTTTTCCCCCAACCTTACAATCACCCGATTTTTTTTTTGTCCTCCTTCTTCTACAGTTTTTCCGAGGGTTGCTGTTTCCGGCGATAAAGTTGTCGGTTGGACCAGACGATGATAACGGAACCCTGTTACTGACGAAAAACAGGAAGCTTTGCCTCCCGCCCACTTTCTAGCCGCCAAAGTCTGTGATAACCTGCCTCGCTGCGTCTATTTCTATGAGATTGTCGAACTCTGCGTAAACTATGCAATTTATAGTTTCTTCCAGCGCCTTGTCGAATCGCATTTCTATCCTGAGAGTACCGTGTTTAATTAGCGACCAATGCGAGGGGCAGTTGGCCGAGAGGTCTGGTGTGAGATCGAATGCCATCAAACAGTTCCCTTTTTTGTACTGTGAACGATTAATTCCGTTGCCTTCGTTGAGAAAATGAATACCGGTGCCGGAGAAGAGGGTGTGATACGCGTCGACGTACAGATTATCTTTACCAAAGTTTGTTTGCAGAGGTTTTGAGGGGACTTGCACACCGTCCACGTACAGCGACAAGTAATTCAGCAAGAAGCTTTGGAAATTGAACGGGTTGCGTAGTCTGTCTCCGTTGAATGCCTTGTTGCTGACGAATCCAAGAATCACACGTTTCGGCAGTTGTCCGAGTACCACGTTGTCCAGCGTCTCCGCTTGTACCCCAGCGTGAATGGTGAAAGCTTTCACCTCTACTCTTGTTACGGGATACTTGGCCGTTCCCTGGGCAAGGGTACGTGCATGGGCCAGTAGGATACCTGGGCTGATCTTTACGCGGCGAACCATCAGAGAAGTGTCGACAATGTGCAGCGTATGAAGGGGATTTGTTTCCATTAGGCAAAAACTGTCCCTCGATCTTACGAGACGTAGTCGTAACTCCACTCCGTTGAGTAAAAACTTTTCTTGATTAAAGACGTCGCAGTGGAGATGTCCAATTAGATCGACTATACGGGAGTCTTGCATCATACGTTTTCGCGTAGTGAATCCCTCGTCGGCATCTTCACTGTCGACATCGCAGACGTCCGATACGGTTTCCTCGCTGTCATACCACATGCCGCACGAGAGATGCGAACGTTTCGCGGATGGGGCGTAATTTAACAGAGTCTCAACGTAGGCACGGTAAGCGTAGGAGTTGTTGGCTGGTGAAACAAGTTTTTGATTGAAGAATATATCCACTTGGTTAAGGGTAGGAGATACTGAAAACTGCTCATCTGAACCAATCGCGATTTTCGAATGAGGTTTAACACACATGTTTGCCATCTCAAAACATAGACATTGTGCAAATTTCAAGTCATTTGAAACAATAAGTACAGAGTTACTCCTCATAATGCTTCTGAAATAGCCTTTATTCGAAAACCTCCCATGCGTCTGAGTTATTTTTTAATCTTGCTGAGCTTGCACACACATATTTTAGGATCCGTAAGCCACAAACCCACGTCGATTTTTAGAGATAGCTACGATACTTTGATTTCGACAATTTTTTTTATGAAAAAAAAAAAATATCATTTCAATTTTTTTTTCTAAAATCCGTAATTTTGTCTCGATTTCCAAAATCTAACGTGGGTTTGTAGCTAGTGTGTGTAGGAATGCACCCTGAAAATTTCAAAAGTCTTCGACAAAAACTCAGACGCATGGGACTTTTTCCATTGTCAAAAACATAGTTCTGAGATAAATCGCTTTGAAGTTTTTTTTCAAATTATTCACAGAATTGAAGATATTCATTACTGTATGAACCAAACTAGTTTCAGACGAGATCGCCAAAATTTTTGAAGCATGTTACGTTAAAAAAAAATAGCTCTTACAATTTTTGAGCGGTATTCACATTTTCATCAGGAATTTCAGAAATTACAATTTCAAGGAAGTTGGAAGTAATTATGAAGGATATAAATTATCTCAACTTAAAAAAATTTGAACTTGTATTTTAGCAGCTCGGTTGATATAAACTTGGTCTTGACGAGTGTAAGCAATCAGACCTGCCGGCAGCGAGTCGTTCGGTTGATAACTTGTAAATCTGGTTCTGTAAAATGAAAACAAACGTTTGAAAGAATAATGATTTGCTATATGAATTTCAATACGTTATTATTGGAGGGTGGAGAGGGGATGGAGGGAGGGGGGGCCACCCGCCCACCCACTTCCCCCCCTTCCTCCACGGGGTTATTTGGACTAAGTCCACTGCTCGAGTTATTCTTCATCTCGACGTTTCGGGCGCTGAAATCTGCTCCCGTCCTCAATGAATTTCAATACTCATCTTTGGTGGAGTGTGTGCCAAAAACTTCAATATGATTCCGAACCATAGAAAAAACACATTTTGGAGTTGTTGTTTTATGCAAGCATTTTGAACCGCATGTCGATCATCACCAGCCTTACAGGAAACATTTCTGTAAATAGAAATATCAAAGTGAGACAAAATAATAATCATTCTTTGGGAAAATTTGATACATATCTTTTTTTCGAATGAGTCTCAAAACTTTTGAGTGTCCAACATAATTTTAGTACAGCAGTTTTCACTTCATTGCGGGAGGCCTCACATCAAAAACTTCTGTTGGTCCATTAGCGAACGCTATTTCTGGAAAGCAAAAACAAATATTAGAAATGGAAATGTGCACAATGAGATATTTAGATATTAGGTATTAGGTATATTTAGGTATTCGCTACTTATCTTTCAAGGTTCAGTGAAAAAAAAACCCTCTTTGTACAAAATGCAATTTTTTCAAGACGACTCTCACGACTTGCTCGCTGAAAGTGAATCAAGATTAGTACACCGCACCGGCACGTTACTACTACAACTATAGCAACATCATACACTCAGCAACAAAATTAACGGCGCACCCGGGACTCGGCGAAATAATACCGATTTTCAAAATACTGTAACTCAATGAAAAATTGTCGAAAAAAATCATTCGGCAAAGCATTTTGAAGGTTGAAACTTTATTTGCAAGATGGTTTTTGAAAATTCATCCTACGGTCATTTCTGACCTCATGGCGTAGGTCTGAGTGCCGGGTTGCGAAACGCCAGAAAAAACAAGTTTTTCGAAGTTCTCTACGGGGCGTTAAAAAAATGGCAGAGAACTTTCGAGACAGCCATTTTGTAGCCTGAAATCTCCTCTTCAAAATCGTACCTAAAAATTTCACGCGCGATTTTTTTTCACCGAGTTATCCAACTTCTGGTGAAGCAATGTCAATAAGGGCAGGAGTGACCAGTAGGCGTAGACTGATCTGGCGTTATCCAGGATGCACCGCGAGGAGGTACAGTCTACCATGCATCCCGTGTGTGTGTGTGCAGGCAGCGATCAGGACCCATGGCTCGTCACTTCCACGGTATTTCATGCCTCCAAACCCTCGCTGCACTGCGTGTGTGTGTGTGTAATGCTACGATATCTCAAGTTCAAAATCGGGTATTGCCAACCCTACTTCTTATCACCGCCTGCAAGTATTCTCCCATATTGATGCAACTCTAAATACGTGGGCACACACCCACACACACATACGCGTACACACACGCACGCACGCACGCACGCACACACACACACACACACACGCACGCACGCACGCACACACACACACACACACACACACACTCCTTACGCCTACTGGTCAGTCCTGCCCTTATTAACATTGCTTCACCAGAAGTTGGATAACTCGGTGAAAAAAAATCGCGCGTGAAATTTTTAGGTACGATTTTGAAGAGGAAATTTCAGGCTACAAAATGGCCGTCTCGAAAGTTCTCTGCGATTTTTTTAACGCCCCGTAGAGAACTTTGAAAAACTTGTTTTTTCTGGCGTTTCGCAACCCGGCACTCAGACCTACGCCATGAGGTCAGAAATGACCGTAAGATGAATTTTCAAAAACCATCTTGCAGATGAAGTTTCAACCTTCAAAATGCTTTGCCGAATGATTTTTTTCGACAATTTTTCATTGAGTTACAGTATTTTGAAAATCAGTATTATTTCGCTGAGTCCCGGGTGCGCCGTTAATTTTGTTGCTGAGTGTATCATTACACAAGCACTATCGTATATTTCAAATCACACAAAAAATCACTACTCTAAACTGCATTGCACCAGTTCAACTTCAACTTCTAATTCACTAACACTCTGGGATATTGGTAACTATATAAATATCATATCACTATTTCACAATTCTATTGCACTAACACCACTCTGAAATATTTTTCACACAGTACACTAATCCATGCCAAACCTGCTTCTAGAATTCACCTGCTGCGTAATCCTTTGCTTCTTTTGCTCCTCCTGCTTTCGTAGCAATTTTCTTCTGATCTTTTTGTTTTGATCGTCTGGCTTTTCTATTCTCCACAGCCTCAGCTTCTCCGGCCAATTTTCGTTTCCTGTCCCGTTGTCTGGAGATTATCTGTCCTGATGGTCCCGCTTCTTCGTCTCTAATTGCTGCTTTCATGATTTTCGTTTTTCCGATTCCGTTGTTGTACTCCGCTACTGCATTTACCACTGCTAAATGTAGACGCTTCTTCGAGACAAACACTTCTTTCACACACTTCCTCCATATCAAACTGTTGAGACACTCGTTCGCATTTTGCGTTTTTCCTCGGGCACATCGCAGTAAGAGTTCGTCACTCGTGAGTCGTTTGTAGACAGGCTGTAGATTTTCAACTACTTGCTCGTTCAGAATCAATTTCATGTCCTTATGGCGTCCTGGTTCTTCTTGTTTGGCCGTTGCTCTATTGTAGAAACACCACGATTCCTTACCAGTTGGGCAATGTGTGTGTTGTGGTCTCTTGTCTGTTGATGAGGCATGATGGAGTGTAGCGTAAATAGCTCTCTTCATTCCCTCGATGTCATCCAAATGCTCTACGATTCCTCTTCTATAATATTTCGTCAATGTGTCGATCTTTGTCACCGTCAGTGCTCCAATAGTTTTTCCACCCAGCTTTCTATCTTGAGACAGCTTACGAAGTGCTGTTCCTAGCCTTTTGGCGACATGGTTGACGCATTCTTCCTTCTCGACACGAGTATCACCATAAGGTGCAATCTCCCTCAGGCGTAACCATGTTCTCGCATCCCCGTCAGACACCAAGGTGGTAAATCTCATTTGGTTCTTCTCGATGGATCTTGACCAAATTTTTTCTGCTGCCCTCACCTCCATTGAGCCTGATGCGCCGATAAAGTTTTGGTTGCACTCGTTGCTTGATTTATGTCCCTCCAGCCAGAGAGCAAAATCAGGCGAATCTTCGCCAAGTTCGACACGACTCACAATACACATTTGACAATACTTGGAAAGTATTTCAAAGTCTATTACGAGTCCTGTAACGACATCTATGGCGATTCCAATTCCATACATAGACTGGTGACCTCGCTTCTGCCATGTACCATCGAAGGTGACTGTAATATCTATAACAGCCTGATTTCCCAACTCTGGCTGTAAAGCGACATGAGCATTGCGGATCTTTTCCCTTGCTTCATCTAAAACTTGCGCCTCAAGCTTATGGGCTTCCTGTGACAGGGATTGCAGGTGTTGTTGATATGTTCGAACGGTCATGACGGGGAGATCTGTGGCAATGCATAATTTTTGCAGCGCTCCATATCCCAATCCGACAGATGTGATTCCGTCAACCATATTCCGGTTTACTGCAAAAGGTGGCCTCGAACTCTCTTCATTCTTGATACGCGGACTCGAATAAGTATCACCAAGCACAAAACCACAGGCATTACACTTCAATAATAATTTCACACTGAAACCTTGACGATCACGCACTTGCACAAACACTTCTTGCCTTTCACAGTTAGTACACTTCACGTTTTTCACTAAATCCTGTAAGCACGAAGAATAAATTAGTAAAAAATCACCTGCTTCAACAGGTGGATTTCGATCGGGATGGGGAATGAGGTTAGGGTCGTTGGGATCGTTGGGCTCTATCTGCTCCTCTGCGATTACTGCCCGATTTTCGGACTGAATCTTCCGAGCATCTATCGCCCGCTGCTGCCGCAGGTTACTGCGTCCTTTAGACTTTCGCCAACGTCGATTAGCTTGATACATTTTTAGAAATCACAAGTTATTCACCAAAGTACACGTGGATTTCGCTTGTAATGCTCGAATTCGCGCCTTTGCGGTATGTTTACCAAACACAAGTGCCATCTCGCGCCATCGACAAGAATTATAGATTCAGAAAACGCATTACTAGCAGCATCTCATGTAAATCACCTGTGTTGTAGCTCTATCGAAAAATGCATCTCAAGTAACTTTTTTTTACAAATTGAAAAAAAAATAACCGAAATATAGGAAAATTGAAAACTCCTGCTGAAACATTATACGCTTTATTGGGTGAACGGGGCGTAATAATTTTTTTTTCGGTTCAAGGATTTGTGTACGTAAAGATAAGGGTTCAAAGCACACTTTTCCGTAAAAATCCAAAAATCGATTTTTTTGGAATTTTCACACTCAAATTTCAGTATCTCCTACCCTTAAACATCGAGTGTAGAAGGTTGTTCACAGGTGTAGCGTACCGGGCAGGTGCAGCACCCGCCGCCGCTGCTGGGGGGTTATTCTCAGGTTTAATCAACTGCACCTGCACGCGTACGCTTAACATGGTGTGTGCCAAATCAATGTACTCGTCACCTTGGCCCGGTACCGAGAATTCGATCGGCGAATCATCGGTTAGCGATGAGACGGGCTTGTAGTGCACCCACTGTCCACCCTCAATCGAAGTTTGTGTAGGAGGAAGAGTAAACAAATCTAGCTCAGACTTCATACACTCGCCAGAGTGCGCGTGTAGGAATGCCATTATCCGTGTGTGTGAGGGCGAGAGATAAACTATCGGGGTCCAAAGATGTCGGTCAAAGCTCGTTTTTTAGAGGTCTTCTTTTTATTTCCTTTTTTTCTGGACACGGTTTGTTTCTTCTTGCCCTTGCTCTTCTTCTTCTTGGCTGATTTCTTCGGTCGTCTTCTGTTGATTCTTCCCTTTTTGGCAGAAGCTCGAGCGTCGACTAGCCTGTTTACGCGTGCGAGCATCGACTGATGTCTCGGTCCACCCACGCCGCTCATATACCCCGATCCCTTCATCAATGGGTACGTTACGTTTTGGCGCCGCCGTTTTGGCGCCGCCGTTTTGGCGCCACCGTTTTGGCGCCGGTTATTTTGGCGCTGGGACGTCTTGGCGCCGGCCGTTTTGGCGCCGGCCGTTTTGGCGCCAGACGTTTTGGCGCCGGCCGTTTCGGCGCCGGACGTTTTAGCGTCGGACGTTTTGGCGCCGGACGTTTTGGCGCCGGCCGTTTTGGCCCCGGACGTTTTGGCGCCGGCCGTTTTGGCCCCGGACGTTTGGGCGCCGGACGTCTTGGCGCCGGACGTTTGGGCGCAGGACATTTGGGCTGACGGATCTTCCGAATCGCAACTACCTGTTCTAACTTATTCTGATCCATTTTAACGTGTTCTAACCTATTCTAACCTTTCAGGAGCCATAACCACCTTCTGAGTATTTCGCATGTGTGTGTGTGCGTAGGATTAGTGGGGTGGCCTAACCTATTCTAACCTGTTCTATCCTATTCTAACCTGTTCTAACCTATTCTAACCTGTTCTATCCTATTCTAACCTTTAGGGAGCCACAGCCACCGGGTGGGTGGCTCGCCTCAGGTCACGCCGCTTCGCGTCGTGACCTGGGCTCACGATGAAGGAAAATCATCCCTCCCGCCCGGAGACCACCTAGCGGGCGGATTCTCGGGCGGGATTCAAAAAAGGCCTAACCTATTCTAACCTGTTCTATCCTATTCTAACCTGTTCTAACCTATTTTAACCTTTCGGGAGCCACAGCAACCTTCTGTGTATTTCGCATGTGTGTGTGTGTGTAGGATCAGTGGGGTGGCCTAACCTATTCTCACCTTTCGGGAGCCACGTGACCTGGGCTCACGATGAAGGAAAATCATCCCTCCCGCCCGGAGACCACCTAGCGGGCGGATTCTCGGGCGGGATTCAAAAAAGGCCTAACCTATTCTAACCTGTTCTATCCTATTCTAACCTGTTCTAACCTATTTTAACCTTTCGGGAGCCACAGCAACCTTCTGTGTATTTCGCATGTGTGTGTGTGTGTAGGATCAGTGGGGTGGCCTAACCTATTCTCACCTTTCGGGAGCCACGTGACCTGGGCTCACGATGAAGGAAAATCATCCCTCCCGCCCGGAGACCACCTAGCGGGCGGATTCTCGGGCGGGATTCAAAGAAGGCCTAACCTATTCTAACCTGTTCTATCCTATTCTAACCTGTTCTAACCTATTCTAACCTTTTGGGAGCCACAGCCACCTTCAGAGTATTTCGCATCTGTGTGTGTGTGTGTAGGATTAGTGGGGTGGTCTAACCTATTCTAACCTGTTCTAACCTATTCTAACCTTTAGGGAGCCACAGCCACCGGGTGGGTGGCTCGCCTCAGGTCACGCCGCTTCGCGTCGTGACCTGGGCTCACGATGAAGGAAAATCATCCCTCCCGCCCGGAGACCACCTAGCGGGCGGATTCTCGGGCGGGATTCAAAAAAGGCCTAACCTATTCTAACCTGTTCTATCCTATTCTAACCTGTTCTAACCTATTTTAACCTTTCGGGAGCCACAGCCACCTTCTGTGTATTTCGCATGTGTGTGTGTGTGTAGGATCAGTGGGGTGGCCTAACCTATTCTCACCTTTCGGGAGCCACAGCCAAAACGTCCGGCACCCAAACGTCCGGCGTCCAAACGTCCAGCGCCAAAACGTCCGGCGCCAAAACGGCCGGCGCCAAAACGTCCGGCGCCAAAACGGCCGGCGCCAAAACGTCCGGCGCCAGAACGGCCGGCGCCAAAACGTCCGGCGCCAAGACGTCCGGCGCCAAGACGTCAGGCGCCAAGACGTCCGGCGCCAAAACGTCCGGCGCCAAAACGTCCCAGCGCCAAAATGACCGGCGCCAAAACGGTGGCGCCAAAACGGCGGCGCCAAAACGGCGGCGCCAAAACGTCCTGCTCCCTCATCAATGACTCAAGTTTTTCCTCAGCTTTTCGTTTCAGATTCCGACTCGATTCGTTGATGCGTGACTGTAGAGACTTTTTGAGCGGCGTATCGTTCTGCATATCCGTCCTAACGTTCTTCCCCGTGCGTAGAATCTCTTTTCCGACAGCCCTAGCCCCACTTCTGAACAATGGTAATATCCTACGAAATAATCCTCCCAAGAAGCTACCGATACCGTGACCCCGCTGGTGAGGGTGTCCTCGGTAGAAAATCTCCATACCGCCCCCCAACTGACTCTCGTAGTGTTCGGTGTAATGGTCCATGGTCTTTTACGTTCTTCTTCTGTTTCTTCGTTGTGTCGATGCCCTCGAACTTTCCTTCCCCTGCGATATAACGATGATGATGATGATGATGATGATGAAAGAATTCTCACATCAGCGAACGCGTTTAAAGTGAAGCGTGACGGTCAACGTCCCACCTTCGAATGGCACAGGTCTGCCAAGATGATCCCTTATATTGATTTCGACTGTACGGAAACTTGTAAGCATCAGTGGCAAGTAGTACGGCGGTGATAGGGTCTTTATTTCCGATTCTCCGCGAATCGAATGCGAGTTCCCACAGGCATGAATAACGCGTAACAAAGGTGCGTAAACATCACCGACGATGCGAGGCTCCACAAGATCACAGTAGACAAACATTTGACACGACGGGATTACCGGAACGGGGTTCTCAGGACCATCGGATACCGGCCCATGGACAGTTCCCCGTGATTTAGGTCTTGCGGTGATAGTCTCGGCTCGTTGCGACGACGGCGATGAAAACGTAAGCGGATAATGGATCTCGGCTAGACCCACCTCCCACTCACCGTCCAATTCGATGGCACGCGGTAACTGTGTCATGTAGCAGCAGGTACGGTTATCGGGAAAAAACTGCATTGAGCTGTTGCTCGGTAGAGTGATGTAAAATTGATTACCCCTCATAATGAGTTCAGAACGTACGCGGGTGTGTATAATGCAATCAACGTGCACACGACTACTGACCCGTCTCCTCCTCGTCAGTTCTGAGTGACTGTCTCCAAATTTCCCCCCTCCGCTACTCGTTGAAGCTCTGCCTCGTAGAACGCGCCGTCGATTTCCTCTCCCTCTGAATCCACCAAGACGTAGACTACCGGTGAACGCGCGAGCACGCGGTGAATCTTGAACAATTCTTCGCTCCAGTTTGCCACGTATCCCTTCTCGAATGTGCCCTTGGTTCTGCTGATTCGTACAGTGTCACCTTCGCGAAATCTTGGTTTACCCTTCGATCGCTGTGGATATCGTCTCTGCATGAAGGCACGTGCCTCGGCCGCGTTGCGTAACGTCACCGACGACGGGGCCATTCCGATACTCGAGTGTATGGTATCATTGTACGCCTGTACGATCTGAGGAAGGATATCCACGTAGCGACGGGTCTTCTTGTGCGTAAGGTATCGCCATAGACGTTCCTTGAGCGTACGGTTGAATCTTTCTACGATAGCCGCTTTTATGTCGGGGTTTCGAGTGACCCGATAACGTATCTCGTTAGCGTTTAGCAGGTTCTGAAAAACAGAGCCGACAAACCCTTACCCTTGTCTGTCTGTAGTAGTACGGGCCTGCGTCTGGTTGTGTTCAACACATGTTCGAATCCCTCGGCAACGGCTGTTGCTGTCTTACGCTTCAATGGAACTACCCACGCATACTTGCTCAGAACGTCAATCACCACTAGCAGATAGCGATACCCGTTGTGATGTTTCTTTTCAGAGTTCAAATCGGCCAGGTCAGCCTCCCACACGTCATCGATGTTGGAAACGTTGTATCTTGCCCGCGGAAATCTTCTTCTTACCGATTTGTGTAACGTATAGGCATCTTGACCGGATAGCCAGTTTCTGACCGTTTCCCGCGACGTGTCCCCCCGCGAGACACGTTCCAGGTTCCGTGCTCCCGTGTAGGCAGCCGGATGCGAGGGGTCGTAATATATATCTTCAAGTCTCGGCATCGTTATTTCTTCAAGCGAAGTTCCATCCACCCACTGCGTCTGTTTTTCTTACCGCTGTTGCTGTTGCTGCTACCCTCGCGTAGAATGTTTCGCTGGCTTTTACGTTTGGTCGCTACAGGTGTTTCGGTTATATTACCGTCCTCTGTTCCACTGCTGCCGATACTTTCACTGCGATTACCCTCGCCAGCCCTACTGCGTGAAAAACCCCGAGCACTTGCGAACGATCCCTGACTACCGTCACCCGTGCCGCGAATCACGGACGATGACGAGGGATGTGCTATAGCCGAGGAAGCGGCGTCCGCCAACTTATCGTTGTCGAAAAGGCGTATGTCTCTCCAAAAAGTCTCGTTACCCACGTAATCTCGCGGTACGTTGACCGCGTGAAGAAAACGAGCGAACTGAGACCTTCCCACAGGATCGAAACTTTTTCTCGATCGCGTGGCAAGGTTCGTCAGATCGACAATATTTGCACCAGGTACCGTTACTCCGTCGATCGCAACTGCCCCGTCATTATTCCACGTGAAACGAGTCGGCATGTCGCTCAACATTTTTAACAAAAGTTTGCCTTTTGCTAAAAACTTTTTCGGAATGCTTCCCAGTATTCGCCCCGGATCCATTTTTCCCTCATTCGAAGGCGCGGCTCCGATCTCCTGTTTCAGCGGTACCCCGCCAACATTTTTACCCGTGCCCTCCTCCTCGCGAATGAGCAGCTCCAACGGTTTTCTAGACTCCTTGGTAAAATACAGATATCGCTGCAGCACTTGTTGATACAGTTTCCATTTTTCGGCATCATCCGTTGTTTCTGACTTCAGAATGCTTCTCATATCGTTATCTAGATTGGTGATGGGATCACCGCGGCCGGAATTAGGAGTCTCCTCGGCAGCGGCGGACGATATACCGGCTGCTGCACCGTCCGTGACGCGACGTTCGAATCTCTCCATACTTTCCATTGGAATTAAAATCATCTTCTTTGCCCGTTCCATCTTACCAACACCACCGCTTACACTCACACACACAGTTATTTAGAAAACAGTCTAGACACCAGAGTTCCGAGTATAGGGGCTAACAGCAGGGCAAAGAATCCACTTCCCTGTTGAACGAGAATTTTTTTCTTGCTTTTCCAGCTACCTCGATTACGGGCCAATCGACGAAGCGTCTGTCTGTGACGGCGAAGTCGCGTCTTCTGCGACGGGGAAAGCACGACGTTTCCCTCCAAGGTGTTGAGCGCGCACTCGCAGATGTTCTTAATCAAAGTGTTATCGGCTGTACGTAGCAGAGCCAATCGTTGACCTGGTTTTAATTTCTGCAGCGCGTGCAGCAGGAGAGTGTTTATTTTACTAAAGTTGGCCAGGCACTCCTGCTCACACGTGCGACGAGGTGTTTTCGGCATTATATCCGTGCGACTGGTACTGTGTGAGCACTGCTCTTCTTTATATCCCTCCGTGGAACGTAGACGTAATGATGTACGTCCGTGGGAAAGATACTGGTACGAAACCGACAATTTTCAGGCGTCGATTGCTTCAGATCCAGCAAGAGATAACCGTGCGGCGCAGAGGTAGCCTCGTGATAGGCCTCTTGAAGAAATCGTGAATCTTCGGGGTAGACTTGTCGCGCGAGGTGTTGAATCTGACCGCGATCGCGCGGATTTTTGAAGAAAACGATATAATTGGCGTTCAGAGAGATGTCTCGTTGACCGTGTCCTTGGTGAAACAAATTCTGCGTGATGTAAAAAACACTGAGATTCTTGTGGTGACAGACTTTGGTGAACAGATCGACGACCACATTGTTTGACGCCTCGCGCATCAGATCGTCGATCACCAATAGTTTGGGCTTCGTGTCACCGTCGTAGTCTGCGTGCTGCGGTAATCCCTCGCGGTATTCTATTCCGTTCCCCGACTCGTACAGCGGCTGCCACTCGTCGTAGTACCAGATTACGCGACTGAATTCCGCATCGCACATACTCCTGCTGTGTCTCAAGAAATTCTTTACAAAATTGGATTTTCCGCAACCCGAAGGACCGGCCACGATCGCAGAGAACGGATGCTTCCATCGCGTGTCCATCGTCCTCGATAATGTTTCTCTCTTTCTCTCTCTGTACAGATGTGTGGAAAAATCAGAATCAAAACATTCGGGTAACTGTATATTCCGCGGGAATCAGCCTTTCACGGGGGCGGCGGCGGCGGCGGCGGCGGTCGCGGAGCGCGCTGAGCTATGAGCTCATATCAGCGCGCGTGTACGCGTCGAGGGTATTAACCAGTACCCTCGCGCGCCCGCGGTACCAGCCTCATGCGGCGGGATAGATCTATCGCGGCTGACGAGCTTGCCGGCGCACGCACCCCTTGATCTAGCTTATTGCATCCCCGCGTCATAATTGTTTCTGTATAGTGTTTCTTCAGAAACGCAGATAACGTGAATATACTGACCTTACTGTGAACGTATAACCGTTATCTTCTATATTTATCTTCTGCGGCAGCGGCGTGTGTGCATGTGTGTGTGTGTGTGTGTGTGTGTGAACAAGAGGCTTGAGTCGGAGAGTGAGAGAGAGCGAGAGACAGAGTGTGCGATAAAGTTGGAAAATAGAGAGAGTTTTGTCGAGAGACTGTAAAAGATTATGTACAGATACTAGTTTACCCCGGTACAGGCTGCGTTGGGGGATAATCCCAAATACACGTGTTACTTTTGGAGGCGTTCAATGTTCGATGGAAATTCCCTGTAGCCGTAGGGCAAGGTCTGAAAGTTATCGGGGCAACGACGCCTCTTGACAATTACCGGTCTGCAGGTCTTGGACTCTGTACGCGTGACCACCTGGTGCAACACTGTCCGACGGATGGCGCGATACTGTAGTTGTATTGGCTCGGTGTTATCTACCACCATGCGCCGTATCGAGTCAAAGTTGACTTTAAGACGATTCGAGTAATTCAATGTAACACCTTTGACTTTGCATACCTCGGTCTCCTCACCGCTCGCATGACGAACGATGTACGCGTAAAACTTTGCTCCCCCTGAAACGAACGATCGTATGTAGCTACCCTTTCCGTAAGCCTCTAACTCGTCTGTGAGATCACCCAAAAAGTTTCCCGTCTCTGGCTCGTATTCGTCAGTATGCTTCGCATCGCGTGTATAGATAACCGAATCGGTATCATAGTACAGTACCCTCCGATCGAGCTTTTCCAGATACGAGTATAACTTCAGACGTGCTTGGGCTGTAGTATATGCGGCTATAGCAACATTTGCCAGGGGTGTCGGTTTAACGCTCGCCTCGGAGTGAACCCATCGTATGTATAACAGTTTCTCATTGACGGGTAGGAGATCTGTAACTTCGATCTCCGGGTCGGTTAATATTTTTAACAATTGTCTACGGGAATTTACAACCTCGGTCTTTGACATATTCTCACGCTGACCGAACTTTCCCCAAAACGAGTTGAGACAGAGTTTTGAGACAGAACGTAGGCCGGGATTCTTTGAAATCTTATCGCGGTCCAGTCGTATGCCCTCAATTCTCTCATATTCGGACAAGTAACGTTCTCGCGATTCCTCGTCTACACACTCGGCCGGCCATCCGCTAGCCTGCTGTTTAATTTTCAAGAAGGTATCTATATAGCTCGCAAAGTGACCACCCTTCCGAGTATTAGGGTCAAACTGTGTCATTGCATACTGCCAGATTTCACGTACGCTCACCACCGTGTAACCCTTTTCCACGGCCTTCTTCAATTCATCGGACACCCAAGTCCCTCGAACCAACGCTCGGAAGCGTTCTCGTGCGGACAGTCTATTTGCAGCATTTCCTCGCAACAAGTACGACACAGAGCAAACATTAGTTTACCGTGCATGCGTATCGGTAATACGGGATGAAAGAGATCTCGCGGCGGTAGAACGCAACACTTGACCAATCCGTCGAGTCGTTGGATATCGGTACCGTTCGCTCCTGTTAAGAATTTACAGTCGTCGCCGACATAAACTGTCGGGTGCCCCATGGGAAACCGACCGTTCTTGCATATGTAGGGGTACAGAGAGCATACGTCCACGTAGCGTATTTCCTCGCGTACACCCTCATCCACGCCTGTGTTTACTTCGCGATAGCACGACGTGTTACCCGTACGACCGCCATAGAACGCGTCACGTGGATTCAACGCCTTGTACGAACCCTTGTTTGCAATTAATAACTGATTCGAAATATATTCACGCAATTCGTCGCTCTCATTTCTGAGTAGATCCCATTCACATTCCCAGATCTCTGTAACGATGTATCCTAACTCGGTCATTTTAGCAGTCTTTGAGCGTGTT
Organism: Tenthredo notha; assembly: GCA_914767705.2. NCBI lineage: Eukaryota > Metazoa > Arthropoda > Insecta > Hymenoptera > Tenthredinidae > Tenthredo > Tenthredo notha. Next base: position 44,461 of record OU611919.1, on the reverse strand, counting down.
TCTTCGAGCCGCCTATCCATCGTGTCACCGGCTGTCAGTCTATTATCTCTGTTTATCTTGTAGCACAGCGGGCAGCCGTGCCAATAACACCCGTGAAACTCAAACACTTGACGTACGCCCGTTTGTTTATTTTCATAGTAACCGTCAACAGGACGACCCGTTTCAGGTATACGAAACTCGCGTGCCCGTGCAGCATGGGTGATTAGTATACCCATTTCATGCTCCTTCCAGACAAGCCATTCGAGAGCCTTCTGCGATTGATTATCGGCACGCCTATAACCCCCGCTGGGGATAATACCGATTTGCGACGGTTGTAAGAAATTTTTCCTAAACACCGTCATGCAGGCCGACGCTATGGTCGTACTCTCTGTGAACGGACACACACGCCCACACTCGAGAAAGATGTCCCTAAACGCGATACACGCACGTCGAAGAATATCTACATCTGCCTTGCAATAAGTCACCAGCTCGACATCAAAGTCAAATTGGCGATCTTGTGCAACCTCGCTATTATACCAGTTGTAAAAATCATCTCGAGCACTCACACTCATACCGTCCGGTATGTAAAATTTAGCTTCAGGAAGTGGCCCCACGTAACCACTATTATCGGGTGTGTTGAAAAGATGAGGAAAGAAACCCTTGACAGTGCTCGGAGGCAGACCGAAAGCTTTGGGAAGAGCAGATAACGCCATGGGCATATAGGCTAGCGAGTCAAGGAAGCGAGTGTGTCCCGTCTCTAGCATAATAATTTTACTTCCGTTCAAGATTACTTGCGGCGGTTCGTTGCCTCGCTCTACCAAAAATCGCAATATGAACTGAGCGTCGAATCCCTTTGCGTTGTGAGCTAAACAAATAATTTTTGTGAAATCTCGGATCGGTCGCGTGACAAAGTCAACAAGTTGTCTGATAGGATCGATCTTGAAGACATACTCGCGCGTGAGACCGCAAGAGTCGCAACCGTTTTTTATATCCAAATCGTGAATACACTCGCTGCAAACCTGATGCGCTACGCACAGATTCGGCACATGTATGTTCGTTCTTTCATCACCCTCAACCGTCTCGCTCTGCTGCGTCTCAAGATCGTAAAACACGAAGATATACCGGGGCTGCTTTTTATCGCGTTTGATGGTGGGCATGTAACAGTTATGATTATACGACTGCTGAGAACAACAGGTGGCACAGTACCGTGTCTCGCACGAGTGTACACCTTTCGTACGATCCGTGAAACGCGTACAGTTACCACAGATCTGAAGAGTTTCGCACACGCTACGACGCGGACTGAACGACCCCGTTTTTCGATGCCTCGCCAGACATTCGTTTCCGCGAAAAAAACGTCCGCAGAAGCGGCAGTCTAGACTCGCGCCGATTGAATCGCAGGCGGGAACCGAAAGACATTGAGGACATTTGCGCGAACATCGGTGCTCGTTACCGGTCCTGTACCCTTTGTTACAGGGTTCGCAGAAATATCTCGCAGCCGCTGCAGCCGTCAGGTTCAGAATAGGATTGTAATGCCGTTTAGCGGGAAAGTAGAGGATATTCAGTTTATACGTAACGCCGTGTCGTCCGCTCGCCGTAACCACATCCGTACCGTCGTAGATCGTCTCTTCGCCGTTCCCCAGTTTCCCACTTTCATAAACTACGATTGCTATACCTTCACGGGCCAAATAAGATTGAAACAGATTGATCTCGGGTACGCCGCAACCGTCCGCAGGAATTTCGATACCCGCGTCTTTTATCAACTTATAGGCGGCGATGCGCTGAGACGGTGATACTTTATGTCTAATCAATTCTCACCGCGTGTGTAACGCCCCGCTACGGATGGATCCCCTCTCAGCGTGAGCTCTGGCCACAACAAGAGCACGTGGAAGACACATGTTGTCAGAGTTCCCGATTTCCAAAATAGAGCGTTTCCCTACCCCGTCATGCGTCAATCTCATCGCCTTACCCCGCCCCGATGGAACTCTAACGGTATTCACGGTGACGGTGATCGTCTGATCTACGGTGAACTCGGACGCGCTTTGTGTCACACCGTACACAATTTTCCACAAATCTTCGTAACGGAAATCTTTAACAGGTCGAAACGAAAGACCAGCGGCTCCAAGATTGAAGCCACCGGCATTGAAACTGATTCCAATGTAGTCTGATTCGCGGCACGAACCGACGGCATAGGCATGAATATTCCTGAACGCCCCCTCTAACCATTTAATGGGATTTGCACCTTCTGCAACCGGTTCTATCCTGATAACCATCTGACGACCGGTAATTTCGAATCGTTTGTAATATTTACTAAGCTCGCTTATCACTTGGAAACGATCTTCCGTCAGAGAAGACCTATTCTCGGAACTTGCCACCCCGTCTCCCCCAGGATGTTCTACCGATGCAGGGTTTTCCCTAGCTATTCTCTCTGAACTCTCCTCGCTATCATCCTCGACAATACTTCCGTCCTCGTCAGAGTTATCTGTGACAGGTCTGTTCACGTGTCCGCCGTGTTGAAGTCCCGAGGTACTGGCTCCTTCGTTAACATGGAATTTACGAAAACCCATTGCTGTGGTCTTCCCATCTGTTTGTATTTAAGATAGAGTTGGTCAAGAATGAAAGTAAATAAAGGATGTTATATTCTACGTATTTATAAGTCATTTAAATTTTATTTGAGAAATTGTTCATCGAACTGGTACAAGGCTTACAGGTAGAGTTAGAATAGTGCTCGTTTGGTAAATTTTCCGCTACAGGTGCCTGATGATGATGGCGATGATGAAGCTGATTATCAGGTTCTTCGTGCGATTCGTCACGGCGTTGGTTATTTGGGCCGCGTGCGTCACTCCCTGTGGCCGCGTAGTCAGAAGAATCACTTGAGGAAGCCGCATTGCTGCCCCAAGTCGGCATAGGTCGAACGACCCAATTTTTATTCGGGATTTTCAAAACAGTCGATAACCAGGGATGACGAGATTCTTCGGTGTCGATAGACGATGGTATAATTTCATACATTTCCGTATCGCTGTCGGCGCTCATTATCGTCTGTTTACCAGCCATCCGGGCCTCGTATCTTTCCACTGCTGCACACAGCATCTCATCGGTGATACTGTTATCTTCGAGCATATCCGTGTCATTTGAAACTGGCATGGGATTCTGCCGAGTTTTCGGAAGTTGACCTCCGCGTTCTTGCACCCCGTTATCGTCGTCGTCGTCTGCAGTGGTAGTCATCCTAGTCGTTCTCTCGATCCTCCCAAGTCTTGACACCTGACGTCGCCGCGGTGTTTCATAGATGTTATTCCGGCTACGTGCACGGATCACATTCAGACACTCGTAATACTCCGTCATCAGTCCCCGCAATATCCAGAAGGTAGAAGTACCACGCGAAATCACCGTTTCGGCAGCGATTCGTAAACAATCCCACGACTCCGCGAAAACGTCGTGATTGTACAGACGGGAAATAGACCTCTCATCACACATAGCAATCATTCGTCGCACCTGCCGCAGCAAATTTTTCCGGGTCATTCGGGCAAGCGATCGTCTCCATCGTATACCGCAGGACCTATCGAAAGCGATACTCCTACGTCTGGCATAAGATGCAGCCTTTAACACTATAGCGCGATACTTTCTGTTCTGCGTATCAGGCATGATTTAAATTGAACGTGGTTTTTTCTTGAAAGATCACACAAAACGATGCCAACTCCGACAATATCGGTCGTACACTCACTTACACACACATACAGGCATCATACAGAGTGTAAGATTGGAGCTTGCATACAAAAAATTTCCTACTGAAAAAAATATCCCTCGTGTCAAGCTATATATCAGTTTCCGAAGGGACCACGTGGTTTGAATGACCAATGAACTATACTTCGGAACATAACATTAGCGGATGCCTCGCTGACTGATATGCTGGAAAATTCTGAAAATATCCTATCTCGTTCTCTTTTTGAATTTCATCTTTCCACCTCTAACTCTACCCTGTTTCTCGTCGCTGAAAAACGTTGATTTACCTAAAGTTAAATGCGATCTTTACCGCGAATCCTTATGTTTATATATATATATATATAGTGAGTACGTTAGATCGTAACGGTTCACCGTAATCTCTTAAGTCCGTACACTCATCACCCAAAAGTCAGCTCCTGAGAACGTTTAAAATTTTGGTATTTTCCATCCCCCAAGTCCGTTGTTTCTGTTCCCGGACACGTCACTTCATCAATACTGTACCATTAACAGCACAATCTCTTACATGTGTCCTCTAGTCCGGAACCGCCTTATAAGCACAGAGGCCTTTACCGAATCGTGGTTGTTAGATATAGCGGGTATGTTAGTGTGTAACGGTTCACCGTAACCCCTTAATCGCTTCCACTCATCAGCCAAAAGTCAGCTCATCAGCGCGTTTCAAAATTTTGGTATTTTCCATCCCCCAAGTCCGTTGTTTCTGTTCCCGGCCACGTCACTTCATCAATACTGTACCATTGACAGCACAATCTCTTACATGTGTCCTCTAGTCCGGAACCGCCTTATAAGCACAGAGGCCTTCACCGAATCGTGGTTGTTAGATATAGCGGGTATGTTAGTGTGTAACGGTTTACCGTAACCCCTTAATCGCTTTCACTCATCAGCCAAAAGTCAGCTCGGATAAACTTCCGAAAACCCCCCACCTCCGATCGATTTGAAATTTGGTACAGACCTTCCTTTTGATGTTCTAAGACAACCCCTAAAAGGATTTTTGGCGCCTGCCAATAGTTTCCGAGAAATTGAATTTTGAAAATTAGATTTCAGCAACCGCGGTATATCTATTATCTATATAGTGCGGAGTGCGGAGTGCGCGTTCGTGTGTGTGTGTGTGCTCTATCCCCTTCTGAACTTTCGAAAGCCACAGCCACCGACTGGGTATTTCGCATGTGTGTGTGTGTGTGGGATCAGTAGGGTGGCCTAACCCATTCTAACCTTCCGAACGCCACAGCCACCGGGTGGGTATTTCGCATGTGTGTGTATATGTGGGATCAGTAGGGTGGCCTAACCTATTCTAACCTTTCGAGAGCCACAGCCACCGGGTGGGTATTTCGCATGTGTGTGTGTGTGTGGGATCAGTAGGGTGGCCTAACCTATTCTAACCTTTCGAGAGCCACAGCCACCGGGTGGGTATTTCGCATGTGTGTGTGTGTGTGGGATCAGTAGGGTGGCCTAACCTATTCTAACCTTTCGAGAGCCACAGCCACCCCGCACTATATAGATATACCGCGGTTGCTAACATCCAATTTTCAAAATTCAATTTCTCGGAAACTATTGATAGCCGCCAAAAATCCTTTTAGGGGTTGTCTTAGAACATCAAAAGGAAGGTCTGTGCCAAATTTCAAATCGATCGGAGGTGGGGGGTTTTCGGAAGTCCACCCGTCAGCTCATCAGCGCGTTTCAAAATTTTGGTATTTTCCATCCCCCAAGTCCGTTGTTTCTGTTCCCGGACACGCCACTTCATCAATACTGTACCATTGACAGCACAATCTCTTACATGTGTCCTCTAGTCCGGAACCGCCTTATAAGCACAGAGGCCTTTACCGAATCGTGGTTGTTAGATATAGCGGGTATGTTAGTGTGTAACGGTTCACCGTAACCCCTTAATCGCTTCCACTCATCAGCCAAAAGTCAGCTCATCAGCGCGTTTCAAAATTTCGGTATTTCCCTATCCCCAAGTCTGTTATTTTTGTTCCCGGACACGTCGCTCCAACAATACTGTACCAAGGGATTGGCACAATCTCTTACATATGTCCGTACGTCTAAAACCGAGTTATAAGCGGAGTTTGAAAATTATTTTTGAAAGGGGGTGCAGATCTGACTTTTCGTATATGTGTTTGAAAATTTTGGAGGGGTACGGGTCTGACTTTTCGTATATAAAGACGAGCAGTTTTCACCAGACTACTCACAACTCACAAAAACCAGCTACCACCAAGTGTTAAATAGAAATATATAAACTAACTTCTGCAATGGCGACCGAATCCGGACTTTATTGCACGTCGAGTGGAAACACTCACGAGATGGGTAAGTTATACTAAATTTCATCAGTTTACTATCACGTTGCATTACAACTCTAAACTACACCTCCCAGACTGTCATTGTTATCATTTTATCGAAACATCACGTAATACTCACGCGGTGTTTCCCTCAATATCATACAAATAACTTATCCATTCGTTATCCTAAATTTCATCAGCTTACTTGTAATACGTAGAATCATAACTTCAAACTACATTTCCGAAACTGTGATTTTTATTATTTTCTCGAAACATCACGTAATACACAGTCGACGTTTTCCACAATATTACAGAAATAACTCATTTAATCTCGTAATTTGCAGATGCTCTCGAGTGGAGGCCCGCAGGAGGCCCGATTGTATTCGGTGAACGAGGTGGAATTTGCCGCGGACATCTTCCGCCAGTGGGCAATGATAAGGAGGGTCCACGGGATGACGATGTTGCGGCGGCGCTGGGTAGCGGAGCCATGCGAAACTTGTCGGGCTATGGTGAAAGAGGCCATAGAGAAGCTGTTGGGGGCGGGCGAATTTCGCCCGTTCCCAAAAAATTTCGCGCCGCGACGGTGAAGTCGAGGATGGAAAGAAATATTTATTTTGTTAAATTAATTGAAAATATTGAATTTTTCAATAAATAATTTCAGTTTCGTTTGTGTAACTGTTGCGTAATCAAATCTCTAACCTTCCCCAATACTCTAGTGTAAATATGAATATAAGATTAGATAAAAAGAATAATATTATTAAAATAATATTCGTTGCTCAGTTTCCGTTGGTGATATCAAGCCGTCGTTCAAATATTCAAAATAAGCTTATCGTCTTGACCGGAAATATCTCTACAACCAACACAGGGAAATGGTAAAACAAAAAGGAGGTGGAGGGGAAAATCGGAGGGTCTAGAGGACCGTGTCGTCTAGATTTAAATCAGTAATATTGCAGCCTCGATCAAACCGAGTTGTAGTACAATGTCGACACCTAAATCAAAAGTAGTCATGGGAAACACGAGTAGAATTTTTAAGAGCTTTACGAAACCAATGAAAAAATCTCAAAGAAATCTGGTTCTCGCGACTACGTACGGATTGAACAATTCAATAACTAAAAAGATTGTTGTCGGTCTCGGACTTGGTGCAGACGAGTCATTTGTGCCAGTGATTAAACTCGAGAGCAATTCCTCATGCTGTATATATTTCAACGCATCGGAGTGGTCGCTACTGGCAGACGAGTTGGACACCATCACAGAGTATCTGGATTCGAGCGGCTATTCGGGTGCGGATTGGTATTTCGAACATATTACGCTAGGCGGTTGTACCATAACTTTTACCACCTCTCACGGTTCAAAAAGTATCAGTTTTGAAGCAAATAATATCGCCGAGGAGACGGATGGTGCTGATGCTGAAGAAGAAGAAGAAGAAAACCTCGATACGACCAATGGGGGTGTCAAGCGGAAACTGTCTTATCGTCCCACGATAGTGATGCAGAAGACCACGTTTGACGGGTTGAAGACAGTGTTCGTGTGTGTAGAAGAACAGTTGCACCGCCTTCAACGGCTTGCCAACAGTGTCAATCGGTGTAAGAAACTGTACATCGAGTATATAGCGGAGAAGGTGAAGATACAGGGTCCTCGAGAACCATCACTTCATCGAATAACCCTGCTCTCTGCAAGGGAGTATGATTCTGCAAGGGCACACGTCAAGACACAACTGGAGGCAGAATTTGTGAATAATTATTGCGACATCGTTCTGCTGGAATTGACAAAATTATTCCCGCATTATCTCGCAGTAGGAATCAAACTGAAGGTGGAAGAGGAATCGAGCTAAACATTGTTTGCAAATTATCGCCTACGCAATGTCGGTTTTCGTTCATATGCCTTCTGGCTCTGGCTCTGCAGAAGAATCTCGCGACGCAACGGCAGCGGTGACATTATCGGATTCTGATAGACAGCATTCGTGTATGATCTCACACCATGCCGGTGAAAAAACATCCGGTGTAAATTACAGTGTAACAAACATCGACTCTGAACTTTTAGAGACCTACGGCTTGTTGTTTGTGTCAATAATGATTTTAATGCTGGGTTATTTCATATTGCCCTTCATTTTGTTGAGTTCATTTAATTGCCATGAATAACCGCATAGTTGTATATGTGGAATTAAGATTTATTGAATAAACCTATGATATGTATATATTTGTTGCGTCATCAAATCTCTATCCTTCACCAGCCTCCCGTAGTTTTAAGCATAGATATACACTCAGCAACAAAATTAACGGCGCACCCGGGACTCGGCGAAATGATACCGATTTTCAAAATACTGTAACTCAATGAAAAATTGTCGAAAAAAATCATTCGGCAAAGCATTTTGAAGGTTGAAACTTCATCTGCAAGATGGTTTTTGAAAATTCATCCTACGGTCATTTCTGACCTCATGGCGTAGGTCTGAGTGCCGGGTTGCGAGACGCCAGAAAAAACAAGTTTTTCAAAGTTCTCTACGGGGCGTTAAAAAAATCGCAGAGAACTCTCGAGACAGCCATTTTGTAGCCTGAAATCTCCTCTTCAAAAATCGTACCTAAAAATTTCACGCGCGATTTTTTTTCACCGAGTTATCCAACTTCTGGTGAAGCAATGTCAATAAGGGCAGGACTGACCAGTAGGCGAAGACTGATCTGGCGTTATCCAGGATGCACCGCGAGGAGGTACAGTCTACCATGCATCCCGTGTGTGTGTGTGTGCGTGTGTGTCTGCCTGCGTGTGTGTGTGCAGGCAGCGATCAGGACCCATGGCTCGTCACTTCCACGGTATTTCATGCCTCCAAACCCTCGCTGCACTGCGTGTGTGTGTGTGTGATGCTACGATATCTCAAGTTCAAAATCGGGTATTGCCAACCCTACTTCTTATCACCGCCTGCAAGTATTCTCCCATATTGATGCAACTCTAAATACGTGGGCACACACCCACACACACATACGCGTACACACACGCACGCACGCACACGCACACACACACACACTCCTTACGCCTACTGGTCAGTCCTGCTCTTATTGACATTGCTTCACCAGAAGTTGGATAACTCGGTGAAAAAAAATCGCGCGTGAAATTTTTAGGTACGATTTTGAAGAGGAGATTTCAGGCTACAAAATGGCTGTCTCGAGAGTTCTCTGCGATTTTTTTAACGCCCCGTAGAGAACTTTGAAAAACTTGTTTTTTCTGGCGTTTCGCAACCCGGCACTCAGACCTACGCCATGAGGTCAGAAATGACCGTAGGATGAATTTTCAAAAACCATCTTGCAGATGAAGCTTCAACCTTCAAAATGCTTTGCCGAATGATTTTTTTCGACAATTTTTCATTGAGTTACAGTATTTTGAAAATCGGTATTATTTCGCCGAGTCCCGGGTGCGCCGTTAATTTTGTTGCTGAGTGTAGTAAACAGGGATGCCGCGTTGCTGAAATATTTCTGAGTACAAAAATTTTGGAGTAGGGATAACGCGTCATCGCTTTCCAGAAGCTTCTAGAACATTCTGGAACATTCTAGAACACACGGACACGGTAAGGCAAGCGTGTGTGTGTGTGTGCGGGTGAACGCGTCATCACCCCTTGGCTGGCCCAGACTAGAGAGAGAGAGACGGGACCAGGCTAGAAAGAGACAGAAAGCTTCTAGAACATTCTGGAAGATTCTAGAACACACGGACACGGTAAGGCGAGCGTGTGTGTGTGTGTCCGGGCAAACGCGTCATCACCCCATAGCTGCCCCAGACTAGAGAGAGATAGACCCAGACTAGAAAGAGACAGAGCGATGCACTCACCCCATAACGGACCCCGGGGGGAGGTGGGGTAAGGGGTATCATGGTCAGGGCCAGTGACCGCAGACGGGGGTGGGGGGAGGGGGGAGCTGATAAGGAGGTCCGCGTACACACTAGACCGGATGTGGGCCAGACTGATAAGATAACACACTGACCCACATTCCCCTTATCACCCCCTTATCAGGAGACGGGGGGGAAAGGGGGGTTAGTTGTGTCTCCCCATAGCTGCCCCTATCTACTTATGTCGTTGGATGGCGAAAAGGTCGAAGACCATTGGGTGACTGGCAGGCTTATGATGGCTAGGTCACCGAAGTGTCTAAAAAAATTTGAACGAACCAGTTCCGTTCCAACTTAGCACTCCGACTGGCTTTACTGTTTTTCGGTGGAAACTTAACCACCAGAGCCGCGGTTGAGGCACATGAGTATTTTTCGTCGAAAATTTCAGTGGTGCCAGGGGGGATTTGAACTCACGATCTATCGATTCGTAGTCTGAGCTCTTGCCTTTACTTTCATTGTTGGTATTTTTCATAGCAATATTATCTAGAACGAGATTCATTCATTCATTCTATAGTCATCCTACTTTCGTCACACGTCTATTTATAATCAAGAATACTCACAGCTTCTTTATCCTTAGTCTCAATTTTTTCACTCAATATCCGCTGGTACTTGATGAATTTTTGAAAGTGATCACATGTAGCCAACTTACTTGCCGAAATAAATGAATTTCTAAACTACACAGTAAAAATTTTTGCGTCATTCTTAACATAAATTTTGTGTAAGAAAAAAATTTAACACAAATTTTTGTGTTATTTCAACAAAACGTTTTGTGTTGAAATAATAACACACTTTTATGTTAAAAATTATACAAATCTATGTTGACAACTTTGTGTTGATTTTATAGTAACACATTTTGAATGTTACTTTTATGCGAAATAACACTTTTTTATGTTGAATAAAAATGACAACGAATAACACAATTGTATTGTGTTAAATTGACACAAAAAAGTGTTAAATACACTCAGTGACAAAATTAACGGGCCACTCAAGTTTTCCGGAGAAAACATCGTTTTTCGAAACGGTATTACTTAATGAAAAAATATTCGTGAAAAATGGTCAGGGAAGCATTTTACAGGTTGAAACGTCATCTTCGAGCTCGTTTCCGAAAATTTCACCTGCGATTGTTTTTGACCTGTTGGCACAGGTTTGAATGAAGAGCTACAAAATAAAAAAAAATCCGACATGTTCAAACTTGGCTGCGGGGGTGAAGAAAAATCGCACAAAATTTTCACGATAATGGTTGTGTAGCCTCAGGTCTGCTCTTCAAAACTGTTCTAGACATTTTTGTCTACGACTTTTTTTTACCAGGTTATTGAATTTTTAGTAAGTACAGACCGCTTTGGCGTTACCCAGGATGCACCACGTGGAGGTACGGTCTTGAAGCACCCCATGTGTTGTGTATGTCTGTGTATATGTTTGTGTATATTAGGGTGGTCCTTAAAAGGGGTGTTTTTGAATTGTTACGATTCCAAGGGTTCAAACGGATCCTTTTGAAGAAAAAAAATTTGTCCTAAATTTTGAATGCTCTATCTCAATTTTAACATCCCGCGCACGACCGCCGAAGTATTTTTTTTTTTTTTTCAATTTCCTACAAAAAACATGTATGACCTAACTTTGTCAAGTCATTAACGTCGAAGTTTCAACATTCTGCGTCCTGCGTCAATTTTAAATAATATTTTAATAAATTTCAATAAAATTTTTTTTTTTTTCAATCTGCTAAAAAAAATAACTTCAACAATTTTTATTGAAATGAGTTCCTTTTTTTTCAAAATATCAGTAATTTTATCAAAATATTCAAAATTGTCGCAGGACGCAGAATGTTGCAACTTCGACGTTAATGACTTGACAAAGTTAGCTCATACATGTTTTTTGTAGGAAATTAAAAAAAAAAAAAAAATACGTCGGCGGTCGTGCGCGGGATGTTAAAATTGAGATAGAGATTTCAAAATTTAGGACAAATTTTTTTTCTTCAAAAGGATCCGTTTGAACCCTTGGAATCGTAACAATTCAAAAACACCCCATTTAAGGACCACCCTAGTGTATATGTTTGTGTCGTGCAGGCAGCGATCAGGACCCCCCAGGTGCGTCACTTCCTAGGTATTTCACGACTCCAAACCCTCGCTGCACTGCATGTGTTTGCTGTCTGAGTGCGTATGTGTGAGTATTAGCGAGTGTGAATTGGTAGTTCTCTTAAAATCTGGTGTTACCACCCCTATTCTGAATCACCGCATCCAACCGTTCGCGTATGTTGATGCACGCTTGAATTTTGAACTGGAGAATTGCGTTCCATGCTTCGACGAGCATTACCCTCAACTCATGAAGATTGGCCGGCTGTACGGGTCGACTACGTAATTCACGATTCAGCATATCCCAAACATTCTCGATTCGATTTAAATCAGGACTCATTGATGCGTGATCTAAGACTGTGATGTCTTAAATGGCCAAAAAGTTCTGTGTATGCCGCGCGGTATGAGGCCGAGCGTTATCCTGCATGAAAATGAAGTCCGCTCCTTGTTCATTTCGTTTAGGAACGACGTGTGGACCTAAAACTATACTTACGTCACGGTCAGCGGTCAATCCAGGTGGAGGAATGATCACTAAATCAGTGCGACCGTGCCAGGAGATACCACCCCATACCATCACTGAAACCCCGTTGAAGGCTAAGTTTGGAGCTAGATACTCTTCCGTGAAGCGCTCTCCGGGACGACGCCACACACGCACTCGGCCATCGTTCATGTGTAGGCCAAACCTCGATTCGTCGCTAAAAAGCACGCGATTCCATTGCCACTGATCCCAATCGAGATGCTCTCGAGCGTAAGTAAGACGCGTAAGTTTGTGGATAGGCTTTAATGCCGGTACGCGTGTCGGTCTGCGAGCTCTTAGATTTTGCTCCCCTAATCTTCTTATTTATCACCGTTCTTCCGGAAATGTGAGTGCCAATCTCTCTGTTAACTTTATTAGCAATCGCAGGTGCAGTAAGAGTACGTGAACGTAGGGCTGTTTTCGTTATTGTTCGGTCTTCCCTAGCAGTCGGTTTTCGAACGCGGCCCTGACCTTGACGCCTACTCAGGTTATCAGTCTCTTCATAACGCGATAAAGCTCTACCAATAACTGAATGAGTTACGCCCAGACGATCTGCGATGTTTCTTTGGGATACCCCTTCTTCGTTCGAAGCAAGAACTCCTGCTACCTCAACTTCTGTTAGATAACGCTTGGGCATTTCAAATTTGTGAACTTCGTGTCTCCACAATCTCGGTATGCCGAGAACTTCGAATATTGAGTCGATGGAAAAGCCACAATTGTATGCAATGTCAATCGTTCGTGAGAAAACACTATACTGTAATGGACGGAGTCAATAACTGCCGTTGTCAACGTAGAGAAATTGTTGAAACAGAAGAAATTAACAAATGCAGAATACCCAGAGCCCTGGACGCTAAATCACAAAAGTTGAGAAAGCGAGAATTGTTGGGTTGCACACGGAGTGGGTGAGAAAAATGTCGCACTTCGTTAGTGTAAACCATTCAGTTATTGGAAAAGTTTGAACGTGAGCATGTCTATCAAAGTCGTAGGCAAGAAAATCGCGTGATTTTTAGCGATAACTGACGGGTGTATTCTGGGTGAAGCCAAAACGGTCTATACTTACTGAAAATTTGATAACCCAGTGAAAAGAAGTCGTAGACAAAAATTTTAAGAACAGTCTTGAAGAGCAGACTTGAGGTACAACCATTATCGTGAGAACTTTTTGCGATTTCCTTTCACTTCCAGAGCCAAATTCAAAAATATCAGATTCCGCTTCAAAATGAACGAGGAGCGGACTTCTTTTCCTGCAGGATAACGCAAGGCCCTATACCGCGCGGCATACGTAGAACTTTTTGGCCGGTCAAGCATCACAGTCTCAGATCACGCGTCAATGTGTCCTGATTTAAATCCAATCGAGCCTGTTTGGGATATGCTGAATCGTGAATTGCGTAGTCGACCCGTACAGCCAGCCAATCTTCATGAGTTGAGGGTAATGCTCGTCGAAGCATGGAATGCAATTCGCTAGATCAAAATTCGAGCGTGCATCAACATGCGCGAACGGTTGGATGCGGTGATTCAAAAGAGGGGTGGCAACACAAGATTTTAAGAGAACCATCAATTCACACTTGCTAATACACACAGGTACGCACACAGACAGCAAACACATGCAGTGCAGCAAGTGCATTGAGGGTTTAGAGTCATGAATACCTAGGAAGTTACGCACCTGGTGGTCCTGTTCACTGCCTGCTCACACAAATATACACAACACACACACAAACATATTGGGTGCTTGAAGAACGTACCTCCACGTAGTGCATCCTGGGTGACGCCAAAACGGTCTGTCCTTACTAAAAATTCAATAACCTGGTGAAAAAAAGTCGTAGACAAAAATTTCGAGAACAGTTTTGAAGAGCAGACCTGAGGCTACCCAACCATCATCGTGAAAATTTTGTGCGATTTTTCTTCACCCCTGCAGCCAAGTTTGAAAATGTCGGTTTTTTTTTTATTTTGCAGCTCTTCATTCAAACCTGTGCCAACAGGTGAAAAACAATCGCACGTGAAATTTTCGGAAACGAGCTCGAAGATGACGTTTCAACCTGTAAAATGCTTTCCTGACCATTTTTTACAAATATTTTTTCATTGAGTAATACCGTTTCGAAAAACGATGTTTTTTCCGGAAAACTTTAGTGGCCCGTTAATTTTGTCACTGAGTGTATTTAAGACGAAGACTTTATGTTAGAAATGACGCAAAACTTTTTACTGTGTAATGTACCAATCATAATACTGGTTTTACTCCGTATGAAATCTATTTTGGTGCAAATCCAAAAAAGCCATACGAAAGCTCATCATATTTCAAGAACAACCAATTCAAACTCGCGAAGTAAAAATCACGATCGCTAGAAATATTTTCAATAACCAATTCAATAACAGATCTAAGCAACAAAAAACTAAGTCAAGAACCTATTTCGCATTCAACGGTTTAGTGTTATTAAAAATACCTTACCCGTTAGATGCGATCTCAAAGAAGACGCATACATATTTACGTTTATATTACGGGCCCTACAGGATTATCCGAATTTTCAATACGAATGCCTACATATTATCTGACAAAGATGACCCAGACAACAGTAATAAAAAATTTAATCAGTCAAGTTTAATAAAATATTTGCCATCTCAATGATACTCAGGTTCACCTCGAAGTTATTTATGCTTTTGCTATATTCTATTATACCGTAAGGAAACGTGGAAAGAGATTATCCCAAGCGCGTAGGCGCTGATTTATTCGGATAATACGAGGGCCACCAATTTCAGACTTGCCACAAATATCCTCAGAGCCCGTCTGCTATTCAATTTCGATTGTTGTGAAACAAAAATGGCGCTGCTAGCGCGATTCTGCCACCAAGGATATTCAAATGAATCAGCGCCTGTGCGTTTGGAACCATCTCTTTCCACGCTTCCTGACGGTAGACTAATAATTAAATAACAATGTAATCTTTGAAGATGTAATAAACTTTTATACACGTTTGAATCATCAATATTTTCTAGGCCTCTACAAGACCTGTTTCTACAACCAAGTAAATATTGTGAATACTGTCGACTACGCTGATTATTTTTAGCTTTAGGATTCTGGCCAATCAGAGCGTGGTATTTGATGACATGAAGTACGTCCCGATTCATGATTATACTGATAATCTCCCTCCAGCTGTTGATAATCTACTTGCAGCTTTGCAATTGACTTTATAACTGTCAAATACGTCAAATAACATCGTGAATAATTTTCAATTTCTTCTAACTTGCCGCCCTCTGCTTGGCCAGATTCAGATTTTGATCCTGCGTATCAACGAACGGGTGAAGTTTTGCACAAAAATCACGAGCGCGCAGCGCTCGTGATTTTTGTGCAAAACTTAGCCCTCTCGATGCTACGCAGCAAAACAATCGGGAAATATCCGATAATTTTGAAGGTCTTGTGATATTATTACTGATTATTTATGTGAATAAATATTTTAAAGTATCTAAATTTTTACAAATGAATTCGTGTTCATATTTATTTCACTGAATTGCCCTATTCCCGGGGAGCAGGACGTTTTGGCGCCGCCGTTTTGGCGCCGCCGTTTTGGCGCCGGTCATTTTGGCGCTGGGACGTTTTGGCGCCGGACGTTTTGGCGCCGAACGTCTTGGCGCCTGACGTCTTGGCGCCGGACGTCTTGGCGCCGGACGTTTTGGCGCCGGCCGTTTTGGCGCCGGACGTTTTGGCGCCGGCCGTTTTGGCGCCGGACGTTTTGGCGCTGGACGTTTGGACGCCGGACGTTTGGGTGCCGGACGTTTTGGCTGTGGCTCCCGAAAGGTGAGAATAGGTTAGGCCACCCCACTGATCCTACACACACACACACATGCGAAATACACAGAAGGTGGCTGTGGCTCCCGAAAGGTTGAAATAGGTTAGGTCAGGTTGGGTTGGGTTCTCCCCCTAGGGATTGCAAGACCTTGTCGCGGTGGGGGAGCTTGTGTGCGCCGATGACCTGAAGAGCTATGCCGGCAGGGGGCTGGTCCCCCTGGTAGGGTCTCCCAAGCCGGACAGGTCGAAAGGTAGGTGCCAGACTAAGAAGCAATCCGATACAAACAACCCAAGCTAAGGTCAGAGGAAGAGTGCCGAGGGCTGCGTGGTACCGGGGGTGCGGTGCCTCAAACAACTCCCGGCGGGCCGGGTGAACCCGCCGGTGTAAGACTACCTTACCTGGGCATGCGGGGCTCTGCCCAGGTGGACCGTTAACTCCCCCAGCTAATCGTGGGACCAAGAAATGAATAATGAACACAAACACACCCAAAACCAAAGCCAGAATCAAACCGACGTGAACGAAACCACAGGCCGAGGGTCACAGTACAAGAAAGAACCCAACACACATTTAATCACTGAGAGGGGAGGCGAGGGCAGCACGGCGAACATATGGCCAGCCGCTGAAAAGATATTCGCGACCGCACGAACCGACGAAACCTGGACCTCGAGCCCAGAAGAGTACGTGATGGAAGCAGAACCAGGAGGCGCAGACCAGGAAGAACAGTCCGACCCACACGGCAGGAGCGAGCGGACATCACTTCATAAAAGAGACAGAGTGTCCTACAAGATAATCGAAGTAACGGAAGAGATTAAAAGAAGCTACTGCTCGAGCGCTAACCTCAAATCAGAGATCAGGGAAGCGGCAAATAAGGCTGTCAAACAAATAATCAATGACATCACCGACATCATAGGGGTCGAAGACGCCGAAGACGGAACCATCGAAAAGGCCCTAACGCTCTGGCCCTCAAGAATAGGCGAGGCCATGTTCATGGTCTCCGAATCACGCAGATTCAGTAAGGACATTATTTGCACAATGGAGGAGCTGAGGGACGAGGGTCAATTTCTCCTACAAAAATGGTACAATAACGACTCCCTTAACCTGTCAGAGGAGGAAGCGCGTAAAAAAAGAGACCATTGGTCGCAGTGGAGAGCAGTCCCAATGAAGTCTCAGACCAAAAGGAAAAAGCTCAACATCTCAGACTCAAGCGTAGAAGAGACAACCCCGCGAAACACACGCCAAAAGAGACAGAAAGACGAAAGGGACACAGGAGCCGTCCCGGACCGCAGGGACCCACTGGATAACAGAAGCCAAGCTCCACTGGGGGAGCCAAACACACAAACGAAAGAGACAGAGCCAGAGACGGAGACAGGGGGCTACCGCCAAAACCAGGTATCCCCCCCCGGGCGAACGGGCAGACCTCTCTGCGCGCAAGCCGAGAAACCAGACACCGGAGATACCACAAAGCTCACAAGCAACCTCGGGAATTAACCGAAACCCAAGACCTGGAACGGAGAAAAGGACACAGCTGCCGACCCAGCAAGAGGATGGACCGTCGCCGCCAAAAGAGGACAACCCCAAAACAGGCACAAGACCCCCCAAACAAACAATAAAGATAAAAGCCGATGCACGAAGATATGAACAACTTATCGAGGAGCTAAAAAGGAGGGTATATGTCCATGACCTGAACATAATAAGCATCCAAAAAGCCTGGAACTCAGAGGACGCGCTAGCGACAATAGACGATCCAGAGGGTGCCACCCTGCTGAAGCAGAGACTTCAGGAGCAGGGGCACACCGCAGAGATCATGGGTGCCAAAACAAAAAGAATCATAGTAACAACTACAGATGGAACGTGCACGGAACACGAAGTCCTAGAAGCCATCAAGACGGCAGCTGGAACCGAGGAAGCGGCCATCGTATTCAGAAAAGAGAAACGTACGGGGACCGAAACGATATGCATCACGCTACCGGTAAGAGCAGCCATCACCTTAACTAGGAAAGAAAACCTCACTATTGGCTGGGGGAGAGCAAGGGTCCGGGAGTACATAGAAAATGACAAGTGCTACAGATGCGGCGAGAAAGGCCACATGGCCAGGTCCTGCAAACGGCCGACCAACGTATGCTACCGCTGCAAAGAACCGGGCCACTTGGAAATAGACTGCAACATACCCGCATCACAATTGGAAGTCGGCGATGAGGCGGAAGAAAGGCAACCGGATGGGCAGACAGGAAGGGGCACGGAAGACAGGGTGCACAAAGACATGCCAGCCCAGACAGGGGAAAGAAGAAAACCCAATATAACAGAGGAGATAATCAAGAGACCGGGCAAACCGACCCTTAGATCGATCGGCACACAAACAGACCCAGTAATGGACCCCCCCAACCCCCCCAAGGAGTACGCCGAAGTGGCTCGGACGAAGGCCGGCAACAAGACGGAACGCCGCGCTACCAACGACAACAAGGAGCAGCAAGAGAAGAGGAAGCCCGCCGAATCACGGCGCAGGGGAGACGCGATACTGATAGATATACCGGGCGCAGTATACATAGACATTCTTAGGCGCATGAAGGACAATTTTACACCACCCCCTAACACCACAGTGATCGGAACAAGGCGAACCAGAGGCGGGTATGCCCTGATAAACCTGGCAAAGGACAGCGATCCAAAACCAATGGCCGAAGCGCTCAGGAGACACCTGGGACAAGCCGCCACGGTCAGGGTGCTAGGAGACAGAGCGAACGTAAAAATAAGGGGCCTAGACACCCTGGTAACCAGAGAGGAGATCATGACAGCAATCAGGGCAGAAATACCCCAAGCTAACGAAGACAAGGAACAGACGGAGATTGTTAGACTCTACGAATACCCCTGGAAAGAAAAAGCGGCAACAATTCGCGCTCCCAGAGAGGTAATCAATGCCCTGGAAGCAATGGGGAAAATACTTATTGGATGGACAAGGGCCAAAATCATCCCGCAGCCCCTCACCCCCGTCAGATGCGAGAACTGCGGCAGACCAGGGCACAACGAACAACAATGCAGGGCCGGAAGAGGCCGACCCACAGTGGGGGATTTCGACCGAATCGCGGCCATAATTCAGGAACACATTAGAACTGTACCAAATTTGGTATTCCGAGGTTTTTGGGGTCGCTGATTACGAATTTGGTATCGAAATTGTCAAAAACAAAATGGCGGCCGAGATATCGTTGTTCGGTCTTAGAAATACTGGTTGAAAATGGCTAAAAGTTGGCTAAGATACGTTTTCGGGTTCGCTGATTACGAATTTGGTATCGAAATTTTCAAAAACAAAATGGCGGCCGAGATATCGTCGTTCGGTTTCAGAAATACTGGTTGAAAATGGCTGAAAGTTGGCTAAGATACGTTTTTGGGGTCGCCAATTACGAATTTGGTATCAAAATTTTCAAAAACAAAATAGCGGCCGATATATCGTCGTTTGGTCTTAGAAATACTGGTTGGAAATGGCTGAAAGTTGTCTAGGATACGTTTTTGGGGTCGCTGAATACAAATTTGATGATGTAATTTCCAAAAACAAAATGGTGGCCGAGATATCGTCGTTCGGTCTTAGAAATACTGGTTGGAAATGGCTGAAAAATACTAAAGGAGTTTTTGGGTTGACTATGAAAAAATTTGAGACATTTTGGTGACGATTGATTATGACAATTACTTTTATTCAAAAAAATTGTATTGAAATTCAATCGGAGTCATACTCTTCGCTCTCGGATATGGATAGTTCCCCAGCTGAATCATCTTCTGCGTCGCTACAGGATATCAGCCGCAGAGCATCATTCGATAGTTTTTTGTGCTTCTTCGCTGGAAGTTCCCTTAAACTTGAGATGTATGGATCTGAGGATACCAGCAACCAGTTCAGGACATCCTGCATCGTCCTTTCTCGGGAGCATTTGCGAGAGAATCCCTCTCGATATTTTTTTATATCTTTATTTCGGGCTTCCTGGGCAGTTCATGCTCCAAACTTTCCAATTGAGAATCGAACTCGGATGACATGCTGTTACGCAGTATCGAAAATATTTTTTTCCGCGTCCAAACGACGACCTGATCCTGAGATCCTTTAAAAAAAAACGGATACATATAAAATTACAGTTATTTGCGATATTAAAATAACATCTATTATGGAGCTCTGTTTGCACACTACGTCATATATAGTTTTTTGATCAAGATTTGATTAGAGATGAACATAAGGTGTATTTATTCTTTATATTTTAATATTCTTTTGAATTTTCGAACGTGCCTTTGCGAGAAAATTTCACATGAACACATTTTTCAGAAAAGGACAGTCTTTTGTCATTCAAATGCTGAAATTATACGAACTGCCCCTCGGCCCCGAATAATCCGTTCCGAGAAGAGACACAATGTAGGTTCTAGCTGACCTGCAGCTGCGCGCCCGAGCAGGTAGGCAGGTAGCATGACGCGCGATGCACGCGGCGCCCGAGCCAGAGGCCTTTGCTGAGCGCACACGCTGATCTAATAAAATACATTACATCTAACCCGGTCAAAACTGGTCGCTAGCTCTTTCAGAATCATTTACTAATAGCTTATACTTTAAATTAATCCAAGAATGATCGCGGGATTCCGCGGGATTTGCTACTTTTCGTCTGTGTATCGTCAGTTTTCTTTCAAACAAATAGTCACTTTTTCGATGTATTGTTATATGTAATAAACAAACAGAGCGATAGTTTTTTAGAAAAAGTAAAATACCCATAATATTCTACATACCTTCAGGAACCTCAGCCATATTTTCAATATTTTTTTGTGATTATAACTTCGCGTAAATATGAATTCAAACTTTGTACTGAATTTCGTAGATGCGCGCGTCAAGCATGTGCCGTTGCAGAGGGTGAACTTTACACTGAAATATCTCGGCAACCCCAGGTCGTCGGGGGTTAGGTTTAACGGTTCTGAATAGAGGGGATATTCCTGAGAAAATCCCTACCAGTCATACATTGAAAAAAAAAAAATCACATTTTCGATTTTTGGCCGCGATTCGGTCGAAATCCCCCACTGTGCGACCGAAGGGGATAAACCCTCAGAGAGATAACGAAAACGAAAATGAAAATGAAAACCAGGCAAGCCCCCCGGTCACCACAGAAGACATGAGAGCACCACACCAAGAACAACAACAACAACAGGTTGGAGGGAGGAATCAGGGCAACCCCCCGAACCCCCACCTGCCACTGGAAACACCTGTAGGCAGCAGTACAAGGATTGACGCCTTTGACAACTAGAAATGGCAGGACAGAAAAAAAAGAAAATAATCCAACTGAACATGAACAACTCGAGAGCAGCAGCAGATCTCCTCCGAAAGACAGCCCTAGAGATGAAGGCAGACGTGCTGGTTATCAGCGAGCCCGCGAGGAGCGGCACCACATGGGGAAAATGGTACCACAGCACGGACAGAAAATGAGCAATAGTGGTGCTGAACAACGAACTATCATCCAAAAGACTGGCAGGTGGGAAAGGTTACGTGGGAGTCCAAGTCGGGGGCCTGGTGGTGTACAGCTGCTACCTGGCCCCCAACGATGCCTGGAGCGCGTTCAAGCGCCAGGTCCGCGAACTGAGCTCCCAAATCGAGCAAGCGCCGACCGCCGCCCAAGGGACGGACGGCCTAGTGATAGCCGGAGACCTAAACGCCAAGGCGGCAACATGGTCAACAAACACAGACAAAAGAGGCTCCATAATAGAAGAGGTCCTGGTGGACAAACACGGGCTGATCTGCCTCAACCACCACAACTTGCCAACGTTCGATAGACGGGGGGCGACTTCAACTATTGACATCACAATGGTGTCCCCCCGGATCGCCCCCCTCACCACCTGGAAGATACTGCCGGAGGAGACACTCAGTGACCACAAAGCGCTCTACTACGAGGTGAACACGACGGCCCGGAGACCACAAAACACCGACAAGACGTCGAGGACAACACGAAAGGGATGGAACCTCGCGAAACTGGAGGCGGAGGCGCTAGAAAAAGCCCTAGCGAAAGACCCAGACAGCTCGCAGGGAGACGCCAAACACAAGGCTGCGGCCCTAGAGAAATTCCTTCAAGTGGCATGCGACAAAGTGATGCCCCGTAAAAAACGAGAAAGCAATAGGTGCAAGGTATATTGGTGGAACGACACGATAAGCAAAATGAGGAAGGATTGCCTCCAGGCAAGAAGGAAACTCTCAAAACTGAGAAGACAGGCAGCCCCTGCAGAGGCCATCGACGCGAAGGAAACAGCGTATAAGCAGAAACGAGGAGAACTACGTAAAGAAATTAAGAGGGCTAAAGGAAGAGCCTGGGATGACCTCGTCCGAACGCTAGACGAAAACGTCTGGGGCACGCCGTACAAAATAGTGAGGGGAAAGGTAGGAAACCGGGCTACGCCCCCTACTAACATGGAAGAAGCGCTCTCTGCAGTGGCAGAACTATTCCCACCAGGACCCATACCCATCAGAACACAAGATGACGAACACCACGAGAACAACTCACAAATCACGCAAGAGGAAGTCAACAACGCCGTAAAAGCCCTGAAGAAGAAAAAGGCGCCGGGCATTGATGGCATCCCGGCCGAGATAGTAACAGCCTGCCAGAAATACAACGCCGGGCTCATCACTGGCGCCATGAGCACATGTCTAACCGAAGGCACATTCCCGCGCAGATGGAAAGAAGCAGCGCTGATTCTAATCCCGAAGCCAAAACGCCACGAAACAGACGATACGAAATACAGGCCAATAAGCCTGATAAACACAGCCGCAAAGACACTGGAACACATCATGAATCACAGAATCATGCGACACCTAGACAGCACAGGGGGGCTTAGTAACAGACAGTTCGGCTTCAGAAAAAACAAATCCACCATTGACGCGATAGGAGAGGTACTCGAGGAGATCCGAGCGGGCATGAACAGCCCCGGCTGGGTTATAGGGGTCTGCGTGGATATAAAAAACGCGTTCAACACTATCCCATGGACGGTAATCATACGAGCCGCCGAGAATGCGGAACTCCCGGGAGACATCCAAAGGCTCCTCAAATCGTATCTCTCGGACCGGACTGCCATCATCAGAGCCGGCGACGAGGAAAGGACGATAACGCTGTCGAGGGGAGTCCCGCAGGGGTCTGTCCTCGGGCCAACCCTATGGAACCTAGCGTACAACCAGGTACTAGAAGAATCGGACAAGACAAAGGACACCCGAGTCTTTTGCTATGCAGACGACACGATTATTATCACGAGAGGAAAGACAGCCATAGAAACTGCCAGGAAAAGTACCGCAGCAATCAAGCACGTAGTAAAATCCATAGAGAGCCTCGGGCTGCAAATAGCGGAGAATAAGACAGAAGCAGTGCTCTTCACGAGAAAGCGCACCCACCGACAAACCCGCATCCACGTAAGGGAAACCGCAATCGAGACGAAAAGGGGTATGAAATACCTTGGAATATACCTGGACGACAAACTAACGTTCGCACCGCACCTAAAGAAAGCCGCAGAAAAAAGCAACCAAGTCACACAACAACTAGCACGCTTAATGCCAAATATAGGAGGTCCCAAGCAGAACCGCAGAAAACTCTTAGCTAAAGTAGGCGAATCAATACTCACATACGGATCTCAGATCTGGGGCTCCGAATTAAACACACAGGCGAAAATAAACACGATTAGGACAGTACACCGGAACTGCGCCCAACGCACCGCCAGCGCGTACCGCACAGTATCGCACGAAGCTGCAGAAGTAATAGCAGGTATATACCCCCTCTCGAACTCACGGCCGAGGGTAGAGCCAAAGAATGGACGGCTGTCCAAACAAAACTGCGAGAAATCCGCGCCTGCGCACAAGGCCCCTCCGAAGTCATGATAAGCGAGAAGGAAATCAAACAAGTGAGAAAAGCCACTAAGAAGGAAACGGCGACCTGGATCAGAAACGAGTGGCAAGCCAGGTGGGCAACAAATACCACGAAGGGGCAATGGACCAAAAGACTCATACCAGATATTAACCCATGGCTAGACAGACCCCACGGCCAAACAAACTACTACATAACCCAGATGCTAAGCGGCCACGGAGCCTTCAATGCGTATTTGAAGCGATTCGGCAAGAGAAGATCCGCGAGATGCGGATACTGTGGTTCAGAGAAAGAGGACGCCGAACACGCGCTATTCAGATGCGCACACTGGAGCAGCACGAGAGCCGAGGTGAACCCACCCGAGCACCCGCTAACGCCGGAGAATATCATCAGCGAAATGCTAAGCAGCAAGGAAAAATGGCAACAGATTGCGAAAGTCATAACCAGAATCCTAGTGCGAAAAGAAGACGATGACCGCAGGGCAGGGTACTAACGAGTAGCAAGAGGAGAAAAAGTAGGTAAAATGGAAGAAAAGAAGGAAAAAAAAAAAAAAAAGAGAAAGAGAGCGATAGGTCTGACAAGCTCAAAGGAAATAACGCGAAGAGGCACAAAGGTAGGTTCGAATGGACGAACGAAGGAGTGAAAACTAGGAAAACAAACCTAACCGCACTAACATCCCTTGGACGGGTGCTACCCCACGCTCCCATGGGGAGGGGCTCCCAACCAGGGGCGACTGCCGTAGCTGGTCCGAAGCCCAGTTGAGAAAAGTAGACGGGCCTAACCCTGCCTAACCTTATCCCCACCGGCTGTCCAACGCCGGGTGCAAGATGCAATGCCTCACGGCGGATACCTTGCACCCGGGTCGAGGAACTCCAACTCGGCAACAGTTTCGGTCGAAAAAAAAAAAAAAAAAAAAAAAGGTTGGGTTGGGTTAGGTTAGGTTAGGTTGGGTTGGGTTAGGTTAGGTTGGGTTGGGTTGGGTTAGGTTAGGTTGGGTTAGGTTAGGTTAGGTTGGGTTAGGTTAGGTTAGGTTAGGTTAGGTTAGGTTAGGTTAGGTTAGGTTAGGTTAGGTTAGGTTAGGTTAGGTTAGGTTAGGTTAGGTTAGGTTAGGTTAGGTTAGGTTAGGTTAGGTTAGGTTAGGTTAGGTTAGGTTAGGTTAGGTTAGGTTAGGTTAGGTTAGGTTAGGTTAGGTTAGGTTAGGTTAGGTTAGGTTAGGTTAGGTTAGGTTAGGTTAGGTTAGGTTAGGTTAGGTTAGGTTATCCCCGTCTGCCGTCGGACGATCGAACCGGACTGGGGGGGGGTGGGAACTACATCCCCCCCCCCACCTTGACACCCCTCGAGGACCCCCTAACCCCCCCCCTAGTGGTGCCGCAGGGGGATATTACTTCGACGGTGGGGGTGAGGGGGGAAAAATGGGGTGGGGTGGATAGACAACCCCCTCCCCCATTCAAATATATATTGCCCCCCCCCCCTTTCCCCCACACTTATGCCCCCCCCCCCTCTATATCTCGGAGGGGGGGACAGACCTTCAACTTTTTATTGCAGATTCGGATAGCCCTCCCCCTCCCCTTCAATTTCCACCCCCCACTTTACCCCCCACCCCCCTCCTTGGGGGTGTAATAATTAATTTAAGTTTCAAAAATTTTTGAAAATGGCCGTGAGGGCGCTGGGGGGAAGTTAGACCCTATCTTCATATGAAGTTTTCCTTTTAATTTATTTTTCCCCACCCCCCCCACTGCCCAGAATTTTTTTTTTTTTTTTCAATGTTTTTTTTTCCAAGTTTTGGACCCCCCCACCCCCCTCTGGGGGACATGTTTTCTAGACGTTTCAGATGATTTGGAATCGAATGCGCCATACGACAAATGACACTTTTTTTCACATTTTTATGAGAAAATTTTCAAAGTCCCCGACCCCTCCACCCCCCTCCAGATGACATGTTTTCTATACGTTTCAGACGATTTGGAATCGAATGCGCTATACGTCACACGACACTTTTTGGGACCATTTTTGTGAGAAAAATTTCAAAGTCCCCGACCCCTCCGCCCCCCTACAGGTGACATGTTTTCTATACGTTTCAGACGATTCCAAATCGATTGCGCCATACGACAGACGACACTTTTTTTGAATATTTCAAGATGGCGGATAGGACAAAATGAAGGATGAGACAATAAAACGCATTCCGATCGCTTCCCACCCCAAGCGAAGCGAGCTGCCGAGCCGCGAAGCGGCTCGTCAGGGGGGTCCGGGGGGCGCGGAGCGCCCCCCGGCGGCGCGCCCAAAAAAAGTCATTTTTCTATTTTTCAAAAATATGTCGGGTGCCAAAAGATGGCGTTAAACCATATAATTCCTAACCCAACCCAACCCAACCCAAGTGTAATTCCTAACCCAAGTGTAATTCCTAACCGGAAACAAGATGGCGGACCGGAAACAAGATGGCGGACCGGAAACAAGATGGCGGACCGGAAACAAAATGGCGACCGGAAACAAGATGGCGGACCGGAAACAAGATGGCCGACCTAGGTCAGAATTGGTCAGAATAGCTTCGGTCAGAGTTGGTCAGCAAAGGTTCGGTAAGAAAAAGTTCGGTCAGAAGTGCCCGAAAACACGCCCGCCCCACAGGCTAGAATTGGTTAGGTTAGGTTAGGTTAGGTTAGGTTATCCCCGTCTGCCGTCGGACGATCGAACCGGACTGGGGGGGGGTGGGAACTACATCCCCCCCCCCACCTTGACACCCCTCGAGGACCCCCTAACCCCCCCCCTAGTGGTGCCGCAGGGGGATATTACTTCGACGGTGGGGGTGAGGGGGGAAAAATGGGGTGGGGTGGATAGACAACCCCCTCCCCCATTCAAATATATATTGCCCCCCCCCCCTTTCCCCCACACTTATGCCCCCCCCCCCTCTATATCTCGGAGGGGGGGACAGACCTTCAACTTTTTATTGCAGATTCGGATAGCCCTCCCCCTCCCCTTCAATTTCCACCCCCCACTTTACCCCCCACCCCCCTCCTTGGGGGTGTAATAATTAATTTAAGTTTCAAAAATTTTTGAAAATGGCCGTGAGGGCGCTGGGGGGAAGTTAGACCCTATCTTCATATGAAGTTTTCCTTTTAATTTATTTTTCCCCACCCCCCCCACTGCCCAGAATTTTTTTTTTTTTTTTCAATGTTTTTTTTTCCAAGTTTTGGACCCCCCCACCCCCCTCTGGGGGACATGTTTTCTAGACGTTTCAGATGATTTGGAATCGAATGCGCCATACGACAAATGACACTTTTTTTCACATTTTTATGAGAAAATTTTCAAAGTCCCCGACCCCTCCACCCCCCTCCAGATGACATGTTTTCTATACGTTTCAGACGATTTGGAATCGAATGCGCTATACGTCACACGACACTTTTTGGGACCATTTTTGTGAGAAAAATTTCAAAGTCCCCGACCCCTCCGCCCCCCTACAGGTGACATGTTTTCTATACGTTTCAGACGATTCCAAATCGATTGCGCCATACGACAGACGACACTTTTTTTGAATATTTCAAGATGGCGGATAGGACAAAATGAAGGATGAGACAATAAAACGCATTCCGATCGCTTCCCACCCCAAGCGAAGCGAGCTGCCGAGCCGCGAAGCGGCTCGTCAGGGGGGTCCGGGGGGGCGCGGAGCGCCCCCCGGCGGCGCGCCCAAAAAAAGTCATTTTTCTATTTTTCAAAAATATGTCGGGTGCCAAAAGATGGCGTTAAACCATATAATTCCTAACCCAACCCAACCCAACCCAAGTGTAATTCCTAACCCAAGTGTAATTCCTAACCGGAAACAAGATGGCGGACCGGAAACAAGATGGCGGACCGGAAACAAGATGGCGGACCGGAAACAAAATGGCGACCGGAAACAAGATGGCGGACCGGAAACAAGATGGCCGACCTAGGTCAGAATTGGTCAGAATAGCTTCGGTCAGAGTTGGTCAGCAAAGGTTCGGTAAGAAAAAGTTCGGTCAGAAGTGCCCGAAAACACGCCCGCCCCACAGGCTAGAATTGGTTAGGTTATCCCCGTCTGCCGTCGGACGATTGAACCGGACTGGGGGGAGTTGGCAACAACATCCCCCCCCCCACCTTGACACCCCTCGAGGACCCCCTAACCCCCCCCCTAGTGGTGCCGCAGGGGAATATTACTTTGACGGTGGGGGTGGGGGGGGGGAAATGGGGTGGGGCTGATAGGGGACCCCCTCCCCCATCGAAATATATATTGCCCCCCCCCCCTTCCCCCCACACTTATGCTCCCCCCCTCAATATCTCGGCGGGGGGGGGAGGCCTTTGACTTTTTATTGCAGATTCGGATAGCCCTCCCCCTCCCCTTCAATTTCCACCCCCCACTTTCCCCCCCGCCCCTCTCCTTGGGGGTGTAATAATTAATTTGAGTTTCGAAAATTTCTGAAAATGGCCGTGAGGGCGTTGGGGGGGAGTTAGACCCTATCTTCATATGAAGTTTTCCTTTTAATTTATTTTTCCCCACCCCCCCCAGTGCCCAGAATTTTTTTTTTATTTTTCAATTTTTTTTTTTCCAAGTTTTTGACCCCCCCACCCCCCTCTGGGGGACATGTTTTCTAGACGTTTCAGACGATTCTGAATCGAATGCGCCGTTCGACAAATGACACTTTTTTTCATATTTTTGTGAGAAAATTTTCAAAGTCCCAGACCCCCCCACCCCCCCTTAGGGGACATGTTTTCTGGACGTTTCAGACGATTCCGAATCGATTGCGCCATACGACAGACGACACTTTTTTTCAATATTTCAAGATGGCGGATAGGACAAAATGGAGGATAAGACAATATAGTCGCATTCTGATCGCTTCCCACCCCAAGCGAAGCGAGCTGCCGAGCCGCGAAGCGGCTCGTCAGGGGGGTCCGGGGGGCGCGGAGCGCCCCCCGGGGGCGCGCCCAAAAAAAAAGTCATTTTCCTATTTTTCAAAAATATGTCGGGCGCCAAAAGATGGCGTTGAACCATATAATTCCTAACCCAACCCAAGTGTAATTCCTAACCGGAAACAAGATGGCGGACCGGAAACAAGATGGCGACCGGAAACAAGATGGCGACCGGAAACAAGATGGCGACCGGAAACAAGATGGCGACCGGAAACAAGATGGCGGACCGGAAACAAGATGGCCGACCTAGGTCAGAATTGGTCAGAATAGCTTCGGTCAGAGTTGGTCAGCAAAGGTTCGGTCAGAAAAAGTTCGGTCAGAAGTGCCCGAAAACACGCCCGCCCCACAGGCTAGAATTGGTTAGGTTAGGTTAGGTTAGGTTAGGTTAGGTTATCCCCGTCTGCCGTCGGACGATTGAACCGGACTGGGGGGAGTTGGCAACAACATCCCCCCCCCCACCTTGACACCCCTCGAGGACCCCCTAACCCCCCCCCTAGTGGTGCCGCAGGGGAATATTACTTTGACGGTGGGGGTGGGGGGGGGGAAATGGGGTGGGGCTGATAGGGGACCCCCTCCCCCATCGAAATATATATTGCCCCCCCCCCCTTCCCCCCACACTTATGCTCCCCCCCTCAATATCTCGGCGGGGGGGGGAGGCCTTTGACTTTTTATTGCAGATTCGGATAGCCCTCCCCCTCCCCTTCAATTTCCACCCCCCACTTTCCCCCCCGCCCCTCTCCTTGGGGGTGTAATAATTAATTTGAGTTTCGAAAATTTCTGAAAATGGCCGTGAGGGCGTTGGGGGGGAGTTAGACCCTATCTTCATATGAAGTTTTCCTTTTAATTTATTTTTCCCCACCCCCCCCAGTGCCCAGAATTTTTTTTTTATTTTTCAATTTTTTTTTTTCCAAGTTTTTGACCCCCCCACCCCCCTCTGGGGGACATGTTTTCTAGACGTTTCAGACGATTCTGAATCGAATGCGCCGTTCGACAAATGACACTTTTTTTCATATTTTTGTGAGAAAATTTTCAAAGTCCCAGACCCCCCCACCCCCCCTTAGGGGACATGTTTTCTGGACGTTTCAGACGATTCCGAATCGATTGCGCCATACGACAGACGACACTTTTTTTCAATATTTCAAGATGGCGGATAGGACAAAATGGAGGATAAGACAATATAGTCGCATTCTGATCGCTTCCCACCCCAAGCGAAGCGAGCTGCCGAGCCGCGAAGCGGCTCGTCAGGGGGGTCCGGGGGGCGCGGAGCGCCCCCCGGGGGCGCGCCCAAAAAAAAGTCATTTTCCTATTTTTCAAAAATATGTCGGGCGCCAAAAGATGGCGTTGAACCATATAATTCCTAACCCAACCCAAGTGTAATTCCTAACCGGAAACAAGATGGCGGACCGGAAACAAGATGGCGACCGGAAACAAGATGGCGACCGGAAACAAGATGGCGACCGGAAACAAGATGGCGGACCGGAAACAAGATGGCCGACCTAGGTCAGAATTGGTCAGAATAGCTTCGGTCAGAGTTGGTCAGCAAAGGTTCGGTCAGAAAAAGTTCGGTCAGAAGTGCCCGAAAACACGCCCGCCCCACAGGCTAGAATTGGTTAGGTTAGGTTAGGTTAGGTTATCCCCGTCTGCCGTCGGACGATTGAACCGGACTGGGGGGAGTTGGCAACAACATCCCCCCCCCCACCTTGACACCCCTCGAGGACCCCCTAACCCCCCCCCTAGTGGTGCCGCAGGGGAATATTACTTTGACGGTGGGGGGGGGGGGGGGGAAATGGGGTGGGGCTGATTGGGGACCCCCTCCCCCATCGAAATTTATATTGCCCCCCCCCCCTTCCCCCCACACTTATGCTCCCCCCCTCAATATCTCGGCGGGGGGGGGAGGCCTTCGACTTTTTATTGCAGATTCGGATAGCCCTCCCCCTCCCCTTCAATTTCCACCCCCCACTTTCCCCCCCGCCCCTCTCCTTGGGGGTGTAATAATTAATTTGAGTTTCGAAAATTTCTGAAAATGGCCGTGAGGGCGTTGGGGGGGAGTTAGACCCTATCTTCATATGAAGTTTTCCTTTTAATTTATTTTTCCCCACCCCCCCCAGTGCCCAGAATTTTTTTTTTATTTTTCAATTTTTTTTTTTCCAAGTTTTTGACCCCCCCACCCCCCTCTGGGGGACATGTTTTCTAGACGTTTCAGACAATTCTGAATCGAATGCGCCGTTCGACAAATGACACTTTTTTTCATATTTTTGTGAGAAAATTTTCAAAGTCCCAGACCCCCCCACCCCCCCTTAGGGGACATGTTTTCTGGACGTTTCAGACGATTCCGAATCGATTGCGCCATACGACAGACGACACTTTTTTTCAATATTTCAAGATGGCGGATAGGACAAAATGGAGGATAAGACAATATAGTCGCATTCTGATCGCTTCCCACCCCAAGCGAAGCGAGCTGCCGAGCCGCGAAGCGGCTCGTCAGGGGGGTCCGGGGGGCGCGGAGCGCCCCCCGGGGGCGCGCCCAAAAAAAAGTCATTTTCCTATTTTTCAAAAATATGTCGGGCGCCAAAAGATGGCGTTGAACCATATAATTCCTAACCCAACCCAAGTGTAATTCCTAACCGGAAACAAGATGGCGGACCGGAAACAAGATGGCGACCGGAAACAAGATGGCGACCGGAAACAAGATGGCGACCGGAAACAAGATGGCGACCGGAAACAAGATGGCGGACCGGAAACAAGATGGCCGACCTAGGTCAGAATTGGTCAGAATAGCTTCGGTCAGAGTTGGTCAGCAAAGGTTCGGTCAGAAAAAGTTCGGTCAGAAGTGCCCGAAAACACGCCCGCCCCACAGGCTAGAATTGGTTAGGTTAGGTTATCCCCGTCTGCCGTCGGACGATTGAACCGGACTGGGGGGAGTTGGCAACAACATCCCCCCCCCCACCTTGACACCCCTCGAGGACCCCCTAACCCCCCCCCCTAGTGGTGCCGCAGGGGAATATTACTTTGACGGTGGGGGTGGGGGGGGGGGAAATGGGGTGGGGCTGATAGGGGACCCCCCTCCCCCATCGAAATATATATTGCCCCCCCCCCCTTCCCCCCACACTTATGCTCCCCCCCTCAATATCTCGGCGGGGGGGGGAGGCCTTTGACTTTTTATTGCAGATTCGGATAGCCCTCCCCCTCCCCTTCAATTTCCACCCCCCCACTTTCCCCCCCGCCCCTCTCCTTGGGGGTGTAATAATTAATTTGAGTTTCGAAAATTTCTGAAAATGGCCGTGAGGGCGTTGGGGGGGAGTTAGACCCTATCTTCATATGAAGTTTTCCTTTTAATTTATTTTTCCCCACCCCCCCCAGTGCCCAGAATTTTTTTTTTATTTTTCAATTTTTTTTTTTCCAAGTTTTTGACCCCCCCACCCCCCTCTGGGGGACATGTTTTCTAGACGTTTCAGACGATTCTGAATCGAATGCGCCGTTCGACAAATGACACTTTTTTTCATATTTTTGTGAGAAAATTTTCAAAGTCCCAGACCCCCCCACCCCCCCTTAGGGGACATGTTTTCTGGACGTTTCAGACGATTCCGAATCGATTGCGCCATACGACAGACGACACTTTTTTTCAATATTTCAAGATGGCGGATAGGACAAAATGGAGGATAAGACAATATAGTCGCATTCTGATCGCTTCCCACCCCAAGCGAAGCGAGCTGCCGAGCCGCGAAGCGGCTCGTCAGGGGGGTCCCGGGGGCGCGGAGCGCCCCCCCGGGGCGCGCCCCAAAAAAAATCATTTTCCTATTTTTCAAAAATATGTCGGGCGCCAAAAGATGGCGTTGAACCATATAATTCCTAACCCAACCCAAGTGTAATTCCTAACCGGAAACAAGATGGCGGACCGGAAACAAGATGGCGACCGGAAACAAGATGGCGACCGGAAACAAGATGGCGACCGGAAACAAGATGGCGACCGGAAACAAGATGGCGGACCGGAAACAAGATGGCCGACCTAGGTCAGAATTGGTCAGAATAGCTTCGGTCAGAGTTGGTCAGCAAAGGTTCGGTCAGAAAAAGTTCGGTCAGAAGTGCCCGAAAACACGCCCGCCCCACAGGCTAGAATTGGTTAGGTTAGGTTAGGTTAGGTTAGGTTAGGTTATCCCCGTCTGCCGTCGGACGATTGAACCGGACTGGGGGGAGTTGGCAACAACATCCCCCCCCCCACCTTGACACCCCTCGAGGACCCCCTAACCCCCCCCCTAGTGGTGCCGCAGGGGAATATTACTTTGACGGGGGGGGTGGGGGGGGGGAAATGGGGTGGGGCTGATAGGGGACCCCCTCCCCCATCGAAATATATATTGCCCCCCCCCCCTTCCCCCCACACTTATGCTCCCCCCCTCAATATCTCGGCGGGGGGGGGAGGCCTTTGACTTTTTATTGCAGATTCGGATAGCCCTCCCCCTCCCCTTCAATTTCCACCCCCCACTTTCCCCCCCGCCCCTCTCCTTGGGGGTGTAATAATTAATTTGAGTTTCGAAAATTTCTGAAAATGGCCGTGAGGGCGTTGGGGGGGAGTTAGACCCTATCTTCATATGAAGTTTTCCTTTTAATTTATTTTTCCCCACCCCCCCCAGTGCCCAGAATTTTTTTTTTATTTTTCAATTTTTTTTTTTCCAAGTTTTTGACCCCCCCACCCCCCCGCGGGGGGACATGTTTTCTAGACGTTTCAGACGATTCTGAATCGAATGCGCCGTTCGACAAATGACACTTTTTTTCATATTTTTGTGAGAAAATTTTCAAAGTCCCAGACCCCCCCACCCCCCCTTAGGGGACATGTTTTCTGGACGTTTCAGACGATTCCGAATCGATTGCGCCATACGACAGACGACACTTTTTTTCAATATTTCAAGATGGCGGATAGGACAAAATGGAGGATAAGACAATATAGTCGCATTCTGATCGCTTCCCACCCCAAGCGAAGCGAGCTGCCGAGCCGCGAAGCGGCTCGTCAGGGGGGTCCGGGGGGCGCGGAGCGCCCCCCGGGGGCGCGCCCAAAAAAAAGTCATTTTCCTATTTTTCAAAAATATGTCGGGCGCCAAAAGATGGCGTTGAACCATATAATTCCTAACCCAACCCAAGTGTAATTCCTAACCGGAAACAAGATGGCGGACCGGAAACAAGATGGCGACCGGAAACAAGATGGCGACCGGAAACAAGATGGCGACCGGAAACAAGATGGCGACCGGAAACAAGATGGCGGACCGGAAACAAGATGGCCGACCTAGGTCAGAATTGGTCAGAATAGCTTCGGTCAGAGTTGGTCAGCAAAGGTTCGGTCAGAAAAAGTTCGGTCAGAAGTGCCCGAAAACACGCCCGCCCCACAGGCTAGAATTGGTTAGGTTAGGTTAGGTTAGGTTATCCCCGTCTGCCGTCGGACGATTGAACCGGACTGGGGGGAGTTGGCAACAACATCCCCCCCCCCACCTTGACACCCCTCGAGGACCCCCTAACCCCCCCCCTAGTGGTGCCGCAGGGGAATATTACTTTGACGGTGGGGGTGGGGGGGGGGAAATGGGGTGGGGCTGATAGGGGACCCCCTCCCCCATCGAAATATATATTGCCCCCCCCCCCTTCCCCCCACACTTATGCTCCCCCCCTCAATATCTCGGCGGGGGGGGGAGGCCTTCGACTTTTTATTGCAGATTCGGATAGCCCTCCCCCTCCCCTTCAATTTCCACCCCCCACTTTCCCCCCCGCCCCTCTCCTTGGGGGTGTAATAATTAATTTGAGTTTCGAAAATTTCTGAAAATGGCCGTGAGGGCGTTGGGGGGGAGTTAGACCCTATCTTCATATGAAGTTTTCCTTTTAATTTATTTTTCCCCACCCCCCCCAGTGCCCAGAATTTTTTTTTTATTTTTCAATTTTTTTTTTTCCAAGTTTTTGACCCCCCCACCCCCCTCTGGGGGACATGTTTTCTAGACGTTTCAGACAATTCTGAATCGAATGCGCCGTTCGACAAATGACACTTTTTTTCATATTTTTGTGAGAAAATTTTCAAAGTCCCAGACCCCCCCACCCCCCCTTAGGGGACATGTTTTCTGGACGTTTCAGACGATTCCGAATCGATTGCGCCATACGACAGACGACACTTTTTTTCAATATTTCAAGATGGCGGATAGGACAAAATGGAGGATAAGACAATATAGTCGCATTCTGATCGCTTCCCACCCCAAGCGAAGCGAGCTGCCGAGCCGCGAAGCGGCTCGTCAGGGGGGTCCGGGGGGCGCGGAGCGCCCCCCGGGGGCGCGCCCAAAAAAAAGTCATTTTCCTATTTTTCAAAAATATGTCGGGCGCCAAAAGATGGCGTTGAACCATATAATTCCTAACCCAACCCAAGTGTAATTCCTAACCGGAAACAAGATGGCGGACCGGAAACAAGATGGCGACCGGAAACAAGATGGCGACCGGAAACAAGATGGCGACCGGAAACAAGATGGCGACCGGAAACAAGATGGCGGACCGGAAACAAGATGGCCGACCTAGGTCAGAATTGGTCAGAATAGCTTCGGTCAGAGTTGGTCAGCAAAGGTTCGGTCAGAAAAAGTTCGGTCAGAAGTGCCCGAAAACACGCCCGCCCCACAGGCTAGAATTGGTTAGGTTAGGTTATCCCCGTCTGCCGTCGGACGATTGAACCGGACTGGGGGGAGTTGGCAACAACATCCCCCCCCCCACCTTGACACCCCTCGAGGACCCCCTAACCCCCCCCCTAGTGGTGCCGCAGGGGAATATTACTTTGACGGTGGGGGGGGGGGGGGGGAAATGGGGTGGGGCTGATAGGGGACCCCCTCCCCCATCGAAATATATATTGCCCCCCCCCCCTTCCCCCCACACTTATGCTCCCCCCCTCAATATCTCGGCGGGGGGGGGAGGCCTTTGACTTTTTATTGCAGATTCGGATAGCCCTCCCCCTCCCCTTCAATTTCCACCCCCCACTTTCCCCCCCGCCCCTCTCCTTGGGGGTGTAATAATTAATTTGAGTTTCGAAAATTTCTGAAAATGGCCGTGAGGGCGTTGGGGGGGAGTTAGACCCTATCTTCATATGAAGTTTTCCTTTTAATTTATTTTTCCCCACCCCCCCCAGTGCCCAGAATTTTTTTTTTATTTTTCAATTTTTTTTTTTCCAAGTTTTTGACCCCCCCACCCCCCTCTGGGGGACATGTTTTCTAGACGTTTCAGACGATTCTGAATCGAATGCGCCGTTCGACAAATGACACTTTTTTTCATATTTTTGTGAGAAAATTTTCAAAGTCCCAGACCCCCCCACCCCCCCTTAGGGGACATGTTTTCTGGACGTTTCAGACGATTCCGAATCGATTGCGCCATACGACAGACGACACTTTTTTTCAATATTTCAAGATGGCGGATAGGACAAAATGGAGGATAAGACAATATAGTCGCATTCTGATCGCTTCCCACCCCAAGCGAAGCGAGCTGCCGAGCCGCGAAGCGGCTCGTCAGGGGGGTCCGGGGGGCGCGGAGCGCCCCCCGGGGGCGCGCCCAAAAAAAAGTCATTTTCCTATTTTTCAAAAATATGTCGGGCGCCAAAAGATGGCGTTGAACCATATAATTCCTAACCCAACCCAAGTGTAATTCCTAACCGGAAACAAGATGGCGGACCGGAAACAAGATGGCGACCGGAAACAAGATGGCGACCGGAAACAAGATGGCGACCGGAAACAAGATGGCGGACCGGAAACAAGATGGCCGACCTAGGTCAGAATTGGTCAGAATAGCTTCGGTCAGAGTTGGTCAGCAAAGGTTCGGTCAGAAAAAGTTCGGTCAGAAGTGCCCGAAAACACGCCCGCCCCACAGGCTAGAATTGGTTAGGTTAGGTTAGGTTAGGTTAGGTTAGGTTATCCCCGTCTGCCGTCGGACGATTGAACCGGACTGGGGGGAGTTGGCAACAACATCCCCCCCCCCACCTTGACACCCCTCGAGGACCCCCTAACCCCCCCCCTCGTGGTGCCGCAGGGGAATATTACTTTGACGGTGGGGGGGGGGGGGGGGAAATGGGGTGGGGCTGATAGGGGACCCCCTCCCCCATCGAAATATATATTGCCCCCCCCCCCCTTCCCCCCACACTTATGCTCCCCCCCTCAATATCTCGGCGGGGGGGGGAGGCCTTTGACTTTTTATTGCAGATTCGGATAGCCCTCCCCCTCCCCTTCAATTTCCACCCCCCACTTTCCCCCCCGCCCCTCTCCTTGGGGGTGTAATAATTAATTTGAGTTTCGAAAATTTCTGAAAATGGCCGTGAGGGCGTTGGGGGGGAGTTAGACCCTATCTTCATATGAAGTTTTCCTTTTAATTTATTTTTCCCCACCCCCCCCAGTGCCCAGAATTTTTTTTTTATTTTTCAATTTTTTTTTTTCCAAGTTTTTGACCCCCCCACCCCCCTCTGGGGGACATGTTTTCTAGACGTTTCAGACGATTCTGAATCGAATGCGCCGTTCGACAAATGACACTTTTTTTCATATTTTTGTGAGAAAATTTTCAAAGTCCCAGACCCCCCCACCCCCCCTTAGGGGACATGTTTTCTGGACGTTTCAGACGATTCCGAATCGATTGCGCCATACGACAGACGACACTTTTTTTCAATATTTCAAGATGGCGGATAGGACAAAATGGAGGATAAGACAATATAGTCGCATTCTGATCGCTTCCCACCCCAAGCGAAGCGAGCTGCCGAGCCGCGAAGCGGCTCGTCAGGGGGGTCCGGGGGGCGCGGAGCGCCCCCCGGGGGCGCGCCCAAAAAAAAGTCATTTTCCTATTTTTCAAAAATATGTCGGGCGCCAAAAGATGGCGTTGAACCATATAATTCCTAACCCAACCCAAGTGTAATTCCTAACCGGAAACAAGATGGCGGACCGGAAACAAGATGGCGACCGGAAACAAGATGGCGACCGGAAACAAGATGGCGACCGGAAACAAGATGGCGGACCGGAAACAAGATGGCCGACCTAGGTCAGAATTGGTCAGAATAGCTTCGGTCAGAGTTGGTCAGCAAAGGTTCGGTCAGAAAAAGTTCGGTCAGAAGTGCCCGAAAACACGCCCGCCCCACAGGCTAGAATTGGTTAGGTTAGGTTAGGTTAGGTTAGGTTAGGTTAGGTTATCCCCGTCTGCCGTCGGACGATTGAACCGGACTGGGGGGAGTTGGCAACAACATCCCCCCCCCCACCTTGACACCCCTCGAGGACCCCCTAACCCCCCCCCTAGTGGTGCCGCAGGGGAATATTACTTTGACGGTGGGGGGTGGGGGGGGGGGGAAATGGGGTGGGGCTGATAGGGGACCCCCTCCCCCATCGAAATATATATTGCCCCCCCCCCCTTCCCCCCACACTTATGCTCCCCCCCTCAATATCTCGGCGGGGGGGGGAGGCCTTTGACTTTTTATTGCAGATTCGGATAGCCCTCCCCCTCCCCTTCAATTTCCACCCCCCACTTTCCCCCCCGCCCCTCTCCTTGGGGGTGTAATAATTAATTTGAGTTTCGAAAATTTCTGAAAATGGCCGTGAGGGCGTTGGGGGGGAGTTAGACCCTATCTTCATATGAAGTTTTCCTTTTAATTTATTTTTCCCCACCCCCCCCAGTGCCCAGAATTTTTTTTTTATTTTTCAATTTTTTTTTTTCCAAGTTTTTGACCCCCCCACCCCCCTCTGGGGGACATGTTTTCTAGACGTTTCAGACGATTCTGAATCGAATGCGCCGTTCGACAAATGACACTTTTTTTCATATTTTTGTGAGAAAATTTTCAAAGTCCCAGACCCCCCCACCCCCCCTTAGGGGACATGTTTTCTGGACGTTTCAGACGATTCCGAATCGATTGCGCCATACGACAGACGACACTTTTTTTCAATATTTCAAGATGGCGGATAGGACAAAATGGAGGATAAGACAATATAGTCGCATTCTGATCGCTTCCCACCCCAAGCGAAGCGAGCTGCCGAGCCGCGAAGCGGCTCGTCAGGGGGGTCCGGGGGGCGCGGAGCGCCCCCCGGGGGCGCGCCCAAAAAAAAGTCATTTTCCTATTTTTCAAAAATATGTCGGGCGCCAAAAGATGGCGTTGAACCATATAATTCCTAACCCAACCCAAGTGTAATTCCTAACCGGAAACAAGATGGCGGACCGGAAACAAGATGGCGACCGGAAACAAGATGGCGACCGGAAACAAGATGGCGACCGGAAACAAGATGGCGGACCGGAAACAAGATGGCCGACCTAGGTCAGAATTGGTCAGAATAGCTTCGGTCAGAGTTGGTCAGCAAAGGTTCGGTCAGAAAAAGTTCGGTCAGAAGTGCCCGAAAACACGCCCGCCCCACAGGCTAGAATTGGTTAGGTTAGGTTAGGTTAGGTTAGGTTAGGTTAGGTTATCCCCGTCTGCCGTCGGACGATTGAACCGGACTGGGGGGAGTTGGCAACAACATCCCCCCCCCCACCTTGACACCCCTCGAGGACCCCCTAACCCCCCCCCTAGTGGTGCCGCAGGGGAATATTACTTTGACGGTGGGGGTGGGGGGGGGGAAATGGGGTGGGGCTGATAGGGGACCCCCTCCCCCATCGAAATATATATTGCCCCCCCCCCCTTCCCCCCACACTTATGCTCCCCCCCTCAATATCTCGGCGGGGGGGGGAGGCCTTTGACTTTTTATTGCAGATTCGGATAGCCCTCCCCCTCCCCTTCAATTTCCACCCCCCACTTTCCCCCCCGCCCCTCTCCTTGGGGGTGTAATAATTAATTTGAGTTTCGAAAATTTCTGAAAATGGCCGTGAGGGCGTTGGGGGGGAGTTAGACCCTATCTTCATATGAAGTTTTCCTTTTAATTTATTTTTCCCCACCCCCCCCAGTGCCCAGAATTTTTTTTTTATTTTTCAATTTTTTTTTTTCCAAGTTTTTGACCCCCCCACCCCCCTCTGGGGGACATGTTTTCTAGACGTTTCAGACGATTCTGAATCGAATGCGCCGTTCGACAAATGACACTTTTTTTCATATTTTTGTGAGAAAATTTTCAAAGTCCCAGACCCCCCCACCCCCCCTTAGGGGACATGTTTTCTGGACGTTTCAGACGATTCCGAATCGATTGCGCCATACGACAGACGACACTTTTTTTCAATATTTCAAGATGGCGGATAGGACAAAATGGAGGATAAGACAATATAGTCGCATTCTGATCGCTTCCCACCCCAAGCGAAGCGAGCTGCCGAGCCGCGAAGCGGCTCGTCAGGGGGGTCCGGGGGGCGCGGAGCGCCCCCCCGGGGCGCGCCCAAAAAAAAGTCATTTTCCTATTTTTCAAAAATATGTCGGGCGCCAAAAGATGGCGTTGAACCATATAATTCCTAACCCAACCCAAGTGTAATTCCTAACCGGAAACAAGATGGCGGACCGGAAACAAGATGGCGACCGGAAACAAGATGGCGACCGGAAACAAGATGGCGACCGGAAACAAGATGGCGGACCGGAAACAAGATGGCCGACCTAGGTCAGAATTGGTCAGAATAGCTTCGGTCAGAGTTGGTCAGCAAAGGTTCGGTCAGAAAAAGTTCGGTCAGAAGTGCCCGAAAACACGCCCGCCCCACAGGCTAGAATTGGTTAGGTTAGGTTAGGTTAGGTTAGGTTAGGTTAGGTTATCCCCGTCTGCCGTCGGACGATTGAACCGGACTGGGGGGAGTTGGCAACAACATCCCCCCCCCCACCTTGACACCCCTCGAGGACCCCCTAACCCCCCCCCTAGTGGTGCCGCAGGGGAATATTACTTTGACGGTGGGGGTGGGGGGGGGGCAATGGGGTGGGGCTGATAGGGGACCCCCTCCCCCATCGAAATATATATTGCCCCCCCCCCCCTTCCCCCCACACTTATGCTCCCCCCCTCAATATCTCGGCGGGGGGGGGAGGCCTTTGACTTTTTATTGCAGATTCGGATAGCCCTCCCCCTCCCCTTCAATTTCCACCCCCCACTTTCCCCCCCGCCCCTCTCCTTGGGGGTGTAATAATTAATTTGAGTTTCGAAAATTTCTGAAAATGGCCGTGAGGGCGTTGGGGGGGAGTTAGACCCTATCTTCATATGAAGTTTTCCTTTTAATTTATTTTTCCCCACCCCCCCCAGTGCCCAGAATTTTTTTTTTATTTTTCAATTTTTTTTTTTCCAAGTTTTTGACCCCCCCACCCCCCTCTGGGGGACATGTTTTCTAGACGTTTCAGACGATTCTGAATCGAATGCGCCGTTCGACAAATGACACTTTTTTTCATATTTTTGTGAGAAAATTTTCAAAGTCCCAGACCCCCCCACCCCCCCTTAGGGGACATGTTTTCTGGACGTTTCAGACGATTCCGAATCGATTGCGCCATACGACAGACGACACTTTTTTTCAATATTTCAAGATGGCGGATAGGACAAAATGGAGGATAAGACAATATAGTCGCATTCTGATCGCTTCCCACCCCAAGCGAAGCGAGCTGCCGAGCCGCGAAGCGGCTCGTCAGGGGGGTCCGGGGGGCGCGGAGCGCCCCCCGGGGGCGCGCCCAAAAAAAAGTCATTTTCCTATTTTTCAAAAATATGTCGGGCGCCAAAAGATGGCGTTGAACCATATAATTCCTAACCCAACCCAAGTGTAATTCCTAACCGGAAACAAGATGGCGGACCGGAAACAAGATGGCGACCGGAAACAAGATGGCGACCGGAAACAAGATGGCGACCGGAAACAAGATGGCGGACCGGAAACAAGATGGCCGACCTAGGTCAGAATTGGTCAGAATAGCTTCGGTCAGAGTTGGTCAGCAAAGGTTCGGTCAGAAAAAGTTCGGTCAGAAGTGCCCGAAAACACGCCCGCCCCACAGGCTAGAATTGGTTAGGTTAGGTTAGGTTAGGTTAGGTTAGGTTAGGTTATCCCCGTCTGCCGTCGGACGATTGAACCGGACTGGGGGGAGTTGGCAACAACATCCCCCCCCCCACCTTGACACCCCTCGAGGACCCCCTAACCCCCCCCCCGAGTGGTGCCGCAGGGGAATATTACTTTGACGGTGGGGGTGGGGGGGGGGAAATGGGGTGGGGCTGATAGGGGACCCCCTCCCCCATCGAAATATATATTGCCCCCCCCCCCCTTCCCCCCACACTTATGCTCCCCCCCTCAATATCTCGGCGGGGGGGGGAGGCCTTTGACTTTTTATTGCAGATTCGGATAGCCCTCCCCCTCCCCTTCAATTTCCACCCCCCACTTTCCCCCCCGCCCCTCTCCTTGGGGGTGTAATAATTAATTTGAGTTTCGAAAATTTCTGAAAATGGCCGTGAGGGCGTTGGGGGGGAGTTAGACCCTATCTTCATATGAAGTTTTCCTTTTAATTTATTTTTCCCCACCCCCCCCAGTGCCCAGAATTTTTTTTTTATTTTTCAATTTTTTTTTTTCCAAGTTTTTGACCCCCCCACCCCCCTCTGGGGGACATGTTTTCTAGACGTTTCAGACGATTCTGAATCGAATGCGCCGTTCGACAAATGACACTTTTTTTCATATTTTTGTGAGAAAATTTTCAAAGTCCCAGACCCCCCCACCCCCCCTTAGGGGACATGTTTTCTGGACGTTTCAGACGATTCCGAATCGATTGCGCCATACGACAGACGACACTTTTTTTCAATATTTCAAGATGGCGGATAGGACAAAATGGAGGATAAGACAATATAGTCGCATTCTGATCGCTTCCCACCCCAAGCGAAGCGAGCTGCCGAGCCGCGAAGCGGCTCGTCAGGGGGGTCCGGGGGGCGCGGAGCGCCCCCCGGGGGCGCGCCCAAAAAAAAGTCATTTTCCTATTTTTCAAAAATATGTCGGGCGCCAAAAGATGGCGTTGAACCATATAATTCCTAACCCAACCCAAGTGTAATTCCTAACCGGAAACAAGATGGCGGACCGGAAACAAGATGGCGACCGGAAACAAGATGGCGACCGGAAACAAGATGGCGACCGGAAACAAGATGGCGGACCGGAAACAAGATGGCCGACCTAGGTCAGAATTGGTCAGAATAGCTTCGGTCAGAGTTGGTCAGCAAAGGTTCGGTCAGAAAAAGTTCGGTCAGAAGTGCCCGAAAACACGCCCGCCCCACAGGCTAGAATTGGTTAGGTTAGGTTAGGTTAGGTTAGGTTAGGTTAGGTTATCCCCGTCTGCCGTCGGACGATTGAACCGGACTGGGGGGAGTTGGCAACAACATCCCCCCCCCCACCTTGACACCCCTCGAGGACCCCCTAACCCCCCCCCTAGTGGTGCCGCAGGGGAATATTACTTTGACGGTGGGGGTGGGGGGGGGGAAATGGGGTGGGGCTGATAGGGGACCCCCTCCCCCATCGAAATATATATTGCCCCCCCCCCCTTCCCCCCACACTTATGCTCCCCCCCTCAATATCTCGGCGGGGGGGGGAGGCCTTTGACTTTTTATTGCA
The DNA here is from genome assembly GCA_914767705.2 of Tenthredo notha. Lineage (NCBI taxonomy): Eukaryota > Metazoa > Arthropoda > Insecta > Hymenoptera > Tenthredinidae > Tenthredo > Tenthredo notha. The sequence continues at coordinate 1,027 of OU611919.1, read as the reverse complement.
GATTCGGATAGCCCTCCCCCTCCCCTTCAATTTCCACCCCCCACTTTCCCCCCCGCCCCTCTCCTTGGGGGTGTAATAATTAATTTGAGTTTCGAAAATTTCTGAAAATGGCCGTGAGGGCGTTGGGGGGGAGTTAGACCCTATCTTCATATGAAGTTTTCCTTTTAATTTATTTTTCCCCACCCCCCCCAGTGCCCAGAATTTTTTTTTTATTTTTCAATTTTTTTTTTTCCAAGTTTTTGACCCCCCCACCCCCCTCTGGGGGACATGTTTTCTAGACGTTTCAGACGATTCTGAATCGAATGCGCCGTTCGACAAATGACACTTTTTTTCATATTTTTGTGAGAAAATTTTCAAAGTCCCAGACCCCCCCACCCCCCCTTAGGGGACATGTTTTCTGGACGTTTCAGACGATTCCGAATCGATTGCGCCATACGACAGACGACACTTTTTTTCAATATTTCAAGATGGCGGATAGGACAAAATGGAGGATAAGACAATATAGTCGCATTCTGATCGCTTCCCACCCCAAGCGAAGCGAGCTGCCGAGCCGCGAAGCGGCTCGTCAGGGGGGTCCGGGGGGCGCGGAGCGCCCCCCGGGGGCGCGCCCAAAAAAAAGTCATTTTCCTATTTTTCAAAAATATGTCGGGCGCCAAAAGATGGCGTTGAACCATATAATTCCTAACCCAACCCAAGTGTAATTCCTAACCGGAAACAAGATGGCGGACCGGAAACAAGATGGCGACCGGAAACAAGATGGCGACCGGAAACAAGATGGCGACCGGAAACAAGATGGCGGACCGGAAACAAGATGGCCGACCTAGGTCAGAATTGGTCAGAATAGCTTCGGTCAGAGTTGGTCAGCAAAGGTTCGGTCAGAAAAAGTTCGGTCAGAAGTGCCCGAAAACACGCCCGCCCCACAGGCTAGAATTGGTTAGGTTAGGTTAGGTTAGGTTAGGTTAGGTTAGGTTATCCCCGTCTGCCGTCGGACGATTGAACCGGACTGGGGGGAGTTGGCAACAACATC